>JADMLD010000091.1:0-1223229 GCA_017589585.1 Phylloscopus whistleri
TTCAGGGCAAAATTTCAGACATGTGGAGCTTTTTTTTGAAAATCAGTGTGTGAAAGTGCAGTGGTAGCACTTGCTTTCAGGAGTGTGCATTATCAAGAATTATAACTAAGTAAATGATTCCACATTTTGACCTGATATTTTCACTTCTACATTACCTGTAAGTCAAAAAGTCCCCTGTAAGGCTTATTTCCATTATTCCAAAATTTTTATTTTATTTCCTAATTGAAATCAGCAGCAACTTTTCTTCTTGTTGGCCCATTGGATGATGCAGCACCCATTCAAAAGAGCCATTCTGGGGAAGGCTTGACCAGGGAGATAAACATTACCAAGTGGACTGAGTATTACAGAATTTCAGCCACAAACTTCTTTATCTGCTTTGCAATTATCTGCTGGAAAGCTCTTTCATTTTTTGGTGACACTATATAGAAATTCTTCCTTGGTCACAGTTCAGGGAAAGTTTCATGCAGTTAAGTCTAAGAGAAAAAGGAAAGGAGATTGGGGAGAATAAAGAATGCAGTTGTATTGATTATCAGGATACAGACCACAGCCTAAAGTGATCCTGTAGCAGTTTATAGTAGAGCTATAATACTTGCAGTGTTAAAGAAAGTTGATAGAATGAAAAAAAAAGCTCCAAGAAACTACTTTGTTCAAAACTCTTGGTCAGTGCAGACTGTTGTCATTCAGCTGACAAGAGAAATGTATTATGGATTAACAATTATATAATGGTTTTGAGTCCAAGTTTGTGCTTGTGGGGGATAAACAGAAAAGAGCTTTTCATAAATACAATATATCATTAGACCACAGAGCTTCACTGTTCTGTTACTGTATTATATTGACACGTTTTTCATGTCTTACCTAGGTTCTCTTTCCTTGGGGAATAAACTCCAAAATCTTACAATAATAGGTTAATTATAAGGCTCTTTCCTGAGCCAGAGCAGATTTCAGTGCTTGATGCAGAACTTTGCTGTAGCTGAGCAGTGTGGAGGCAGGTTCAGGCAGCTCTCCCTTCTGCAGGGCTGCAGCTGTGTTATTAAGACTGGTTTCAAAATAGATGTGCTGTCAGCATATGCTGACATACAGGTCATGCAGACAAGGATGATTATCAAATATTATTCAAGAAAGAAGTTTCCAGCTTGCAAACAGTAATGCTGGATGCTGTGTAACTTCATTCTGTGAATAAAGATGCTCTGGTCTCCCACACTATGTGCTCATTTAAATAGAGAGTTAGATTAAAATTATCTGGCCTGCTGCAAGGAATATCACCACTGCCAGCACGCCCAAGAACTCCAGTGGGCTGTGATTACATTTGGGCCCACTGTACTTTTCACAAGTGTAGGCAGAGGCAGCTTTCAAAGCAGGGATTTTAGGCTGTGCAACCTTCTTGATTTACAGGTGATGTAGAAGTGAAAATATCTCTACAGCGTTCTGCATCTGGGGAATCTGCCTTATCTATAAAAACACTTAAGACACCAATAATCAGAGAAAACCTCAGCAACCAGCACCATCAGGGTTCTACAGTTCTTACCATCTCTCTGTGGCTGAGAAAAGTTCATTGTTAAGGATTTAAAAAGTATTAAAGAATTTTGGGCCAAATTAATTCTGGAAGAAATGGAGTAACAGACTGCAATAAGCCCTCCCAAACATTAATTAAGCATGACTACAGTAACTCAGCTTGAGCAGTGTAACCTCTGGGGTAGGCACAGTCCTGGCCACCAGCACAACATTGTAAGAAGCCATCCCCACACAGATCCTGGGGAAAAGGAGGCACAGAGAGACAGACTGGGGAGGCAAGTCAAGATTATGGTAAGGCAAAGTGAGGCACCTTGTAGACCCTCTGTACTGGAAGCCCATTTAATCAGAAAAGGTTTACTGAGCAAATACATGCTTCCTGCCCAATAGCTGTGTCTGGGTGGGCCTTTTTCCACAGCTGTCTCTTGTTTTTCTAAATAAATCAAATGAGCAGCATTTTTTGCTGCAGGATGGGGAAATGTTCCCTTTGTGCTCTCATCTGCCTATTCAGAAGTCCTTTGAGTTTGCTATTAGGAAAGAAACCAATACCTGTTATCCAATGTATGCCTCTGTCTCCAGCTCTCTGAGTGATCCTGCACACTACTTAATTAGAAGACCATGTATTTCAAACTCCAGCAACAGCAGATTTTAGTTGCATTTTAGCCCAGAAATGAGGACACCAAAATTAGAGCAATTGTCTGAATAATAATTTTTTTTGTTTGCTCCACTTAATATTCAAAATCAAAGTGAAGTGGCCTCTAAAAGACAATCTAATATTTATAGTGTGTATGATTATAAAGCACTTAGGCTGAAATTATGTTGCAGATGTTCATGTGGGAACTCAGCAATGCTGAAAAATTCCAAATGGAAGCAGAAAAAAATGAAAATAAACTGGAAAGTGACCAGAAGATCCTTTATATGTAAAAACCCTTTATGCATCTATGTTTTTGTCAGAATGTGCTGACTCTAATTTCAGTTCTCCAAATCTGAATATTAGAGTGCCTCAAAGAGAAGAGTTACTTATTTACATGAAATGGAAAGAAAACACAGAGAGGCTAAAAAGACTGCCAATTCACTAGGGCACAGTTGCATGTCAATCAAAGACCAAGGGAAAGCTTAATCAGGACCCAATCACGCAGCATTGTTGAAGGAATGTCCAGTGACACAGGTGGGTGCAATGTGTACACAGCATAAACTTGTTTTTGAGCAATTTGAGCAATTATTTCCAGGCATTTTTGAAAGAATGACATGAAAATTCAGTCCAGAAATGCACTCCTGGCAGTAGTACACCACATGGGGAACACCTGGAGACCTCAGAGGACCATGTCAGCTACTGGAGGATCAACACAGGTTAAACTGGACACAGGAAACATCTCCCCTTCCTGCTCACAGGTTTCCTTGGCCTTGAAGACTACCACAAATTATATAAGAGTCTGAGAGTAAAATGCATAACAAAATGCTCCTTTGGAAGCATTAATTCCCTTTTAATAACATTAGTAAAATTCCTATAAGTCCTATCTCTCCTTCTATTCTGCCAGCCTCTCCCAGATTAGGTTAACTAGGATACACATTTTTCGATTTAAAGAAACTAGATAGATAAAATAGGAGAATATGACAGAAGCTATTTTATAAGACCACAAAAGAGTATAATACAAAAATACACTTGTTGGCAGGGTGTTTCTCCCCAGACCCCTGCTAATAAAATCTAAAATCTTGTCAGCATGCCCAGTCAAGGCTAGTTTTCCTAGAAAGGTTTCTAACTACCTTACCCTATCCATACCTCTGATTTTTCTTGCTCCTCTGTCTGTCAGGTCACAGAGTTATAACTTTAACCTCAGGAAATGTCACCTTATTCCAGAGCAAATGGAATGAGTCACTTGACAGCAGCCAGCTCAGGCAGCAGTGATGGGGGGAGTGGGAGAGGACAGGGGTAGGAGGCAAACGCTGATGCACTCACACTGCAAATCATTGCAGGTGCCTAAAACTAGCCCAGCTATTCTGGCTCTTTCTAAAGCAAGAAGTCAGGGAGAAGTGGCCTACAGGCAATGTTCCATGGAGACAAAAAGAGCTCATGTTTGTACTGCAAGGTGACTCAGACCTTTTGCAAGGAAACAGGGATTATTAAGTAATTTTTGGGAAACATCACATCTTATCCCCATAGAAAAATACATAACTGAAGCAAGAGAAATTAACCCAGTCATGTCAGAAGCTATGTCTTTGCAGAATATCAGATGTACTGCAGCGAGGCAGCTTAAGCAGAGACTCAAAAGCACATTAAAATTTTGAGATCTAGAAAAATTTCAGAAAAATTATTTAAGTCCTTTTGCTCAGGCTGCATTTAGAGAACAGAGTGATGATATGCAAATACCAGAATTAAGAAGCAGAACTGGGTCAGACCTGATGAAGCACCTCTGTTATTCAGCAGTGCAGTTATTTTATAAAGTTAGGCAAGGCCAAGAAAAATGGGCTGGAAGCAAATGCTCCATGCTGTAACTATTTCAGGCCTAAGAGATTGTTATCCCAACAGAGCATCTCCTCAGGCTGGGTACAGATACTTCCTTGTCAGAATCTCTGGCAAGTTCAAACTTCCTCTCCCAATCTATGTTCAAGCTCTGTGTTTCGAGTAAAGTTTATCACAAAATCTCTGATAAGGAAATGAAGAGCAAACCTTGGCAGATTTTTATTTCTGGTCTGAAATCTCACATGAAACCTTAAGGTAAAAAGTAAATACATTATTTTTAGGCTTATTTTTTTGTTGCTTTGCAACAAATGACTTGTGCAGTCATTTTTGTGAATGCAAAATAATCATAACAATGAGCAAACAGTTGATTGATCCAGAAATGAGAGGCAGAATGGAATCCAAGTGATACCAGAACAGCAACTGTTAAGGCTGAACCCAAAATGAATTTAATACATCTAATTCCAAACCTGATCTTCACTTACATCTGGTTGCAACATCTGAGAAAATATTATCATAATAGGTGTTGTAATTACTACTTAACCAATGGAAATGAAGAAATTTTAATTTTGCCTAAGATTGCCCAAGTCTGAAATACAGAATGATAAGTATCAGACTGTGAAAATGTTCTAAAGATTTGCATTAAATGACAAAACCCAAACAAACCAATCCAAACAGGTTTTTTGCTATTATTCTCTTGATTTCAAAAATTTAAGACACTAAATTCTAACTTATGAAAACCTGTTTTGTTCTTCTGTCCTGTGAGATATTTGTTTGGGTGTAGAACTATCATAAACACTGAATCAAATTTCAGGTTTTAATTAGTATGTGTTTAAAGAGCAGAACATGAAGCATACAGTCACTCTGATGATTTGTAGCCAAGGTTGGTTTGAACAAAAATAGCAAATATTTTTTGCTCACCTTTAAAGTTTGAGAGTGGCTAATTTCTGTTACAAACTACAAGACTTGTTATTCAAAGTACTCAATTCATTTAATTATAATCAAAACCAGATGACATTCAAAGTCAAACACAACAAAAAGCATTAGTAACATAAATGCTCTTTGAGTCTGATGTATAAATGACTTCACTTCCAGGCTGACTTTTTACATAGACTAATTTCCACTGAAATTGCATTAGGTCATGAGTCTGTTCTTGAGTCAGAGCAAAAAAAGTTCTTATCATCCTCTTGCTTTTACTGCTGACACAAGAGACACTTTCAGCCAAGTCCTCCTCACAAATCCTGAAGTGTTACAACTGTCCCAGAGTGTGTGAAAGAGGTTCTGTACCACTGCCAAAGGTTGTGTTTTTGCCAGAGCACTCTACTTGTGCGTTACCACAGTGATTTCAAGCTGACTTTTCTTGTTTTTAAAAGTACTGGATTGTAATTTATATCTTCACACTGAAGCTGATTACAGCCTGCTGTTACACGTGGCACTTGACTCAGTCTTCTTCTCCAGCAATTAAGTGAGCTGGGTTCAGCTATAACCCTGAGGTGGATGGTGGAAACCATCATCTTTTTAACAGCTTAGGTCTGAGCAGGGAGTGCTATGAGCCTGGGAAGCTGCTAGTCTAACTTCCTGGAATTTTACTCATTTGTTAGTTATCTTATGTAAGCCCAGCTGACCTGCTGTAAACAGTGGAACTTCTCCTCCTCTAAATTCAGAGACAGTTTCAACAACTTAAATTGTGCTCTTTCTTCTCTTCTCTTCTAGTCCTTAATTATTTTCTCTAACTTGAGTGTTGTGGGTGTTGATCTCTGTGTCCTTTCTCATTACATGACTACATAGTGAAGTTATAGACACCACAGGGTGCTGGGGATTACATTACCTGGATTAAGAGGTGTGGCATTTGCAAGCTCTTTCTAACAACATAAACTGCCATCACTGCTTGAGTGGGTGACCTCCTGCAACAGCAATCTGTACTTACTATGACACCAGCCTAAACTAGAAGTTACTGCATGGTGGCTTTACTGCTTTTCTTAGCAGTTAGAAGACAAAGTCTCTTGGCAAAATCATCTATTTCTGTACCCAGTACACCCATCTTTTCATTCATCAGTGCACTGCAGTGCCTCAAGAGATGGTTTGTTACTGTGCCATGTGAATTCTGCAAAAAGAAATTATTTTCAGAAGTTAAGTTCCCCTTGGACAAAACCCACAGGTCACACTGGGCAGCCTCACCATTACACAACAGTCTGGCACATCTGCAATATCTGAGCAACTTTTGCATGGAGCACTAGCACGGAAGGCAGCACATACACTTTGGGAACCTGGTTCACAAGGGCTGATTGTGACATCCTTACCAAGGAGCTGTGCTTCCACTGGTAAAAGTGAGCTGTTTTTAAGAATGGACTGCCAGTGTTCCCAGTTTTGCAGCTGTCTGAGGCAGGAGATTGCACAGCCTGATTTCTTGTTAACCCTCATCAATACTTTCCCATTGCCACACTTGACAGAACTGTTATCTAATTGTTCCTATAATAGGTATGTCCTTGATGGAATTCTTGATTTGACAACACTAAGAAATAAAGCAGAGATCTCTCCTAAAACAAATTTTCCTTAATCACACAAAACACAGGTTTATGTAGACACAGCAGGGTGATTTCCTCAGAAATTTGAAAGGAACAAAAACAATTTCAAGGCTACTGTATAGCAAGTTCCATTTTTTGCTGACATTTCCAAGAGGTAATGATGGTTCTTGGGATTAGGGGTACTACATGAGGCAGTTCTCCTCCAGGTCTGTCACACAATATGCTGCAAATGGTGGTTACCCAAAGATTAGCAGCACAGATGCTAAGGTAAAAAAAAAAATAAATAAAAAGCCTTCTAGAGATTTTTTCAGTGCAGAGACAAAACAGGGAGGTTGTACAACCCCAGGTAATCACCCAGGACACAACTGAACTGGTAACTAATAACAGCATGAGAAAACAGGCAGAGAGCTCAAATATTAATTAAATGATGCCATATCAAATGATTCTGGCTCTAATCAATATAAGAGCAGGATAAGAAAGAATTTACCAATTGTTTTAAAACCCTCTGTCTGTTTTGCAATCATTAACCAGGTAGTCATTGTAAAGAGTTGAAGATGTAAATGAACCACCCATTTTGCAAATATAAAAATGACTGTTCATGTCACAGGCAAGGACAAAAATTCAGAAACAACTGTCCCAGTTTTACACTCATCCCAACAGGATTTCACATAAAACTATTGCTTGTAAAAATGTAGAACTGTGAAGAATATGTTTGGTTAACCCACATCAGCTGAGTATTTCACAAATTCACAGCTATAATTTTAACAGCACAATATTTAAAGGCAATCAGCAGGCAGACAATGTGGATTCAGAGCTCTATTTCCTATTTTTTCCCCCTATGTTTACATGTTTTAGCTTTGCAGGATACTCCCATATTTAAAGAAAGATTAACACATTATTTTGCCCCAATTACACATGTAACAGCACTAAAATAGGTCAGTGCCATTTATTAGAACTGAGTATTTCAGTGCAAACAATATATTTATCTTGTTGCCTTAGAGGAAAAATATCTACAGATTTTAATAGAAAAAAGACACTTTTCTACTAGATTAAATTTTGAACATAAATTTATTAAAAACTTTTTTTTTTTCTTAATGAACCTAGAAGGTGCCTTCTTGAACCATAGAAATGAAACAAACTTCCTCTTTGAGCTATATGTTATTAAGAAACAAACTAAAAAATAGTTATAATCTTTTCTTTTATACAGTGTGCAAGGTATAAGTGGAATTAGATATGTGACTTTTATAAGTTTATGAGTTGTTCCCAGCCCAGATTCAGGGTTTTTTTTCCCTGTTCAGCACAGCAGAGATTACCAGGACAGGCACAGAGGCAGGAGGTGACTGACAGGGCACGCTGAAGATGAGAAAACTGCCCAAGACTCAGAGATACCTCTGCTGAAAATATTTCCACTCCGTCTGTATCAGGCAGCAAGTGAGGTTTAAACAGAGCAAAGACAAACCTTTAAGTAGCAATGCATTTATTTTACAGCCTGCCCACCTGCCTGCTCCATTAGAGCCCTTTGCTGTGCTCCAGGAGCTCTCCTGCAGGTAGTTACATTTATGAACTGTTTGCTCTCTGCTCGCCTCGCAGCCAGCTTGGCACAACCATCACTCACTGCAAGGGAAGGGAAACCTGCTGAAGAAAAACAGCTCTCCCCAAATGCCCTCATAAATTCACAAGGAGAAATAACTGTGCAGCACTACCCAAACCCTTTAGTTTTATTAATGGCAGGAAGGCAGTATTTCTTTCCAATAAATCTCAGCTTCACCTACTGGTTGAAATGGAAGATGCTCCACGTTGGACAGTCCTACTTGCCTTGTTATTACAGCTCCTGCAAAATGTTAAATCATGTAATCTGGTTCACAGGACTGCCTGTGGCAGAAATACACTCTTGGGGAACAAATAAGCAATGTGAGAGTTGGAGCATCAGCAGCCTTCCCTGAAAGAAGGGCTACAATGCAAGTGTAGCTGTGATACCCTGCAGTGGCTGATATCCTGCCCTAAACCAGGCTTTAGAACTTGCACTGCTCCAGTGTTTGTTTTGTTGTTTTTTTTCAAAGCCTCGGAGCATAACAGGTTACTGAAACATGGAATGTGGTGTTATTAGCAAGAACATCACAGGCTGATTTTTTTACTACAGATCTCTAAGTGGGAGGTTCATCATGACTTTTTTGCAAAATCTGAGAACAAGTTTGCAACTCTCCAATGTGCTGCATGTTTTGTTCTGCTTTCTTCTCTTTCCCAGCAAGGAATATACTCTCCTAAAACAAGTCTTCTTTCTCTTTTTTTTCTTTTTTAGAGGAGGCTGCAGAAGACAGGATGGAAATGGCATCAAAACATATTTTCCACAAGGATTAATGTGAAGTCCACCCTGCACAGCTTAACATTTTTAATCACTCATTTTAAGCACATACCTAATGTGAGGAACAGAGCTAAAGAGATGTGTTTACTGAATGGTGGCAAGCCTAAAAAAGCACAAACTGGATGAATGGATACTCAAATAACTGCTTAATTACAGTTAAATACAGGAGAACTTGTACAATTTCAGCCTTCAATACCTGCACCTGGCACTACCCACTCCAGAGCTTTGTGTGATAAGCACTCCAAGATCAGCTTTCAGATGACCTTGGAAATGGGAAAATGGAATTCATCAGCCATGTGGATGGACCAGTCACTGGGAGGACAATATCTCCTACAATAGTGATGGTGCTGATATTGATCTACCTACTTTTGTAGGACTTGATGACATTTGGTTAAATGTTATGACTCAACATTATGGCCAGATTCTGGATGCATGGAAGCCTCTGCAGGGGGTGTCCACATCTGGAATAATCTCTTCATCATGACTGAATTTCAGGTCACTTTAAACACAGGGGATACAGGGCAGGGATGTTTTTTGTACATGGTGAAAAAATGATAACAAACAAGAAAAAGTAAAAAAAAAGACTTATTGAGAAAACAGCAGAAAGCAACTGTGTGATAGAAGAACTTTGAAAAATTAATCTTTAGCTAAACTAGAGGAAACTACCTTGCAAGTACATAGTACAAGAAACAGGTACTTGGGGAGATGGCAGCTGGGATGAAGCATGCAGGAAAAATTACTTTTTAACATGGATTTGCAATTGATGGTAGGGACACTACAATGCACACAAGGTCACCTCACCTGTCACTGAAATGGAGTTGCCTGTAGAGTGGAAGGTAGTTACCAATTAAGAGCAGATAGCCACATTATAGAAACAACTTTGAGCAGTGGATTTCAAAAAGCTGGAAGGGGGAATTTTAGGTAGGCAGAATGTAATTATCCACTTGGAACTCAGCCAGATACACATAAATTTGAACTCTGTTTGCTGCCAATCTAAATAGCACCACATCCCCACCATTTGCAGTGCAGGACTGCTAGCTAGGCAGCTCACAGATCAAGCACTAGGTACCCCGTGATCTCTTTGCAGGATGGCTATAGCAAACCCTGCTGTCTGGGAAGGAAAAAGCCAGAATAAAAGCCAGAAAAGTATCAGGCAGCATGACAAACACTCTGCTACTTTGAAGTCAAGGGCTGATCCCTTTTCACACATTAGAGATGTAAAAATTTATTTGGCGTATCAACCTTCTTGCAAGCAACTGCAGCCATCTGGCTTTCCTTCAAACCTCCCACCCAGACAGCTCCTTCATGTGGACAGCCCCTGGGGAACCTCACACGTTGCTGACAGCTCCAGCAGATGGGTGCTTTCTCCTCCCTGTTCCTATCTGCCTAAATCCCTGCTTTGACTCACAGGAGCTTTCTGTTTCCAGACATACTGCTGAGGCTGGAAACAAGTGCCAACTGAATCAGATCTTTTCAACAAGACACACTCTAAACTATGTTCTCAGCACTTAACAGGCCATCTTACAATCCTCTTGGCACATGCTCTCAGACTGTTTTCCTGCAACTCCTGGATTCTCCACACTGTGCTATTCATCAGAAGAGACAGGCATATTATCCCTGTTAGCCACACGGGCTGAAAAGCAGCCCTGGGAGCCCATCCAGATCACTTTACCTACTCAGTGCTGCCTCCAGGATGCTCTTTTCATCCAGCATATTCAAGCACCATTTCAGAGAGCAACAGAGTAGACTTGGAGCCAGTAAAACCTGCTCCAGATCTTGAACTGTTTTTCCTCCTGACTTACTAGATAGACCTTAAATAATATTTGCTGGTTTATGAGCACTCTGTCTTTCAAGGAATGGTTAGAGCTTGAAGAACAGTAGGTAAACCCCAGAAATTCATAAGGGAAAACACATGATACATTGGGAGCATGTTTCTTGCTATCCACATTAGAATTATAGTTGTATCATTTATAAACTTATAAGATTTATGTATTCTCCTTCATTTCCTGCTTCAGGGGATGAACCTGTTCTGAACTGAGAGCTTGAAAGGAAACTCTTGCAAGGTTTTATGCCCTGAGGTGTTGAATTTAGAGGCACAGAATAATTTACACCAGCCAGGACCCCTAAAGATCCAATGTCCCACACAAGAGCAGGGCAAACTTCAGAGGCAGATCAGGTTGCTCTGGGCCTTGTCTGCCCAAGCTCTGCATATGTCCAAGGACAGAGGCACCACAGATACTTCTTAAAGAAATTCAGAGACATGCAGACCAGAGGTCTCACAAGGTACCAGTTCTGCTGTGTGATGGTAACAGTTCTAGGGAGATCCTGCCAAAATACCCATATTCGTATCCTACTCTTCCTCCAGGTAAAAGGAAAGGTGAGAGACTTGCAAAGGATGATTTGAGAGAATCTGGGATAACACAAGGAGCCTCTCTCTTGTAATTATGTAAACTGTCTAGGGAAATAAGTGTAGAAGGTCAATGCTTTAAATTAAGTATCTACACATAGGAGATGCAAATATCCAACAAAGGATAAATAACAGTGTCTTAAATATCCTGAAAACCTTGGAAAAATAGCACCATCCACTCTTACTGCAGCACTATGGATGTCCAGAGTTTAAACAGATGAACATATTTAGAAATTTCCCCAATTTCAGACTGCCCTCCTTGCTCCACACAACTGAGCCAGTCAGACACAATATAAAATGCAGGTGTTTTAGAAGAGGTGGGCATGACTGAAAGCTGCAGCCTTTTATTCAAGCAGCTTTTTTTTTTCTTTTTTGATCCACTTGAAATTGTACTATATAGTAGAAGAGCAGGGGGAAGAATAATGTATTCTTTCTTCTCTCTGCATTTCAAAGTCCACTTGTGCTCCAGAGAGGTGCAGAATAAAGGGCAAACTTTTCTGCAGCCAGATATGTCTCTAGTTTGTTATGGGTAGTGTAGCCTAATTTTTAATTACAGTCTAATACATGTTTAGGGCTGTTAACCTAATTAGCTACCACATCAGAAGTGGGACACCTACATTATTTCCAACACAAAGTAGTTAAGCTATAGTAGAATGATTCAGAGAAGTTTTGTTGGAGTCAAGGATTTAATCAAAATTAATATTCAGGAAAGTATGACACCTGTTTTCATTCAGAATTTAGCTGCAATCCCTTTAATACAGCTCCTTTGACAACATTTTCATTTAACTAAACCCAGCCTTTTTGAAATTGACTGCTAAATTTTTAAATGTGAATTTAATTGGAAGCTCAGTTAATGGACACAACTAATCTGAAATCATATATTCAGATCAGGATATGACAAAAAAAAAAGTCAGCAAAATCAAAACTATGAATTTTTCATTAAAACCATAGCAGATATGTGAAAACTCTGTCTGATGGCTTTGAGGTGGATCCATCTTCTATTGCAACACATTTCTGTGGCACTGCAGTAAGGACTGGTGACCCCAGCCTGATGAGAGAAGGATGTCAGGGATCCAGCCAGAGCAACCCTTGCCACCCCTGGCAAGGACTGAAGTGTGTGTGGCAAGAGAGATGTGAAGCTCCAAGGGGAGCTTAGACCACAGTGTCTCTGAGCTGCATCAGAGGGGCTGAGCTGTTCCCACAGGACTGGTAGTAAGGATAAGGATTAGAGGGGAAGATAACTTCCCACACCCCAATAAGTGTCAAATAAGTAGTTCAGGGGTTATGGGCTGTTATTTGACTGTCAGAAAATGAGCCACAGCTACACTCAGGCACATTGGATAAATTATTCAAACTACAGCAGTACAACTCTCATCATTTCCTGGCAGAAATCTTTTCCCCTGCTCCTTGACCAACCCCAGTTATTGAAGCAGAAACCAGACATGGCCATCTTGGTGTGTTCTGTGCTTTGCCTCCTCACTGCCCATCATATCACTGACAGAGAAGAACTAATCTTTTTTAGAGAGTGCATGTTGAACAACTGTGATGGCAAAATCAGCCTAAGGAGGGCAAGAAGCCATAATGTTACATAGTTCACTTGGAAGAACTGCTATCAAGTCCACTAAAACTAACAGTGTCCACGTCACTAAAAAACAAACAATAAATACAGAATGCTGTGCTCTGTAATCTTCTGCATCAATTATTCCAGCTGCCATTTATGAGTAGATTTTATTCAAAGGATGGCACAAATGTTTGAACAGGCTAAGTGGCAAGGGAGCAAAGCATTACAGGACATTTTCATTTTCAGTTTCCTGGTTGTAAAGCAAGATATTCTTTCAGCAGCCAACACTGCCAGAGAAGTTGATTTAGGTTTTTATGTGAGCTTTCAAATGCAAAGAAAGATTTGTAGCCAAGCAACACATTTGAACAAAAAACTGCAAGAGAAAACTCCCAGAGCACTCTATTCACATTTCCCATTCAGAGCCCTGGAGTTTCAGGCTTGCTTAGGTCACTCTGTGAACGTGGCTGGACAGGAGCTGGTGTTTAAACACCCAGGAACAGGAGTGTCTGTCAGAGTGGCAGCAGCACTTGGCACAGCTGTCAGTTTGCTGGGGATGAGCTCCAGATGTTCAGAGCTGTGTGGGAGCTCACAGGGCACCTGCAGGGCTGTCCCTGGCTGTGGCACAGGTGGTGGTTTCAGCAGAGCCTACTGCCAGGCATTTCAGGCCATCAGGAAACTATAACTGAAGCCTTCTTTTCAAGTGTTCTTGGCAATGTGTGGCTGTTGCTGGGGAACTCCAAGGCAGATTTGCAGCAGAGCCCAGGATGGAGTCTCAGTTCCTGACAATCTGCCACCTTCCAAAGGAAGATTTTGCTGAAGAAATCTGTCCTACCTTAGCCATTCACCATCATTCACATGACAGCAGCTCAAGTATGATCAGAAGGAAGTTAAAGCAAAGCTGCTGAGTTTTCAGCAGTTTCTAAGTCACAGGTGGTAGAAAATGAATGCCCTGTTAGGAATCACTCAAAATACTCCCCCTGCTGTTTTCCATGAAGAGAACAGAAAACTGAGTACATAGGAGAAAGTAAGAGACAGAGTGGCCACAGCTTTCCTGACCTTTTCCTGCCTTCTCTACTAAACCTGTGCTCCCTAATAGCCCATCCAGCTCTCAAGCTCTCCAGATGCAGAGGAGCAGAGGAAGAAGTGAACTCGCAGGCAGGCTGATCTTAGGAGCTGCTGCCACTTCATTTTCCTGGGCATCTGTCAATGCATTCATCCATGCTACTCTGATGCACAGAACTCCCTTGCTCTGAAATGTGTTAAAACGGCTCAGTAATGGCCCTCTTAGGCAAGAACTCCATTGCACATGGTGTATAAAGGAAGGTGACAACAGTGACACTCATTTGGTTTTCTGACACGAAGATTTGTGTCTCAGTGGATTTATATCATACACAGACTCTGTTCATCCTCCTGGGAGAAAAAATAATATCTTTTTCATGTTATCCAGTATGACTTTACTCATGCTTTCTGATGGAAATAATTTGAAAAACACAATCACGGTTTTACAGATGCTGATGGAAAATGGCACTTAGGAAAAATTCCAGGTGAGAGAGACAAATCTGATTCTTATTAATGCCTTAACATGTGTTATTCAGGAGGTGAAAGATTCCTATAAAGGCTTGCAGCCCTGACCCAGGGGAGACTTCTAGCAGTGAATTGAGCCAGAGAAAGCCTCCAGTGCTCTGCAGAGCCAGCCCTGCCCAGCAGCCCAGGATCCCACAGGAGCAGGTTCCTGCAGACCTCCTGACTGTGTGGATGGAAAACACTTTGTTATCCCCAAGTTTGGGGTTCAGAGCTGCTTCTCAAAGTCCAATCAGACTCAGAGTAGAGACCCACGATGCCTCCTTGTGCCTGTCATCACAGGACAGAATTTGCAGTTAGATGCAGAAGTGAAGGGAACCAACTCCTTTGTATTCCAGTCACACACAGCTCTCCTATGAAAGGGATCAAATGCTTGATTGTTGTCCCAGATGCACGCAGGAAGGGCAGGCTTAAAGATGTTTTTTTGACCTTTCCTATCTCCATAAAATACTTTAGGGTAAAGCCCAAACACCAGAATTAGTGTATATTCTTCCACTGGTACAAGAAAGATCCGGGTAAAGGTCTCATCTCAGTTACCCAGGCAACTGCAAACTGCAGAGCCTGCTCATGCTCACTGGAAAATTTTTTTAAAAGGCACTCAATCCTGGAGTCTGCAATGCTTCCAAGTGATTATATTCATATGGTGCATATATGCTGCAGAAATAGCTCCTTCATTTTCTGCCAGCCAAATTAACCATGAAAACGGACCAGTTTAAGAATGTAATTATTATAGACTAATTTGGCAAACTAGACAGGCAGTGTTTCCTCAGCCTGGGCAGCTCTATCTCCTGGGATTTCACTTGCCTGAGGGTTTTGTCAGAGAGCAAAGGCAGCTGGAAGCATGCACTGTGCAGGGAGGGCAGGTAGGCAGGAAGAGCTGTGGTTGAAGGGGCTCTTTGGACCTCAGACTGCTGCAAATCTCCAGCAAAAGCTCAGAAAACTGTCATTATGGCAGTGGGGAAGGGATAATCACCCCCACACTGGGAGCTGGGATTCAGAGCTTGAACAACTGCTGAAATGATGCAGACAGCCCCATCTGAACCAGGCTTTGAGGAGGAGGAGGAGGAATCTACAAGTGCCAGATTGCTGTCAGTGGGTGTGAGGCACCACACCCAGGAAGTGTGTGAGGAAAAAAGGTGTCTGGATCCAGAGTGGAAACATATTTGCTGTTCTGGACCCCAAGACACCTGAGCTGCAGGAGGAAGGAATCAGCAGGGGTGGGCTCAGTTTATCCCCTCAGCTGTTGTGAATAGCCCTGCTGAGCCATCCATGAGCAGGGCTGGAGCTTAATGTAAAGAAAAATAAGCTTGGGTTAGTTTTTATTTCTTTTTTTTTTTTTTTGCCTCTCTGCTAATGGCAGGGATGGAAAGAAGGCCACATTATGCATGCTGCTCTTGTACTGCAGATGAATTTCTGTAAAAAGTACAGCATTCTGGAAAAGCACAGAGAGACTTCCAGGCTCCTGCCTTGGCCAGGCAATACCACATACAACTCAGCAAGTGAAAAATCAACCAAGAGACCTCCACTATCACATTACGGCAGTGTTGCACTTTTGAAGACCACTTCTATAACCTGAGGGTGACCATTATGAAAAGAATGGATGTAATTAGAAATGATTTTTTTAAAGTTAGATGTTGATAAGACATTTCATTTCCTCTACCATAAAAAGAAGTAATAAACATTAAGGCACAATGAGATCTAGGAGCATGAATTCATTTCTTTAGATGAGGCTTAAAAGATAGCAACATAGAAAGCTTATAAAGGCTATTTTTGGATGGCACAAAACCAAGGACAAGTGTGGATTTTTAGCATTTGGAAGGGAAAAAAAAGAAGACACCTCAAGAGATATAGTGGCAATAAGTCAAAGTGGGAAAACAAGAATAGATGAAGCAGACAGAAGAAGTGAATAATAGCTGTGGGGAACGTTAGCCAGGGCACTGCCAACTGATGCTTCACTTTTTGTCTGTCATCTGGAGTGATTGTCACAGAAGCTGGTCACTATTATCTTGATGACAGACATTTTCTCTATGGGAGATTTATCAAGCTGGACATTTTAATGAAATACCTTTGGAAACAAAAAAGCTCTTTTTTATTATTTTTCATAAAGAGATAACTTGATGAGGATCTTTCAAAGTGTCTGACTGTTTTCTGATATAAGACATGTATTGGCTGCAAAATCTTCAATATTAAGAACAATTTGTTAAAGAGATTAGTATAAATCTATATGAAAACCTTTTTTTTTTAATGGAAAGAACTGTCATTTCCTGCCAAATATTCTCTGTTGGCAATTATTGTACTTATATCTTTTTTTTTTTTGTCTTTCATGTATTATGAGCTAGGTGGGAAAAAAAAAAGTCACTTACATCAAAGTACAAATATAAAAATAGGTTGGAAAAGCCTTACAAAGGGAATGCTTTAGAAAACACAGCAGATGATATTCTCATGTCCAAGCACAGTAGGAGTTATTAAACCTTACATCTGGAGCTAGGAAAGAATGGCTCCCTTTGCAGCAAGAAGATGAAAGCCCCAGCAGTTAACAAAGAAAAGTAAAAAGCACCTGTTACTGCCTGTAGGGACATGGGCAGTTACAAGTGAGAGGCTGGAACAGTGACTGTGCACTGGCCAAAAGCAGCACGGTGTGTAATGTTTGTCATCTCTTTTCCATCAGCCCCCCAGTGCTTCTCCTGTTGGTGTTAATCCCACTGACTGTTTGCACAGAACAGCTCTGTGTAAACACTTCTGAGGCAGCAACTTTCCTGATTCAGAGAATCCTCTGACTTCACTTCTGGGAAAAGCTGACTCACATTCCCTTTGGTGTGCTACTGCACCTTCTCCCAGGCCAATTCCACTCACTTCTGAGGTGGCTTTATCTGTACAACCCGATATCCTCAGGAGCATGAAGGGTGAATTGCAACTGCTTTTCTGTTGCAATTGCAGGAGCATTCACCATCTGGTGCAGTGTTTTTCTGTGGTTAGATTGAACATATGAATCTAGCCATTTGTTTATACATTTAGTTTCTGCAAGTATTGGGAGGGATTTCTGCCCATTCAAAAGAAGAAGGAATCTTTGACATAATTCATATTCTTTTTACTTTTAAATTAAATGTCAACTTTCACTCAAATGAAAAATAGAACTCTAAAACTGATTGGTGGGATCATCTGAGGAATTCTTCCAACAGCAGAAAACGTTTGTTGTATAAAGATATTTGTTCCAATTCAAGAACTAATGTACAGACAGACCCTACATTTACAGCTGTATACAGCATTACCCATTCTACAAGAAACTAAACACCTTGATTTTTAATCACATCCAACTACTCCAGCTTCTAGGATTTTCACACTCAAGGCCAAAAGCTGCATAGCACACAGTACCATTAACATTCTTTTATGTCTCCAAGTCTCAAAGTCAGGTTCTTTAGCCAAAGAAGCTGTACTACAATCTTTATGAAAATGTCTATTTATTTATTAAATATTCGAGTTGATTTAGAACCCCAGAAAAAAAGAGCCTAGTGAACTTCCAGTTTATTCCAGTCTAGATTTGCCCCATTGCTTTTTGTGACATAAGCAATTCATCTTGCTGAAGCCCCTGTTTACAGGTTATGACAGTTTGCACAGGACACCAGAGAACTTGCAATGTCATTACTGACAAGGCTGCAACCTTCACTTGTTGACATCTTATCAAATACTCTCATTCTTGTTTAAATCTTGGCCTGAGCTACTTCAAATGACACTTTTTCCGTTGCCAGTGACTGAGTCAGCCAGTAATTGCTGCTCAAAATAATATAAATTCATAAATGATGGGAGATAGTTATTTTTAACATGTTTGACTTGGTTCCTGAAATATTACTCAGTGACACAGAATAACAGCTCATGGAAGGGTGAACCAGCTGGAAAGCTGGAGTGGATTTACTCATGGGATTGACAGCACTGCAAGTAACAACACAAGAGGCTCTGCTGCCTCCTGCCTCCTTCCCCCACTGCTGCATCCAGGTTTGCACAGGACCTATCAAAACACTCACTGTGCAGGTCAGGTAGGTGCCAACATCTGTTCAAACATCTGGAGACCTTGAACTGCGTTGTGAGGGACACATGAGATGAAATAGCAGATTTCTGGTGTTGGTCATGCTGGTTTTCATTTTTCCATGTAACCAGAATTTTTAGACAAGCCTTCAGAGGAGAAAGAGTTAAACATTTTAACTTTCAAGTGTCTCCTCTCCAAAGCACAAGCTTGCAGATGCACGGGTACACCCCTGATAACACTCAGATGTAGCAGAAGAATAAGAGAGACAAGGTGAATTTCTATATCAGAAAGACCATGATCCCAAACCAAACTGAGTTTTGTAGTTTTACAGAGCCTGTTGGCCAATTACATAAATGAACTCTCCATTAGTGGTAGCTAAAAATTCAGCATGTTCCCACATGATCATACAGCTTGGGTCAGTGCTCCTGTGGAGAAATCTCTGTGCCTCTGGCACTTGGCTGCCTGATCTCCTGTTTTATAGAAACCCTGACCCTTCTGAGCTACCACTGACCCCGAGGGTGAGAGCAGTGCAGCCTCACAGGAGCTGAGGGGAGCCAGATGCCAATGCAGCTGCCAATGATGCTGAAGCTGACACCAGTGACAAGTCTGCATTTAGTCTGGGAAAGGCAGACTCCCTCAGGGGAGCCACAGTGACACAGAAGTGTTACAAACTGGTTTAAACACAGAGGAGCAAAGAAAGCTAAGTCCACATTTCCACCATCATTTATCTTTGATTAATATCCTGTTAGTGTAGCCAGTATTATGTTGCAATATCCACTGAGTGCTTCCCTTTTTTCTCAGTAGCCCATTTACTTGCTTTGGAAAAGGTATTCTGCATTTCTAGGTCAAAGAGCAGCTGTTTCCCTCCATTAATCAATTATTTAATCAATAAGTGTGTGATACGCCAGGAAGGAGTTCAGACTGCAGGATGGACACAAGATGCACGCTTGGTTCTGAGACACTTTGTCTCTTGTGCCTGTGTGGCTCTGGTTTTCAGACCTTGGCTTGACTGACTCTGAGCCCAATTCTGTATTACCAGCCAAGGACTAAAGCCATCAGAATTAGACATATTTCAGTTTGCACTTGTGCATCTGCCTCTGCTCTTGACAGACATACAGAGAGTGAGCTGACTGACCTAGTTAAAATTGCCCAATTAGCTGAGTGAATGACTCAGTATTCTAGGGGGGGAACTGCTGAGAGTAGGGAGAATCTCCCTACTTATGATGAGACCAAACTGAAATTTCTAGTCCTGTTATTTCTGCTATTTCCTACAGGAAATTTAACAATGCAGGTGAAAAGACCTGCAGTAAAAGGTGCTTTAATTCCCTATATATCCTCAAACAACAACACTTCCTTCTGGTACTTTCTGGTAATAAACTACATTAACTGGAAAACAAACCAGCAAAACCCTAACCAAGCTCATATAGATTTTTTTTTAAATATTTATTTGACTAAGAAAATACTAACTTTCTCAGACATACCCTTAAAAGTATATTTGCCATATGGTTTCAACTTCTGTGTTACTTGGAAAACAAATACATTTACCTTCTGTTTTCCATTATTATCATTAAGAACATAAAGGTGTGACTTGAAGGCAGCAAAGGAAAAAATAGTGAAAATACATAAATAATAACACACTGGTTCAAAACACTGGGCCAAATTTAATTATAGTGATTTTCTTGGACAGAAGTTCTACAAAGGCAGCAGGATGCTGTGGACTTTGCAGAACATATTAAAGTGCAGGCTCTCTCATCACACCAGCCAAATTTCCCTTCTCAGTTGCTGTAAATACTTTTATGCTCCTCAAGATTTACAGGCCTCTGAGAAAAGGCCTGAGCACAACATATTTATTAATACATTCAGAGCAATCTTTGTGTCTCATCCTCTTGATGAAATGGCCAGAAACTGCAAAGGAATATTTACTCTTCAGGATTTGGGCAAAATGACAGAGACTGCACAGGGGACAAAAAACCCAACCAACCAACCAACCAAAAAAAAAAAAAAAAACAAAAAAACCCCAAAAAACAAAACAAAAAAAAACAAAAAAAAAAAAAAAAAAAAAAAAAAAACAAAAAAAAAAAAAAACAAAAAAAAAACCAAACAAAAAAAACCAAAAACAAACAAACAAAAAAAACCCCAAACAAACAAACAAACAAAAAAAACAACCAAAAAAACCAACCAAACAAACAAAAAAAAAACCAAAAAAAAACCAAAACAAAAAAACCAAAACAAATCTGGTGGAGTCCCTCTTTTCTGCTACTAGAATCCTGTAGCCAAAGCAAATTAGAAGCATCAGTGCCATGTCACTCAGTCCTGTCTGGTGGTCAAAGCATGGCAGGATTTCCTTATTACCAGGCTCTAATGTTGCAGCATTTATGCTTGTGATTAACCATTATTATAATGAGATGTTGTACAATATCTCCCTCTGATAGTGCTGCCAAATAAGCAATTAAGAGGCAAGGTTTAGAGTCATTGCTTTTGAACAGCTGTAAAAGTAGATCATAGCTAGTGGGATGATAATTCTTCAGCAGAGGACGTGCTCTGGTCCCTCCAAACCTTTCCTTCATGGTTTGCACAGAAGTGATGCTGCTCAGCTAAAGAATTTTCTCCTATTCCAATATCTCTTTTTTTAAAAAAAAATCTAACTCATAGAAATTTGTATATGCTAATGGCAAGTTCATTTTTTGATTTACCACATTTGCCTAGCCAAATTATTAACTATTTTAGGACATACTCATGACATTACTGCAATGTGTGCTATATGGGTTGTTTTGGTTTTTTTTTTCAAGCAAATAAGAGTCCGTGAGCAGGATGGATTTTTTTCTGATAGAGATTCTGAAAACAAGAGAACTGGAAACCAGGTATAAATCACAAGCATAATTTCTTCCAGATGTTACAAACCTATAAAATAGACTATACATCTGATATGCAGACAGATGCTTTGGTGCCATGCAAGTCCTTATATGAGATGCCCACGGGTGAACAAATAAAAAGATTTGCATTCCAGACCATATATCAAGACCTAAATGAGCCTCTAGAGCAGCAAAACTTCGGGTTTCCCCTCCCAGCAGCAATGTGCCAGGTTTTGCATACCAAAAGGAAAGGGCCCTGCAGTATAAATGACAGAATTTATTTTAGATTTAGAACAATTTAACTACCTGTATTTCAGAGCTCACTTGTGTCATAGTATAAGACTCATGTTTCTGAGAGGGGAGGTCATGGTTTACGTAAAAGCATCACCTTTTCACATGTACCAGATTCTTTTTATAATCCTTTTCATGTTCCACTTGGCAAAGAGAAATGCTGTTAACATCTTAGAAGTTTGTCTTCAAGTGCAATACAGGGATTGAGCATTTTGACACCATCCCCCATATCAATGTAGCTCCATGTAAAGAAAAAAAATCTACAGCAATGAGAAATAATTTTCAAAATCATTTTCACCATTACAAAAGTGTAAAATTCTGTTCTGGAGGTAAAGGAAGTGACAAGCACCAAAGCCTGTTCACTTTTGTTTCAAGGTTTGCTCCATCAATATAAAATACCAAAGAGACACAATCAATAAAAATGCAGTTATAGTGTTAATTTTTGTATAGCAGCTGCTCCAATGTGCATTAAACACAATTATGGTATTAATTAATGAGGCATTAGTACTGTTTGCAGTGTTTTGTGAGACTAAAAGCAATTAATTAAAAGGCAATATGGTGGCACATAATGGATTCTGGCTACTTGCCACCATGACCAAGAATGAATTTCATTGAAATAATAAAATAATAATAATAATAATTGCATAGTTTGTTTTTTTTTTTTTTAGTGGAGTGGAACTTTCCATCCCCCATTTACACATCAAGTGTTGGGTCAGTGAGCATTTGAGAATCTTCTTTTTTCCCCTTGGAAAACACACATGCAAATACAAAACTAAAGGACAGATTTCATGTCAGCCAAAAATGAATACAAATATTTCTGCTCTCCTGCTTATAAGGATAATAATTCTAGGCATTGTATTTCTACTGCATAAACAAACAAATAGTGACGAGTGATATCAGAAAATGCCACCGTGATTTGACTGGCAGAGGGTCTAGGCAGGCAAACCTAGAGTGTGCTCTGTAGACAGCCTTTTAATAAAACTAATGTTTTGTTTATAAATTAGAATCATGGGTCATTAGGCTTGCTGTGATAAACATAATGCTACCCAACTAGTCAACCCAAGCAACGAGCCATGAAGGACAGGTGAGATTATATATTTTCCTAATTTCAGTTCGGAAATCTAAAAAGAAACCTTGTCAACTAGCAGTGATTTTTTTTTTCCTGCATAAATCTGCGGTCATGCAATCCAGCCCTGACATTCAAGATAGCGTTGTCTTGGAAATTACTTGGAAAAAAAACAAACCCTCCACATTCTCTGTGTAAACCCCTTTGCATCTGTTCTTACCTTGTCCTCATTATTTCATAGCACTTATGTGCTTTACTGAAATACTGTACACCTGCCTGAAGGACTGCAAAATGTTCCAGGAAACAGAATGTGCAATGAGAAAAAAAGTCTATAGCCTTATCTGAACCTTTCTGCAACTTTGTTTTTCTCCCATTATATTATCTTCTTCCACTTTATCTTGGGTTACAATAGAAGGTGCAATCAAAAGCATGTACTCTATTACCATCTACACAAGATGTTAAAATAGGTGGTGAAATGTTCTTTATCTTTGTCAGATTCAGCTCTGATAACTCCCTCCAGGTGGCTCCTGTAGTTCTCCTCTAATGGGCCATCAAGGTCCCACAGAAGCACATCATCCCATTGTGAGATGCCCAGAGGGAGGAATCAAACATTCCTACCTGGATATAATCTGAGGCTTGGAACACCATGAGAGCACTACCACGGGATTCCCAGTGGACAAGAGGTTGATAACCACCACCGGACCTCCAGAGAAGGACCAGATCTTCCTACAGGATCACTGCTTCGACAAAACCGCATTCATCATTCCAACAGGACTGCAGCCACCACTTAACTGGGCTGCTACCACCACCATGACCAACAGGGTGTCAGGTTGTATCCTGACTTTTGTCAGTTTAAGCCAGTGTTTCTGTACTATTGCCCTCATTTTAGTTTTCCTGTTAAATTGTAGTTCGGACTTGGAATCTCTTGCAAGATATTTGTGTGGAGTTAATTCCTCCTCCTGGTCTACCCTCAAACTAGCACACACTTACACAGCTTACAGCTGCCCTGAACTTCCCTTCTATGCAACCTTTGGTAAGTCAAGCTTTGCTTACAGCTTTTCAGCAGTTTCTTTTCCTTTTAATTGCTTTCCTCATCTTGACATGGTGACCTCATTCCTATTCTCTTACTCAAGGGACATGCCCTCAGTGTCTTTCAAAAAGACTCAAGCTCTTCTATTTCATATTGTGGTAAAAAACACTTTACTGTCCAGTGATGCTTAAAACACATTTTGCAGTTTTCTAGAATCGCATCTCTTTTTTTTCCCATTTTTAGGTAATCATTCCCAAATGCATGCTGTGCTATAGAAAAAAAAATTGGCTAAAATAAAAAAAGGAATCAAATAAGGATATGTGATAAAACAGATAAACGCCCATTTATTAAAGTCCATTGTTATAAAGGAAAAGAAATTTGTCTCCTCTTCCATAAATTGGACTTCCATCATTTAAAAAAAGCCCTTTCTTTGCTTATAATAAAGATGTACAATAAGACTGGAAATGGAAAACTTTCACAGGAGGGGAAATTTCTATTTTGATCCAAGTGGTAGAAAAAGTGATTAAAACCTGCAGAGTTCCACAGCTGTAGCTGTAACAAACTCTCAAATGTGAAGATTATTTTATGAAGAGTAATGAATAATCTAAGTGGATGTGCAGATCTCTCACTTCTTGATCTTTGTCATAAGAAATCAGTAATGAGAAGAGCATCACTGGTATCTTTCATTCCAAGGTATTCTTCCCTCCTTGCAATCACGTATCATTCAGCTGAAATAACTGCAGAGGTTTTTATCATGTCAAAGAGCAAATAAGTAAATTTGAAAAAAGCATTGCAGCTGTATAAGAAGGAGCTTGTTAGAAACAACCATTGCAACAACTTTTTATTTAAAGATCAACTTGTCAATCCAGAAATGTTTCTTTCATAACATAATTCTTTTTCCATTAATATAGTTTTGCTAAGTGCAAATTAAGCATAGAGTAATGGAGATATTTAAAATATCTGTTTCTATTTACTGAAACTAAATGCTAAATGCAAACTGTACTCACAGAATTCACTGTAGTCATCAGTACAAAGTAGTCATCACTACAAAGACAAAACCCTGCTGAATTTCCCAGACAAACATAGTATTAAAATTTATTAAAAGAAAATGTTAACTTTCTTTTTCCTTAAACCCCCCCCAACCCCCAAACTTTTGAGCACATTGCTCATGGTTGAGCCTACAGAAATAAATAGGATGTTGATCTCAGAGTGAAAAAAATAGGATTTTTTAAGAAAAAAAAAAGGTCAATGTTAATCTTCTAAACAGCATCTCAGGCTCTCCAGTATTGCAGAAGAAGGGATTAAAAATATTTAAAAAGACACTAGAAAAGTTTGAATCTTTAGCATTCCTAGTTGGGATCTTATAACTATGGTCTGAGACAATGATGATTTTGGGAACATCTCAGAAAATTAGTATTTTCCTAGCTAAAAAGCCAAGAAGCACCAGCCTGTGTGATTTAAGTACTCTTCATGCTGGGACACACAGAGAAACACCTGAAATAGTCACTGCCTTGTAGGCTGGACAGGTGGCAGCAGTGACTTATCAGATGGTTATGGCAGCCTGGCCCAGTCATTTGGTAATTTATTTTCGGTTTTAAATATTCTTTGTGCAAGAGTATAATCTCAAAGGTATGCTTTCACTTTTTCTTAGTTACTGGAGTCAGCAGAGCATCACAGTCCCAAAGAAGATCACTACCCCATATGCCAGTGTGACTCTGAGGTTGGTCTGCTTATTATTTTGTCTGCAGACAAGAGCTCTCTCAGCCTGTCTGTTGAGCTGGGAAGATGTGACTGCTCCCAAGCAGAAAGCTGTGTAGCTGTGGTTAAAAGCACTGAGCCCAGGCTAATGAGCCCCTTGGAGACATGGGATTTAATGGCCTGGCCTCTCTGTGCCTCTGCCTCACACAGCACTTGTGTTGAGTAGGTGGAGCAAAGCCTGCAAAAGCATGTCTGCATCCCCCTATGAGCCTGTGCTGTTGTTTCCACAGGGGAATGAACTCACAAAGCATGCAGGTATCCCTGATAACTCTGCTGGTGTTTCCCAGCTCAGGACTGACTGAAAACCACTGCCAAATCTGGCAGCTGGGAAGGTGACGTCCCTGAGCCCTCTGCCTAAGTCCTCTGCCAGGGGTCACCACTCCTGGTCACGGCAGATGTGCCTGGGCAACACCTCCTGCTCCTGATGGCACAGCTCACACTCAGCTGAGCCAGGACACTGCTCTGGGGCACTGACCTGAACCTTCCTGCTGGCTGCTCTGCATGGCAGCAGCCCAGGGCTGAGCTGGGCAACTCCTAAAACTCCTGCAGCAAGACCCACTTGCACTCACCTGGCAAGAACAACTGCAAAACTGTTCAAGCAAAGGGATAAATAAGGGATAAATTTGCATACAGCAAAGGGATAAATAAGCTGTGTGCTTGAATTATGTCCAAGCTGGTTGCTGTGGACAGCACTGAGAATCCAAACTGGACCTTCAGAAACCCACACACTCCTTGAAGAGCCTCCCAGGGAGCAAAGGCAGATGCTGCCCTTGTGCACAAACCACAGCAAGGTTCACATTCCCTTAAGACAGAGTCAAAAAATAGAATTGCTGCTAACTAAAACAGCAAAGAGAATAAACCACACAGTACAAGAACTTTAGCTATTTGGTATTTTAGTGGTGGAGATACATAAACTCACTAATCAGCTCATGAAACAGTATTGCCTGCAAAGTTGAAGATGTAAAGGCTGGTCTTCTAGTAAAGTCAAGCCCTGCAATAAACCTCTGAGTCAGATTGCACTACCAAAGACATCTTTAGTACTTTATTAAATGGATCAGTTTGCTTTCTATTGCTTTGGTCACTCTCAACAACATGCAGGTAATAAACACTGACAAAAGCTCAGGACTAGACCACTGCTACAATACTGCTTTTCTTCATATAGTCACAACATGCAATTTCTTCTTACAGATCCTGTGTCTCCTGAGATTATCACAGCACAAAGATATAAGAAGGAGAAAACATGCTTCTTTTCCCAAGTGGTTTTACTTTGACAACACTTTATACTTAGTCAGTATTAGAACTTTTCTTGTATTCTCATGTTTTGTGTCTACATCAACTTATTTAATTTCCTGACAGTATCACACCACTGGTGGGAGTAACAGAGCTGGCACATCACCTACACTCTTTCTGAAATTTGGGGAAAAAGGGTGACCATGCCAGCTGCCAGTCAACCCCAGCAGATGCAGCACAGAGGGCAGATGAGGACGGGATCACTGCAGGGAAGACCTTCACCTGCCAGTTTCTGTCCTGGACATGTCTGACACAGGAGCAGAGAAAATATCCCACTCAAAAAGACACCAAAGAGGAACAATTTTGAAGCACATACAGCACCTGAATCGACCTAGCAATAGGTGAACAGTTTCATTAATGTTTGCAAATGAATCAGAATTTCTGACCAGACCCCATGCAAGCACAAAGAACAAATGATTAATACAAAGTCAAACAATAAAATCTGTGATCCTGAAAAATGACAATAACACGTAGAACATCTCTATCTATATGATTTATGAACTTTAAGAACTACTTAAGGTCAAGTTTCCAGCTGTGAGTACCGCAGCTGTTCCCCAAAAGTATTTGAAAGCAGTGATTCATGTCCTCAGGTGCTTTGATAGAAGCTTACACAGTGTGCCAATAGGCTAATTAAGAGGGGAGAGGTGTGTGTATCTAACAGGATATTTGGCTTTAGCAGCTGTAAAACCTGGCACTCTCTTCTTTATAACCAGAAAGAGAACACCTGACTAGACTGAAGTCAGAGGGTTGTTTGGCCTGAAAGCATCCACACACACACAGGCCCCCCACAGCCTACTGACCATGCTGCTCAAAAAGTCTCAGAGCTCCCCAAACTTCTCTCTGGCTAATTAAACCCCACACAAAGTAGAAAATTACAGTGTTAGTTCTCTACTTGCTGTGCTGGCTGGTTTTACAAGTAATTCCTAGCAGACCTTCCTGAAAAGCCTTTTGGTAAAAATAAGATAATGAGTTAGAAAAAGGAATAAAAAAGGACACCTGGTGTGGAAAGGCCACTTTGGAGGATTTCAATGCCTTATCTTCCAGAGGATGTTCATGAAGAAGAACTTCAGTGCACACAAAAGAAGGAGGAGAGGCAGAGAGACAAAGCATAGGGAGAGATGGCTTGGGAGAAACATCCCTGTTCTCTAAAACATCTTCTGTAAATCCTGATGGTTTGCTATCCAATCCAGAACAGACTATTTACAAGTTCTCTGCAAGACTCAAATCCACAAATTAATTTTAAATAAGAGGCTGTAAAATTCTTTCGATGTGACAGGAACATTAACACTGCCCAGTATATGCAAGTAATAACTTCCTGAATTTCTGCTTTTCAAACGTACTTTTAACTCTTCTAGGCTAAAATATGTATGCTGCATGCTCAGGCAAACCTCCAGCTGCATAGAAATGAAATATTACTGAAAGAGGTTGTTTACAAGAGCCAGCTGGAGCAGCTAATACATATTATAATATGCTAAGCTCTGATAGTCCCATATCAGTTGCAATTACTTAAAAATGCAGTAGCTCTAAGATTGAGGCAAATTAAATTCTCTTTATTCATGAAGTAACTAAAACAATGGGCAGGGAAATAAAAGAATATCTGTGGTAAAAGGTAACAATTGGAAACAGACAGGCTGCAGGCAGCAAAATACGGTTGTTGACAGCGCCCTGGAGAATGCTAAAGAAAACACCCAGATTTCTTTAATTGGTTCTTACTTACATAATTTGATCCAGGCACATAAACTCCATTAAAACAATGAAAACAGTCTCCTTGGGTTTGCTCATTACATAAAGTTTGTTTTAAAATGAGACCCTGGGTGCCTAGCAAAGGCTCTCCACTCTTCCAAAGGATTTCCCTGAGCATGGTACAGACAGGCACAAGCCCAGCCTGCACAGAGAGGCAGCCCCAGGTCTGCTCCTCTGAACAACTGGGCTCCCTCCGTCAACACAGCCACTCAAATAATTACCAAGCTCACTAAAAGCAAGAATAGGAAGAAAACATTGTGTTGACTGGTTTATTCAGTCTGATGCTGCACATAGCTCAAGGCAGGAATAAAGGTGGCACAGCTGAAGAACAAACACAGCACATGAGTTATTGTGTAAATGCAAAGGTTGTACTCTTTATTTACCTGTGCAGAGTACCTGCAAAATCTCACCTACCTCTGCTAGCCTTTGCCAGCTGAGAATGTTGGAGTATTGTCAGTTTTACAGCTGATGGAAGAACTACTAAAGGCATGTTTCCAGACTGAGAACATGTGGAATTGGATAACCTTGAATTAGGGCACTTGCTTGGAGGGTTCTGCCTGCAATACCACATGGGAGAAAAACCTGCCCAAGTGCAGAGTAACTCAAGGGTGTTTGTAATCAGAGGTGTGGAAGGGCAGGAGAGTGAGTGCTGGCTGCTGAACCTGAGGTCAGCACAAGCTGAGGAAGTGGGAACAGGCAATCCCAGAACAACGTTATTTAAACATAGGTGCATTTCTGAAACAGGGAGGAGTTAAAAAAAAATAGCACAAAACCATAATTATGCATGCTTGTTAATGATAGAATTTTACTCTTCAATAGAACCTGGAGGTCTCTATTGTACAATGTAATAACAGCAATCTGCCCAAATTAGCTCTGTTTCTGAACAGGGATGGGTAAAGGGACAATGGGGTGGAAGGGCTTGGTCTGTAGAATACAGGGGACACAGAGAGAGTTACAAAAGGATATGCCTATAAGAAACAATTAAATAATTTAGAAAATGGCCCTCAGGGTCAGCAAGTTTGGTAGCCTCTGCCCTACAGGTTCACAGCCTGCATTAACTTGTGCTCAATAACTCAGGAGCTTAAATCCGTACAAGATTTACAGAGTACTGTATCCACAAAAGGTGGGTGGAACAAGCAGCTGAGCTGGTGGTTCAAATTAAGCCTCATAAATACAACAGAATTCAAATATTGGTGTGTGTTCCTAGTCGACACCTTCCCAATCCTCCTGAAATGACTATATAAATAAAGTGTCTGTGGATTTAGTCAGTTAGTGATCACTTGCAGGTAAATCCCATTACTGGTCACCCTAATGGGGCAGATTGTAAACAGATGAGAAAAATAAAGAGAATGGACTCTCCAGCCATTTTGTAAAAAGGGTATTCAAAATGAAAACCTTTCAGAAATCTTACCTGAATGACTGTATTATTGTACATATGGACTAAATATAGCAATAATGTTCTCACTTTTCTGAAAGAGCCATTACTATTAGCCATTTCTCCCATCCCCCTCCCACACAGCCAATGCTCAGGCATGACTCTGACAGAGATTGATTCCTCAATTTGACTAATTGGTCTGAGGATACAGAAAATTAACTGGATCCTGCTCTGCCTGAGTGAGCAGCCTTTCTCTTTCCTTGGAACAGAAAAAAAGAAAGATTACACAGTACTTATTGTTATGTCATTCTCACTAGAAAAAATAAGAAGTAGTTTTCTCTGCCAGGGTAATTATTTCTTTTGCATAGAAGCTTATAATTTTTGTTTTGTTTGCTTGATAATTGTTTGTTTTCCTGATGCTTGTTTTAATTATTTAATTTCTAAAAGCTTTTTTAAAAGCCTGGAATTAAGGACATTATTGCTTTGGAATAGGGAGCAGCGAAGGATGACTCAGAATGCTCACTGAGGTAAATGCAAACACATCTTTGCTTGTCTCAAAGTTCACACAAACAGCCCTGAAATGAAATTGCTGAGGACAGAAACATCCAGGATGCACCAGCACTGCCCACATGCCTCTCATCCTTCAGAACTCTTTAGACTCTGTAAGCACTCCATCTTTGCATTATTTTTTCCCCTCATACATCTTTCAGCACACAAACCAGAATCAACAGAGAACCTCAGAAATGTTCCTCTGAGCAGCACCACCACTGTTCCCACTCAGAGTTTTCAGCAACCAACACTGGGGCTGAAGTTACTCTGCAGCCTTTGCATTAGTGGGGTCACTTACTCTACACAAAACATGACAAATCTACTTGAAGCTATGACATGAATTACCCCAGGACAGGTCACCTCAGAGGACAAATGTTTTCTCTGGGGCAGAAGTTTCCCTCCCTAACTGCTCCCCAAACCAGGCTTTCTTTAAAATCTGAACCAGACATAAAGCTCCCCAAAGTTCCCAATGCACTATTCTCTTATTTTTGTTAACAAAAGGATTATTTTTTTATTCCTGTCTCCTTGAGAATTCTTTCATTTTCGTATTTAAACTTCTATATTTCTTCCCTGAATCTCCCTGGAAGAGCTCTTCTGCAGTCTCCTGTGAAGTACTATCAATATTAGTATTCTGCTGCTAATGCAGCTCCTCTGCTCTCCAGCCACAGCAGAGTCCCCTAATGTAATCATATTGTCTGCCATCCACAGCAATAAAGATAATCTTTTCTGAACCCCCTCATATATTGGCAATCTGTGGTTTAATGGATTACTCTTTGGAGGAATTTAAGGATGTATCTAAACTGTAAAATAAAACTTTACCAGAAAGAGCTTCAAAAGTCAACAAGACCACTACTTTATATCAAAACAAAAGGTTTTTATTTTATGTTCCATTTCTTTCCTATATAGATTACTTGTTACTGTAAAAGTCTCCATTTGGCCTGTTCTAAAACCCGTGTGTTTTCAAAGACCCTGGAAAAATTAAAAAGTCAAATAAGCAATTCATATCTATGATGATTTTTTTTTTGGTATTACTGAATTCTGCAGTTATGTTTACTGTTTCAAGGGGAGTTTATAATTATGCAAATTTCTAAGCAGCCTGCATAATGTACAACATGTTTGGGTTCACTGACTGGAAGCTGAAATACATTTCTTTAATGCTGCTTGTATGCTATGAAATTCAGTTTGCATTTCTTACGCTCTGCTGCACTGTACCTGTCTCCAGCAGTATCCTTGTGTTTCTGAATTTACATGCAGCCTCAGTACCTTTGCAGACATTTGGCTTTCAAGAATTACTTAAATAATTCATGTGTGCCAACTTAACATTTTTGCAAAGCAAAGCAACATTTTGATAGCCCCGTACTTGCTGAAACCTAGTGAAGAGGCTTTCACCCTTTCATTATAAGCTCAGTTGTTATCATCATAGTTAAACACTGTTCTAAGCTGTGTATATGACATTTAAGTGGGTGTTTTATTTTCCAAATCAGATTTCCTTATATACACTCCCTTGCTTTAAACACTGCATACCTCCTTCCTACCATAAATATCCTGTCTGTAGTCACTAATAGACTGTGGTATTAGACTGTAATATTTCATTTTCACCTGCTTGTGCAAGGCAGTTCTGTGACTGGCTCTGTCCCAACCCTGTGAATCCTCTGTCCAGTAGTGCTGTTCATCAGTCAGGTTTCCTTGGCTTTGAGGCAAAATTAGCTCCTGGCTCTTGCCTGAGGCCTGGATGAATGCCCCAAAGTGATGTGGGCAGCCCTGATGCACTCTCACTGTGTCCTAGGCTTATCACACAGGAAGGGGCTGGGGAGGAAAACTACAAAAGCAGCATCAAGCTAAGCATGAAACCAGTTGGAAAGTTTTACTCTCTTCAATATCTGCTGCTCACTGTGGTGGCAAGACAGCACTCACCCTGTCTTGGGATTCCCCAGGTCTGACCAGTGAGTGTTGTTTTCTTGTTTTCATGTTAACAACAGCCTCTCACAATCCTAGTCAACACTGGCTTGTGCCCCTTCTGCACACATCTCCCTTGTGCTACAATGGCACAACTTTAGTAGGTGATTAATTAGACCAATTATTAACTCCAGCCCATTCTTAGAGTGTGGGATGCGATGCAAGCTGACAGACTCAAAACCACAGAAGGTCTTGACTCAGCTCTGGTTATGCTTTTACACAGTCTCTGTGGGACAGTGATGCTCAATTAACTTATATCACTGTCAACAAACTTAATAGAGTTTTATAGCTGGATGTATCTCTGACATTTTTTCACGCTCTCATATCTGAGATCAGCTGGAAATGGGTTTTGTTCTGCTGGTGCAGGCCTGCAGTGGGTTAGACCCAGCAAGGACTAGGAATAGGAGAGGCTGAGCAATGCCAGACTTGATTTTTCCATTCTACCCAGCAGTCAGTATGAAATCCCCTCTTATTAGTCATTTCTGAAAGAGAAAATATTCAATTAACATCTACCCTTCAAAATAAAAGAAAATATTTTGGAAGATTTTTTTTTCCCACCTTGTGTCTGCTCTCCATGTTAGTTATTTTGTGTCTAAGCTGAAAATGGATTTTATAATTTTCTAATACCCACTTATTTTAAAAAAGGAATTTGTTTCAGCACTTTCTAAGCTCCCTTGTGTAATTATATGCGAAATATAAAACATTCTTCCTCCAGGGAATAAGCTAGCTCACGCAGTTAAGAAGAAATTTTCCTTAGAGACAGATAATTTCATAATTAGCCACTACAGGATTTCTGGTGGCTTCCAGCTATTGTGGGGGAAAAGATATTTCACCAGCCTGACTCATTGGCCTCAAATAACATCACTGTAATTGTGTTTGGACTGGGCAGGAGTGGGGAGGACAAAAGCTTTGATAAAAATGCCAAAAACCAACCCAGCCTGCCATTATCATCAATGCCTCATTTTTCCATCTTTTGTGTTCTTTCATATTTTGATTGAGATTATTCCAAATTTGACCACTGAGTTTATGCTTAATAAATTAAACAACATTTGTATTGGTCAGAACAAGCACTTTCTACATTTACTAACTGGAAGAATTTGAGTTTATCTGTGTGGTCAGATGACACTTCTGCTGCAGATTTGCCAAGTCTAATAGTGACCATGCATGTGCAAGATCACACAGTGATCTGATGCTGCCATTACAACACCTGCTGCTTCTTTGTAACACCTCAAAAACTGCTTTAAACCAATCAGGTCTTTATTGTGCCAAGAGGCAGAACTTATAAAAATATGCACAAGTTCCTTCTTGAAGGAATACCCATTTCCCTGTCATATTGAAATCTTGTTTGAGAGACAGGAAGTATCACGAGCAAAAATAAAATAAAAAATTCTGGGTTATGTAATAGTTAATCCCAAGTTCTCTAACACAAACAGTACAAAAGTAACACCAACATAAATTTCTTTTCTGGAAACAGATTTTAAATAGAGATGGACTCTAACTTTTAATAGATATTTATAAAAGAAAATGGCCAGAGAATACTATTTTTTTTATGAATAAATCTGCTCAGATTTTTCATCACAAAAAAGCTTGAGAAACAGATCAAATGAAAGCATGACTACAAAAGCAAGAGAAAATTTTCATTAAATCTGCAGAACACAATATCTACTTTATCTCTGCATACGTTTCTATATTAGCTTTTGATTGCTTGATGTTATTTATAATGATTTGCAATTCTAATATTTTTTTGGGGAGGAGAATCTGTAACTGTTTCAAGGGGCAAAGGGCTAACTCACATGCTATTTATTGTGTCTTTGAGTGCACCAAAGTATGAGGGACTGATCTTGAACCAGGTACAGCACTTACACAGCAGAGCTCCTGAAAGCATCACTTGTAGTTTATACCCATCACAGAAATCATCTCACTGGTTTAGAGCACTATTTTAATAATTTAAATAGTTCAATAATTTAATAATTTTAATAATTGTGTGTTGATAAGAGCCTGGCAGAACATGTGCAGGGCTGGCCAGCTGTTTCCTTGGTCTCCTTGGAAATGAGCTCCTCTGGAATCGAGCTCCCTTTCAGCTGTGCTGGGGTGGGGCAAGGTCTGAGCCAGGCAGCTCCATGCTGAGTAGACAAGAGAAACCACAGGAAGTTCTCCCATTTCCACATGTAAACTCACTTCCTGTCATATTTCTCTCATGTCTGCTAGAAAATTCTCACTGGCTGATTTCACCATTTTACATGTGCCCCTTTTCCAGCTAAAACCTGAACCTGTGTGTCCCAGGGTGTCTTTCTGTCCTGTAAAAACCTCTGACAATCACATCTATGCATGGATGATCAACTGAGCTCACAGCACTAGCCCACGGCTTACAGTGATTTATCAACTTGCCTGACATTGAGAATGGAAGATCTTTACTTCTGAAGGAATAAATTCACCTTCCTAATGCCAATACCTGCTGCTGGAATGAGAAAAATATAACCCTCCATAAGACCTGGGCATGTGAAGTAAATTCTAGTCCAGAGGAATGACAGGATATTGCTAGTGTATAGAATGAAGCCAATGATAGAATATTCTTTATCAACAGAAAGAAGTTGCTTCCAATCCAACTTAGATGCAACATTTACCTTTTATACTAAGTAAGCATAATTTTCCTTGAATAGATAATCTGCAAAACTCATTTGTCTATATTCCTGCACTATGTACACTCTGCAATTGAACAATACTCATGTGTGAAATATTAAATATTGCAGCAATGAAAACCTACAAAATGATACTTGATCAAAAGAAGTTTAGTTAGTTTTCATTGGCCAGGAGAAAGAGAAACACACAGTGGGGGGAAAAAAAGAACAAAAAAAGCCAACCAATAAACCAAAACCAACCACATTAGACAGGAGTATAAACTAGAAACAAAAACACACGAGCAATAAATAATTGCTCAAGCCAGTAAACATAAAAGATTTATTGGAGAAATTTATAAGTGTTTGCAAAACTGTAGAGAAGCAAAGTTTGTCTTAACCAAAGAAATGCACAGCTCTAAAGGCATATTAACAACCCCACTTGACTTAATTCCTCATCTCCCAGTCAAAGTTTTAAATTTTTGCACTGAATTTCAAAGATTGAGACTGTACTAAACACAAAGAGCCACCTGACTACAGAAAAGGGGATCCCAGAAGGTTTTGTGGACATCTGTTGATCTGTGTGTGTGAAGAGAAAGGGGCAATAATAAGAAATCTTCTAAAATACAGCCAAAACGTGTTTCTCTATAAAGCTCCAGGAATAAAATTATTGCAATCACCTGTGATCACATCACAGATTTTGGCTTGTGGGTGTTCTGCAGTTCTTCTGGAAGTGTCTGGCAGCTGGGGCCAGATCTCCACACTTTCCATGGCTGGAGCTGTGCTGGTGCTCCCAGCTGGAGGAAGGCCGAGCTCTCCTGTCTGGCTGCTGCAGGCTGGGGAGAGACACTCTTAAAAAAAAAACAGGGCTCTTCAAACAGTGGTTAAGGCTACTTGGCTTGCAAGGAACTTCTTCATATTTTTGGTTGAAGAAAGACAGAACAGAAAAATCAATAGTGGAATGTGAGAAAGAATCAATCATGGGGGTGCAATGGAGCAGTAAATAAACATGCAGCCTGACAGCCTGCTTGGGGCTATCAGGCTGCAATTCTGAAAGAAGCTTTCAGTGGAGCAGTTCATTTTACTTAAGAAGTGAATAGATCTAAAATCAATGCATCTCTTAAAGAGGTACTTCTACCATTCATTATATATGTTTAAGTTATGTTACAAGCACCTGAAGCAGGCAGGGGAGCACACTCAGCCTGCTCATGCTGCCACCCTCAGTGCTAAAAGTTATGGACAATGGGTTCTTCTGCAAGATGTTGGGGGCACTACTAAAAATTGGGGTTTCTCCTATAAGACATGATATTTCTTTGTATTCAAAAGTGTCCTGTACACATTATTTCTAAACAAATCCCCAGAGATATAAAATGCTTTCTTGAATAGTTTTCCTTTCTCCTTATTTCCTAAGGTCATTTTGACAATTTATGTCACAGAACTGCAGGGACACATTCTCCAAGGGAATTTTTTTTTCCCCCAGGTGAATCAGACTCTGTGGTAAGAAGCTCATTTGTGTCAACCCTTCAAACAGCTTCCAGCAGAACAGTGAGAGGAAGAGCACAGACTCTCTGTGTTTATCTCTGCCCTTCCTACCCCAGCTGACTCCCATACTGAACACAACCCTTTAGAAACTGTGCAAAAGCTGAGGTTCGTAGCATCAGTATAAAACACTTAATGTTGTTATGACATTAGATAGGAAGTTATTTCTTTGAGGGAAAAAAACAAAAAACAAAAAACAAAAAACAAAACAACAGACTAAAGGGAAAGTTTTGGAAAAAACCCAATGTTTCTCTCACTTGAGAACTCCACAGTTACAGGTGATACTCAAAGGCTCTCTGGTACCACTGGGCTACAGAAATGCAATTTCCCAGAAGGTGGACACTAGATGGCAATGTTAGATTTTATTTAGTCATGTGGTTGCAGCAATGATCCAGTGGGCTCTTCTAAGGGAGGAAAACCCTATTTTGAGTTATAAAGGAAGAGAGGACTCTTTGATCTGGCTGAGAATCATGATCTGAATCTTCACGACTAATCCATCTGTAATCATGCAAAAAACAGCAGAATACTTTTCCATGAGATACAAAATATAGGTGATGTGGATGTGATCACAAAGTAGAAGAATAAAAAGAATATATTGTGGTAAGAGTCCAATGTGCAGTAAAACAATAAGAATTTATTACTGTGTCTTAAAAAACATTTTATGTTACAGTTTCATTACTTCACAGTAAGAAACAAAAGAAATGTAAATTTAATAGTCTTTTACCAAACTCTTCCCTTCTCTCTATTCCAGGTATTGAGACATCTGAGGACACCAAGTTTCCCCAGACATCATGAATCTCAGCTTAAATTTCACTACAGTCTGGAGAAAGGAAAAGCAATATTTGCACCTAACACATACAACTGCAAAAAATAAATATTTTTAGGGCTATTCCTGGGAGAAATGGTGTTAGGAGAGAGTTGAAGGAGAGATAATACAGTTTTATGATATGCAGAAAGCCTAGATTTTTGCCAAGACTGTCTTTTCAAATCTATTTCACAGAGACTATAGGCGTGAGCCTGTCTCCCTACCCAACAGAAAATGTGTGAAATAAGAGGTAATTTCTTTTAGCTTGCCAGTCTAACAGCAGCAACGACCATTTTTTCTTTGTCTCAAATAAGAGCAAGATTCAGACAAAAGTACAAAGATCAGTTCCATTACCTGGCTTTTTAATCTGTCCTTGCTGCATAGCACTCTTTTTTCTTTCCTGTTGAATGTTCAAATTCTTCTTAAAATTTTGTATAAATGTCTCTCTACATCAGAAATCCTTACCAACAGTAATGAACAGGCAAATGATAATATTTTATAAATATAAATAGTATTTTATAAATAAAATCAACTGACTTAAATGTGCTGCCTCACAGTCAAACACTCCTTATTCTGGGCTGGAGAGGGAGTGTTAAACACGAGACCCCCTCATGCTCTCTTTGGGAAATATACTCCAATCTTGTAGGCAAACAGACTTCAAAAATGTTCCCACTAATTCAGTAATTGCTTTTGCCTATCATCAGATTTGGGGAGAATCCCACTATTTAAAGAACATCTAAACCAAACCCAATAAAAAGCTGTTTTCCTTCAGCTGCAGTTGTTTTTCTCTTCACTTAGATAAAACCACATATGCAAGACATATTTAATGAACCAGCAAATTCAGTCTTGTGACTAAGCAACATCGATGATTATTTGAGTGATTCTGACATCAGAGATAATTTTATCAGAGAAAAATAAGCTCAAGGTTAAATAATTTCAGAAAGAGGGCAGGAGTCCTGATTTAAATATTACAACAAACTTCCCAGCTTTCTTATCATGTGGTTTGCTGCTCTCTGATATAAGAATAGCAGTCAAATCCAATCTGTCTGGTGGGATGCTATGCTGCCTCCTTTTCTAAAGGCATGGGGAAAAAAAGATTTGGGATGTTAATCTAATTATCTGGTGGGAACACCTCAGGCAGTATGGTTAAAAAGAGGAAAACACAGAAGGAGCAGAAATACAATTGCACCACTGATCACAGATGTTTTCTACCTAGGCCAAATTAGTCTGTCATCCCTCCTTCCAACAGCTCTGTGATGGTTCTGATTTTGACTCATTTCCCTAACTACAACTATAAAAGAAACATAACAGAAAGAGAAGGAAACAAAAAAATATATAGTTTTATAATAAAATGGAGTTTGTCTGAGATTCAAAAAATGGCAGATGGACACTTTGCATTCATGGCAACTGGGCTTTGGAAATGCAACTAAGTCACAAAGTTTGTAACTGCAAGAGTCCCTATATGCTGGGTAGAGGAGATAAAGCTGAGAAGTACATTTCCATTAAGCAGTCATGAGGCATAACTCTCCCATCCGATTATCTGTTACTCATTCCTTGTGCAGCAGGGCCTTGAGGTCTCTTTTTCCATAACTCCCTAAAGAGTTGCAATAATTTTCCCACCTCCAGGATTCCCTAAAGTGAAATCCATGAAATCCATGCATCTCAAAGCCTGGAGATTAGCTTAGATGATCTCCCTAAAATAAAGACTGTAGAGCATACTTCTGCCAGCTGAAGTTCTCCTGAAAATGTTGAATTTTAGCTATTTTATAGCTTAAAAGAAAGGATCAAACACTTTCCAAATCTGAAATATTTGGATTTTCAGCACCAGCTATTGAAGAGCTTATAAAGACTCAAAGGAAGTTTGAGCCTTTATATGAAAGTTTTGGATTTATGTTCTTGAGAATACATACTGTGTACAGAAGATCAATAGGAAAAGAGAAAGGCAATACCCCAAATACCACCTGCTGTTCTTTGGAGAGATATCTCTGCTCTGGGCAGTCTGCCCAAGAAAGAGCAAAAGATTTTGTCCAAATATAGATTATATTACATAGCAATTATAGAGCCTTCCTGCCTAAACCAGAGTTTGAGTTTTGCCTCCAAGGCTCATTTTTGACTCCTTTCACTGCAGTTCAATGACAGCACCACACCATGCACTGGTGGCAGTGCATCAAAGAGCATTTTGTTTTCATTTGTTGAAATCAAGTCTCTCAGTCCCTAACACAATCATTCATCTTGGATTCTTCATTAAATCACATGCTAAAGAAGTCCATGTTAAGCTTCCCTCCAAAGCAGACATGAATAATATTATATACCACTAATTTAAAAAGCAGCTCAGTGAAAAAAAACCCCAAGTAACAGAGCAAGGACCAGAGATTAAAGTTGTCCTTTCAATTCAAAATCAAGGAATAAATCTTAAGGTGGTTTTTGGTTTTGTTGTTGTTGTGGGGGTTTTTACTTATTTATTTTTTTAATGAAGGTTTAAAAAAGGCAAACAAAACACCAAAACCCATCACGCAAGCCAAACCCCAAATCTGGATATCTCCTTGATAAAGGCTACATTACTCATAGGACTTACACTTCCATAAAAGATCTGCTACTCACAACGAAACTGTAGTTCCAGTTCTCATGTAACTTTAACAAATAAGGAATGTAAATGAGGCCAGGTTAATAGGGACTTATGGACCTTTTATTGGATGGATCCAGGGAAAAAATAGATGAGCTTTCAGGCACTTCTTAACCAAAGCTAAGCCCCTTAGTCAAGAACACAATAATTCTGATGGTTAAAATAGTATAAGGTAAAATATTTATTAGATTTTATTTATTTTTTCATATGTGTTCTTATTTTTACTGTTTTGTTACTCAGAGGATTAAGTCTGGACACTTGAATGCTCAGATCTGTTTGATGGACTACAAAAAGTTCTATGAGACTTTAATAAGGAGAAGTTAAAAGTAAGAAGGAACAAAATCCTGTGAAGACAACTGGGGTCACAGGGCATGGGCACTTCTAACCATGATTGCAGCAGACCTTGGAGAGGGCTCTAGAGGCTCCCCCTGCTCTGCTCTGCAGGGCATCCCAAAGCTGATGCCTGAAATATGTGCATTCAAAGTATCTGGTAGGCCAGAATTCCTTAAGGGCTTATAAGTAACACAACAGTTTGATGAGACCCTTTAAGTTCAAGGTCTAACCAGCCATTCAACAGTCTCTTATGAGAAGAGCTCAAGGTTTTTTTCTCCTGGTTACTGAGATAGGAGTTTTTTTCTCATGATAACTGAACCCACAGAACCCGGGGTGATGTGGCAAGAGAGCTGGGGAAGGTGCTAAAAAGCCAAGTATGCAGGATATTTCTGTGGATGTAACAATCTATTTGTGCTGTTTTGTGATATCTGTTGCTCTGCAGATACAAATCTGCAACTGCCTGTCTTTATAATAATGCATATTGCATTCTTGTTATGGTATGAGGTACAGCACCCAGGTGCAGCACCCACCCAACACAAACATGAGCTTTGTAGGCACTGAGACTCCAGAGTAAGGTACCCAAGTGTACTTAACTAAACGTGCTGAAAAGTTAAATTGCACCAATATTCACACTTTAGGTATCAGTGCTGTATCACAGCAAATGCTCCCTGAAAACCCTGTGCATAGACAAAGAACGTTTCCAAAAAGCTCTGAAACCCCCATGAAAGTGACACAGCTAACAACAGCTTGTGAAGAAGCGGTGTGTTAAGCACTAATTAGTGAGAACATTAGCTTGTGTGCTCCAAGCAAGAGTATTCCCAAGCATTCCATTAAAAAAAAGTAAATTCTAAAAATACAGAAAACAAACTAGACATTTGGTAAATCTTCTGGTTTCTAAATTAAAATTGGATTTCCTGAAGGCACCACATGTGTTCTTATTGACAGTGCTTTCAGTGATAAATATTTTGAAGTATGTTTTTAAGTGGCAGCAATGAAGATGCCTTAGCTAAGACTAAGCTGGATTCTGTTCAGTAGAGCCCAAGGTGGGACAAAAGTTAAAGCTGCCATGTCTCTGAATGACCACTGATCTCTTTGCAACACAGCCATGTCCAGGTCATACAGCAGCCTAAAAACCCAAAAAACCAAAAGAAAACCAACAAAAAACCCAACCAACCAACCAACCAACCAAAAACCAAAAGAAAACAAAACAACCCCCCCCCCCAAAAAACAAAGAAACCCAAACAAATCAACCAACCAATCCCCCCAAATCCCTATTTCAATGAGCTTCTGAAGCCTTGTCCTACAATTGCTGCAGTGTCTTTCAATGGCCCAATGCAAGGGATCAGGTCTGGAATAGGTGGGGCAGATATAATGCACAGCTCAGAACTGCGTGTTTTTCTTTGCATTTTGAGATAGAAATTAATACATTAAATACCAATTGATTATCCAAACCATTTATTCAGTGTTAAGGAACATTAAAAACGTACGTCATGCGTAACCGCTAATCAGCAACAAATTCAAACCTAATAAACTGATATTTAATTGTATCTTGTTAAATTTAGCAGCTATCTTAATCATAATTAAAAACATTTCTGAGATGCATTTTAAATCATTACCAAAGCCTCTTGCCAGTCCATTTCCAAACAAACAAACAAAAAATTATCAGAATTTTCTATTGATTTTTTTCCTCCTCCAAGCTGAAGGCAGTAATTTATACATAGCTTTGTCTCTGCCCCAGTAACCATGATTAACCCACATCAGCCAGTGCCAGAAAAGCTGTCCAAGGTGACAGCCAAGACAATAAAATATAACTACACTTCCAGCAGCAATAAGATGCTTTGCCTGGCTGCACTGATTTCTTTGGAGCCTCACCTGGCCAGCAGCACTGTAGTGCTGCAGCTCTGTGCAGGGCTCTGGGTACACGACTCCACAATGCTCCTCTGGGCTGTGTAAAAATGAAATACTGCAAAATGGGGCATGTAACTCACAGAAGTCAGCTGTAAGGAAAAGGACAAGGACCTTGGATTTACAGATCCTTTCATGCCAGCAATAAAGGATTGCAAGGTTCTGTCAGATTGAGGCAGCAGGATGTTTATAATTGCCCTGTTGTCTTTCCGTCAGAGGAGATGAGGAAGAGCTTTTGAGGTGATGTGCACTCACTGCCCCAAAGCCTGGCTGGTTCCTGCTGTCCCTGAGAATGGTCTGAACATGCACCTACAGGAGAAGGAGGGCTGCAGCTGCATGTGGCCAGGAGAGAGCTGGTAAATGCTGCCACAGCCTTGGAGAGAGCCCATGTGCCCCTGCTGTGGCAGCAGATCCTGGACAGACCTGGCACACAGCTCCTGTACTTCCTGCAATTCTGGTGCTAAGGGACCCCTATGAGTAAACTACCCTAAAGTTGTTTGGACACAGATCTACAACTAGATGGACAGCACTTGGTAATACATTGACTTTATATCCATGGACAGGAGAAGTGCAGATTCAGAACATTGGGGCAATAGAGAGAACAGGGGACCCCTGCCAGCAATAGCACAAAAGATGTGATTTCCAGAACAGTGTGGATGTATGTCAGCACAACGCCAGAGAATACAGGCATAATATTAACTTTGCTGAAAAACACATATACCTGGAAAATAAACCCATATTCTTCTTTCACTTTGCTTCTGATTGTACAAATATTCACTTTTTTCCATGTAGCTTCATTCCTACAGATGGATAAATGGAATGTGAGACAGTTTTTATCACAGAATTGCTCCAATTGCTCTTACTGTTGGGAAATATCAGTAGTTAGAGTTGCTTCACAAATCAATTCTCTAATACTTTTAGATATTTTCAGGAAAAGAACTGGGAATAATCTGTGGGCCAAGATATCAGGTGTGTAAATATGGCAAAAATCAGGTGCTACTTGAGTGAATCAATTAGTTCAATGGGAAACAATAGTTGTAAAGATATGCTGTTTGTTCTTGGCATCTTTCTACTCAGGCTGTAAGAGTTATAGCCCTTGAGCTTTATTCTCTTACAGTTTAAACGACTTTTTTAGAGCACTTTTCCTGCTGGCTCTATTGTGGTATACATCTGTCTGTATTAAAGCTCATTTAATACACTAGGGCTCATACTTAAGTCTGGAATTCTTTCAAGTCTCCTTTATTATTTGTTCCACATCCTCTGCTGCTCCAAATTTAGTTTAATAAGCAACTAACTAGTTCACTCTCCCCGTCAGTCATGTATATACATTAGATACTGACTGTGTTCAAGGACTGCCCCTTTGGGAACCCTGCTTAATACTTCTCTCCAATTTAGAAGAGCCTTTCTGACAAGCTATTGCTTGTTCCAATTTTTTTTAGCTGTCTTTATCCTCTGTATCCACTCTTATGTCTTCCCTTGACTAGCTGCAGCTTTCAGTTTAAGCAGAAGTCTGTGAAGAGGAACTTTTGCAAAGACTTTTCCCAAATCCACAAGTTAAGCTGTGTACAGTGCACTGTGAAGGCCATTGCCATGTCTTCAAAAGAAGCAGGGAGAAAACTTGCACTGGTCCTGCAGTGTTGCCCCTGTGGTCACCCTGGCTGCTTCCTCCAAGGTTAATGGAAGACAGGAATGTTTCATCTTTTGTTTCTTTCAAACATGTTGAGACTCTACTCTGGGCAACATCACATTATCCATGGAGCAACTCCATGGGTTTCAAAGACTTAGTGTGTCCCACACCTTTTCCCTACCATGGATGTCCAACTTCAAAACCTGATGATGTGGATTCTAGCATTAAGCACAATAACAAACTAATATGGCTCCTAACTGGATCAGGGAGCAAGATTTCTCTTTAAAAACACACAAATGAAACAACCAAACAAGAAAGGGACTCTAAGATTAATGCAAACCCTATGCACGGAACAAGGGCCTGACATGCTTAGGATTTGTTGTGCAGAGAAGAGTTCAAGTTGAGAATTTTGCCCTGGGGAACAGCCACTACCCTTAATCTGTGCCTCCAGCAGCATCACTGCAATATGAAGCAGTTGGACTTTTAAGAAGCCTGTATCCAGCCAGTCTTCATGACTATTTAAAGTCTCTGTCAGGACTCTCTAATGATTTGTAACCAGAACATCTGCCATCTCTTGTTCAGCTGTACATCTTTTGTATGGCCTCAGAGAGCATCCTGATTCTCTGCAAATGCTGAGCCTAAGTGCACATGTGAAGATGGTGAAAATTGTTCCCCAAACTACCAAACACTTAACTCACTTCTCTCTCTGGACATCTTAGTGGCATTACAAGAAACCAACCATATATTTGCTACTATTTTGCATGGAACTCAATTGACATGGAAAGCATAATCTAATATAGCCAAGACACCAACATTTGTGAAAGCTTTTTCAGCATTATTTCCCTACATTGGGAGACAATGTAAGTTCTTCCTCCCTGTGTGAAACCATAGGAGGATCCTTGGAAAAACAGTATAAATACATCTGAGAGTGAAATGGTGGAAGGAAAGGATGGAGACAAAAGTGATCTGGAAGTATAAGAGCAATTGCTCTGTGCCCCTTGCTTTGGATTCTGTGATGCAGTCACAGTAATGCTGCTTTAGGCTGAAGAAGAAAGGAAACTGGATACAAGGAGAATATATCAGGCCATATAATCTGACCAAGGAAAACCTTATGAAAAACTAAAAACCTCGCACCTTACAGGATAAGTGTTTTAATTTAAGTGTTGCATAAAAATCCCTTCCCTTTCCCTCCAGGAAATTTCCATACAGAATCCCCTTAAATCCAAGGAATTACTCCTCTTCACTTTGCATTCAGCAGCTGGCAGGAGAGAAAAGACAAATCAATAAGAGTTCTCTGTGCCATTAAGAGGTTTGCTGCAACATTTACATTAAACCAAAAAGTGAATCAAATCAAGACTGCCAGTGGAAGGCACATCTTATCTGTTGGACATGTGGGGAAAGGGTCTAATAAAACGAGAAGACAGCACCTCCTTGGAAAAGGTGGATGAGGTTCTTTACCTGCATTCTGCTCTAAATCCCACCTCAGAAAGGATAAATCTTTGCCGAAGATGAAGGAACAATATGCAGATGTTCACCCAGTGGCTAAGATGAAGGATTAAGCTCCTATGTCCAGCCTAGGGCTGAAACATCCCCTCAGTCCTTCCTCAGAGGGCTTGTGCTCCAAGCCCCTCACCAGCCTTATAATATCTCTTTTTAGCTTGAGAGAGATCTTGAATCCCCTACAAATTCACGTAGGGGAAAAAGGTCAGTTTTCACATGGAGTTAAAGCCTGTCCCCTCTGCACCCCTCCCTTCTCTCTCAGCCATATACCCCTTACAGATTTATAATCTATTTATTCCTTAAATATGCAGACACATTTGATTGACTTTTTCAGAATGCTCAGTTCTTATGTGACATTTGCTTGGTAGTAGAAGACAAAACACCTTCTTCATTCTGTAAGGGAGAGTACAAACAATTCAAGAAGAAAGCAAGATGTAACACAGACCTGGTCTGCTGAATTTATTTATGTCAGACAATAGAAACCACTGTCATAAAAAATCTGGTGATACATCATTCAATACCATCAGTAGGCCTTAAACTTGAAGGATGGGCTTAAAACACAAATTAATTTACCTCTGATCAAAAGTGTAAAGATATGAAGCAGCACCAAAGCATTCATCATTTTCCAATCTAGCGCTGACCTTTTTAACACAGTACAGCTACATTACAAATTACAGGAAGGCAGCCAGCTTGTCATCACTGCAGACTCTCCAAAGGCAGGCACAGCAGGGCACAGCTGCAGGGCACACTGCCCTGGGAAGCACAGGGAGCTGGGAGTCAGCCCACCCAAACCCCAGCCTTTGCTGCAGACAAACTGTTGGAATGTATTGGATTATACGTAAAGTTTTTCCCATCCTGGGCACGTGAGTGAGTTTGGAGCTGTTACTCTGATTCTTTTATGTTTTGTACCTAATTTTATAAATAAGTGTGGAGGATGGGTTCTTCTAGAAATGGGGACATGTAAACATAAATAAGTCCCACATTAGATAGCCTTCAGATTCCTGAAACATGCACTGCTTGCAAAACTCACTCCACAGTTGGTGCAAGACTTGTTTAGAAATAATGGATGGCAACAGATTTAGTAAGAAGATAGGGTCTGAGGAGTCAGGCTGGATTTACCTGCTTTCCTAGCCCATCAGAAACCCCTAAGAGAAACTGCTAATCATCTCTAGGTATGCTGCTGTCTCTTTTATGTACAGAGAAAGAAATTGGATAGAAACACAGAAAATATCACCAAAAGGGAAATTAACTTAATTTTAAATAACCGGTTTAGACCTAGAGTAGAGAAAAGCTGCTGAAAGCACTGCCAATGAACATTTGTACCAGAAGACAGTAGCAGCCATTGGAGCAAATGGTACCCAACAATCTTGACATGGTAAAGCTACAGTAAACAACAGCTGATGACTGAAAAAATGCCCAGTTGTGACCATACAGACCTGGAATGAATCAGTCACATGTCTAACCCCAGAAAAGACATTAGTGAAAGATGAACATGTATTGAAATGGAAGGAAAATATTTGTACTTCTTCCAGCTGCTTCCCTGCAGGTAGCAATCACCAGTCCATTTAGGCCAGATCATTACTCCTAAACTCAGTGACATCTGGTGGAAGAGGAAACTTGAAGCAAACTAGGGAGAGTAGTCTACAAATAAAGCAAATATATATTTGCATCTTGTTTATTACCAGCAATGGGCACACTGGCTGCCAGCTGCCAGCAATGAGACACAGATGCTGAAAGTGAAAACTTGTCTCCATTTACTCCCTGGAGAATCTTAGGAAATCGACTGGACTCCTGGAACAGGGACAAACATTCTCTTTTTCACCAGCTCCAAAGGATTTAGTACAGTAGGTGACAAAATCTGTATAAGGTAAATTGTCAAAAAAATTAATAAAAACAAAGAAAAAACTAGAGCTGCACACTAGACATCAAGACACATGCATCATGTCACAGGGGTATAAAAATCTAAGAATGTGAAATTTGTATTACCCTTGCAGAAAGCAGTTTGTTTAACACAGACATGGACTTTGGCTGGATTTTGTAACATCATTGTGCCATATCACATTTCAAACTAGGATGCTCTTTGTGGTGGCACAATTCTGTTCTCTCCAGTAAAAATATTTCCCCTTATATCTCACTCATCAGTTGCAGAACAAGCATCCTCCCCTAGAGCTAAGTGATTTAGGAATTGCAGTTGTTATATTGCAAGAAAAAATTATCAAGGTTCCTACTTTCACTGCTCTATTTATTTCCATTTCACTCTACTTTACAGTTTTGCCCCTTGCTTCTAGTTTCCTGTTTTCTTCAGATTACATCCTAAATATCAGCTGCCAGCACTCCAACCTCCCTACAGCCCACCTGTCAGGAAGAAATTGCTGCAGACTCTCAACTTATCACTTCATCCAACACATACCAGTATTTAATTTAATTTAATTTATTTAATATTTTTGTCATCTAGAAATTACCACAGAATAAACATCTGAAATTGTAACTTGTACAAATCACTGTGACAAAGATGAATACAATACACAGAGTTCTGGAGTCAGCCTGCTCTGAGCTGTTTGCAAGCCCCAGGGTTGATCCTGACAACACTACAAAACAAGACCTAAACCACTACAGGATAAGAGATCCTAAGTGAAGAACTGTTGAAAAGCCTGTTTTAAATGCACAGTTTGAAAAATGCTGAGTAGCTGGATTTCCAGTGTGATATAGGTAGAAAAAGAAATCAATTGCTAGGTTAACAAACTCATTTTCCCCTCTGATTTCTTTGATTTAAGATTATTATAATCCAGTTTGTTTCGTGATATGAAATCCAATTTGGTGGCTGTGTCTCAAAGACACATGAACGTAAAAGCAAAGGCTTTTCAAACTGATTTTTATGTGCATATTGGCTATTACTCCATGACCAAGGTCTATAAATCTCTAACTTGAAAGACTAATAGCTCTTATTGATTATAGCTTGATCATGCAAGATAAAGCAAGTGGCAATAATAAATCACCTTTATGGATTATTTGTGTTCATCAAGTGAATGGGATTAAGTGTATGTTTGACGTGTTTGTTGATGAATCTGATTTTCATGTAAGGATGCTTCTGTGTATAATCTGTTAATGAACTGTCACACAGAAAAGGAAGAAACATTTTCAGTCAGTTTAAACCATCAGTCTTCTGTCTCAAGGGCAAACACTGGGAAATACTGGCACATAAATCATCACTCACCCTAGAAACTGAGTTTTACATTAATTTAATTAAAAGGCTGCATGAAAACACCACTGAAATTCACTAAATGGAAGGAACTATACCAGGCAGATTACCCATACCCACTCTAATTGTGCATACAACAGCTTTTCTGTTATACTCTTAGGAATTCAACCCTTACATGACAATAATTTCACAATTTACCTAGATTATCACCTAGAGTCACCCAGGAGATATTTGTAACTTGACATGAAGAGTAGCTCCTCACTGAATTTACCACATTGGAAAATTATGCAAAGATATTCAGGATTTCCCCCCCCCCCAAACATAACCACTTTAGCACTTTCAATTGTTCTGTGAATAAGAGAGAATGAAAACCCCAGAAATAAAAGAGGTACAAAAATTCCTCCTACTTCAAAGCTCTATTAATATTCCTCCCAGAGCTGGGATAAACTGCATTTGCAATAAACCTTCAAAGGTGATTAGCTGAAATTCTGAATTTTGGTGAAATATAACACAGTGCTTAAGACAGCAATCCTAAATCTGCCTTGAAAGAAGTGCAATGTTACCCACCTCAGTCTTCCCAAAGTCTCCTCCCATCTGACATTTGTGTCTAGATTTTCCCTCTCCATCCTTCCTGCCCCACTTGCTCTTTCCTCTTTTGTTCATCTGCTTTCTTAAGAAAAAGAAATATGCGGGTTTTGTTAACCCATGATTTTATGTGAGCAAACAGTCTTCAGTCCCTATAAAAATCTGCTGTGTAAAAAAAAAAAAAAAAGAAAAGAAAAAGAAAAAAAATTAAGGGCCTCAGTTGTGGGCTCTCTGAAAGTGCTTGTGTGGCAAAGTGATGATGTTTTTTAAACTAGTCACCACTGGTCAAAGGAACTTGCAACATTTTCCTATCAGTTTTTACAACATCCAGTGTGTCAGAAATGCTCCCAATTTTACCAACAGAAGCAGAGGCACAACCCACCCCAGCAGCTGAATTCACTGCTTCAGCCACACACATTTATTTCTGAGCTGCAATTCACTATTTCATCCACTACTGGAACAAAATCTTGTTTCAAAGTGAGCTGGCTGAGCAATAAGATATAGGATGTCAGGAGGTTATATTTCCAGTACATTACAAATTCCAGAAAACAATGACCTTATTATGGTAAGCCATGTCCCCAGAGAGCACTTGAGCTGCTCTCTGGGAGGTTTGAAGTTACACAGACAACAGAGCACAAGAGGGAAGGGCATTCTGCAAAGTAGGAGAAGAGAAAATTTGCCATCCTCCCCACCTGACAATTAAAAACTGGTTTCCATGGCAGATAGAGATACGATGTATGTGTGGATAATCATTTATAAAATCAAGCAAACTATAAGGTAAACCATGTCAGTTCTTGATTCCAACCAGGACCTCTGAGACTATTCAGGAAACTGTTCAGGTCAAAATGTGACTTCATCAAGACATTGAAAAAGTAAGCTTAAAAAACAAAACATCAGCAGCAAACCCAGTTATTTGATGTTTATAAAGAACAGCACCTTCCATAGCTTTTAACCAATGAAAACCAATTTCCTTTTCATGCAGCAAAGACTGCTGAAACTCTCCATCTCCTGGATCGTTAAAATTCAAAGCAAGTGTGATAGAGCATTGGTAAAAGTCATTAGACAGTCATAGGGAAGAGCTTGCAATCCTGGAATAACAATTAATTCAAATCAATACAGAAATTAGAAGGAAAGATTAGAAATGGCTGAAATTTACCCAGTGAGAACTAATTTGTATTTTTAGCAAAATGAATCCCGATAGACAATCAGTAAAACTTCAATTAAGAGTCAAGTTGAAGTTTTCCAACTTATTTTTAGAGCATAGTGTTAATATACTGCCAATCTTCAGAAGGAAATATATGTAGTAAACCACTGTGAGAATTTAAGCACAGCTCTAGGGCTCAAACAAAGAAAGGAAAATCTGGCAGAAGTAAACAAATGGACAAGATTAGATTATTTAAGAGGTCTGAGCAATTTTTTTCCTAAAATGTGTGACAGTTAGGCTGTGCTGCAATATTTAAGCCTCACAGAAGAATCAGTCATGATATGTTGGAAGGAATGCATTTGTTCTCAGAGTGATCATGAAGAGATGGGCTGGTACCTGATAAGCAGTCATTTGCTACCATGTGTAATTATACTGGGCTGTTAACACTACTCAGAGTCAGCAAGATTAATATCTCCCAGGGAGGTGCAAGTTTTAAATATGGAGAATTTGTCAATTAAAAAAAATAAACTATGAAATGCATATTTAGAAAGGACAGCAGAGTTGGACCATTCCAGCACAGAATTGTAAAAGAAGCTTGAAGTGTGTCCAAAACCCTCTGAATGTCATTTGGGAAGCTATATCCCTTCTGCATCGGTGGAAATTCCCAACTTATTAAACACTGGCTACAAGTCAAAATGATCATGGTAAATTACATGTCTTTTGCTTTGATCTTTTGGGTCAATCCAAAGCCCAAAGTGAAGCCAATTATGTGGCTTGGAAACCTGCAACAAGGAAAAAGGATATTTTATCCCTGCAAAGAGATTAGTAAAGCCCTATGTACTTGGCTGTAATCAGAGAGAGGAAATGCAAAGCTGTGATATAAATTATACAGACCAATAGCTTTGGTTAGAAAAACAGGAAAATAACTCTTGGATGTCTCCTATGGAGGTGTTGGAACTAGTATGGTGTTTGAACTTAAATGAAAAGCAAAAACTACAAAGCAAAAACTCAGGGCACACCAAAATCATTTAGCCCATTGACATAAGATGAGGCTCAAGAGCTTGCTGTCAGAATAAGAACACTGAGAACCAAACCAGTGCCTCATTATCACACCCACATAATTATCCACCAGCTTTTCCAAAGCACCTGTTTGCCCTCCTCTTGTCAACACAACACTGGGTGGCTGGTAACAGTGAAAACTCAGAGAAGGACTTTGTTGAAATTTTCCTTAAAATACAGAATTCAGCCCAGGATGGATGAGCTCACCTGGTGTGTTTTACCCCAGGTCAGAAAAATCTCATTAGTAAAGGTGATCAGCACTTGCAGGCAGTCACTGCTGTACATCCAGTCACTCTCTAATCACTGGGGCTTTGCATGTTCCCACACTGGAAGTGCATTTACATTCCACTGACAGTCAGGCCAGGAATCAGATATCCAGCTTAACTAGGAAGCTATCTCACTTCACAGGCAGCACGTACTTTTTCAACAACGCAAACAGAAGATTAATGAAGATGAGTGTTAGGGTGAATCAGGGCCCTGACCCAACAGACTGTCTCTGCTTCTGTCTCTGCTTTTTCACTCAGATCATTAAGCAGGGCAGGGGGCATCTCGTGAGCAGCATTTTCTAATCTAACATTTTGGGAGTTCTTCGAGACTACAGAACTCCAAGTATCAGCTCCAAACCCAGTTCTGGGAAAGCTTTAAATGGAAAGTTCACCAAGCAGTGCAAAAAATCAGTGAACATTGCAGTTGCCTGAAACAGTTCATACTCTGAAATTACATAAGTGATCTGAATTGAGTGAGAACCACAACCCTTGGGAGCAATTTCCAGCAGTGCTAATGAAAGCACAATGAGTTCTTTATATCCAGAAGCTGTCAGTGTTTTCAGTAGTATTTGGAGCACATCTTAATGCTGACTCACAGATGCCAAGAGTATTATATCACATCACCTTTCAGTGGTTCTGTTTACTCAGCTATAAAGTTCAGCATCTGGTTCCCTTTAGAGAGTTTATTTATACAGAACACCTACTTACATTCTACACACACAGAGATTAACTGTGAAGACACAAAGGACTGATGACTAAGGGCAGTATTAGTGTGGATGCATTCAGCTATATATACATAGGACCAGGGGAAAAAAGAGACACAGCCAGGTTGAACAGATTACTAAAAAACTGTTCCAAGTTATGAATTTTGGGAGCCAGAATACTTCAGTTGTTAAATTATTCATGATGGGCAGAATGTAGATACATCACTCACACCTTAAATCAGTTGGAAGTTTTTAGGGTAGATTTCCAAGTTTTCTGAATAGTTTTAATGGAGATGTGTTTGAAACACTCTGGTGTAGCCCTGGTTTGTGCCTGAGATGTTTTGGTTTTCTGAAATTCTTTTCCCAGGGAATTTTCTGTAAACCAGAGACACGTTTTTGTAACTATAACTTTGTTTAAGTTCCTTTCCCTAGGAGGGACTTCTTCTTGATGTCCCTTTGGTCTGACCAATGTGATTGAAGAGGTTTGTCTTTGTTTCACCAATCCAATTGGTCTGTGTAGAACAGTATAAAAGGGAGACTCCCCAGAAATAAATAAGTAATTTTCAGCCTTCTGAAGTCAGAGTCTGTGTCGTTGTGGTGTACAACAGCGTCACTCTGGTATTAGCACACATTTGAGAAGGTGCAGCAAGTGATCTAACAAGAAAAGCAAAGCAGTGCTACTATTTCTGATTCTCAAGAAAGAATCAATTTCACAAAAATACCTTTTTTAACAGACAACGATGTTACTCAAGCACAAACCCCAATGGGTAGGAATGCCCTTCTCACCCTTCTGCTCTAGGCATGCTCAGCCTTTCATTAGCTGTTTCAGCGATTTCCTCACTGGTTTTAGCAAGCCCTGTCCTCCATTTTTGCAAGTATTTTTTCCCCTATTTCTTGCCAAGTTTCATCCTGTGTCTCTAGCTTGTGGCTTAAAATTAAGCCACAAGCTAGATTCTATATTTGCTAGCTTCTATATTGCTTACAATGCATCTTATTCTTGCCCAGGTGTGCCTAGACACAACCCTTTTAACCCTTACACTCTGCCCCTCTGAGAGATACCTCAGACAAGAGAAGTGCAGCCAGCTGCCCTCTGCTCCTGAGCTTGGCAACTTTTGTCCCTCTAAAGTGCCCTGATGTTATTGTTTCCAGGAACTTCAGGACAAAATTCCATGAGGGAAACAAGCAAACAAACCAACAGGAAAGATCCTAACCCCCAACAGTATTTAATATTAGATTTTGATAGGCACTGTTGGGCTTGCAGGCCAGTGTTTTGTGCCACATGAAAGTCTGGGATTCCATCTTTTGGTCTGTGTTGCAAAAGCCTCTGGTTTTGTTGCCTTTTTCTGACATTCTTGCAAACTGGGTACTGCAAATCCCAGCTCCCAGGCCAACCCTCATTTCATTCTCTCTCCCATCAAAGCTGTGCTCCAGAGAGCAGTGAGGATGTGGTTTGTATATATTTGTAGCTGGAAGTCTGCTGATTTCAGCTGTGCACCTTGGAACAGACTTAGGGGTTCCTCCCCACTGCAGCAGCTGTGTGATGGATATTTCAGACATTTGCCGCCAGAGGGAGATGACAAAATTCCACAAATGAAAAAAGACAGGAATTGACTAAGACAGCTATAGCTTTTTTCTCCTCACTCTAGATAGCTGGAAACCAACTATTTCTCTACCTTTGAGAACTCTTCAGATAGAAACAGGTAGCAAAATGAAACCAATTGTGATAAATTTCTAAGCACAATGCAATTACTAAATCAAATAAAGATGGCATATTAGGACATGGGTCTAATTTAAGTAAGTTTCTGCTTCAAGCAACACTTTGCAATTTAGCTTTAAAGATGCACTGATGAGACAGCAATAGAAACCAAGATCATTTTTGTCGAGACAACATATGTTTGCAGGATTTTTTGTTTATTGATTTCTCAACATCTTCTGCCCCACTTCAGGATGATGAAACTATTTCACTTTCTGATACCAACCCTGTTAGTCCCAAAGCAACTCTCAGGTTACAATCTCTGCCCTAACCCCCCTCTGTTTTTCAAGGAGACAAAACTGGAAAGAAAAAGTGTTTTGGCAAGGGGCTACTGAAACAGCTTGAGGCAGTGGCGGCTGTTCAACAGAACACAGTCAAATTCATGTCTGCTCCCTGCCAAATACACAGGGAGAATAAAGAAAACAAACAGGACAGAAAAAATCAGTAGATAGAAACAAATAGACCTACCCCAGTCTTCTAAACAGTCTTTAGCTTCCCTTGGCAGTGTTTTGCAAATTAAATATAGAGGACTCAAGCAAGCAGGATAAGAAGCAACATCACTCTACTCATCATCATTGGTGGGGAGAGGGGAGCTATGAGCAAAGGTTTGATTTGGATATTCTCAGCACACAAACAAATCCATAGTAGAGATACTAAGTAGGCTACAGTAAGTTTATTATCAATTATGAATCATTTAAGTTGCTTGTTAGCATCTGAAAATATAACCCCTCCCAAAACATAAACTAAAAGAATTTAAAAATGTTAAATGTAATTACCTGCTCTATAAACTGCCCAAAGCCTAAAAAGATATTGAGTTTTGACTATAGCTGGAAGTTGGCAGATTTTAAATTTAAATATCCAACATCAGTGGCAAATTAAAACTAATTTGGAAGCAATGTAAGACAAACAGAATGAACTACAGTTTCTAAAAAGAAAATGGATATCAAGGACCAAATTATTAAAAAGTTAATCCCATCTCAGAAGTCTAAATCCATGTAGCTTAAAGCTTCATATCTCTGATATACAGAAAGAACTACAATATTCTTGTAATAAAAGTTGTTTTGGTATCAACTCTGGCAGAACTTTAAGCATGGCCTACAAATTTAGCTCACAGCAGAATCTGAGAAGTGTGGGCTATCATTTCATTGGGCTTCCACAGAATAACAGGAGGAAAAACCCAACACTATCACAGACATGAAAACAGACATATTTATGGAGCCCTCAGGGTCCAGGTCAGACTGGAACTACCACCCCAAACCAAACTGGGGTACTTCTGTGTACACCACAGTCATAGACTGAGGGTATCAACAAGCTGTGTACAAACTCTAGAGAATTACCAGGAATTTGATGTCAGAATAAAACTGAACTTCCCAGGGAAAGCAACAGCCACACTACAGGTGAAAGAACAGGAACAGAAGCCAAGGATCTGAAATTTCAAAACAGTGCTTTGTTAAAGACACTTTGCTTTCAGATCCACTTAGAGTTGAATATAGTTACTAATACAATTTGTAAACTTAAAAATTCTGAAAATATCCCATCAAGCTGTCCTGGGTAAAGCCCAGCTCTGAATCTTCCTGCAGTTTGGAAACTCTCTAAAGAGAGATTATAGATTCCTGCTTAATTTTTCTTTTTGATTTGAATGAGTTTTTATATGCACAAAAGCCAGCATATGTTTGTTTGTTTGTCTTTTAATAGCAGCAACTGTGGTAACTACAGATACAGTCTTTTGCCAATAAACCAACTTAAATCATTGCATAAATAAAGATTAATTGTTTGGTTTCATTTAACTTTGCACTTCCTGAAATTAACTGCCCAACCTCCTTCGAGGAGTTGATGTACATCAATTTTCACTGATGGCTGCTGAGGAGAATTCATCATCCCTGTAACAGAATTGCCAATGCTGTCAAACATCATCTTTTCATTCTGCAAGCATAGAAGAGCACAAAGAGTAACTTGGCCTGAGAAACAATTCTCTAAGACTCTCTGCAAATGTCTGGTTTGACAAGACACAATTTTTGCCTGAAGGAGCAGAGGGCAAGCAAATTCCCATCCAATTCTTTTAAAACAGCAGTTGAAGAAAGTAGAGTGTTACTTCACATTTTTATGAAAAAAAAAAAAAAAAATCCCCAAACCCAAAAAGCCGACAAGCCCACCTAGAAAAAAAATCCAACCCCAAACTAAAAGTATCTTTCACAAACTAATCAGAATAAAAGTAAATAATCCATCGATTTCTGGGTTTGCCTTTGTTACTGCTTTTCCCCCTTTAATGGATAATTGATGGCAGCAAAGGTAGCTCTCATCTTTCTAAAACCATTTCCATTCAACTATATCTACTGCATCCAAAAAATGCACTACTGTAGATCAATCAAAGAATCATGTTGTGCCAAAATCTGGACAGAAGGCAGCTTCTAGCATTAAGATACAATTTCTGTGTGCTGTGAGTTTCTTTATAGAAATAGCTCATGCAGAGTTTAAAAAATTCTTCTGACATTCTCTGCAAAGTTAACAAACATTATCCTCATTTTAGAGAAAGCTGAAAAGTGAACAAATGATTTGTTCAAGTAAGGCAAAGTTTTGGAAAGAGTCCAAGAGACCAGGTTCTTGTCTCCTCTTATAATAATGACCTCTTTGGAGGCTTGTCAAATGTAAGAAAAAAATCTTCATAGCTCTGAAAACCTGGACCTTATCAGAGATTGAGTGAAGTGTGTGGTAGAATCACAGATCCAATGAAAGTCAGCAAGAACAGGCTAGAGGCATAGTCCTGGCAGACTAAATTGCGATTTCATATGTGGATGTATGATAATGTGTGTCCTATGCACATGGCTCCTGAATTAGTGAATCAGGTATTTAAAAAGCAGTAATCATGTTTTATTGTGTGGAAGATTCTAAGATCAGGGGAGATACTCCCTGAAAGAAAACAGAATCTAGTCAAAAATCTGAGATTTGAAACACTTGGATTCTAACTTTTTGGAGTGGGTTTCAGCATCAAGATGTGATTTTAAGCATGATATTATTTGGAAGGATGCTCCTCTCAAAGGAGCACAACTCACTGGTTTTGCCTTTTCTTTAAAGCCCCAGCTCAATTCCATGGCAATGAACGTGTTAGTTGGGAATTTGAACTGGGATGAACTACAGAGATTTTGAACTCCACTCCACTAAGAAAGAAAAACATCATGACCAAATATACTTGTTTTTAAATGCTTTGAAAGTAATACTCGAAAATTAACTCTGAAAAAGTGGAATTCACACTGACTACCTGAAATTGATATGTCAGCACTCCTCTCAAATTACCTCAGTAACTCTTCCAGCTAATCACTAGGGTTCATAAGGGAGAAGAAGAATGTTGATTTTTTTGCTTTTAGACCCACACATTTAAAACTCTGAGATCTATGGAAGTTGTATTACAAGGTTCAGAAAATCATTAGAGTATGTTTGACTATCTTTCAACAATTCTCAGTTACTTGTTTTCCTGCTTTTACAACTGCTTAAAATCAAACAAATAGCATCTATAAAACTCATTCTCGAGATAAGCAGGGGTCAGTGGCTCAGTTGAGGTCAGGCACAAGATGATGGTTGCATGTGTTCATTTTCTCAGTCCTGCAGATTAGGGGTACTGTAAGGGTCAAATGATGGTGAAAACCGCAGTGAGGCTCCATTCCTACGAGCTCAGGAAACAGAGGCTACACACACACTAGGAAAAGCTCTGTCTGTCACTGCTTGCAGCTGAGTCCTTACATTTTCCTTCAGGCTTTGTCACTCCTGTACCCACGCAGCGTATGCAAACAGAAAACCAAATTCCTGTTTGGCTGTGCCTTCATCTATAATGGAAACAAATTGGATCTCTCTCAGAGCAGCAAGTTGTTGACAACAAAGCTTTCACAGTCAGAGACATGACTGCTCAGTAACAAACATATTGATATAAATGTAGGCACTAAAGCAGGTTAGAAGGAGAAATCATTCACCCCTGAAATAACACTTCAGATAAACACTAAAAGCTACCCTAAAGTAATAGAAATACAGAAAGAAGCTTTCTAATGCAAGTTCTTCAAAGTCTCATGAAGTCTCATGTAGATTAAACCCAGTGAGTATCAATCAATTTATGATATGCAGCAATTACTTAGATAATAAGGGGGTGAGCAAAAGGACCAATTTTAAAGTGTCATTTAAAACTCAAGCACTCTATTCCAAGGCAGATAGTGAAGGTGAAATGCTGCTCTCTAGAAATCTCTTTAAGGTCAAAGTATTTTGTCCAAATTAACCCCGAGAGTCCATTTCACTGGCATTGCACCAGAACTGAATGCAACTACAGGGTCCAATGAAGCAAATAGAATTGTACCAACCTGACTTAAGCAAGCATTGTAGAAAGCTGCACACTATTTATATACATAATGGAGAACTTCATCTTCATATCAAGTATATGGAGATAAATTATTGTTACAGCAGATATTTTGGTGTTGGTTTTATTTTTCTTGTTTATTTTTTCCAAAAGTTAAAAAAATATCAATTACAGCCAAAGAAATTGAAGAGCACAAAACTCTCATGTGAAGCAAACCTGGAGGAGGTTATTCCTCTAAAGCTGCTATACCATATTCTGTTACTTTTCAAAGAGCTTTAAGTCAGAAATCATTCCACTGAGCCTTTAAGGAATTCCTTGGCTTTAAGGAATTTACCAGAATATTATATAGCTTAGAGGCTGAAACTGTAATATATTGTAGATAATTATATTCTTACCATACAGTTCTATCCAAAGAGCTTAAGAAACATAAAAATGCATTATTCTCTAAAAATTGACAGAAATTTAGGGTGATTTGTATAAAGTTGAATAGAATACTCAATGGAGAGTTTGTGCTAATGGCAGAGAATGGAAAGTTTGGCCCTGTTAGCCACTATGAAATAAACTCATTACAATTCCTGAATAAATCTGAATGAGCAGAACACTTTTGCACCAGACTGGAGCTTTGCATCATGTGGCCATAGCATTTTTGATTCAGGGTGGAAGGTTCCCAAACCATAATTTTATACAGTCTGACCACAGCCATGTTTTGGTTTCCTGCCTTGAAAATTTGTTTGTGTTTTTCCTTCAATGAGTTTTAAACACCTGATCTTTCATTAATTGAAAAAGTCTATGGTATCTTGGTTTTCTGGCCTTAGCCAAGTAGATCACAGCAGGAAATTAATTTCTGGATGATCCCTTATTTTTTATCATAGCCATCAGAGAGATAGGGAGATTGAAACTTGAACAAAATAGTCTTAATTAGCCAGACGTTCAAGGTGAATTCTCAGTAAACCAACTTGCACCAAAGTTTATGCTTCAGAAGCTAAAGAAATGTGCATAAATAACAGAATAGAAAAATGAATTTTTGTCTTAGATGTAATAGATAACTCTTAGGTTCCCCAATAATGCTCAGAAACCTCCTCATCTATCACCAACAATAGGTGCTGATCACCTACAATATAATTTAAGTACAATATAATTTAAAATTTTGAAAATGTAGCTTTAAATATCCTGGAATCAGTTTTCAGGAAAGGGGAAATATTGATAAATGATATATATTCTTGGTTCTATTGAGAGAAATAATTTCTACAGTGTGTTCCAGGGACTCTGGCTGCTACTTGAGCAGACTGCCCAGACTGCTGGGACAGCTCAGAGAAACATATTGTACTTTCCTATCAGGCACTTCAACAAAGCACTCCTCTGCACTTCTGGGTAAACACCAGGGCTCAGAGCTTTTCTTTGTTAAGTCGTGAAGTAGCATTTCTCAGTTGCAATCATGAAAATGCATGTTTGTCCTACACCAAAACCTCCTTGCAAACACAGCCAAGTGTTTGGGTGTATGTGCACTCACAGCGTTCATGGACATCTGCAGATTCAGCTGAATATTAGCAATGAATGAGTATTTCTAAACCAGATGAGCTCTGAAGAAGCAAGTTTACCTCTGAAAACTACAGCAATTTTCATTTGAATTTTCATTTCAGCACAAAACAGGGACTGAACCCCCCCTAATGTCTTAAATGCTGGATTACAGCACCTACAAGCTGTAATATCTGTGATCTGTACTGCCATTCTTCCCTCTGCTATACCTTTGTGCATAAGCTTAGTGCTTTTGTTAGAAAACAACTTCTTGCTACAAAAGTTGAATAAAAAATAGCTCTGATCATTTCCTGTTACTCTCAGCCCGATATCTTTGTCCCAACAAATTTCTATTAATATCTTTCATTATTTCTCAAAAGTAATACTGAAGAAAGAGAAAAATTATTGACATGTAGCTTGCTGTGTACCAGCATCTGTGACACAGGAATGAAGAGAGAGACCATTGGAGAATAGACAAAATTGTCCTTTTGTTTGCCTTTGGTTAATTGGAATTTATTAAAAAGCTGCTTTTTACTACAGTCTGCAGTTAGAAGCCAAGGTGAAATGTGGTCAGTGGACATCACTCCTAACAGGAAATGATTTTTGTTATCAGGATTTGTTCAGGGAATTTGTAAATGCTTAGAGGCTTAGAAGCCATCTATAGAATATGCTTTCTTAACCATTCTGCAGGTTATGACTGATATATCTGCAATTTGAAAATCGAGCTTCTAATCTATGGATAGTGAGCAAACTGCTTCTGCTTCTCACCTGTTAGGATTTCCATCTTTAATAGATGAAATGCTAAAGGCAAGCAAGTGTGTCAGGGGTAACCAGCAGAATTGGGGATCTTCATTCCTTGGCCTTAAACTGGATTTAAGGTAAAGATTTTTTTTTCTTAATCCATTTAGTCAATTCCAATTGAAGGAAAAAGGGCAGAGTTAAAACCAGTAAGCTGAAAGCTAGATATGTCCTGAAACCCATAAAAATGTACTCTGGGTGATAAAACTGGAATTCATGGACAACACCCCAGCAAAAAAAAAGAAAAAAAAAAAAAAAGAAAGGAAAGCCAAACCAAACTAAAGCACTTCCCATTTAATTCTCAGTTTATCAAGAAATCTAAAGAAGGCTTTTCCAAAATCAATTCTAGGTGCTACCCAGCTAGACAGTATTTAATGCAAGATATGCAAAGACTCACCTTTGAGATAACTGCTAACATATCAGAACTGGGTGATAAAACAGATGCCGTTCTGGCACGGAGAGGGAGGGTCACTACACATTTTCCTTAAGCACTTCTATGCATAGGGAACCATGCTGCCATAACTTTTAAAGATGTCAAGCTCTGGTTGCTTGAATAGGGCCAAAGTGACTGCAGCACATTCTTTGGTCTGAGGCCACCACCCAGGTGCAGGCTGGACAGCTGCACGTGCCAGGTGCCTCAGGTGTCACCACCATAAAATGAGAGGATTGTTCATCTGCTCCATGGGGAATTCCATGAGCATAATGGCTTTCCAGTCAGTCTTTCTGCATGCACTGAAGGGGTAAGGTGAAATTAAAGGGAAATTTTCATCATTTCCAGGATTGCCTGAAATCAAAAAGATGGAAAGAGTCACAGTCTTTTTTTTCTTTTTTTTTTAATGTAATATGTAATATTTACCTTAAAAATAAATCAAAAAACACCATTTCCCTTTTCTAAACAAGTATGCTTATACTTGTTCCATAAAACTTTACTATTAATAAGATGGTGAAATATCTGTCCCTATAGAAAGAGGCATACTGCTGTGACACACTGTCTTGTTTGCCTTTCATAACTGAGAACATTAGTGCTGTTCCTTCTGGGCTAAGGATTTATACTGAGATTTTGAGAACAGTTAATTAGGGAGCTGCACCAAGTTTCAGTAAAAGGAAGCCTAGAACATTTTGCAAAATGTGAAATAAAGCTCCATGTTCAACTCTTCAGTTCCAGCTGGAGAAGCTAGAAAGAAGACAACAACTGCAGAACCCTGAAAAGAAAGGAAGCCCTTTTCTAGACATGGAACAATCCACATAATTTATAGTCCCAGCCTTGGCACTTCCACAGTTAAATACCAGGACAAACAGAAATAAGAGTGTAACAAAAGTAATTTCTTACCTCCTTGGAGCATGCACTTGGGAAGGAAAGATTCTATTTGAAGGGAAAGCTGGATCCACAAATAGCAAGGGCAGGCAAACTTGGCTCAGAGTCACAAGTTATTCCTGCTTTATTTACTTTATTAGAATGTGAAAGCAAAGTGAAACTGAAGAGAGATTCCTTAGCTGTTAAGATATAAGGAAAAGAGAATTTTTTCCCCCCAGAGTGGTTCAGAAGAAATAGTTGAGCTAAAGATGAAGCTTAGGATACTTTGCAAATTTTCCTCTTGTTTATAAAGTGCTGTGTCATGTCTAGGAAAGAAGGAAGGAGGAGTTGAGAAGTTTGATATCTTTAACCTCTTTTATATCTATCAGCTATGAAGCAAAGCAGAAGATGCTGAATAGACTAAACTCCTTATGTGTCACTATAAACAAACAACATCCTGGAATTCCCCATTCCCTTGCAGACATGCTCAGATGATGCTTTATACTTTCCTCTCCCTGGTTCTTGTCCCAGAATAATCAGATGAGAGGGGTGGCCTCCTGGAGGCCCCAGAGAAGGACTGGCTGTGCTCTCCCATGTGCCAGCATGCCAGAGAAGGATCAGTGAACGGGGGCTTCAGCAGGAATGTTACACTAAGAAGAGCTTTCTTTTTTTCCCTTTTTTTTTTTTTAAATGATATTACACTGGAGTTTTCTGTCCAAAGCTGGTGGGTGGAAGCAAATACCTTGGGGATTGCTGGCCTCCTCACATTAACTTGTTAATGTCTACTCAGAGTCCTGAGGAATGTAATTGTTAACAATAGGGACCAGTTCATGCTATAATAACCAAATAAGCTTCTGCTCCCTGACACTAACTAGGCAGAATGATATTAACCATATTGTATTTAAAAGAAGAAAAAACCCAACAGATACATTTTACAGTGTGAGAAGCTGAACGAACCTCTCCCACTTTTTTGGCTTTTTTTTTCTGAATAAAAGCCATAGAACTACAGAACATCCTGAAGTGACCCAAAGGGATCAAAGCAAACAAACAAAAAAACCCCCAAACTGCCCACCTCCCCCCCAAAAAAGCCCCTAAACGCCAAAAAACAGCCTGCTCCATCCTCCCATAAAATCCTGGAGACATTATATTCTGTTATTAGACTGCTTGAGGGAAATGAAAAAGAGGACTCTGAAGGAGATTTGGCTCTGGAAAATGGGTGAAGTCTGGAAGATGTAGGAAGAAGAGCAGATTTTTAAAATTCAACAGTCTATCCTAAAGTCTTCTGCCCTATAAATATCCCCAAATTAGTGAGTTTCTATAAAAACTTGGAAGTTTTCACCATTTTAAGTTGGTAGGTTGTAAAGTCATTCTTACTGTAGACTATTCAATCTGATTTTCAAAAGCCAGAAAAAATGATTTTGCTTTATAAATCAAACAAGAATTCTTTACTGTGGTCTCCATCAAAGATCAATGAACGTGTTCACACAAACCCTGGCTGAGCTCTGAGAAGTCTTGTGTGAATGATTTGGATGTGAATAGAGCTGCCTGCTTGGCTCAGCCAATGCCCTTAATAGATCTGCACACTGAATACTCTGCTATTTGTACTGTGCACAAGAAAGAAAACCCTTTGTAGCAGAGACAGCATTTGCACAGTTTTAGCTTCCACTGATTTCTATAAAAGCCATTTACTGACTATACACAGCTTTAAAAGGGAGCATAGTTGTCACACCCATTGGTCTGTAATAGCCAAGCACTTTGAGAATCGATGGAGCACCAGCAGAGGATTGGAGAGAAAAACTTTGTCTGGTTTTTTGAGGGAACATTTTCAAATATTATGACAAATAGGACCTTTCAGAACAGTAAGACAGCCACAGCTGTTTGCATATGCATCAGGATGGATGATTTTAGCAGGCATTAAATTTTCTAGAAATGCAGAAGCATGGCCAAACCTGTAGCACAAATATATAATTACATTTCTATTCCATTTCCTTTCTTCTGCCAGAATCAGGCTACTGAACCATTTAATAAACCAGGTAAAATGAAGATGAATAATTGCTGAAGTTCTTTGTTTTGAAGACATGCAATATGGTACCTTTCTGAAAGCTATGGCCTGTGAGAATGATTTCAAGATAATTGCTCATAACTGTTGTCATTTACTGCAGCCTTAGTGAACACTCTTGTTTTGCTGCTCCAGGAGCATTCAGGAGACAAAACACCACAAACTTTTTTCTTAGCAAGATAAACAGAGACTAGCATTTCCAGCATTTATTCCCTACAGTATCAAAAAATGACTGTCTCTTGCTGATGCCTACCAGCTTCTGTTTGCAACTTCATATTTATCTACAAACAGCAGTTGATAAAGTCTCCTAGCAACTCTGCCAAGAAAGGAAACTGTCTCTTCCTTCATATAGGAAAACACAGTGATCTTTGCCCCAGAATACATCTGCAAACACACAGTTTTTAAAGAGGAATTTGTTAAAATATCAAATGAAAGTCCAAACAAATAATGCTATAACAGAAGAAAAAAATTCAGTTAAAAATTTCACTAGGATATAATGGTTAATTAGGAAAAAAACCAAAAAAACAGGTTAAGGGGGGCAGTTTGGTTTGGGTGTGAAGTTTTCTCCCCTTCTTTTTTCTTTTTGCATTCTTATTTTGAGCACAATTGGCAAGTACCTTAGCTTTAATTGTTCCTCAAAAAAGGTGCCTTAAGCTGAGCAGTGACAGTAAATTTAAAGACCATCAATTCTGCTAGCCCCTACAATATATAATATAATTTGCAAATCTGTTACACAAGTATTAATCTACTAAATTGCAGTTCCTGTTGGAGTGCCACAGTGCACTCATTACCAGCAATACAGGGAAGATGGTCCAACAGGGAGGCCTGTGATCTGAAACCACACAGGTGTGATGCAGCCTCACATCATTTATAAACAACATCACACTGCCAGTTCTAAGTCTCAAGGTAGGACTATAACTCTTGCTCAAGTTAGGAACCTACCAGAGTTAATCACTTAATAAATAAAGTGGTTTGAATAAAATCAATAAATGCACCTTTAATACGTGCATTTATGTCATCAGCCCTGAGTGAGAAGAGATGTAAGCATAACTTTTTGTGTTAACTATAGGTAGTTACCTACAGACACTCAAAAGAGTGTTGGACATTACATTGCTACAGGACTTCAGCCTGAGTGCTTGGCTGGAACAGGGCATAAATCCCAAAAGCCCAGGTTAACCCTCTGATCTATCTCTGAAAGTCACCACCCCCCCTTCAGAGCATTTATGCTGCACTCTGGCATAAGTTAAAGATTGAAACATCTGATGCTAATTTTAGTCCCACTTCTGGCTTTCCGGGGTTTTGTAGGACTCAGTCAGAACACTGGTGCTATTCCAGGGTAGAATTCAGCAGTGCCATGTTTTACAGAGAGGAAAATATTTACTGCAGAAGTACTGGGCGTACTTGGTGAGTGGTAAACCTGTTTAACGGAAGATAAATTGTGTCAATCTTAAAAACCATGAATTTTTCTTGAGCTACATAGAACAAAAAGATTTTACAGGCACCATTACAGTTTCAATACAAATGGCAGAGAAAGGTGTGAGATGTCCTAACCCAACACTGGCAAACATCTACACTCACCATCACTCTCAAAGCAGCTGGTTTCACTAACACGAGTTATGCTTTATGAAAGTGGACGTTTAGGAGCAAAAGTGCAAAGCAACACTTGCTGCAAATCTGTTCTATCATTTTTGACAAAGGGAGAGAATATTTTCTTGTCTCCCTCTCAACATTTCCCCCCCCCCGCCCCACCCCCCCATTCTCTTTACAGAGCAGGGAAGAATATAATGTCAATTCTAAAGTTTAAACCAGTGAGACTAAAGCCATGGTGATGCTTCCTTAATTAAAGCATTTCTCAAAAGGGCCTTGAGGTGCAGGAGAAAAAATAATAAGGCACAGGGATTGAATTTTATGCAAGTTCTTCATTGAATTGCAGACATATACAATCTGATTTAAATCAGTGAAGGAAGGGAGCTTGAGCAACCAGTCAGGCTCCACTCCTGCATGTTAATGAATACCCTGTAGAGCAGTCTGATATCCAAGAGTAGACTACCAAAATTATATTGCTTTTATTATTTAGAAACATTCCATGACACAATGTAATGCAATATCAGCTCAGCCTAACAGCTAATGCCTTGGGAAGTAGAATAGTTATATCACAAGTATCTCAGCAAGAACTTACATAAGCAAGAAGAACAAGACTTTTTCTGTAAACCTTTCAGACAGCAAGTCTGTATTTGCTTCTGAGACATTGGCTCTGGCACAAAAGGTACAGGAAAAGGCCATCACAGTCCATGTACTGGGCACTTTTGCTGTGTAGTTGGAGCTGGGTATTGGCATGGTGTTACTAAAAACCCAGCTTTTAAAGACAGAAGCAAATTTAACAGGATTCTGTAACGTTTCTATTAACTCTGTTGGTTATATCAGACTTTTTTTTTTTCAAAGGCTATTTGAACCACAGGTATTAAAAATAACTACTGGGGAAGAGCTAATTTTGAGGAAGTCTGAAAGGTAACCCAAAGTGCTTCGAAAGAGTTATTAAAAGAAACATAACATGTAAAGGTGTGAAGTACTCCTGGCTTTGTTTAGCAGGTAGATGCTAAACAAAAAGGTCTCCAGAACAAAAAGTTGCTCCAGAAAGGTCTGTGTGTACTCAACTACTAAGAAAACATCCCAGATAACTGTGGGAAAGTGACTCAGTTTAGGACTCCCTGTCCTCCTCCGAGTCAGGCTGCACAACAAGTTCCACCACAACGTAGCACCTTTCTTAGGATGGGCACAATCAAAGCCTCTCACTGCAAAATGCCCTTTGTGGAGCCCTGGTTTGTGTACAATGGCACAGATTTTGGGCAGGATCATTTATCTCAGGTCCCTGCTGCCATAGCTAGACTGCTCCTGATAACTGAGACCTGCACCCTGCAGCACCCTGGGATCTGCAAGGCAGACCTGCTTGGTGCACTGCAAATCTTTTTACCTCCACTGCTTTGTAAGGAGAAAATACTTGTTAGCATGCCCATGCAGAACAGAACAGTGCTGTTTGTAGTCCTGGCTGTATCAGAGACTCTACTTATCTCATGGAAAAAACTGTCCTGTGCCAAATTTCTACATGCCTTTTCTTCCCCCAGACTTTATACAACATAGGGTGAGTTAGCAAATCTGTTCTTGTGCCACTGAGGTGGAAAGGGCTGTTATGGCAAAAGTGAAAATATATGCCATTCCCAGGGAGGAAAAAAAAAAAAAAGATTAAAAATTGTTCTGTCCTCTTCTAAACAGAGATTTAGGTTTACTTGTTTATTTCTTTATCTGGAGAGATAGAATAATTTAAGAAACCACAAAGATAAAACCATGTTTCTGGGTCTTATTTTTGGCACCACTCTTGCCAGACCAAAATGTATTTGCTGTCTTTTTTTTTTTTTTTTTTTTTTTTTTTTTTTTTTTTTTTTCTATCACCTCAAAACCAGATTATTAATATGATATTTGATCTCAAAGGGAAAAATGGCAAACTCCTTTTGGAATCCATTCAGAGTTTTCTTCTCCATTACCCAAATATGCTCTGGAAATTCAACAGCAGTGCCACCTCTGCAAGTAGTGACAAATAACATCTGCAATGGGAACAGCAGGGAAAATTAGACAGACAGAATGTAATTACTTGCATTGGAATCTGGCCAAGACACTCAAATTAGCAACGGGACAATGAAAAAAAATCTTGTAAAAAATCTGAAGTCAAGGAACACCTGGACTGCTCTTTTTGCTAAGCAAATGCAATATCGAAAGCTGGAGGAGGGCAGCAGCAGCCAGAAATGTAACAAGACCCTAACACCAAGTGGATGCCACTTGTAGGATACACACAGCCTGTCTGCCTGAAGGATGGGGCAAAGCACCTCTAGCTCTTCCTCAAGCATGCAGGGAACTAAAATCAGCTTCTGGACAAAAGGACTAGAACACATTGGCACGTGGCTGATGACCTCTGGCTCCAGAAAGTGTAGAAAAAGAAGTTAGAGAAACTGCTATCAAGGACACAATATTTTAAGCAAGTTTTTCTTGATGTGTTAGGTTTCATTACACTTTCCAGAAGAGATGAAATAACCATAGAAACTGGTGTTCACTTTATTCACTGTGATTAAACGAAATACCATTTATTTTCTTAAGATTTCACCTGTAGATTAGCTCTGCCAAAGTGAAAACTAAGAAAACAAACCAGATGCTCTGAAAACTAAACACTGCACAGAACTTCTCTTATAACATAAAACCTACTGACTTTTCCACAGTGGCCCTTTCTCCTGCCTGCAGCTCCTTTCTGTACAAGGAAGATAACAAGGCTTGTTTGCTGGGGAAAGCAAAAGATAAAAATAACTGGTGTCAGTAAATGATGTGCAAAAATAATGTGTTCTCTTTAGATAACTCTTGTGTGAAGAAATTGAAGATGGAAAAATAAAATCTAAACTTGGGTTTGGATTAACTAGGAGGCAAAAAAAAATGAGGTTCCTAATTGTTATTGAATCAAAAATATAGTAAACCCAAAAGGTTTAGCTTTTAATAACATTACTTGGCAGGTTTCAACATGATACATTACTGGAGCTAAGGAAATGCTCACTCTATGGAGCATCCTCTTGTTGGAACACTGGTAAAATCTCAGTTGGTTTTATAAAAGAGTAACATGGCTGGTGATAGTTTGAAGATCTCAAGTTATCTGCAATATTTTGTGGGGATGGATTTGGCTGAAGGACAGAAACACAGTCAGTAAGAGAAGTCCCAAAATCTGAGTCTGGTGCTTTTAACAGAGTGCTTGGCAGCTCTGCAATACCACAGGAAAGTAGGAGGAGGAGAAAAGGAAAGGACACAGGCCACAAAAAAAAAAAAAAAAAAAAAAAAAAAAAAAAAAAAAAAAAAAGGAAGAAAACTGCTGAACTAGGAATTCCAGCAAGAGCCACAATTATAATTTCTAAAATAACCTCCGTTCAAGTAATTTCTGTGAAATTTTGGCCTGAGAGATACTGTGTTATATAATACAGTCACACTCCAAGTGTGTCTGTTATCTAAGCTTACTGCTTGTATTTTGTTTACCTGTGTCTAGATCTCAAACAATCCAGCTCCCTCAATTTCAAACAGTAACTTTTTGATTCTCTAACCTGTAGGCAAGTCAACATCAGAGCAAGCAAACAGCTACAGGTCATGGTCTGCTGGTTCTCAGAGAAGCAAGAAAAGCAGTAAACCTTTGAAAGGGCTTTGAATATCAGAAGCATCATTAGTAACCCCTGAAGCCCACAGTATTTCTGAGTGATGCAAACCTAAAGCAACAGAAAGGATGATAAGAACAGAACAGGCTCAAAAATTAGTGCTGCTCAGAGGTTACAGGCAGCATGAAATGTGCCATCAGAAGGGTGTGCAAGGAACAGTTTTGTGAGGATGTTTCTGATTTAATGTCAGCAGGGTAAGAAAAACACTGTTCTGCCATCCTGATGAGACAGCCTGAGTACACCCCAAAGAAATATTCAACACATTTAATTCTGAGTCAACAGTACTGATAACCCAAAAAACTGCCTTGAAATCATCATAGTCCACACGTTTGCTAATGCCTGGTCAGATACAATGCCACTGCTGTTACAAAACTCATTGAACCCTTCCTTTTCCTGACCCAGGGCCAGTAAGTGCAGTGAGGTTCCCAGTGAAAAATGGATTTGAGTGGGCAAGAGTGCCATGAGCTCCAGTGAGGCAGGCAGGCTCCACAAACAGGGAAGCAAGAGCTGCATGCCAGCTACCTAATTGTGGAGTTGGTGTCTGCTGGGAAGCCAGCTGCCTTCCCAGCCTTCCAGATGGAAATGAGAATGTTAAAGATTGTAGGCAATGAAGGGTACATGAAAATCAAATTAAATAAACACCACTTGCACCGCAATTGTGGCCTGTTCTGACTGACCTTTTTTTGTGAAAAGCACTTCAGGGTTTTCCTTTTTCAGCATGAGGTTAAAAAGTTGTGTATAGAAGAAGGTGATGAAGGGAAAAAGAGCAGTTGTCTTTAATCTCCAAGTATACAGCCATATATAGCAACTATGAGGGAGAAGTTCAGAGTTTCCTTTTGAATTATTACAGTTTGCACTTCTACGTGAATCCTTTCAAAATTCTTCCATTTTGCAAGCTGAAATAACTGCTTGCATTTTCTTTGTTTTCATGCAGACAGTGATGCCAAGACATCCTCCTAGTCCTGATCAATGAGAACAAGAGACAGCAGCTCTTTGGAGCCCCAGAAGAGGGTAGGTAGTTTCTGACTCACACAACACTTAGATGATGTTTGAGATAAGATGAAGTAGATCAAAAGAGTTTTCTTACAACCTGCCTGTTGCTGACTTGTGGGTCCTTTCCACAGAGTTTTCTGCCAGTGAAATGAACTTCTGCCCAAGTTCACAGCTGATGGGAACTAATTTGAATGTGCTTCACATTGGTGTGAATTAGTGGAGCCCAGCTGACCTCACTCTAATTTGAGAGCTTCTACCACTGCAGATTTGCATTTAGAAATTACTCATCAAGTCAAATTCCAAATACTTTCATATTCTTTCCAATCACAGAGACCATAAGAAGTGTGTGTACTTTGGCCTTTCAAATGTAATTATTAGTCAGAAAAATACTCAAGCTAAATGAATCTGTCTCTCCATCTTTCATATTTTCTAGTTCTGCTTTACAATCCATTTCTCACTATGATTCAGAATTCACTTTCTTCTGTTACTACAACTGAATTTAAAGAAGTTATTTTAACATTTGATGAAATAACTATTAAAATAAAGTTGTCTTTTTCCTTTTGATAGATAGTTGTGTATGTATTTCGATATCTTAAAGTATCAGGTATGTAGTGATGACCTTATCCTTTACTCAAAAGCAGGGATCTGGCCCTAAGTTTATGTAAGCAACACCTCAAACCAAGCACATAAGTAAAGCAAGCTAGTGTTTGTTAAAGTGCTTTCTAAACAAACACAGAATTTGCTCCAAATAGCAGTAGACTGAAAGAATGGAAATAGTTAAATTTTTCAGGATGATGCCCACTCCATGATAAAAGATTAAACTGGCTGTCTTGTAGCTAAATTAATTGGTAGGATGTCATTGATGAGTAGATGCCAAGCCCAAGTCCCCAGACATTCTCAGACCTTTAAAGTCCTATAAATGCCTCCTGGAATGTGTTTAGAACTCTCAGTCTGTATTGCAGGAGTCAGCCTCCTCACTTGTCAGCACACATGCAGCTGGCAGCTGTCCCTGCATCACCTGAGAGCCTCGAGTTCACTTTTCCCTCTTATTCCCTCTGAGCTTATTCAGAACTCCCTTTATTTCCTTTAGCATTATGGGAGTTCCTTTATTTTTCCTCCCTCAAACTGGTATTTATCAGGAAACCATTCCTGGCACCCAGCACCTACACAGCATCCTTCCTTTCTGTTTTTATCATATCTATGACCTTAGAATGCCTCCTGTAGTTTTTCCACCTGACGCTGCTGTAGCTCCATGCCAGATATCTCCAGGTATAACAGATGGTGGAGGAGCTGTCTGTATTTTCAGTTCAGAGTCAATCTTTTCAACAGGTTACGACAGTTTATGGAACTGTCTATCTGTCTTTATGCTTTTTCTGCCTTTTCTTTATTATTTAAGAAGCAAACACCACCCCGTGCTTTGCAGCGAGCGAGGGCAGTTGGCACAAGGAAGATGTTTGGGGTGGTGCAGGGTTAATTACAGTTTTGATGTGTGAGTAGAAGTGAAGTAGTTCATATTACTAGGATTGAGAAGATCTATTTCTTCACAGATCTTTGTAAAAGTATCATTTAAAGCATCTGTTCATTATAATTTCTGGCCTTAAAAGCCTCTGTCATCTCATAGTATGGGAGAGAGGGGAGAGGCAGAAATCCAAGATCTATTTAGCATCTCTATTGCTTTTTAATGACCTCTTTGGAGTCTTAAATGATCATTTAATATCTTCTGTCATCGTTTTTCAGAGTTTCACACAATCCTAAGCATCACTGTTGGTTTTCATGGCTTTTAGCTCTCTAGTATTTCCAGGCATCAGCAAACCTTCGCTCCTGCCTAAGCTGGCAAGGATAATGGTTATATCCATCACAACAGGAATTCAGTGACAATTCACTGAGCTCATCCTAAACATCCTCAGTGCAGCTCATTACTTGCAAGTCCATAAAATCTGTTTTTCCTATGCTCAGTGTGAATCTGCCCCATTTCAGCTCCTTTCAAACCACTGTCTCTCACACTTGGAACACCAAATGCTGCCTATTCCAGCTCACTGACATCAGTGCCTGTGAAAAGCCACTGCCTCTTATTTGGGCACTTTCTTTACAGCCACCTATCTTGCCTTATAGTCAATTAATAGTTTGAATACCTGCTAAATTCTATTTTTTTCTTTTTGTGGAACTGAAGAAATAAAAATTATTTTCACTTAATTTTTCTGACAAAAATTATACCAGCTCCTTAGCAAATTCTTCTTGTTCACTTGTTTCCCAGGATCTGTTAAAATTTTGTTATTTTCTCCCCTGTTGATATTTTTATCTTTGTTAATTGTGACTGTGCCTGCTTTCAGGTCTCCTCATTAACATCTAATTTATTAGTATTTAATTTTGCTAGAAGTACCTTGAATGTAGTTTTACGTTACCCTGTATCTCTTACGAGTTTATTTGAAATTAGGATCAATGCACATGTTCTTTTCTTCTGCTTTTACTTCTCATAATATGACAAGTACCCTGGAAAACTATGAATTGCTTATTTTTTTTTCTAGGAATTCCTAACATCTCCTTAGACATTTATGAACTGATATCCAAATTCTAGCAAAGCAAAAACCAAATTATGAAACCCCACAGTTCATTTCACAATTTGTATCCTCTAAAAACTAGATAACAAACGATTAGAAATACAAGCAATAGGTACTCTGCAAAAATGAAATAAAAAGTGAAGTATGTAAATGAGTAAGGGAGCTCATTTTAGCAGCATCCAGAACACATACGTAAGTGCACACAGATACCTGCTTTAGGCTTACATGCCCCACACAGATTATCTGAAAACTGTGATGTTAAAACATTTCTGAGTTTTCCTTAGGGTGCACTCTTTGGATGCCTGTAGGAGAAATCTCACTGCACAGCCTCAGCCTGCTGAGATTACAAGTTTGGCAGAAACATTCATTGTTCTGCTGCCTTTCCTAGATTTTTTTTTCCACACAAGTTTTTCATATTTAGGGTTGAGAGGGAAGGAAAAAAAAAAGCCACGTGGAGACCTGTTCAGAGCAAAATAAATTTTTAACTTTTTATTTACACTGGTCATAAGATACTTCCTCATGATACAGAAACAGAGCTCCTGAGGGTAGAGACTCTGCTGAATTTCCCAGTCAGACAATACCTCCCCACTTTAATGGATAAAAGTAAATCAATGGGGGGAAACTTTCTTCCCTTGCCCTGAAGGAAATGAAACCTACAACACTGGCAAAATCTGAAAATGTAGTTTTGGCCCAAACTGAATGCAAAGATATGTAGAAGGAAAAATAATAATAATAAAATATTTATATATCTCAAAGCTCCAACCTACTAGTGTCTCTGTTGGAAGGAAGCAATAAAATCCAACACTCCCTCCTCTGCTCCTATAAATTTAGCACTTGGCTAAATTTATTGAGCAGTTATTTCCAGGAAGCTTTCTCCACAATCATTCTGTCTCCTGACTCTCACTACAGTCAGCAGAGCTGGGAGAAGTGTGACCTTCTGACAGAGGATGGCACTGAGAGGAGACAGAGGAATTAGATGACAACTGGGCACAGAGCCATCGATTCTCTAGCTGGGATATTTTGCCTTTCAAGGTTTCAGGTTAAAAAGTGTGAGTAGGGGTGAGGGAGAAGGTTTAAAGGGAGGCTCTGGGAGAGAAAGAGAATGGGGCAGGGAAAGCTGCAATGTAAGCAATATATATAGGTTTGCAGGATCCTTTGTGTGTCCTGAATGGGAAGCTTATCAAAAAGAGCATAAAGCTGTTCTGACAAGATAACACAGTGTGTGGCATCAGAAAAAAAAAGGTAATCTGTTAACAGATCCTTACAAAAGGCTTTTTTTTTTTTTTTTTGTTACATAAGTGCACTTGGGCATTCATAAAGTGAACATGAAAAACCTCCTGATGAATGGCTTAAAGTTTAAATGGTTGGTCTCTGAGCAAACAGAAAATGCTCAAGGAGAAGTTGGTTATGAAAAGTAAAAACTTTTCGAAGAGCAGGATGCTGACAGGCAATTCAGTGTCTGTCAGAGATATCAATACTGTTTTCAGGAAATATTTAACTCTTGTGATTATTCACTTTCTATATGAGACTCTGGGGCTTTTAGTATTTTGCAACTTCTATTTGTGTCTGGGAAAAAGCAAAAACAAGTCATGTGTTCCATCTGCTCAGGGTAAATAATGATTGGCATCTTCATTTCATTGAAATAAGACCTTTTTTGAAACTTATGTGACTTACTGTTTTCTTTGGTAATTATCAGCATATTTTACCTCATATAATGCCACTTCAGTATCTTCTAACACTGGATGCAGGGCATGGGGGTCTTACTTGTACAGGCTTGGGAACCCCATTAGGATGAAAAAGCATAATCTCTTATGTTTTAAATATAGTTTTAATCCATAGTTATCACTGCAGATCTAAAGTGCCAGAATTATTCAGCTTGCTGTAAAATAATTACAAAATTACCAGGGGCTCTTGAGGAATTTTTCAAGGAAGTTAAAAAAGTAAAAGAAAAATGCTGTAAAATAATTACAAAATTACCAGGGGCTCTTGAGGAATTTTTCAAGGAAGTTAAAAAAGTAAAAGAAAAATTAGGGTGCATGCCTCAGAATTTTGAAGCAAGGAGATAAGTTACTTGAACTGAAGGAAAAAAATCCTGAAACAGATCCAATGTCCAGGCTCTGCTGTAAAGGAGAACACGTATCACAATAAATGCTCACATTCAAAGCTAACTAGGCAAGAAAAGCCAATTGTATTTAACAAAAGAGGAAAAATTTTGATAATTTTTTCCCTACAGAGTGAGCTTACGATGAATGACCTTAAAAACCTGATGATGTTTTCTCTTGGACTGTGAGCTTAGACTCCTTTAAGAGTTCCATCTATACCACAGGGAACTAGAAACCACCTACTGCACATGGCAAATTTTGAGCAGAACTCTCTAATACTTCACAACCATGCCCCACCCCCCTGCCCCACCATATATTGTACAGAAAAACAATCTTTACTGGGATTTTCTGAAGACACTTCTCTCTAAACCACTATTTCAATTATCTGTACACAAACATTACACTCTTGGCTTTGCCTGTTTCAAACAAGAAAATCAGCACATTTTTTATTTAAGACTTCAATCCTTTTCTCACTTGTAGCAAAGGTTTGTTTATTTTAAGCCTTGAAGCTGTTCTAGCCAGCTCCCCTCACGCTGAGAGAAAAGCACGCTCCATCCATTACCATCTCTTCAAACCTCTCAGGAGATAATTAGGCATTGCAATTGATTGCAATTTATTAATCAGACAGTCTGCTATAACTTTTTTCTTGTCTTGTTTTTAAACCATAACTTTATAGTTGCAGAAAGTGACATGGAAATCTAGCCAGATTTTCTTAAGTGCAATTCATTCTTGTTTTCTTTTTATCCCTTATGTCTTGTCAAATATTTTTAATGGATCGTGGAAAAGTGTTCAGTTACACTGTTATGGCACACAGCAAATTTGTTTCATACAAGAAAACAGATAGTATTTTATCCATCCATGTTATACCACTGATTTTTCTGGCTCATGCTTTTCTGTAGCCTCTACTGTCCACCTGTACTGTTTATGACTGATAAAAAAACCCCAATTCTATCTCAATATTCGTGTCTTACCCTTATTTTGCTTATCTACAGCAACTTTTACTGCTATAAAAGGTTTTTCTTAAAATTCTTTGCAGATCTAGAAAAGAGTAAGAACATTTCATGCAACTAAACACAACAAAAAGTGCCTGTGTTAAGCACTGCTTTTGATGTGAGCCAGTTTTGCTGGAAATCAGTGAAAGATCTGGCTCCACAGGGATGAGCAGTCCTACACATGCTTGTTACAGGAAAGAAGTGTTTAATTCAGGGTAGAACTCAACATTGCTACTCAGTCTTGAGTGGGGCTCTGTAAATCAGAATCTTTCTCCTTTAACTCTTCAAGGATTGAGTATTGTTGGACTGAGCAGGGAAATGAGGAGAAAGCCACCAAGTTCACTCTGACCAAAGGACTATAAACTGGTGTTTCACCCTTGTTAGCTTTCAGCAAGAACCCTTAGAACCCTTCTGAAAGTATTTTCATGTGGTTGGTACTATTTCACTGGTCTTTTATCACCTATAAGTGCATGTTTATATGCCTCTCTCATCAGTATTTCACACCTGTGGCACTCTTATATTACACAATTACTTTTGTCTTCTCATGTAGATACCCTGCAAAAAATTATCAGTGCAAAGCAAGAGTAAAGCAGCAAAGTATGACAGGACCAGGTTAGGTGGATAAGAATTGCTACTCAATGCCACAGGACTCCTACTGGTGTCTTTGTAAAGAATCACAACTAACTGCTGTTTTATAAAAAACATATTAGCCTTTTTTCCCCTATCCTAGACACTATCTCTAAATACAGAAATTCTGGGAAAAAGCATTTTAGCACATTAGAATATAATCAGCAACTAGGCATTTGAGCTGAAGTTAGGGAATAATCAACATCCTCATGAGAAATGAGAATTTTCTCTTAATCACAGCATGCAGCAGCTGACTCCCAAGTAGATGTCATTGCTTATTCTGCCAAAGAGAAACCTCTGAGCAGTTTTATTTTTATGGAGTCTCTCAGTCCAAGGAGAGACACGTCTGTGACATGGAACACAGACACAGAAGAGCAGCACACTGAGGTGGATGTTACAACACTCTTGCAATGGTCATTCTATCAAATTTTATATTGTTTTGCTTATTCCATGGGATTCTTGAAAGCTGAGGTTTGTGAATAATTGTAAAGAATGTGAATATCCTGTACAGAAATGAGAGAGTATCTTCTGGAATTCTGTGTCAGCTCACTTCATGCAGGAAACCAACATATATATATATATATTATTTATATATATATATAAATATATATACACACACCTCAGATAGGAAGAAACACGGATATGTGAAATATTCATGTAAATTGTTCTCAAATTAGGTGAAGCACATAAATTCACCAAGATTGCCATTCTCTTACAATCTTCCATATCATTGTATGGGATAGATTTTAATGAACTAAGCAATAATTCCATTCTGATAATGGGAAAACATTAATTTAAGAGAACATACCAACTAGATCTTCTTTACATGAAATTATTAGATGAATTTTCCAATCTCTATAAAAATAATGGCATCAGAAGGGTACTCAGCAACTGAACTGCTAAAATTGCCTGCCTGCAAGTATCTGCCATCAAGAGTTAGGCAAGTCAGTAATTTAAATGTAGGAACCTAGCCCCAGGGAAACAGTGCCAGGAGCAGCAATTACTTTTCCAAAGTTAAAAAAAAAGGTAGAGTCAGCACTGGAGAGGTGTCTAAGATGGAATATTTTATGCAAAATCCAGAAGCCAAAACTCATTAGCACTGTTTGTCCAGTTAATGTAAGTAACAATCGTGGAAATAAATTTCCCAGCCTGACAAAACTGAGCCACTTTTAGAGTGCTAACTGTAATTTTCCTGTTTCTAAAAGCATCATGGATATATACATATCTCTCTCATACACCCTTAACTAGGAAAAGATCATGATTATGTCCAATTAAATGATACCAGTCTATATATGAAGCAAGTTTATATCCTAATCATGAAGAATTTTTATTAAGCATTTGTAAGCTCAGACAGATTTTTTGTTTTCGTTACCTAGCACAGTGGGCAGAAAGGGAATAGCTGGTTCTTCTCCACATTTACACAGTATAAATAGTGTTTTTTAAAAAATTTACAATTTTGCAGCTTACATAAGATTCTCCAAATCATCTTTAGTAGCCATACTAAAAAGACTTAATCTGAAACATGATGTGGAAGAAAAAAACCACAATTTAAAAATATATATCCCCCATATTCTTATTTCAAAACTAAGCCAAAGGAGTTAAGGCAAAAGCAAGGGGAGCATGCAACAGAAGCTGAATAGCAGTCATCAGCATAATGAGAACAAATTGTTGCCATGTCCATGCTTGGTTCTCTCTGCTCCCCTTTCCTGCCTCTCACAGCAAATGACAGTAATTACTGCCTAATACTGCTTTTGGACAGCGTATGAAAAAGCAGAGGGGGAAAGGAAAGACTAGAAGCTTAAAATCTAGCAAAATATTCAATCTCTTTGCTAGATTTTTGGCTTTAACAGGACCAGGCTTGCTCAACTTTTTAAGTATCAAGAACTTGTAATCAAGGTGTTGTGATGACTTTGGAATATATTTATACCATGGAGAATCTACAAGGGCTCTAGACCTTACTCATAGGTGTAAGCTACTGGCAGAATTCATCTCTTTATATAATGATATCAGATTGTGTAGAAAAAAAAAGCTTAATAAAGGTTTATTTCTCATCTAACTGAGAAAAAAAATTGGCTCTCACCTCTTTATGAGCCTGCTTGAAACAAATAACAGTGATTGTAGTGAATAATGTCAGCCTGTGGCAGATCCCTTTGATGTTGTATATGTCTGTGCCACTCAAAAACCTTTGTTAGGAGAAGGAGTTATGTTATTATTATTCTCCATTAACATGAAGAAATTATTCAACAACAATAATCATGTGAAATTCTTTGCACTTGACTCCTTTCGGTGCTACAAGATCAAAACCTAATCCTTTCACTGCATCTCAGTTGGAATTTACAATATCTATTTAAGAACAAAGAAAAGCACTGTAGATAACTGCATGACTTGCAAACATATAGCTTTTGTCTTTGCAGTGCTGGGTTATCTAAAAGAAATGAGTTACTTCAATCTGGATAAACAGATATTCAGTTCAGGCTGTTGAATTATGTTTTTTTCTCCAGCAGCCTATGTGCTCCCCCTCTGACAGCAAACAAAGGAAAGATGACACCTGGCCATGGGCAGTAGATAGGTACAATTTGAATGTACATTGCCAAGAGATGCTGATTCTTCCCTTATTTCAGTTTGTTGGCATCAACACCCTGTAAGGACCCCAGAGGGCCTCCAGGCAGTGATCAGAGTGGTGCAGAACAAAGAGAACATCCTGCACAGGGAGATCCTTGAGATCCCTGGTGTCAGACAGTGCTGATATTGTCTGCTGCCCTCAAACCCTGGCTTTGGGGTCCAGCACCTCACAGAGCATCAGGGATTTCAGACCACACTTCACTGACCAGGAATGCCTTTTACTCAACTCTCACAAACTCTCTGCTTGTTCCTAGCCTTAAAGTGTGAGAGAATCTGACACAGGCACTAAAATCCAATCCATTCTCTTGGTTTGTCTATCACGTTGTACAACTTGTATCATCTCTCCACATTTTTCAGTGTGTGCAAAGCCCTAAACACCACTACTAAATGGGGATCTGGTTCTTGATATACATTCTTTTCTACCACTTCTGAACAAAGACTTTGGAAATGGCAGCACTTGCTGCTGCAGAATATACCTGTGCCATTTTGGTATTTCATGTCATGTCTGCTTCTGAGAGGTTGTTATAATGTGTGGAGCAGACACCAGGGACTGAGCAACATGCAGTTAGGTCAGTCATGCAGAACTGAAGATCAGCAGTGCCTAAAGAATGATAACTTGTTTGCCACATCAGGACAAAAATCACTGAGTGCTGTACCAAATGATGCAGATGGTGAACCTATTAAAATTTATTGCTTGATACCCAGCCAATTTATTCTACCCTGGATGTAAATTGACATGATAATCAAATGCTATAAACAAAATTAGAGTGCACTGTAGTACAGAATGATACACTAAAATTTCAAAGCAGATACCACATAATAGCTTCTGCTTTGTGATTTCAAAACTTTAGGAAAAAAGTTACTTTCATTGGCACAAATTACCAAAAGTGTTAGTTAGCTTAAAAATAAAACCAAATCACAAAAATTCAAAATGCAGACATCCGACAGCACAGAATATTTTTATTAGCATGAAACCAGGAGCAGATTTATTTGCTTTGTTTGAAATTTACACAATAAAAGTTCAGGCTTTCCCTGACTAATGTGTTGTCAATGCATAACTGCCTGGTTTGACTTGGCTCAAGGCTTGCAAAAGCAATCAATCACTGTGAAGTTTCTGACTCTCCAGCTGAATGCACTGCTTACAGAGGGCTGAGCAGATGCTTTAAGGAATAAAATCACAAGTGTTACCAATTTCTCCTTTCTTCTCAAACAGTTTTTTGTGCCCAAAAAGAATGGAAGCTTCATTAGAAATATATTTATGACATCCATGAAGGACATGTCCTGCCCTTTCATGATTCCCCTTATATTAATCTTTCCATCTGTAGAGTTACTACTGAGAGATGTGTAACGTGTCAGTGATAAGATTAAAAACTGAAAAAAAATGCTATTGTAATAGTAAGCACAATTTGGCCTAGTTCATATATTTCTTTTCTAGACTGGAAAAATATTCTAGTCAACAGAAACTAGCCCACCCTTTTATCTGTCACCACCTCCTTCTGAAATTTATCTCTGTAACAAGACAAAGGAAAAGTTTTTACGTGCCATAATTTGAATAAAGCTCCATAAAAAGATGTGAAAGATCCTTCATTCCTCTGCCAGATCTTGGTGAGACACACTTACACAGAAACAAACAAATCTGAGAATCTGCTGATGACATCTCTGTGCCTGTGCAGGGAATGGTGAGATGCACCCAAGCTGAGATGATGGAATGTCAGATGTTACCCTCAAAAGGTGGAAGGGAGCATGTCCTCCACTACCAAATAAACTTCTCTCTTTTTTGCTGCTGTGAGCACTCCCTGCTTTAATAAGGAGCTGTTGGTTTTGCTACCATTGACTGAAGCCCTGCAGCAGTTCTGCTGTTTGTTGGACATTTCCTACTTCTGCTCATCTCTACAGCATCTGTGCACATCCTGAACCCAAATTAGGCACTCTAAAGAGGGCTGGAAGGGAAGAACCAATGAGGATGACAGAAGAAAAGAGCAGCCAAAAAAATTGTTAGAATGGGAAAATCCCTTAATAGAAGTCAACACTACAAACCAATCCAGAAATCATATAAATAAATGTTTTCCAAGGCTAAAATCCCTAACAAATAGAAAAAAACCCAGGTCAAGAAACAGATTTTTGTTGTGTATTTTTTTACCTTCCTTTTCTCTGCTGTTTTATCCTTTTCTTGAACCAATAAGAGCAAGGAAAACGGACCCTGCCTTCCAATGTGGCCCAAGAAATTGTCCCTGCTCCTTTCTGCAAAAACTTTTATTTTCTGAGGAGCTGGATAAATCCAAGACAGAGCAAAAGAGGTATTTATGTTCTAATACTGTTGAAATAATGTCCTTATGCTGCATAACTTCTCATCCAAGTACCTGCTGACAAGGTTCCCCAGTTTCAATAGGTCACGTACAACCACGTTGCCTGGAAAAATGTGAAAAACAACCCCAGAATTTGGCATCAGAGATTTAGATAACTACAGACTCTGTTCCATGACAGCTATTTAAGATAATCAACATTACTGAACTTTACTAATTATGTACTGCAATTTGTGTTGTGAATACAAATAGGATTCGTTTCTCCTTTTTTTATCCCTAACACGGAAAGTATAATGAATAATAGGAAGGATTAGGCATTCAGAAACTTACAGTAAAATCCTGTTTGCTTATCAAGGAAAAACAGTCCTACAGAACTGGCTTGCATGCCTTTTTTTTTTTTTTTTTAACTGTCATTTAATATTTTGGCAATAATAGGGAAGTATTATGTGATATTTTCTAACTTGTAACAAAGGATAAGGTATTTTTAACTTTTGTGTTCAGGGAACAGAGTATTTGGGCACTGCCTTTTTTTTTTTATGCAACCAGTGATAGTACAGAACATCACTGTCTTGGCAGAACACAAGGAAAGAGAGATTTCACCTTAGACACCATTATTCAGAAGGTTTGTCAGTCCTAAAGTTCTTCTCAGATGGAACATATTATCTGAAAGGCAGTTATTTTTAACTGAGAAATTTGGTTCAGGAGGGAAATTAAAGTGATCCCTTGCTTTCCTTCACTCCTATCATAGAAATATTTAGTTGCATTTTGCTGATAGACAGCTTAAGAGGGACAAGGATGACAAGGTTCTAGATCAAATGCATGTCTAGTGCTAGTACACATCTGCTCACCTCCCAGCCATTTTTGGGCAATCCCCTCAGTATGCTCCCAGCATTTGGCTCTAGTCAGCAGACAGTGGGATCCTCTGCTACTCTCAGCCTGTGTAATTGCCTTGATTACTGTAATGTGGCAATAATAAACACAGCGTGGACTCTGCTGTTGTCTCAAGACAACAGGGCCTAAACCAACCCTATTACTCATACAGCATCTCAAAGTGCACTAAAAACCAGCTCACAAACAGCTTGAAGTATTTGCACACTTTCTTTGCAATTATTTTGCACAGATCTTCCACATTTCCTATTTTTTCGTCTAGTGTAGCAAAGCAAGGTGTTTCTGCTGATTTTAAAAAAAATAGACTACTTAATCAAATAACATCAATGCAAACTCTATGGTTCCCAGGCCAGAAATTGTTTAATAAAAAAAAAACCAAACAAATGCATTTGCGTTTTACAGTTGGACAAATGAGTCTGTGTGCACTCCATACCTACAACACACAAAATACTTCTGTGAGTGATTCGAATAACCATTACCTATTTAGAAGATATAAACAAAGTTTTACTAAAGCAGTTAAATCAGTCTAAATCCTGAAAGAGATATCCCTCTAGAGGCTGATCAAAATGCTGCTGGAAAATGAGGCTTCAGTGTTTACTGTATACTTGCAATCAGAATATACCTCTCATTGAAATTAAGCTTTCACTACAGAACATGAAAGCAAGGGAGACTTGAGGATTGCTTCACACCTGATATAACTCCTACAACAATATTCTGAAAGGAAATGGTTAGAGTCAGGCCTCTAGAAAGGATTATTTTTTGATTTTCAGGTGTGTGTGGCACAACAGAGGAGTATTAACAAAGTGCAATGATTTATGCTAAACATGTAAATGTGGTAGAATGAGAAAATCTACATGTTCTAATGAAGATGGTGAAGAAACAGCCCCCTTCCTCAAGGATACTCCTTTCAGCCTAGTGAAGAGCCATTCTCTGTGCCTTGCTTGGTGATGGTTAAAAGGAACTCATGGGTTGTGCCAGAAGTTCAGAACTTTTTGACCTACGTTCCTCTGGCACTCGGCTTTTGAAATACTCCCTGCTGCTGAATTTTAAACAGGCAGAACCACCTGTTCCAGTCCATTTGCATTGCCCCTGGCTTTGCTGGCATCGCTGGCTGTGCCAGAACAAGCACTGGGACTGTCTTCACTGTCATTGCATTACTGACCAGAGTATTACTCCTGAATAAAAAGGATAAGGGTTTGTTTTGGGAAACAGTTTCAGGTCTCACCTAAAACCAGCAGAAGAGAAGGGTCTGAATTTCAGAGGAGCCCAGCTGAGAAGACCCTGTCTGCCAGCCCAGGACAGTAAGAGGCTGGGATATGTGGTCACTCAACTGGGACAGTTCTGCTCACTGGGGAAAGAAAAACCCCCACCCCCACCAACTCCAGATCATTATTTCTAGGCAGCTTGCACTGTCATGTCTTTTAACGAAAAAACCAACCAAACCCTCCCAACAAACCACCTCCATTTGGATCTCTGCTTTTGATCTACTTTTCCAAATAACTGGATTTGGGTGACAAGTTACAGATGATGAAAACTGCCCTTCCAGGCAGGCTGTAAAAGGTCAGCATCTTAATTCAAATGAGCACCATTCTGCATATTCCTGTATTAACTAATTAAGAGCTAATCATCAGGATGTATGTAGTGGTGAGTGATACTAAACTAAGTATCTGCTGTAAGGCAAATTTGAAAGAAAAAAATATTTATTGGAGCATTGAAGGTCATGGTGGTCTAATAAAGGATTTGTGACTATGTGAAATTAGAAAAGAAATTGTATATTCTGAAGCTATTTTCATGCCATTAGCTTAAGTCAGAAAGAATAAAAGCAAATGTTGCTTCAAAGATTAGTTTAGAAATCTAATGTGCAAAGAATGAACATGACTGGCACTTCTCTCCTTCTCCTTTCTCTCATATCTTCTAGATTGGGTTCATTCTTCCTTCACAGGAACTCAAGTGCAAAGATTTTTTTTTAATTTTTTTTTTTTGCCTGCTTTCCAGGGGCAGGATGACCTTTTTTATTTGACAAAGACGATGAAATTCACTATTTTAGGAATTTACTTTGATGCAACTGTCCATTTCAGAGGACAATCAGTCAATACCCAGATAGTTTTCTATGGTTATTCACGAGCAGAATAGGCATCCTGATGGTTCACTTTACTGCATCACTATCTCCCTCCCCTTTTATAAAGCTTCCTAGTGATATCAAATGATAGTGGGCTTGCAATATCAGTGACTCTGATCATTCTTAGAGCATATGTGAACTCAAATTTCTTCATAGAATTTGTCTTCCATCTTTAATTTGTTTTATTGTAAATCTAGTTGCTTTTTAAAACTTTGGATGAAAAGTAAAACCTCAGTGTTTCAGCTAGGAATTAACTGGTGCCAATTAGAGCTGAATAATTATCTTGCCCATTTTCTGCATATGTCTCTTACAGATGCACTCCAATAAAAATACACTGTTCTGCATGCAACATCATTGTTGTTAAGAGAGTTACAAAACATCTGAGAATGGTGATTAATCTAAAATGCACCATGGGAGTACCTTTAATTCAGATAATATTTCCAGGGAACAAAGCAAGAGTTGAAAATAGAGGTGCAAAATGAATGAATGTCTTTGACTACATACAACAGATAGATATCAAAGGCTAGTTAGTCCCAACATAGCTACTTATTATAGGTCCTAATAAAACTGGCTGAAGGGTCTTCAGTTCTAGCAACCATCTGCCAGGCAGCACATTTCCCTTGGGAAGTACCAAAGGTCTTTTACTAAGGAGAGTGTTCAATGAAAGGCCTTTTTTTCTTTTTCATTATATATTTCAAATCAAAATTGAATCCGCTTGTGCAAAAAAGTGTTTTGACTACAAGTAACACATTTCAGTCAGCTCTATTCTTAATTTATACACTTTTCGCAGCTTTAAATCTCCTGTCTAATAGTTTTGAAACAGACACCCCCAACCCCCCCAGTTTTATGGCACATTAGTACCCCAAATACACCTCCATTAACTTCTTAGCTGTGCACACAAGAATTAAGGCAGAGGCACAGCATGCCTTTTGCCACACAATATGGGAAATATGAACAAAGATTTGGATAGCCAGGGAATATAATTCTTTCACAGATTAAGGCTGTAGAAGTATTTGAAGTTCTCTGGTTTAGGTTGTCTCCTGAAGAGATAATACTTGAAATGAGGAATAATGGATTTTTCCACTCATTGGATTAACTGGAGAGACAAATTGAAAGAGTAAGAATGTGAATATCAGGATTATTGCCAGGTACTTAAAAGCATAACTACAGTATAAGCCAAAGAAAGGAGGGGAAAATTAAAGTTGAACTTAGTTTAATAGGAGTTTTGAAAAATGTAATATTGAAAATATGCTTTGTTTAAAATTATTTTAAATGATGAAAAAACTATTACCAATAAGTTTAGCCATAAAATAATTATTTTTCAGCAGTATTTTGACTAAAGTTTTTAAATTTTTATGTCTGAAAAAAGTTCTCTAATGAAATTTAGGGTGCTTAGACACCTGTAACTACTGGTTGTTTCTGCACTGAAACTTTTAAAGAAATAATGTTATGGTGCCTATTATATATTCTTTCTTTATTTAGGGTTAAATTCAATCATCTTTGGTTTCCATGACCAAAAATATGATGAAAACATTATTAAAAGTATATCTGACTTCCACCCACCAGCTTTGCCCATGACAGAAGGACAAAGCTTGCTACCATTCAGTGAGTATGCAGAGGTACTGAACCTTCTCAGCTGGAGACAGACCCCTTCTACTGCAAGCTCAAGATGCATTAATCATGGAATCTAGATTTTTAAGGCTGGGATAAGTGCAACTGTCATGGCATGAAATCCCTAACACTTATGTGCACAAGAGAGAGGAAGTGGGGGGATGTACCTGAGCTGGCTCTTAACAGCCAACGGAAGGCAAATTCCTTGGTAAGGTTTGTGTTATTTGCATTTCTACATTTTCTCTCCTAGAAGGCAAATTTCAAACTGTTAAACCAACTGCATGGATTACCTGAATGTCAACTCTTCCTGTTGTAACGAGCCACAATATTAATTTGTTGAAGATGTGATGAGAACATAGACATGATAATGTCACTTGCTCCATTAACCCATCCTATTCTTTGATATATTATGAGATATAAATTATTATGAGATATAAATTACTGCAATTCATTAAATTTAAAAGATAGATTCCCAATGCATGAAATAACTATTTTTTGTTTGTTTGTTTGTTTCAGCCAAAATGATGAAATATAAAGTCTGGTAAATACTCTTTTATTACATCAGATGACCTTAGATACTATCCATATACTAGAGGGCTCAAAGCACCATAATCTGCTTCAAAACCAGTTCACACAGCACAACAGTCAACACTAGAGTCTGCACTAAGACTGCTACATCCATGCAAACATTAAACAGGTTTCTCCTATTTCTTTAAAGAACAACGGCTGAGGGTAATGTACTAACCAATAATTACAGCATAATAGTTTAAAAGTTATTTATAGAGCCCTTTTCTCACCATTACTTGTCCCATGTCCTGTTTTCCAGCTGCTCCATTTCCCTAAATCTCTTTGCTCCCTCAATATAATGAAATTAATTTATATACAGATCTACTAAGTAGTAGATTAGAAACTAGGACCAGGAGATATTTTTAGATGGACTTATTCAGTTATTCAAACCACCCTAGTTAAATTTAGAAAACACCTACATCAGCAGCATAGAGGGAAGGTTTCTGACTCAGTAGAGGAAAAGCTATAACACTGAATTTGTTATATTTGGTCCACAGGGTTTGGTTTGCTCAGCTGTAAAGGATTAAATAAGCCTCCAGGGTAACATTTATGATAAACTGCATATGTTGGAGAGGTCCAGGTGATATTTGCCTGAAGATTGTGAGAATTGTGTTTCAACTGTTGACTGACCTAAGTGAAGGCACAGAAAAGGAAGCAGTAGGGAGAAGAATGTATTTCATGCTAACTGACCTCAAACTGCACATGAAGAGCATCTAAGATTTCCCTTTGTGCCATTTATGTTCTTTATTTAAACAGGAGTTTTGTCCTCATTGTTTCTCTATCTTTATAGCTCTTTTTAAATAGCATATTATATAAGCACTGGTGACTCTGAAAAACACAGGCAGAGAGCCTCTTCTGCTCCTCACACACACCAGGGGTGATTACTGACCACTTCACTTCAAAGTAGTGGTAGAGTGGTAAAATTCAGTCAGGTCTCACATCTGAGCTAAACAGTTCCAAGTAAATTAATTCTTCTAGAATTCTCTTAGTTTCTGTAATGATCTTAGCAACCCACAAGTTGTCTCCCCTGTAGTTCCATACATCTAGAAGTTTTGGAAAAACAAAACAAGAAATCAAGCACATGGAACAACTTTTAAATGTACAATTTTGCTTAACAGCTGAAAATAACTGGACTGATAGCAAGGGAACAAAGAACATATGGAGAAACCTGAATTATGGTCAAGCTATCTTTGCACTCTCTGAAACATTATCCCTGACCTTTTTGTACAAAACCATGTCCTAAAGTCACGTTTGAGGCTACAAGCCAGGGAAACAGTCAGTGATAATTGCAACTTTTGTTAGTATGAATGTGTATTTAAAAGACAATGGGGTATGTTTGCAAGACAAATTACTCCAGTTTATGAGAGATAATAACAGTTGGTTGCTTGGCATTCATAAACTGCACTTTTGAGTTATGTGCACAGCACCAGGCTACACACAAATCTGTAAAGCTGTTTCTGGATCTTAAATCAAGACATTGTCCCTTCAGTCAAGGTGATAGGAGTTCATCACAGACAAAAGATGATCTAATTAATGATTAGTGAGAAGAGGGTTATTTCTCACCTTACAAGGAAACCATGAGTCACTCACGCAGGTGAACTGTGCGAGTGCACTGCCAACAGTTCAGAGACAGGTGCTAGGATTATTTTTAGAAACAGAACACTGCCAAAGAAAAATACACAGGCCAGGTTTGGAGTGGGGATTGGCACAGCAAATTAAACAAGAAGTGTTAATTGTGCACAGAATCCATCTTTGTAGTCTCCCATTTTCTGCTAGAGACATGCGGACGGGATCAGGAAACATCAAGAAACACAATCCCGTGCAGAGAGCCCCATTCTGCACTCCCTCAATGTGCCTGGTTACAGCCTGCTCATCACCCAGAGGGTCCTACACTGTTTGTGTCTCTGGGTGGTCATGATGGAATAATGTAACTGCTTCTGAGAATACTACAAGTATTCCAACTGGGATCACAAACAAGATTAATGCACTCTGAGGTATTTTACAATAAAGCAAGCAAAAAGCTCAACTATCCCACAACTTCTGAACATCAGTCTAGAACATGTAGATGTCCTTCACACTCTCTAGGGCAGGAGTGAATGTCCAAGATAGCTGTAGTCCAAATGAAGCTGGTCAAAGGGGCTTCATCTATTCTTATTATTGGAACAGGGTGTTTCTCAACCAAGCCATTAACTTATGAACTAACTTGACAGTAATATCCCTTGTCCATCCATACTGGTCCACACAATAAAGGATTATGTTGTGGGACTGCAGGAGCTCCACCATGATATGAGTGGAAGACAAATATTATTAAGGAATATCTCAGGGACATTGTAACTTTCAAGGGCAAAATTGGTTAAGACACAGGAAACCAGAACACTTATGTAAAGAAATTAACTTGCACAGTGCATTTCACAGGGTCAGCATCACTCTTTCCTTTCACTGTGAGTAGATTAATATTGTCTTTAACCTAACCAATTGTGTACTACTTGCTTCCCTGATAGCCTTGCATGCTCATTAACACAGAATTGATTCTCTCTTCTGGCCTCTGTTACTCAATCACTTGTCAGTGTTATCACAGGAGAACATGTAATCATTGTGGCTGTAAGGGTCAAGCTTGTCTCTTGGCATATTTAAATGTGCCCCTTGTAAGTGCTGTCTTCAAGAACAAGCAGCTTGGCAGTGCTGTCTCTGATGAGATGCTGGATTGTCACGGGATTATCATTAAAAAGGACCTGTTTCACAATCTGCTGGCAAATACTCTTTATACTGTTAAATTCTTGAAAAACACGTACAAATCTGGTTTGGACTTGAGGGCACTTTTTTGATTCTAGGTGTGGCTTTTTTTTTTTTTTCCTTTTTTTTTTTTTTTTTTTCCCAAAAAATTGATCAACAAGAATTAAGGCTATACTACAGGAGTCATATCCTCTGGCAGAGTCTTCTCTTCTGAAATTAACTATTTAATTACAAACTTTGTTAGCTTCTGAGGGGCAACAAGAACTGAGGTAGAAAGCTAAGAAAACATGGTATCAGAGGCATCTTGAAATCATGATGAGTCATATCTGGTTATATTTTATTGCCTGACAGAATAGTGGGGAGAAAACTCCTCTCTATGGATCATGGAGTTTTATAGGCAGGTTTAAATCAGACACATTCCCAATGATACCTTCCAGAAAGTTACTTATGTTGAATATTCCACAGTTAGATCTTACAAATAACAGGCCAAACAACACATTTAGAGATTTGTAAATTGTTTCTGTCATCCAGACAGATTTATTTGGACAGAAAAGCCCTCTCAATGTTAGTCTTCAACAGCAAAGTGGCTAAAAAACATGACTGAAACCCTTGGTGTAAAATCTGTGTCATAACACCCGATTATATCACTGTACAGTTATCACTCAGCTCAGATATTTCTGTCATGGATCATTAGCCAGGTGCTAAGGAGACAAGTGGCAGCGTTTGCCATGTGACAGCTAGCACGGTTTTTATACACAGGAACATATTTTATCAACAAAGTACTAATAGTTCTACCTTCCTGATTCATACTCTTCATGTTTGTAACAATTCCCTCAAGGTGTTAAAGTAAAAAGTTTTACTGGAGAAAAAAATTACTTTCTTATACAAAATTAGCTCAGAGTTTAAAACTCTAATTACAATTCATCTACCACAACGGCATTTCCCAGGTGTAGTTCACTATCCTTGGACCTCAAATTTGCAATTTCATTATATGGCTCTTCTGGAACCAACAAGTTACAATTTTCAGTGACTGTTTTCCTTCAAAGCACTATATGGTAAGTAACAGACCAATGCCATCTGCTATTCATTTTGCACCTGCAGCAAAGGAATGGAATAAAGCAGGTTGTAAAATGGAGCACTGGATGGTTTTAGGATGGCTGTGTAGGTCTGATATAGCGTGTGCACTTGCAGTGGCATTGCGTCGTTTCGCTCTTGTTCCGTCACATTGAAACACCATCAACTGCTACAGGATACTGGAGCTTGCCTAGATCTCTTCAATATTTTACAACCTGGAAACAGCTTCTCTAAATTATTTAGACATGTATTTTTTTTTTTTTAAATATACTTAAGGCCGTAAAGGCTTTTAGATATAGACTTACATAGGATGCTAGGAGAGAAACGTCTCTCTTCAGGTGAGGGTGAGGTTTTAAAAAAACCACCAACCAAACCCCAAATACTTTGTAAGAATTTTAGTGTTAGTTTGCCAGCATTTAGTCAGATTTAACCAAAATCTTTCTAAGCACTTAGTGGAATTGATTATTTAAAATTGGGACGCAGTAAATAATAATCTAAGAGGTTCCAAGGGTGAACATAACTAGAAAAATAAAGTGTTTGCAGTGACAATGTATGAAAAAAGAAAGTTTTACCTGTATTTCAAATATGAGATATCAAAAAACCCCATACTGGATTTTCTGGAATGCTGGAAACTTCCTCACATTCTAAATATTCTCATATTCTAAAATGCACAAACCACCTATTTATATGTTTAGAGGGAAAGACTAGGAAAAATCCCATTATTATGCAGTGTGGCCCTCCAATGGTTTTTGGATCATGAGTAATTACTGTTATCAGGCTTGGCATGCAAGACAACCTGATAGGCTCTGATAGAATTGTTATTATCAGGCAGAAAAACCTGGTAATTTGTTAGATTTCTATATATAAACATAAGCAAACTCTGCCAGGGGTCATTTCCTTCACAGGTCCTGTTCCAGAATAATTTCACCTGACAATTAGAAACTTTTGACACTTTCAGGCTTGCACCTCATTAGCTAAAGATCTGTGACTTTTCATGAACTTAAAATAATAATGTTTATTGACTGGGGATCACACAAATCCTCACTTATTTAGTGCACATAATAATGAACCATTAGCAAATAAAGTCCTGGAGAAAGACATAAAAGAAGCAAGGTAATTCCCTAATTCAAAGCACCTAGGTTATAAAGATGTAAATTTAATGACTATTTTCAACTGGTTGTGGTAATATCCTTAACTTATCTTATCTGATAAAAAACAACCCTTTCAGTAGTCTTGGATGGTTTCACATGAATTGCTAACACAAAATGGTATTTGAATCCCCATATGCATCTAATTCTTCCTAACATTAATAATGATAACATTGCTGAGACACAGAGAAGAGAGGAATAGCTGTAGGTCATAAAATACCAAATTGGGCAACTTCTGAAATGTTTTTGAAGGGAAATCTGCATTATCTGAAATAAAAATGAAATACATTTTCAAAAAAAACACCCCCATTTTAGAATACTTAAAAAAAAACCTAAACCAAAACAATGCTAAATTTCATATCATTCAATGAAGTTTTCTGCAGGTAAAGCCAAAATGACAACTCAGCTTCTACCCTAAATTTTAAGTACTTTAAAAGAAGGATAAACATATTGACTATTCAACAGCAGATTTAGCACCTGTGTGCCATGTAATATGCCTCCATAACAAGGCAAAGATGTTATTTAAAGCTGCCTATCACAAATTAAAGAACATCCTCCTAAACAACTCTGGAAGATATTTCAATTATTTTTGGCAGTATATGATAAAAAGACACAGAAAAACTAGAGGAAGTTTTGAGGAAAAAGAGAATTAAGTAAACTGGAAAATAAAAATCAACATTTTTCTTGAGACAATTAAAGGAGGTTATAAAAACCAGAAGAAAACACCACAAGCTACTTGTTTGGGTAAGTGATGACTAAGAATGAATTATAAACCAGGCATAACATATCTTTAGGCTATTAACTTCCAAGTGGGAATGGATTACTTAATGTGGTACTCAATGCATAACTAGAAATAGCAGCATTAGATTATGTCAAAGAAAGTGCAGGCTATATATAGAGAAAAACTCACTGGCAGGAAAACATGGTACTTCCTGAGAGAAGCAATAGGAGCTAAATAACAAGAAATTGCAAGACCGTTCAACTCCAGTGTATTAAAAAATACATAATATAAGAGATTTACCTGAGGATAAGTACTTACTAAAATCACACTAATTTTGACTAAAGTGCAAGCAGGCTCCAACAGAAGGTATCTTATTTCCACTTGGTTGGCTTGTTAAAGTACTTGGGAAATGAGCACTCTCAGGATCTATGACCACTTTACAGCCATGAACGTTTTCCTAACACTCATATTCATTACTGGCCTTGGGATCATAAGTAAATAACCATTTCTCCTAATGTTCCAGCCAGTTAGTAAAGATGGACTGATGTCCCTATGCACTACTTTGGTTTCCTATAGGGAAAAGATATATTGCTCAAGATTAGCCCCTAAGGAGAAGTTTAGAATTATTGTTGTTTGTTTTCTTTTCTGTTAAAACAACTGTTCTCTATTTTATTTGAAACGAGTTTTACATCTTTTTATCTAGCAAGAAATATGAGTGTCAGCTAACCATTAAAATAATTTAATTAGCAGGCAGTTCACTTAAGAAAAGAAAGGAAAAATATCATCCAGGTCTCAGAAAAAACATCCCCCTAATGCCTTCAAAGTATACATTAAAAAATCTATCGCAGTAATTTTTGATATTACATCAATATTGCAGATACTTGGGACTTGAGATATAGCTTAACTGTTTTTGATAGGTAGCCTCCATAGATAGATACTCACTCTTGGTGTAGGTTTTCAGTATTAAATGATTAGTCTTTACCAGTGGGCTTCAGCCAAGGAAAAGGCAGATAATTCATTCAGTGGAATGACCAGTTCTCATTGCTGTGCTGAGTTTTTTCTGTTACCAAGCAAATCACATCAGCATGCCACGCTGTGCTGCAAGTCTCAGTGCCTTTGCACTCACCTTTCAAGAAATAGCTTTTCTCTAATAACTGATAGGAGCCACTGCAGTTATTTAAATGGCAAGCCTCACAACAGGTTTTGATTTTGACAATCTAATTTCTAGATCTCTACAGATTAACTGGTAAGTTTCTCTAACCTCCCCTGAATCTTAATAACCTTGTGTTTCAGCATCTCAGAAAGCTTGCTGTAAATGTGTACTAGTTTGAGCTCACATATCTGGATGTCCACAGGAATGTGCCTTGTTACTAAATGCTATTAAAAAAAAATCCACCCAAACATTGTGTATGTGTATATACTATATATATACAAACACATTTTTGAACAATACTGTGATGAATAGAGGTTAGAAAAGGTCTGGTGCAATAATATAGAAATTGACTGGTTGTCATGGTGAATAAAGTGGTAAAGAGTAAGCCAAACATGTCTCATTTTATTTAAACTGCTATTCAGATATCCATGAAAGCATTTTTCTGTTTGGAAGAAAAATACCAGAGGCCTACAAAAATGGATTTCATTGACATAAGTACATGCAATATAATGTAAATAACCTTTAACTCAAGGCAAAGTATTTACCATTTTAATATTAAAACAATCTCATGTAGAATTCCACCAGAAACCCTGTAAGATCAGTAAGTTAGCTAAAGCTAAATACAGCAGGCCTGTGTCCCCAATATCCTAGGTAACAGATATTAAACCTGTAGCCATGGCATCTTGCCTTTCAAGTCCTTAGTAAAAAGCATCAAGTGCATCATTTGTCTGATAGATAGACCTTTGCAACTAATTCTATTTAGAAGCAAATACTATATTCCTTTTCAATGATCTGATCTATACATCAATTTATAGGTGATAATTTAGTGGGAGTGCTAGCAGACAAGGTAAAGGATGCATCACCTAACTGTCCTCCATATGCCCATATGCTTAAGTGTTTTTGCAGTCTTGATCCTCTGCTACAATGGTTCTTGCTGGGAGACTTCTCTCTGCTTTTTAGCTGAGAATATCCAAAAGTGGAAATATTTCTCTCAGTTGGTCCTAAATGCCAAATCAATTATTGAAGTTATTTAGTGCTACAAGAATATCCTGTGTTTTTCACAGTTTGGTAATTCAACTTCATGCCTTTCAACAGTACCTATAGCACAAAATTAGGTCTTTTCATTTTCTTCCAGCTGCCACTGTCAAAACACGAGTGTATCAGAGGCAGTGAAATGCCAAGCACATTTTGGAAAACACAGAATGTTGCCAAAAATTTACTTAAGTACTGTATGCTGTATGAAGCCATCAGTTCCTGCTGACAGCCATAATCTCCCTTACTGTTGTTTCATACAGTAGCCAGGGCTTTGCAAGAATCTTAATTCACTTGAGTTCACATTTGGGTAGTTACTGTAACTCTAGAGAGTGCTCCAGCTCCTAATGAAGAGGAATGCCTTGCAAGTAAATGAATAAACTTTATTTTTATTTAGGCTGTGTTTCATGCAAGTTTGTGCAGCATCATGGAAATAATTGCAAATGAGTGACTTAAATGAAAAATCTCTATAAGGAAAGAGCACAATGTTCTGAATCATATGTGAGATGTATAAGATGACAAAATGAGAGCAGTAGTCAGGTGATCAGCTGGAAAGTAAAAAAATAATAACAAACACTGCAGCAAACCATTTTTTTGTGCAGAAGGGATGATGAAAGTAATTTTTGTACGAACAGGAAGTTTCTCCTGCCAAGTTTTGGAGATTCAACCATGTGATATTAGATTATAACATCTATTTTCAATGACTTAAGTGTATATTTAAAACCTTTATCTCTCCCCTCCCACCACATCCTCCTTTAAGAAAAACAACACCAGTGAAACTACCAGGGAAACATTTTCTAATTATATGGTATATTCTGAGTATAAAGAGGGCATGACAGACTTAAGTACTGTATGAAATTTTCTCAGACCAATTTTTTAATTGCTAGAACTTTCAAGCAGGCTAAGAGCTAAAAAATTCTAAGCTATGATCTCTTCACATAGGCACTTGAAATAAACATTTGATTTCTCTGATGGAAGATTTGTTCCTGGATGATTTGTTCAAAGCAGCACATTAGATTTCAGCTCACAGTTTTGTATCATTCCACTGGCTTCTGAACCACCAAGACTACAGGAAAAAAGTACAAATCTTTATAACTAAAGGAGACATGACATAAACAAAAGTTGGATGGAACAATCAAAAGACAAAGCAATGTTTTCATGGTGACTTCTGACCTTAACATCATTCTGAGCTCTTTGCAAGAGTGTTGCTGAACAGACAACACTATTATTACACCTTTTCTCTCAGGGCAGCAATAGAATATATTGGTGGATCCTCAGATCTTCTGCTCATGGAGAGTGAGGGCTGTTACACACAATACTATTCCCTTTGAATATTTCAAACGTGTACCTGTATGTTTGCATCTTGTAAATTTAAGAGATATTTTAAGCAATATAAAGCAATGACAGAAAATGAAAACCTTTAAGGTTCAACAGAACTGGAAGACTCTATGCCAAGTTGGACATGGTAAGATTCTTGGGCTCAGTTAGGATTTACTCCTTTTGCAATTTATACTAGATTTGTTTTCCCAGTTGTGTTAATTTCCAAAATAAATTAATATTTGTTTCTGTGTATAAAGTAGAAGAGCTCTGTACCTTTCAGGGTGAAGTTCTGACTTCTCCATCCCCAAATATTTAACTTCTAATTGTTATTTAAAAGTTACAAAGCAAAGAATGGGTCTCACAGGTAGAACTTTTTTTTGGTAATTAAATATTTCAAAGGCCATCAAATTGTCTCCCATCAATTACAACTTGATGCAAAAAAGCTGGATATATGCCAACCAAAATTCTATCCCTTTTAGGAAGCAGCATTTCAGTCAAAGTCCTTTTTAGCTCTGCTGAGTGAAGGCTGTTTCAGAGAAGTTATCAGCTTCATAATCCTATAATCCTGCAGATGAATGGGAAGCCATCACTTAGCAGGTTACAAGCAAAGCTTATTGAAACACAGCATGCTCTGGCCACCATCAGTCACAGCTTAGAGCATCCAAAGGGGAATAAAACTGCTGTACAACCTTGACAATAAATGTTCATATTAACATGGGTACACCCACAGAGCTTTTCAGTGCTAAGGTATTATTGCTCAAATTCAGTGCAGACTGACCCAGCTTAAGCTCTAGCAAAGGCAACAAAACTTTGACAGCTTGTATTTAGAAGAATGCTGGATTTTTGTTAGGTTGGGTGTTTTTTTCACTAGTTGGATCCTCTCCTCAGGATTAAAAAAAAAAAAAAATCAGTTTCTATATGTACACAAGATACATAAAACACAGAAATTAAACAATTGTAGCTGGACAAGACATTTGAAGGCCCAAGGATAACTGATTAGTTAACTAAGAATTCTCCCTGCAGGATCTCTTGCTACTGAACTAAATTTTGCAAACAATGCTTTCCTCGAGAGAAATAAACTGTTATTCCACTTATGAGATAATTTATACTTTCTGACAACTGTTAATTCACTATTTGCTAGCAATGAGGAGCATTGTCAAGAACAGACACCATACAATGGAACAGAAGCAAGAAAATAGTATAAAATAAGCTAGTTTGATGAGCTAAAGCTCTACCAACAACCATTTAGCCTCCACCACTCGCACCTTTGACAAAACACTTGAGAAAATCTATGCATGATTTTCCTATCCAAAATGAAAGAAGAGGTCATCCCTAAAACTGAACTATTTCAAAAATTTTATCTCTACGTTTATAAGCATCTGGTACCAGCCCACAACTTGGAGTAATAAAGATGCTCTGAACACTGCTTTTAAACAGAAGCCAGGGGAAAAAAGAGGTTCTTAACAGTCTGTACCAAAATGTCTCAAGAAACTTTGCTTAAGTTGTCTTACCTCTCCAGCAGGCAAAGGATCTTCCAAGATAAATATTAGATTACATATAGCTCTTGTTAAGCAATACTCTGTCCTCCATAACATTAATCTTTCTTGCAGTTCTTTACTGATACAGGCTTTTCGTTTTAATACAAATTCACTTTCAGATTTTTTTTTTCTGTTTTCCTCTCTCCTGTTCTCTTGAACACTCAAAACTCAAGTGGAGGGTGTTTATTTCCTTTGTATGCCTTTAAAAAGGCCCATCACCCTCCTCTGTCTTAGTCAGGTGGGATTAATGCCTCATTGGAGCTACCTGCTTGAATTCTCCCTTTCTGCTTTCCTCTGATAGAATTCAGGTGCATGAAACCCAATGCAAAAGATTTATTTATTTATTCATGATCTTATTTCACAGAAATACTAAAAAATTAAAGTTCTATTGGAATATACATGAACGAAAATATGCCACAGCATATTCATCCACTCAGAATCAGGTCTATTTGCTTATTTTGAGTGATGGAAAATTGTATTGCTCTTTGGACTTATGAAGCTGATTCAGCTCCAGTAGGAATGGATTCCTTGTCCAGAGGGAAATGAAATTTTCTAGCCCAGTCCACAAATATGTTGCCACTTATACGAGGCAGTTTTGCTTAACTTAGGAAAAAATGTTGCCAGGAATAGGATATTCTGTGGGGTTTCCCATCCAAAAAAGTAAAAATAGTATTAATCAATTTTGATTTTAAACAATGAACAAGCAAATCTTGATCTGAAACAATGTTGCAGGAAAGTGTTTTGCTGTAAATTTACAGAGCTCCTTGCAGTATTAAATTCCAGTTGTAACTGTTTCCCCAGCTGTGTGAATGCCTGTTTCCCAAGCCAGTGTTGCATGCACCATTTTCAAATACAGTACAACTTCATCAATGTCATATTCAAAAACAGCCTCCAGAATATATTTGGTACTTAATATTCTAGTGGGCTTTAAAACTTTGTTTAAAGGCTTCTGTCTGTTCTTTTCTATTTTGGAATTTAATTTAGTCATGGAAGGTTAATTAGTCTTCAGATTTATAATTAGAGCAGTGAGTCAGCTCTTCCCATCCTGTGGTATGGCCAGTTTTATAGTAGAGTCTCAAAAGAAGAGAATACAATTCATAATTTTATGCAAATATCTGAACAGCTTTAAATGAAATGGAGATGGAAATCTTTTCAACTCCTGTCTGTATAAGAATCCAATGCCAAAAGATTTCATTGGAAATGAAATCTTTTCACTAGAAAGAATACAAAGGGTTCTTCCCAGCCCTTATATATGTTCTCCATCCCTTATATACGTTCTTACATCCCTTATATATGGGCAACTCTTTGCACAAGTGGGGAATTAATTCCTGAAGGGAGGGGAAGGCTGCACTTTCTCTAAGCAAACTCATGTGCACTGTTGTTTGCACAAATATTTCACAAAAACACATTAAATTCGTCAGCTTTTAATAAAGAATTATGGTAGAGATTTCCTACAACTTAAATATTTTCACTCAACTGATAATTAAGTATTTCAATAAGCTAGGGTTTTTTTGTAATTTAAGCAGAAAGGAAATTAGTCTATTGTCAGAATTGTTGGAATTAAAATCCAGTATTCAATCAGATCTTGACATTTATCTATTAACCATAAAAGAGCAAAATCCTCAGTTATGTTTCTATCTTATATGGTCTGGATTGTTTCAGGTCACAATGAGAGGGAAATAAGAAATCCCAAGGGCTCAGTAAAGAATCACATAATCTACAGACAATGGATGTATTCCTTATCCAGAATAGGCCACTAAGATTCAGCAAAATAATGGCTGAATCAAAAAGATAAAGTTATTCTCACATCAGATGTAATGTTACACAAGCAAAGGAGAATATTTATGCAGACAGTTAGGTTTAACACAGTATGGGGAGAAATGTCTTTGGATATTTAATTGTTAGAGCAATACCTGAGAACGTCCAAAGTAAAAAATTCAAAAAGACAAATGCAGAAGGATTTGGCAGACTTTTTCCCACTGTATGTATTATGAATGTGTATGGATTGCACTTTTATATGTATTACATTTTTAAATATTCCTGTAATAAGCTTCATGCTAGGAATACTTATCTCACCAGAGTTTAACCAGCTCAGCTGCTACTGCAAATGTCCTCAACTGGAAAGAGAAAAGTGCTTTTTGGGAGTGACCTGTTGCATTCTAAGCCAGTATCCACCAGACACAGGACAAATCACTGATGAAGACATCTGCTTCTCCCCACTGATTATAGAGGGAGCCTAGACTAAATGCCTCATTTGTGCACGTCTAGAAAACACATCTGTAAAAATGCAAATTTCCATTAAAAATTATTTGGGAAAATAATACTAAGTAGTTTAATTGATGAAGGCCAATTGGAAATGAGAAAGCACTGAAGCAGAATTAGTTACAAATACAACCTTGGAGGTTATGGAGTTTCATCTTGTTCAGAATTCATTTTCTCTACTGCCTAAACTTGAAAATAATGAGTCCCTGAAACAAAAAATTTGCTAGAAAGTGAAAGTTCCTGATAGCGAGAAACTGACAGCTGGTTTTCAGACATCATGTAACATTTCTTCAGACAACTCCATAAGAAACGTAAAAAAAATCATTATAAGAGTTCTCAAAACAGAGGTACATTGAAAAAATATTCTTCTGAGCCTACTTGATCAAATCTAGCTGAGAGGAAATGTATTATGGCCTTAATGTACAAGAAAATGTGCCTGTATATGTGTCTGCTTTCATGCAAAATTTCGAAAGAAAGGAATAACTACAGACACATCCTGAACAAGCAGAGATATCTCCTTCAGAAGGGTTGCTACAGATGAAGTACGAAGTGGATGGAGGATCTAATGATCTAACAAAATTATCCTAAGAGTTTTGCATTACCAGTTTGGAGATAAGTACTCTAAAATGGAGCAAAATTGTACCTCCTGAAGTCACTAGTGTTGCATAGTGGGGACTGGAGTGCTATCAGAACTACAGAAAAGCAGATAAAATGTCACCATTATGCTTCTACATTCAGTGATCCTGTGACAGAAGCATTATCCCTCCTAAAATCTTACTCAGTGCTGACTTCATTTTGGCTCCAGATACTGAAAGGTGTTACAAGACTCAGTCCAAGGATTTTCTCTCTATGGAATGCTCAGCTGCATCACACTTAGAAATGCAAGTGAAGCTCTGGGCACTAAACCCCCAAGGGAGCAAGTCTGGTCACCTTGCTCCCCTCAGCTGTGACACAAAGAGCTTTCCTTGCTTACTTGTAACAAGTCATGTCAGAGACATAAAGTGGGAACACTTAATGAACTAGAAATGCTGGACTGAACCCACGTCCACAGAAGTCTGTGTTCCACCCATAAAGGCATTTCATAATGGGTTCCCACCATGTTTCTGTTTCACAGCTGCCAGCAGAGATAAAGCCTGAAAACTTCTCTATTAAAGCTTCTGCATTTCTCTGAAATGGAACTTTCTCAGCTCTCCTGAACCTACCCCATCTTACCCACCTAACATTTTTGATTCCATAGGAGAGCTGCTGGAAACACATGCTGTAGGACAGTTTAGGACAGACATAGTACACAGGAATTGTTGGAAAGACAAAGAAAGGATTTTTGTGTTTAAAATGTGTTTCAATTTTTCTCCATCTTACTCTTTTTTTTCCCCATATCTTTCATTGAAATAGCTTTATTTCTTCTCTAAGCTAAAGTATTATTTGGATGAAAATATAACTGATAGACATGGGTTCTTTGTGGAATAAACTGTGGCTTCGTTGGCAAAATCTGCACATCATATCTTTTCATATCACACTGACAATGGCCACATTTCAATGAAATTTCCAGCCTGTCTGGTATTATCCATACCAATAACTGGTTTAAAATTCCAAGTGTTGTAGCATGTTGGCAGCTGAACTTTATTGTCCTGAAGTGGTTTTTTTTGTGGTTTGGTTTGGGTGGTTTTTTTGTTTGTTTGGTTTTTTGGGGTGTGCTTTTTTTTCTATTCTATAATACAGAAAGGATACTAGGAGCAAAAGAATAAAAGAATATTGAGAACTGTTCAAAGGTATAAATATGGAGAAGGAGTGCATTACTAGTAGCATCTGCTGAGGCAACTCAGCTTATTCTGTGATTTTGTGAATTCACAGGATAAACATGTTCATTACAGTGGGAATGTAAATGGAAACAAAATTATCCTTATTAGTCACTCAGAAACAATTAAAAATGTTGAAAATATTCCTGCATAAGGAATTTTGGGCCACAGAGTGCCAATGTTTTGCTCACTAATGACTTATTTTTACAGCTATATGCAGCATTAAATGGCACATAAATGAAAGGCTCTAAAGTGACAAAGGAGCTGACATAATATTCCAACCATAAATCTCAAAAGGACCACCATTCTGCTGTTCCTAAGTGTTTTGTTCCAGACTACCTCAGGTTTGACTGATGGAAGCATTGCTACTTCTGTAAATGACAGTGGAAGAAAAATACAGAAGATTTGAACATGGGACCAGTGGACAGCGATCACAATACTGATTTCAGGCAATAACGGAGGTGACTGAAGCAACAAACACTTCTAAAGGACAATTAAGGTAACAAATATTAGCAGTCAGCCATTTTTCCAATTCCAATCACTAGAGAAACAATCAAGACTTGCTGAGGCTCTAATGTTAGCATTAAAGTGGGATACAGAAACTGGACAATGAAAATTCTGGGTTCCCAGGTACCAGTACAAGAAATCAGTGGGGGAGAGAGACAGAGGAAGAGGAAAGGGGAAAAAACCCAGACCTTAGTCTGGATGTGCTCATAACTCTGGAATAACTACATAGCTATCTGGATTTTAGACCAAGAATTTAAAGGAAGTATTCCTACACATGCCCTGAATTCTGAAACTTAAGTGCTACAGGATGTGAGTATTGGCTAGTGAGTGTAATATAAAGTGGCAATCCATCCTGCCTCAGTATTGCTCATGCTACCAGCCTTTTTTTGTTTTGTTTTGTTTTGCCTATATATCTTAGATTCCAGCAGCAATTTTTATGCTAGTTGGATTTTACCCCAAATTTATTGGTGAAAATGGAGTGTCTAATTGTGCAACACTGTGCTGCAGTACATAAACCTGGATAACAGTAACTGGAAAGCAGACAAGTAGGATGGGTTGTGTATCTCTGGTTAGCTCAGCTCTTACAGCAAGCTTTCAGTCTCAGCCTGTGGGAATGGCTGCTGGGAACAAGACAAATCTCTGGGATATCAAGGAATCTGGATAATTTTTAAATTTCTCTTTCATTCAACCTAATTTATTCCAGTCTCATACTCTGCAGACTTATGTGACTAGAATCATATCTTGAATTCGTTTATAACTTAAAAAAGCATTTAATTTACTTTTGGAATCATTTAAATATTTCGCATATTAAAATTTTTGATGTAAGTTACAGTCCAATGAAGCTGGAATTTCTTATATTTCTAAAATATTTCAAAATGGGATTTGGAATTCAGCTGTATTTTTGGGGCCTGGATGTGACCCAACACAGTCCCACTGACTTTAACTGATTTCATTTCACTGCTATGGCATTGTTTATACTTGTCACACAGTGTAATTGTCAGCTGATACTTCTCATATACTACTCTACATCTAGCAAAAAATCCAATTTTTTCTTTCAGTCCTCTTGTGCATTTCAAACAATATTCTCGTGTAAACATAATGGTGAGTTTTAGAGGCTGTGGCAATAAGATTTCTACAACATTTCAGGTTTTATATCCATAGCATTAACCCTTGTACAAGTATTCAGGCTTTTCGTCTTCATGGACTGTTCAAAATTCAGCAGCTGTCATCTCTCTTCAGCCTCCTAATAGCTGCATTTCTCCCTCATGTCCTTCACTTACTTTAGCACCCTCTTACTGGCATTTTCTATCCCTTTCTGATACTCTGTTTGCCCTTCTTTGGAATCTTTTCTCCATCAGATATCAAAACTGTCAGTGTGTTCTTAACTCCTAACCACTTTAAAACCCTGTCTCAAACATCTTCTAACCTGACCAAATAACATTACTGATTTTCTTTCAGCTTCTCTGTGAAACTGAGTCAAGTGGCAGCTCCAGGTTGTCAGAGAGTTTGCTTGTGCTGTCATCCAACTGTGTGACTGTGACATGGAGTTCATTTCTCCCCTTTAAAAAGGAAAATTTGAGAGAGGGTGAAAGTTTTTTGAAGGGATCTGGTTTGTCTAGTCCATTGTTGCACTACTATTTGTTTTGGATGGTCTGCTCACTTTGCCTATAGTTGTTTTCAGAGAAAACTTGGCTGTGTCCATATATATCCCACGTCGCTCCCGTGGCCCAGCAAAAGATAATTATTTTCAAATTGTTTTATTTAGTTCAATTGCCTAGAATTATAAAAGTTCCACATTGTAGCCTGTAGAAGTATTTGCTTAGGGTGGCTCTTTGAGTGGATGTTTAGCACCCCAGCTTTGAGGCAGGAGGGTGTGTGACCAGCTGCAGCAGCATCTGAGGAAAAACAAATCAGTGGGAGCCAAAGCACTGCACGGTGAGCCCAGCTCTGCCAGGGGACCCTGGAGCCTCTGTGGGCAGCTGTGCACAGACCCCCAGAGAGACTGAGCTGCTCTGGATGGAAGCCTGGGGGCAATTTAGGCTCTGGAAGAGTAGGTGAGTGGATCTTAGGAGAAAAACAAAGAGCCAGACTGACAGTGTAGGTGTTGCCTGAAGAATCCCACTCTGATTTCACATCTCCATAACCACACCACTAATGGTATTAACTGGAACACATGTTGGACTTATTGGTGGATGAGCCAAGAACCTAAACAAGCATGACAAAGGGACTACAACCAAGCTTTATAGTGAGTCAGGGCAGAATGTATTTCATATAATGCCTGAAATGTTATTGGGTACTTTTGTCAGTCCATTAATTTTCAGTTCCAGAGAAAATATTCTCTTCATATACAAAACAACTACATAAAGTATCTGAGTTCCTGTACAAAACTTTTCAACTCTAGATAAGACTGAAACCTATTTCATATTCATATTGTGTTAAGGTAAGTTTGCTATCACTGCAGCTTATAATGCAAGGAAGGAGTGAAATAATTACTTTGTGTACTCAGTAGCCTGAAATTTCAAGCCAATCTGGCTTATTATGCATGAAGTTCTGCCATATGTGGATAGAAACTAGCGGAAAGAATAAAATGCCTGTATCTCTAGTCTAATGCAGTGCAATTCCTTTTCTAGGTAAGGATATCATTTACTAGAATGCAAGAAACAAAACTGATATTTCATCTTTTTGTCAAGGCCAATGTTTTAAAATAGGAATTATTTTTATGTCTTTTTTGCTTTCCAATTAATCCCTTACCAAATCAGACATATGGGGCAAATGAGAGTATTGTCAGAGTTTTAAAAGAACTGTCTTTGTGTATTTGATATGTACTGGAGTAACTTGTTGCACATAGAGAATCTAAAAGCCCAGTCATTCACAGTTAGTACTCATGGCTCAATACTCCATTATAAATTAGATATGTAATTCCATAGTGCTTTGTCACATCATTAAATTTAAAGCATTATCTAGCTTAGAAAAGCTCAGCCAAGTTCAACTGACAGACTGGTGCTGCAAAATGACCACTTCAAGGAATTGCTTAAATTATCTATTATTGAAAGAACATCTCCACTTTAGAAGCCAGAAAACAGATCTTCAAATTGTGTTGCAATATGCATAAGATAGAATGAAATACTTGTAAATACAGTGATTGCTTTTATTGTGTTGTGACATTTGTTCCCAAGGGTCTTGAAATATAAATTATTTATATTAATTGATAGCAATGTGATTTAAACACTAGATATAATTTGAATTTTCACAGTACAAAAGCATTATTTTAAGTTTTTAATAAATAACATGTTATTTGCTATAAAGACTCCACAAGAAGCAAGAAGCATGTATTAATTTCAAATCTTTTAAAATTAATATCACTCCTCTTTATTGCACACTGTACTAATAGACAATAAATCCTCACAGGGGAAACACTTAGTGGCAAATTAATAGCTTAGCTCATAAGTCATGTAAACAACCCTTTTATTGTTGCTTCACCTCTAGCACTTATTGGATTTGACATATGAACAAATTTGAAGTAGCTTTTACAATTTTGTTTGTCCATAGTTTTCAAAATGATAGAAAATAATTTTCTAACAAATTCAAATTAGTACATGGGCAAAATCCTGATATACATCAACAGATACTCATGAATACACAGTAAAATGCATCCTAAATATAGCTCAACAATGAAAATGGTCCAGAAAACATAAAATCTCTAAGGGGGTGAATATTCTAATGTGCTGTGCTTTTAGTCACATTACTCAACCAGACTGTGACTAAGACAAATCTGCCCTGTGCCTCTTCTAAGAAATGACAAATGGAGTGGTCCTTTTCTAATCAATTTATGGAACTGCCAACATCAATAGAGCTCCTGCTTTCATCTCTGGGTACACAAGAGCTAAAGTTGTCCACGTTTTTTTTTTTTTTTTCTGAATTGCTGTAAAATGGACCTAAACCACAACATTAATATGAGCCTGCCCTGATCTGCAGAATTGGTTGTGTTTTAAAATGACAGGAGTCTCACTGAGCATCCTTGGCCTCCTACAGCCTGAAGACAGAACTTTGTAGCTGTACCTTGAGTACCAGACTTGGGATCTTTGTTTTGGTCTCATTACAGAAATAAAACTTCTTTCTACTTTTTAAAGAAATATATTTGAGCAGTTGGGTTCAGGTTTAAAATTATACATTAATATAATTTTGGTAGTAATTACTGCTTTTCATCTACTGTGATGTTCTTTGCTCTATAGTTAATTTTCTTGGCATGCCAGTGGATGATCAACCTGAGAAATATTGGCAATATATCCAGAAGAGAAGTCAACAGAGCAGCTTTATCAAAAGTTAAAAACAAGACTACTAATGCTACAAAGAAGTAGCAGCATTTCAAAATGCATGTGATCCTGAGTCACACCATGAGGAGAATTCAAGATTAACAGAGAGCACACACACATTCAAAAAGAAAATGAACTGGCTGAAAGAGGAGCAGAGCAGCATCAGTCAACACAGCAACAGGAAAAACAGCCTGATTGAAGGTACAGCTGCTTCTCCAGCACGTTTAAAGGACTCCTCCAGAAGAGCATAATAGGAACAGCTCCTCTGAAATAATTGGGGTCTGTAGTAGCTCATTAGTCAGCTGAATTCTTTTCTACTGGATTACATAAAAGATTTCTTAACAACAATGTCATTAAAATGACATTCCTATCAAAAGGAAAAGGGGCAAAATCAACCACAATGCAAACCTGGTCTTGAAAAGAGCATCACTGGAGCTGCACTAAAGACTGTAAATAATTTGAACATAATAGGTGATGTTTCCTCACCATCTTCTATGATTTCATTATTTCTGACTTCAAACTAACCTTAATTTATATTTGAAGTGCTGTTTTTGACCTTGGCTTGGAAAAAATGTTATGATTCATCAGAGACTGTACCATTTATTCTAACTTCTGGTTTTCAGAATTTTCTGAGAGCTGCTGCAGGCACCTGGGCTGTATTCTCTATGTTCTATTGCCACACATAACCCCCAGGTCTGTCAGAAATAACTCTGAGGACTCCCAATTTCAGTGGGGGAAACTCGTGTTTCTCCTTCTGTTAAGACAAAATTAACACTGCCATGTGATTCTGCACTGAAAGGGAACACATGCACATTCCATGCTGGGAATAAATGATTTTTGTGCAGCTCAGGGAAAGAGGAAAGAAAAGTTGACTCACTCACAAAACCAATCAACTACTGTAGATGACACCCAAGACAGGCAGTGAAAGTGTTACATTTTCTCCTGGACACCATTTGGCAATGTCTGTGTTGCAATTTATTGAATTTTACTTCATGGACATTGTAGAACTTCCAGTCATGAAGTGAGGATTTCAAAACCTCCTTATTTTCTTAGCAGCCTGAATCACTGCACTTTACTGTACAGCTCAGATTGCCTGAACAGCCTGATCAGGGCAGTTCAGGTACCATGAAACCTCTCTGGTGATCTACACTATTCCCCTTAGAGCTCCACACTGCCACATCTGCAGCAGTTCTGATATTTGATATTTGCCTCAGTTACTTTACATATTTCAGAGCAATGCAGGCATGTTATACCCCATTTTCAGTAAAATTGAAGGCTGGAAGACAGAGAGAGATACAATATTCCTAGGCACTGCAGGCAGTTCTCCACAATTTTGAGGTTTCCTCCATTCAATTTTTAAAAATAAAGAGGAAGCATTGTCAAAGCAGAAGGAAGCATGGGCATGGGCTTCCACAAGTGTATTTTCTTAGTCCCTAATATCATATTGTCCTGGCAGACAAAATGAAGGTTAGGTTTATTAAATTTGCAGACTAAGAGAGATGGCCAGTACTTAGGAAGATGTGCTCAGAACTCATATTTGTCTCAACAAAAGGGAGACTTGGTCTGGAAGAAAAATATTCTGATCAAAAGAGTATCAAAAGATAAATACCTAGCAAGAAATTTAAGGCACATTAAAGTCAGTGTGAGCAACAATTCTGCAAAAGACGTTCTAGGGACTATTATGGAGCCTTAGCTAAGTATATGTCATGATAATTAGTAAAATCAGCCACTGTATTATGATATAGAAAGAGATGTGTATGAGGCATGAAGTTGGTTTTCTGCTCTTGTGCTGACATTGAAAACACCCCAGCTAATGCTTTAGATCTGATTTTAGGCACTGCCAGCTGGAATACCAAGAAGAGACCAGGGATAATGACATAAGATTTAGAAGCAAGTCTAAATGTGCTAAATTTCTTGCACAGAGAGTTGAACAGATATGAGGAAAATATTATAAGAGACTTCATAAGAGAGTCCTGGGGAATGGTAAGGAGCAATCTCTTCTTGTCACTTGGTAAAAAAACAGAACGAGAAATAATAGCAACAAATTTCAGGAAGGTGAGACATTGGGTAAAAAGCAGTAATTCAATATCTCCATGAGCCTTCCTGTAAAGCTGAACCTCCATCCTTACAGAGAGCACAGTGACACAATCTGTGAGGTGCAGCACAGCCCTGCCAACACTGCCCCAAGACAGGGAAAGAGGGGAGACAGGATGACCTGGTGCTTGTCTTTTGTACTGAAACTGAGCTGTGACTGAAGAAACGTGTGATTAAACCTTGTTCTCTCTAATAGGGGAGGCTGGTGTGGGAGAAGGGAAGAAAACCCCTAAAATATAATGAGTATGTGAGCTCCTCTACCATATCAATGTGCACAGTATATCCATACATCTGCCAACAGACATTATCCTTAGCCCTGAAAACTGATCTCAGGATGTGAAACACAGATTCCAGGGTCACTTTTTAGTTACTTGTTTTAACATTAATTTCAGAAACCTTGTTAGAATGATTCATGAATGTCTTGTGATTCTGAATATTTTTGCAACATTACCATGGCAACCTGATGTGATAGAAGCAGTGAATATAAAAATATATTGAGACATCTTTTAAGAAAAGAAAAAAAAAACAATGAAAATAGAATATAAAATAATGGAAATTGTACACTTGCAATATTAAATACATACGGAAATTCAATAAATGGATCCTGTGAAGGCACTAAGGATATATTCTTCTACTACTGAATACAGGTGAAGGATTTACTTCTCAATATTGACACCAGTTTAGTAATAACTGGTTGAAGTCAACAAACAAAAGCATAATTGAAAAGCAAGATGGCTCTTGGTTTCTGATCACCATGATGAAAGAAGTTGTTATCCATCCTTCACCCTCCTTGCAGTTATAAAATAATGATAACCATTATTCTTACTACTTAGTTCATCTGAGGACTTCTTGCTTGCTTTTAGGGATTAATGTTTGACTTAACTTCCCAACTTCCTCAAGGATTACTCTTTCTTTAAACTTTACTATTTATAAAAATATGGCTTAAGCTTTTTTTTTTTCCCTGCTTCTTCCCCTTTCTTATGCACCATTACTCATTTTGAAAACAGGTGCTGCAGTTAGACATGTGAGATTTAGACAATTCAGAATATTAATGGCAGAACATTTCCCTTTAATGTCTTAATCACTGTCTTCTGAGATTGTGGGTATCTCATTTTGAATTTAAGAGGCCTCCATTTATCTAATTTCTGTAAGAAGTATCAAAAGTACTATTGAATTTCAATTTCTCTAATCCTTCATTTTCTTTCAGTTTCCCTGAAATATAAAAAACAGGCACAATTTATTTTCAAACACACTTTTCACCTTGGCCTGAGCAGACCAACTGTCTCATAACTGCTACACCCTTCCATTCTCACCTAATTTGGCAGTGGTTTTGTATCTGGATACTCACTTTCGGTTGTGAACTCACTTTTAATTGAGTCAGAATCAGTCCAGGGCAGAGAGACAGGAACTTCTATTGCCTATACAGCCTGGATCCTTTCTCCTGTGAGAAAAGTGGTGGTTAAAGTAGGGGAAGGAAAAGAAGAGTAATGATCTGGATTCAGAGACCTCCAGCAGTTCTGCACTGCAATTGCAAAAGGACTTGAAAGCTGGTCCTGCTTCTCTGTTAACCACAGGACAGGCAGGTAAAGCTGACTCTTCCTTCCAATGATTCTTTCTAAGTAGTGCAGAGTCAAAATGTATTGACGTGGTAGAATTACATGATGCTGACAAGTTCCTTACCTACTAGACACTTGGTGAGCATGGAATTCCCTCAGGAGATGACTCCTGCCTTGCCCTTTTCCAGATGGCTCCATCCCTTCTCTGATGTGCCTTAGGGTTGCACTGAATTAAACACCAACATGTTATGCATGAATTTGCTCAAGGAATTCCTTCTCTGTTCATCAGTGATGGTTAATTGACCAAGAAATCTCATCTGTATATCAAAAAAAGCACAATTTTTTTTCCAGAAAAGTTTTAAATTAAAAAAATACTAATTCTAGGATGACTTTATTTTGACTTATAAGGCTAGTTCACTTTTCATGTTAAACAATACAATTTGCTTTGAAAATATAATCTGAGTTTGCAAAAGTTCTTCCACAATGTCATGTAAAGAGCTCAGCATTTACAGGCTGCTTTCTAACAGATGTTTTTGGTAGCAATCTATTTCTAATAGTCACAATATTATCATGTTATTACATAAACTGATGTGAATCTTTGCTTTGGCAGAAGCAGAATATCATGAATCCTACTGAAATCCTACTGAGCTGCTGGAAGATTTCAGGATCACATAGAGGAAGCAAGAGGCTCCTTGAAGATCTGCCTGCTACTTTTGTACTTCTGTTTATATTATTATATGAAATCCTATACATGAACTCAGTTTATTGACTTCAGAGCAGAGATACATACATACTACTGCATTTTCCTGTTCCCACCTCTCCTGATACACAGGACAAAACAAAAACCTTTGCTCTTCTGGCCTTCTATGTTCCAAACCAAATCTGATTAACTGGAATTACCATTTTGGGGGTCTTTCAGGATTTCTGTATGGACTTGAAAACTCTACACATCAGCTCTATCACAGGAGTGAACAACTCCCCAAATGCCTATGCAAATCTCTTCTGCTTTTGAACAGCAAAGAAAAGTGCCAACAAATCCAGAACACTTCTTACATACCACAGTTGTGGTATTATTAAAAATCCTGTCTTAATTTAACAACAGTTTATCTAATCACATCATGTCTAGAACATTCTCTTTTCTAATATAATACAGCAGACATTCTCTTACATGGCTCCAAATGGCAGAAGGGAGGAAGGCACCTCTAGCTGCAAATGTACAAAGCCAAAAGCAGGGAAGTGTGCCTGGTCAGGAACAGGTTATTTTAACACTGCACTGCCTGTAGTCATGAAACTTTTCCTTAAGTTACCATAGTACTGCAAAAATATTGACTTCTTGCCTTCATGACCCTTTTACCCTTTGCCTCCAGGGTCACCAGTACTGCTGCTCTGACTGGAATGTGAACTTGCCAGAGCTGTGGCACAGGCCTTCCAGCTGTATCTCCTGCACACCTGGCTGTTCAGTGTCAGTCCCAGTTGTGTCAGTGACACACACACATCAGAGCAAAGTGCTTTAGCAGGCAGATCAAAGTGAAACAGCACAATGGACTCTGGAGTAGCACCCTCGTGCTTTCACTACAGGTTCAGGGAATTTCCTGGCAGATGGAGGCAAGTATACTCACATTATGGCAATTCCATTTTCCTAATGAGGCCATTGCAACAGCATCAATATAGAGCAGCCCAGCTGGCTGCAGTATCTTGTCATCTCTGATTAGGAAAGTGCAAAAACATTCCTCTTGCTCTGCAGACTCTCCTTTGTTGCCATAAAGACTTCTTGTTCTCACATAGGATGAGCTATTGTTTCCCATTTTTCAGATGAGAGTTTCTTTATTCCTCTCTACTCATAACTAAACAATTTCACTACTGGAAGCTGAATTTTCCTTTACTGAAATACAATTAATGAGAGCTTTCTTTAGAGAATATTGCCAAAGCTGTTTTCATCAAGTAGAATTAATCAACAACATTGTTCTTTTGTGTGCTTCAGTGGGAGATTATTAGCTGTATGTGGGCAGTGAGTGACTTAAGTTATGGGACATTGCTGTGCATGTATCTGGCTCACAGGTTTGTTACTTCCTCCTCTTTAAAGTCCTGGCTTGGAGATATCAAGGAACCACTACTATCCCAGTGTAACCCCTCAGTCCCCCAAAGGGCCTCGGAAGAGCTCTGAGCATTTTTACAATCTTGAAACTTGCCTTTAGCCCAGAATAAATAGGATAAATATGAATTAAACATAGACTTTTCCCATATTGGACCAAATAAGCTGTATCTGGTGAATGGGGTAGCAGACCTGTCAGCTGGACATTTCAGCACAACACTATAAACATAAAATCATGTTTATAGTAAATGAACTGATTAGAGATACATTCAGAAATATTCACTCAGTTTATTTCCATTTCATTTCTTATTTATACTAGATTTATAACATGTGTATGTAATATGTATATATATGTGCTAGATTTATAACATATATAACCCATACATAATGGGTTAAACCCATCCCTGTTTTACTGTTTGTATAAAAAAAACCTAAGGAGATAAAGTGCATTCTCTACATTATTTGCATCTATCAGCATGCCCCCAATTCCCTTAATCTCAATTGTTAACTCTATTATAATGATAAAACAATAAGGGAGCATCTGGCTGGATTTTTTTAGCAAATAGCAAACCAGGTTTAGCTTAGGACTTCTAAAGTGCTACCAGAAGGTGGAGGGTGCACTGCTGTCATCATGCATGAACGTACTGAATTTTCACTGCAGGAGAAATTTCCAATCACAGAAATCCCAAGAAGCTCAGGCTGATTACAGTTTGTTTGTTGTGCTTGACACCACAGGATAAATGAAAAGCTTTTTGGAAGGATACCCATTCCCCCTGGCATAGCATTCATTTAATGATGTTCACAGTTATCTTTACAGCAAAGATACTGGCTTATTATGAGCCATCCCCGAGCTTGTGGTGCCGTGGCTCTCGCAAGAAATTGCCAAAATTGGTGCAGACTGCATCAAAATCAAGCTGTGCAAATTAGCTGTGTAGGGAGTTGCATAAAAGTGCATGTTAGGGATGGAGCTGGGGACACTCAGCCTGTTCTGTGCAGCACAGATCAGTATGCAGTCACACGGTACAAGAGGAATAGAGGGTTTTCACACAGATGTGTCCATGGCAACTGACAGACTATTTCCACTTGTCTCCTAAGATGTTTCCAGCATAAAGGACTCCATTAAAACTCACAGACAAATCCACACTCAGAAAGGATATCAACCAAGAGTGTTTGCTAAACTTATATTCTGTTTTGATGGGGTATAGGAGTTCTTTGTTTCACAAGCCAATTACCAGTCCATTTTTATGGCAGAAAAAAAACAAAACAATGGCAAGGTTTTCTATGCACAACATATAAAAATTCAATTTAAGAATATTGTAAAATTATATTAAATTTAGATCATTCTGTACCCATCCACACAGTGAGTTATGACAGAAGGTTAAATGTTTAAAGGTCATCTATGAAGACCAAGAATCAAAGTAATAAGCAAGTAGATGTTGGAACCCTTGACTGGAGCACACAAACAAAAAGACCTCAGAGCCTTGCTGGTCTTTCCCTGCCTGAAATAGCTGCAATGTTACAATGCCCTTGAAACAGGTTTCCCAGAAATGATGAGAAAAGCTGAAAGAACACTGAGGAATAGCAGACTATGAAAAACCTGTGATCATTAGATTACAAGGAAATTAAGCAGTTCAAGACAGTATGAGGAATAAATCACACTGATTTTTGATTGAGATGGCCATTGCACAGACCCATTGCATGGATCACAATATTAAAGGAAACCCAACATCCACTCTAAAGCAGAATATCTATTACAAATTCCTACCAAACATATGCCACATCATGCAGCAAGTCTTTGAGTCATTAAAAAAGCCCCTTTAATTTTTGCCCCAGTGTAGCAACTTTTCAGGGCTGTTCTGATTATTGTTATCACAGAATGACCTGTCTCTTCTTCCAGTTTTACATTGCCTTCATTGAAAAACAAGCAATATATTTCCCATTGAAGGTAGAAATTATTTTTTACTGCATGGATCTTTCATTATTTGTTTTTATTTTACCAGATTTAATTGTTTTAATTTTACCAGAATACTTTTTTATTGTTGTTGTTGCCAGTTCTTACCTTTTTAATAAGCTTTCTGATTTCTGAATCACATTTGTTTGTGGATCAATCTGTCCCTCCATTCCCTACAGGCTGTCTTGCATAATTGTGTTAGAAATTGTCATAAATAGTTGTGGGGATTTAGACAAGTCTCTGCCTTTTGCCCAGGCCTCTGGCAGCAGGCAGTAGCTTTACTGGGGTGGCCAGCACCCCAAATCCCACTCTTGTTCTCAAGTTCTTTAATAACAGCTGATTCCATCTATTATAGAATGAATTATTTATTTAATAGATACAAGCAGACTTAAAACAAACTAATACTAGACGGGAATAAGGACTAAAATAAACTACTAGTAGGTATGTGCAGTGCAAGGTTCAAGGTACCATTAATTTTATAGCTAGTGAAGAAGTAATATAACTTAGGATTCAGTGTAGCTTACCATCCAGTTGTTGGTGGGGCACACTTCGAGATCCCTTCCCTCAGTTCCCAGGAAAGTATCCACAGAATCTGCATCCAAGCTCCAGGGAGAAGTCTCCCACACCTTCAGGGTGTGTATGTGTGTGTGTGTGTGTGTCTAAGAGGCATCTGCTTTTGTGATAGCTTGTGTGTATTTTTTAGTTTGTAAAACAGTGTCTCTCAGTCAAGAATATTTCTTTTATCTCTGTCCTCCAGACTAAGATGTTGGTTCTTAGCTGGGGCTTGAGCCCTTTTGGTGCCAGAGATGACTCCTTGCTGGGCCTTTCACCCTGAGTTCTCTCTTCCTTATGCACCAACTATCTGTGGTAGAGAGTGACACAGCCTGGCACAGAAATAAACTCACTTTTGGATACAATGAAGTGGGGAAAAAGTCCTTGAAGCAAAATTAAACTGTTTATTTGTACTGACTCAGCTGAGCCGGCTGTGTGCCTCTGTCCCCCACGAGCTGAACACACACACCCTCCAAAAAAATGGCAATTTTTTATACCCCTTCATGGCCAGGGCAGTCCCTGTCCCCTTTCCCATCAGCTGGGTACTCAGGAAATTCCATTCTCTCCCGACCACCTACTTTTGTGTCCTCTCCCCTCTCATCCTACCTCCTTTTGGTCAAGTCTTCAACCCTGCCCCTCTCCCAGCTCACAGCAACACCCAACAAATTAATTGGAACAAATCCAAGCCATAAATAACAACACATGGAAGCAACAACTTTCATTCTTTTACCTAACAATCTATTGGCTGCAGCAAAATATTACCTCATCTCTCACAACTATAATATTCTTCTCTTGAGCAGTCATTCACCCAGTAGGTTTGAAACTATTTCCTGCAAGGAATTCAAATTTTGTAAAGACTTCTCTGAGAAGCTGTGCAGTATTGATTAATAACAACAACCTCAAAATATCAAGCCTCATTGACACTGAAGAGTTTGAGCTCTTCAGCACAGCTGAATTCTCCGATGAGCTCTCTTAGTTTCTCAAAGCTTGCCCTTTTGAAATCATTAAAAAGCTGTAATTAGTAATCCACTCGGTTTATTTTTCTATTAATTTGAAATGGACTTAACTCAGGGTCACTCAATCTGGAATAATTTCCTGGGAGCAGCTCTTTGCAGCCAGTTATCTCTTACGATTCAGGCTGCAAAATGATACAGCCTGTTCTTGGTTGGATGGTTAGTAACAAGCCTGTCATCTGGCATAGTCAGGAACTCATGGGACCACCCAATACTGTCAGTATTTTGTCTCCAAGCTACACAGAGGAAAATTAAGTGTCCCACAGTGAAACACTTGCATTCAGAATAATCATTTGTTTGTACTAATATTAAATTGGTCCTGAAGTTTTGTAATGACAGTATATTAGAGATATTCCTGTGGCATATTTCAGAGTTGTATTTTACAGTAAACCTAAGCTAGAGGTTTCAGTCTTTCAGGCTCAATGTATTTAGTGTCCAAATAAGTCAAATGGTCATGAATATTCCTCATTGCAAAGGACACCAAGCAAAATATACCTGCAGGATTTATTTTCTTATTGTTTCTCTTGCTCATTTATGGTTAAACAGATAGAACACATTCTGATGTTATGATCTGGCATGTACCAGTTGAGACTTCCGAGTCATAAACTGGAGGCAAGACATTTAGCAGTAATTAGCAATAGACTAGCACTGAAGCAAAACCATGGAATCTCCCATTCACCTCAATGATATCTTTTCACTGTCATTTAAAGTCAGAAGACCCCTACATTTATCATAAATTTGTCAGCATACAGCAGGGAAAATTAGAAAACTATGTGCCTCTGAACTAATTTTGCTATATTTCATCTAGAAAATTACACTTTTAGTGGATGAGATGTATTTTTCCTATGACATTCAAATAGACTCACAAATACAAACTGTTTATATTTGATTCCTCTGCACCAAAATGGTCTCCTAATACTCATAAAAGCCCCTCATTAGACTTGTAGGCCTTTTCTGTCATGCACATTGAGCCAGGAATCAGATGTGATGGAAATAGTGCTTTTTAATGGATTTTCAAAATTCTTTTGGTACTTTTGAAAATTCCATTGAAAAACCCTGATTTAGTAACTCCCCAGCCCTAGTCAGTCTGATTGATTATCTTGATGAAAATACACACATGCTAAGGGTACCGAGCTGAAAAGAGATATAGAATTATACTGAAAACTTTGATGTTCCCTTAGAGAAACTTCTTAAGATAACACTTCTCCATGTGATAGAATTGCTAATGCAAGGCTTTCACCTGATTAATTTAATGAATATTAAAACTGCTTTATTTTCATCTAGTTCTCATTACTTTCATAATGATATATTTGCATGCATATGCATTTGCATGTAGGATAATGTGCTACACATCGTGACTTAAGGACAGATAAAATGGTAGAATGTGTATTCATGCTGTACTCGTTAAGGGTCAGGTCAGATATGATGGTCTGGATGTATGGGCAGGTTCCACAAGCAATGGAAAATAACCAAGAATTGCTTAAGAACAAATGAACTAAAGGAAATGTACAAACGTATCAGAGTCAGTGAAAGCACTAAGAAAAAGACCTGTGGCAATATGAACAGTTATCCATTTATATGACCAGGAGCACAGTTGATTAAGACAGAAAACTTTTTAGTATCTATTATTTTGAATGAGATTTAAAGTTAATTATTACCCACCACTTCAGTCCCTGCAAATCAGTACAAAACAGCCTGTTTTGTGGCTCGTTGCCTCTGCTTTATTTAGGAGTTAAGCTGCTTTTAAATACTTTTCTTTTTTATTGGATTGTCAGTGTTCTTCAGCTTTGCATAGTAAAGCAGGTTCTTTTAAACCTATTTGCATTTAATTGTAAGAACACAAGTAAGTAGAGCTTAACTTTTTCTTAATTAAACTCCAAACAAAAAATCATCATTACTACAATACCCTGCAGGGACAGAGATTAGAGATACATACCTAAACCTTAAAATCTGTTTTTGTGCCTGCAATGCAATATTTATAAAACCATCAGAACAGTTTGTGTGTTTGTTTAAAAAACAAGAATATGCTAACAAACTATGTAAGAGTAAGTACTTTATGCAGTGTCATGTTCTCTTCCCCAGCTCCTGTCAGACACAAGCAACAGTTACATTGCCTACATTACTAATGAAATCTGACCTTGAGTTTATCCTTCACTGACTCAGGGATCATCAGCACAGTCTGCCACTCCACTCTGGTGATCCTCCCATGGCTTGAACCATCCCTCTTAAGCCTGCCCAGATCTGAGGTGTGTGTGGAACAAACTGCCAGCACCAGGCACAAAGTCCTGTCTTGCTGATAGGCAACTTTGGCCATCTGTGATTAGACACAAATTCAGGACAGGAACAAAAGGGTTTCAGATTTATTTCTGCATTGCCTTTGCTTGGAGCAGTTCAAAGGGATGTGTTCTACTTTTCAGTATTAGATGGTGAATGTGAATCGTAGTCTGAGCATTTCAGTGTGGGCCAACATAATGAGGAGAAGAACTACAATTTATAGGGTTCATGTTGAGAGTGGCTGCCAGGCCAGTCCAGAGGACCACTGACTTCCTCATTACACTGCATCTCTTTGGCCATGGGCATTCAAGTGCCCAGCTTGAGGTGCCCTGGTCCATGATTAGTTTCTGGGAACTAAAATAAAATAAGTACTAATGAATTGATATATTCATATCACCAATATTCCCACTGAATAATTATGAGGTGCACCCTAAAGATTTCTGAGTGTTTATTAAAGACTACAGTTCCTTTGTATTTAATTTTCTTTTAAACCCTGAATCATAGAGCTACAGGTCACATTTTTAAAGGTTCATTAGCACTGAGATGTCTATGACCTTACTTATTTTTCATACTTATTTTTGGGAAGTTGATACTTTTAAATAGCTAACAGTACCCATCCTCGAGTTTTAAGGCAAAAAAGACACTTTATGAGTGTCTGTGATTCAGAATTCACAGGATCATAATTCATCACATTCACTAAAGTGAAGGACTGGGCCTGCAAATAATATCTCTTTATGATGGTGAGTGTGAGAGGAAGAGGAGAGAGACAGACAGGTGGACACAGATTCTCTGGCTTGAGCAAATTGCAGAAAGATCAGGAAGCACAAATGCATGTTATAGGATTTTCCTATGAATGTTTTAGTTGTGAACGGTTAACTATCAGAGTCTTCCCCCTCAAATTAGTCTTAACATTCACTTGAGATTAACAATTCATGAAATATCAATTCCTACTAGTGACAATCACACATGAAATAAGCAGATTTTCCCTTTCACTTTTAGCTTCTGATACTCTGAAATGCTTCTGGGTATTGAATTCAATGCTAATTAAAGAATACACAGACCATGCCTGTCCCAGTGGATAAGCTTTTCCTTTGAGAGACCTTTTGCCATTATTTGTGAAGAGCTGAGTTGATTGAGGTGAGCTATCCAAGGTTTTCTCTTGTTTTCCCTGCATCACACCTCCTGCATTCTAGAGCTGAGAAGTTTTACCTCTTTAGTTGCTGCATTATTCAGTACTGCTAACTGTAACCTTAGCTTTTACTACGACCTCCTTTGCTTTATTACTTCAGCTGATTTGTATGATTCATCATATTCTGTGTTTGCTGTTTCATCCATTTCAACATTTTATTTTCATTTTGCTGGCTTCAGCCCCTCTTACCAGCTGCTTACTTGAAAAGTGAACTACAGTCAACCACTCAGTATTTCTACTCCCAGTGTTGATTTTGACTGAAGGCCTGTGCCTACCATCATTTGAATTAAAATTGTATTATCTTAAGGCATGCTGGGCTATCCAGGGCAAATGGAGCCTCTATCTAGGGAGATCAGACATGAAGTGACAACTTTTTCAAATTATGTTACTTAAGGGATACTAGTCAAACCAGTAAACAATTTATTATCTATTCATTTAAAACATTTCTGTTTATGAATTAAGGAGATACTTTTAGGAGACCTTTGATACTTTGCTCCTAAGTATAAAATTGTTATAGATGAATGACCTGCTGCAGTACTGACTGTTCTCCCCCTTTGAACAGAACCTGAATATTGCCTGTGATGATGCACAAGCCTAAGTCAGTGTTGTTATTGCTGAACTACTATTGACTTCTGCTTTGGGTGCGTTTCATATGACTCTTACAAACATATGTAAGTGGTAAAGTTGTTAAGTATGTAAAGAATGTATCACTAATAAAAAAGTTATTATTGCTATTCTATCATTAGCCCTTACGAATCTTATCCTACAAGTCAAGCATTGTTATTAAATTCCATTAATGATTTTAGTGTTTGTTGTAGTTAGGCATTTTCAAAATATGACTACTTACTTGCAAAGATGGGGAGACTTTGAGCCCGAGACGTTTTCCTCATGCCATCTTAAAATACGATGAAAAACGGAGTGATAAATGCATATATTTATTAAGTTCCAAAACAACACCACTCTTTGAAGTCTGAAAAACATCAGAAGACAGGATTAGAACAAATTACTATATTATTGAAGCAAGCTGATATTTATAAATTCAGGTTCCCTCTTTGTCAATAGGCAATTTCTTCAAAACAGGTGTTTGATTTCAACTAGAGAAAAATCAAGAATATTGCACTTCTGGGAGAAAAGCAAACATTATGGGACAGGAAAACCAAAGTAATCAATTCACTGCATGTGGTACTTGTATCTCAGCTGCAGACTGTGTCTAACTTAAGCAATAAGTAGAATGACTGGAGAAAAATCCAGGGAATGCAAGAATAATAAGCAACCTGGAAACATAAGATATAAGTATGGTTTGAAGAAATGGAATTTGTTTAATAAAGGGAGAAGAGGTGAAGTATAAAACTTCATATACACAGCAAGTGCCTGAAAAGAAGAAGAAAATAATCTGTTCTTCCTGTCAACACAGATAAGATTTAAAAACACCCCAAAGGTCTTTAGCTGGACAGGGAAGACAGCAGGGATTGCTAAGCACTGAAACAGATGGACCACATGGGCTGTGAAATCATCCCCCAGCTAGCCTGTTTGGGTTTTTAAAGTAAAACTAATGAACAAAAGGACAGTTCTTCTTGGTATTAAGAGAAGCAAAAATAACCCTATAAATGACACTGCTTTAGTATGTTCTGACAGTAGGACATGATGGCAGTGTGTGTGTAGGTGTTGTAACACTCAGAAATATAGGACAGCAGCTTCACAAGTTTTCCATTGTTATTGGAGCTATGTAGTCTCCACCTGGTAGCTCTGAAAAGATCATATCAATTTGTGACCAGAAAGCAAAATACAGATGATTTTTGTTGGTATTTATTGTGAATGGATAAATATTAGCAGAAGAGGGAAGCTGGACTGCAGTGACTAAGTTGCCATATTTATGTGGTTTTCTATTTTGCTATCTTTTTTATTGCCTTAATCCTGTGTGGTGTCATTCAAGACAACATTGACTGAGATATATTTAAGGACATAAATGTCTAAGATAAGATTTTTGTCACATTAATCTGAGGCTACTCTAATTTGACATTCTTTTATAATTCAAGGTGATTGCTAAAGGTAGAAAATAAAGTAGATATCTTTCTCAATGTATAGATATGTTTCCATAGAATTACATGATGTTTACAATTTTATGTGTCCAGCTTCTGCTGGACAAGAAATAAGGAGAAATAAGGAGTAGGAAATTCAAGGCTCCAGCAGTCAAAATGCTAGCTTTTTAGTTCCTGTGTGTTTATTACTTTCAAACCTGATTGAAATGATGTAATATCCAATCTCCATATTTTATTATTTTACCCTACATACCTTTCACTCAAGTGACTGACCATAATTCCCTGCAGTCATTCTAATAATGAAAGAAGTCTTTTTATATGATTCCCTCCATAGATAATTTAATATTCATAAGACCTAGATAATTATAAATTATTTATATTATGAAAGTGAAAGGAAGAAGCCTTCGGTTCTGTTCAGAACTGAAATTTTCAGGTATTTTTAACAGTGCCTTATTATATCTTTAATATGCCAACTGTCCCATTTTGACTTCAGATCAACTGGCAGAAAATGAGCTTTTGGTGAAACTAAGCGAGAGGTGAAACTAAATTATAACTATTATGTAATAATATTGTCTGGTCATAATGCACTTTCCTCATGTAGGTCTGATTTCATGAGGGCAACTTGATTAATATATGAATGGAAAAGAAAAGGGTTTCCATAGAGTTGAAACTGCAAAATTCAATCCTGCTTCTATGGAATTTAATAAGGCCACAATTTAATCTCTGTCCTTACATTTTCAAAATTAACCTCCTAAAAATATTTAAAATATTTAAGTCTGTTGAAATGTTGGATCCAAGTTCACAAAAAATCTCCTCAATACCTTGAATAATGCAGCTATGGTAAATTCAGGCTATGAATCCATTTTAAAAGAAAAAAAGCATTTATTTGTAGGAAAAGTTTTGGACTTTATATTCTTTCTTAGATTTATCAACATATAGTAAGGTGATAAAACTTATGGAAATAAAAGAGAAAATAGTGGAGATGGTATGCAGGAAGCAATAATGGAACTTTAACACTGGAAGGCTTCCTTGAAGTAAATTCAGGGAAAAAAAAATCTGAAATGAAAAATTTCATCAGATGCTAAGGAGGAATAGGAATAATCATGGCAGTTCTCCCTTATGAGCTTTACTTCAAGTGGAAAATTTTCATTTCAGGTAAGCCAGAAATGCATGTAGCATCTCACGTTCTTATCTTTCATTGGATGTTTGAGATATTTGAAATGCTGGAGAAGAGAAAAGGGGAGTTTTTTGATCGAGTACCTGGAAAATGCAACATTTCATAAAAAAAAAAAAAAATAAAGGCAATGCCAAGACTTGAACAAATTTACAATCTGTGGGCTAGTTTCTGTGAAAACCCACTGCAATTATTAAAGATAAATTAAAGATAAATATATGGTGTATTAAATATTTATTACAAAATAGGAATTATGATTTAAGTACCTGGAAATCCAGAAAATCAAGTCTTCTTTGCAGCTACTTAAAGACTTTTTACTAGACTATAAAAGAATACATCCATTTGATATATTTCAAATTGTATTTGATAATTTGATACTATAAAACATCTAATCCAGTCAGTATAATAACCAAGGTTTTACCATACATTAAGGAAAGAGAGGGGGGAAAACCTCTTGCTAAGAATCCTAAGGCAGAAAGACTGTATTTTGTAGTGAAGACGGTTCACTAGATCTCTAGAGCAAACTTACACCAATTTTTTTATTGCACTTCCCTCTAGGTCATGTTACATCTTGGTTCCTAGGCTCCACTGTCTTTAGGTATTCTATTTTATTAAGTGAAGATAGCTAAATTCTGCTTTCTAGCAGTAGACTGGCAAAATACTTAATTTAATTTTTTGAGCACATCTTAAAGGAGATTTCTTGTAAAGTAGACAGTTTTGCTATTTTTTAGTTGACTGTCAGAAATGTTTTGGAGGAAGAAAATTATTTTTTTCCAGTTTTGAGTATGTGAAAAATTTTGCTGAGGAAAATAATAACTGACTTTTAAATGTTCTTCTTCATAACATGTGAGGAGTGAAAACCTTCTAGTCTGAGTCTGTGCAAGGCTTTGTCCTCTAACAAAGTGTTCTTTATCAAAGGACAATGACTTCTGATGTCCTTAACACAACATTGGGCTACATAATGTACTTGAACAAAATGAATTCAAGGATTTTCATTTTAAGAGTTAAGCCTGGCCTGAGATAATACAACTCCCAGGATGACTCCTTGTTGCTATCATCACTGCAGAATTCATTCATTGACCAGGGTGAATGAATTGACTCACAATCTATGCATTCAGTTTAAAGGGTGATGGTTCAGACTAGTAACTTGTTCACCATCCAAGATTACAGACATGGATTCCTGGGTTCACTGTTTTATATATGCAAGTCTAAGAATTAAAACATGCTTTTTTAAGAAATCACTCACTTATTATCTTTAACTCTGTACCGAAATGTATGGGAAAAAAACATTACATAAAAGGCTGTTTGAGAAACATTCTCTTTTCCATGTCAAATGGGTACAGCACGGTACTGAACATGGTGTTTTATATGAACTCTATTAGCAGCATCTTTCCCAGCCTCCTTGAGCAACTGCACTTACCACTGATGTAGTAAAACCTGTAAAACAAATTGGAACTAACTCTTATTTTGTACCCATCGGTAAATTACATGACATTTCTGCCAAAAAAGCCTCACAAGCTGCCATACCAGCTGGAATTTCTTCAGTTTAGTATAACAAGTGCAACCCTGAAGAGCTTTTATAGATATGACTAATTCAGTTTATCTTCATTCTAAATTAATGCATTGGGACAGCCAATAGTAAAGCTATTAAAAGAGTGAAATGACGGTGTAATTGTCAAAATTTCTCCCTTAGCCAGCATTTAGAAAGGCAGTTTTAGCTACATGGGTTTCCAGTCAGTAGCAGAGACAAGCATTCATTACATTCAAAGTTACATGAGGTTTTTGGGGACAAGAAATGAGGAAAAGAGTGTTATGCACTGAACAGCACTATATGCATGCATATGAAATTTTAACATGACAAAAGGGATGACACTGAAATTAGACAAAGAAGACCCCCTATCAGGCAAAAGCCTGTCCAAGCAGATGGGCTTTCCAATACACTTGAAGGTCAAGAGATTCTAAATCACCGAGTGTGTCAGTAATCATGATGGCTAATAATCTTTTTCTGCTGTACCTACTGGATCTAATCTGTACATATCTCAGCACTTAAAAGGTAAGGTCTTGAAAGCAACTATCCAAGCAAACTGAAAAAGAAACTAGATCCATCCTCTTTTCTAAAGAGAAATTTGTTGGCTCCATTTGGATCATGGTAAATAGGTTTATTTCCACTGTGGAAATACGTAAGCAATTCTATGACAGTAAATTCTCAAAGACCCAGCAGGCTGTCTTGGTTTGAAAGACAGGTGTTTACCAAGGAAGGTGGGAACCTCTCTTGAAACAGAAAATATGAACCTCTTCCCTCTCAATTATTATAACTTTGAAATTAAGGGGCCTTCAAGCAAAGATATGCAAAAAGCAATACCAATTCTTCACTGGTGTGTATGTGTATAACAGGGCAAACAAACCACAACAACAACAGCAGCAACAAATGAGAGCAGGAACCCAACGAGAGCCTTCTCTGGGCTGTCCAGCCTTTCCCCTTCGGTGCAGTTCCGCTCACAGCCGCCAGGGGGGCTGCTGGCTCCCGGCCGGGCAGGGCAGGTGCGATGATTCCCCCGGGGCCGCAGGGGGCGCTGTGGCGCGAGCGCGCCTGCTGCCCGTGGGTGATGGCGGGCGGGCCGGCGGGAGAGGGGGAACAGGGGTTTCCTTGGCATCCCCCCAGGGGCGGCCGGGCCGGGCCCCTCAGGATGGTGGAACGGGCAGGAACAGCGGGAACCTCGGAGCGGCGGCTGGAACGGCACAGGCGAGTGCACCCCAAGGTGCCAAACACAGCTGTAGCAGTGAGCCCTAAGCAGTGTCAGGAGCAGCGGGGGGTTCTAGCAGGCACTGCGTGTCAGGGTAAAGTGCAGCAAAAGACCCAAAGCAACGGCAAAAAATGGCCGGGGCTGTGCAGCGACAGCCGTGTTCCCACAAGCAGCTGGGAGAAGCTCCCTCAGAGGGGCTCTGGGCCCGGGGTTTTAGATGGTGAGGGCCCTTTTCCAGTGAGGTCAGGTGTTGATAAAGTCCCAGTTCAACAGCTGCTCTTACAAGCAAAGGCTCACCCACGGTAGGAGAAGCATTGGGAGAACAAAAGCTCTGAATGGCAGCAATGGTCCTCACCAAACCCCACCTGTCTCCACTCCAGTCCCGAGAGAGAGAGCGAGGAGCTGAACCCATCTCCTCAGCCCCCAGCCAAAATCTCACGGTATCTCTGCCCTTCCCAAGGGAAAACCCCTCAGCTAAGAGAGTAGCCAGCTGCACCCTTCCCCCTCCTCCTCCTCCCATCCACATCTTTTATTCTCTTAAGTGTCATTATCTTCTCTTAGGCAACAAATGGGAGAAAATTCTCTGAGAGAAAGAAAAGAAAGGAAAAATCCTAACCTCCAGCACATGCAGTGGATACTTAATAGCAAATAATGGTTTCTTAATATTACAGTTTCAATAAACAAACAAAAATGCTATGCTTTGTTGCGCTGATCCAAGTCTTGCATAACAGTAAAAAAATAAGTGACATTAAGTCTATCTGAATGCTGTAAATAAAAACATAATTTAAGATTTTCATAATAAAGTTTTCCAGGACTGCATAGTCAAAGGATATCAGAAAATTTAGCTACTCTCTAAATTGTAGTGGTTGATAAGCACTCATTCTTCATGTACCCTTTTTTAAATCTATATCTTCAACTAAATTTTCTTTCTGCATTCACTTTTTTTTTTAATCTCTGTTCCTTGTGTCTTAAAAGACTGCATTTGAACAAAAGCACCTACAGCCACTGATACTTAAATCTATTGCTTTCAGTGAGCTTCTCGTGCCTCTTAGTCTTTCCTCTTGATTAATCTGTGTTTACTTTCTCTTTACCCACTCCTTCTCTCCTCTCCTTCTTGAAATGTTCTTCCTTTGTTTTGGAAGAAAAAAAAGAGTTCATAGAATGACTAAAAACCAGCCTGAACTCTCTGATAAATTACCATCATCTAAAACTCAATGAAGAAAATTTTAATCACCTGGAAACACTCTTTCTTACCCTATTAATCAAGCCCATTCTTACAGTGTGGTGTAAGAACATAGAGGGAAACTATTTCTGCTTCTTCACTGTCTGAAAGGATGTTCCTCTCCATTTCTTCTCTTAACATGCTCCTCTTTTTGTCACAGGGAATCTTTGAATCTCCCAAGCTTAACTTGGACATGTTAAAGAATGCACACACGCTCCCACCCACTCATCCCCCCAACACGCCAGATGGAAAATAAGGAAGTAGTATTTAAACACTGGACACAATATGACTCACTCAATCTTCCTAGATGTATACCATCCCTACCAGACCTTATTTCCTGATTTCTTGACTAAATCTCAAAGATATACTTTGTTTTGAGAACCTGAATGACTGTCACCAGCATTCTTAATAGCACCTTATTTTGGGATTCCCAAAATTTTGGCTTTACTGCACTTACTCTTTGTAGTAGCTCTGCTCTCTGTTTCTTTGTAAAGAAATACTGTAGGGATTTATGTTTTAGAATAATGAAAGATGCCTCTCTGCATGCCCAATATCACTACAAGTCAGAATAATGACTGATGTTCTTTAAAAGACTCATCCCTTCTGCCACATCAGCACAAGTGTGTGTGCAGGGTTTCAGCCAATAACAAGCCTGGTTTTTCATTTTAAAAAAAATGAAAAGTTTTGAACTTTAGAGAAATAAATAAAAGAGCTGATGGCAAAACAATATGCATGTTTAGCACTTCTAAGACATGTTTATAACTTCTAGTCACCCAAACGAAAAAATTATGCAGAAAAATGGGAAGTGTGAGGACCAGGGAGACAACTAACTGTAGAGGAGACTGTACAGCTGAACAGTAAATGAATTGGAAATTACTGTGGCTTGGACCAAATCTGGTTAAAAACAATAGTAATTCATTAGATCAGTTCCACCATCAGATGCACCATATGGTCATACAGGCACTTGTGCCAAGAACAAGTGAGAAAGCAGCATGGGGACAGGGATTAAATGAATGGAAGGATACTGTGATTACACCTTTCAGGGACAATGCTGGCTTTAAATGTTTGCAAAACAACAGAGTAACTAGACCATGACATTTCAACTCAGAAAAGAAGCAACTGAGGAGAAATATAAAGAAGGCAATGCAAAAATTTAATAAAATTTCACAAAAATCATGAACTGAAGGCAACAAATTCCTACTTCATTCTTCATAATGGGTGTGTACTAATTTAAAATTATCTGACAATGCTTTCTGTACAAGACAGGGAAATCATTCAGGATTATCTTAAGCTAATTAAAATGTATTAATTCAGCTACTGAACACTTTTCAAACTCCCCAAGTTTTTATATACAATCACTTTCAGTCTCAGAGCTACGTTAAAGGACTTGAAATTTTTTCAATAGTTTGATCACCTCTGTGACTGAAAAGGAAAAAGTGGTTTCAGTTTTTTTCCTATAAATTTACTATTTTTAAAAATATTTGCATTTTTTGATCTACATCTTGTATTTCTACTTTTATCCCTTGTTAGATCATAGTGAATGAAATAACGAACTGGAATAGATAACCAGAAACTTATAACAGATACTCTCTGAAAATTTCTTTCAAGTTCAAAAACTGACAACTTTCTTTTATCCTTCCTCACACAGGAGTAGTTTACATTTAAAGTTCCATCTGTGACAGATTCCATGGAACACATAGAGGTGTTTAAGCTTGAACATATTTGTGATGTCTATTAAAATTTGAAACTTGTTTTTTCTTTCATTTATTACAATGTTTTGTTTAGTTACAGATGATATTAACAACATTTTTTAATATCATCCTCATCCTAGAACAGGGCAAAGACAACATTATGGTTTTCCCAAGATCATTATGTCTCCAAAAGCTTAAAAGAGAAACACATCTTCAAAATGGAAACATAGGTTAGAAAGCAGTTCATGATGAGCAATCCTTATAAAACACTGATTCTCACAGAAGCTGACAATTAATGACAGTTCTAAATTTAGATCTGGGTCTTGAAATCCATTTTCCTTGTAGTGTTCCAGGGATATTTTTGTTCTTGAGGGAAAATAAACTCACAGCCCATTTACAAGCTAGCACATAATCCTGTGGCTCTCAAAGAATATAAAATAAACAGCACTAAATCTCCTTCAGTTCTTTATCTTTCCCACTTCATTAAAAAAATTGCTTCAAGTGAAAAATTTAATAACTGATGTTCTTCGGCCTATGAGAAATTACATAACAACTCAGGGAAATCCATATGGCAAAAGTTTCAAAGTTGAACCACAGTTGAATTTAAATCACCAGAGACATCTTTAAATAAAATTAGTGAGAGAAAGATTAAGTATTCCAAAGGGCTATTTCTGCTTGGGATGATTCATGCTGGAAACCAGCTCACTTTTAAACTAATAAGGCCTAGCACAAAGCCAGATGAATTAGGCCACCATCCCGCTGAGGGAAGGCTCTGAGTGGCTGATCCTGATGCACCTGTATATTTCTATTACTATCCCAACAAAAAAGGAAGCTGAGCCTTATATATTAAGGCTCTATTAGCAGGAAGGATTTTTCATATTATTGCAGAATGTTTTAGTGAAAAAAATTTTTTTTGCTTTTTTGATTTGCCTGACAAGTCTTTAAAACTCATGTAGGGATCTAGGGGCAAATGTTGCATAATACAGAAAAAATGCAAAAGTCAGCATTCAGAAGATCCAGTAGCAGACTGGTCTGTGCAAAGCTATAACAGAAGAATTGGTTGACAGTAAGAACATTCACTTAGGGCAGTGTCACACCTTCACCTGTGTTAGAGCCACTCTCATGCTCTGTGCATCTTGGTCCTGAGCAAGCTGAAGCCCTGAGCTGCATAAATAAAATGCAGAAAGGAAAAAAGTGAAGTGTTGTATGGTAACTTTTAGGTTTTTTTATGAAATACTACACAACATGTTTCAAGCTTCAATGTGTGTACAGTGAAAACAACTAATTGAAGTAAATCGAGGTGTATTTTTTTTTAAATGGACAAAAGCAAAAAGAAGAAAAAAGATTAGGACTGTTACAGAGAACTGAGTGATAGGATCATATTCTCTTGTCATTTTATGTGAACCATTTTCAGCCTCTGTGAATTTTTATAAATGAACCATTTTTACTCTCTCTTGACCTGTCTAGGGAATTGATGTTGCTCCCTTTTGAAAGGATAATTTGTATTAAAACATACAATCATTTTGCACAGCACTAAGGCTTCCCCACCTCTTACTTCATGTTTCACACACTTACTCATACTGGCCCTTCCTCACAAACCTCTTCTTTTGAATTCAACACCCAGATCTCTCAGAAATATATGTAAGAACAAATTCCTTAGCAACATGACTCACTGTAATGTCTTAGCCTCATTAGTAAGCAAGGCAGATGTCCAGATACCAGTGCTGTCTGTAACACATACATTTTTATGTAACATCTCATTATTTATATATAAATGTATAATGCCTTATTCTGGGAATGCAGCATCAATTTTTGGTCAAGCATTACTAAGATTCACTCATACTAAGTGTCTTGTTTATTTTAGTCCACTTCATGGTTTTCTTCTTTAAATTTTGCCATGAATTATGCTTATTTAGGAGAAAGCAACCCCCCTTTGGGATATTTTCCCCTGAATTCATTGCATATTATAAAATGTCAGTGGCAGAATCTCTTATGGTGTAGCAGTTGACAGTCTGTGTACTTTAATCAAGCCTTAAATTTTAATTATACTGCTAGAGGCACTGCATTTACATTTATTTTCTTTAATAAGGACTCTGTGAGAAATTTAAAAAAATAAAAGAGGAAAAGGTAGAGTTCCTTGGGAAGAAGAGGAGGGCACTCCACCGTTTCTTAAACACAGACAAATCTGATCACTGTCACTATCAGTCATCAAGCGTTTTAGGTTGGAAAAGACCTTAAAGGTCATGAAGCTCGACCTTTAACACAGCACTGCCATGTCCAGCACTAAACCATGTCCCTAAGCTCCACACCTACAAGCCTTTTAAACACCTCCAGGGATGGGGACTCAATGACTTCTCTTGGAATCTTGTTCCAGTGCTGGACAACCCCGTCAGTGAAAAAAAATCCTAGTAGTATAAAGTCATAGAACATCCTGAGTTGAAAGACATGCATGAGGATCACCAAACCCATCTCCTGGCCCTGCACAGCACACCCCAAGAATCCCACCATGTGCCTGAGAGGGTTCTCTAAACACTCTGTGACCTCTGGCAGACTGATCTGTGACCACTGCCCTTGGGAGCCTGTGCCAGTTTCCAGTGAAGAACATATAGTATCCAATTAGAAATCTTCCTCTGGCACTATTTAAGGCCATTTCCTCTTTACCTCTTGTACTATCACTTGTTACTTGGGACCAAGTAGAAGAGACCAACAACCACCTTTTCTCCACCATCTTTTAAGAAACTGTAGAGAAGAAGAAAACTTCCTCTGATAGTCCTTTTTCCCCATGCTGAATACCCTCAGCCCCCTCAGCCATGCTTTTTAGGACTTACTCTCTGGGCCTTCCCCACATCTGCTGCTCTTCTCTGGACTTGCTCCAGCAGCTCAATGTCATTCCTGAATTGAGGGGCCCAGAACTGGATACAGCACTCAAGGTGCCTCACTAGTGCCCAGCACAGGGGGAAAATCCCTGCCCTGCTCCTGCTGTCACACTATTGCTTGTCCAGTGGTGGAGCCCAGCCTGGAGCACTGCAGGGCGTTGCTGTGACCCAAGAGCAGGACCGGTCACCTGGGCTTGTTGAACCTCAGACCACTGGTCTGAGCCCATCAATCTGGCCTGTCCAGAGCCTTCTGCAGAGCCCTCCTGCCCTTCAGGACATGAACACTCCCACCCAGCTTGGTGTCCTCTGCAAACTGCCTGCACTCAAGCTCCTATTCTGGATCATTGATAAAGATGTTAAATAGGACTGGCCCCAATACTGAGCCATGGGGGACATAATTTGTCACCTGACAACAAATAGATTTATCCACCACTCTGAGTCTGGCCATCCAGCTTGGTTTTTTTGCTCACTGAACAGTGCACCCAACCAAACAATGAGCAGCCAATGATGTAATTCGGGGTTTTTTACACCAAGGAAGAGAAAAAATGTATGTTTGGTACTATTCATTATAATGCTTTTGGATATTGTAACTGTTCTAACAATAGCAGGACCTTTAAATAAAATTCTCCTCCCTACCCATTTCCCTTTTTTCTGTCTTCTGGCATTCAGTACCGGGAGTGGGTAGCCCCATGCAGTTGGGAACTGTGCACCTGAACAAATACAGCTGTAAGAACAGCATGTGTCTTGCCCTATTTAAGCTCACCTTGAACAATGTTGAGGCAGGGAATTTTAGCTTGGGAAATATAAGATCTTATCCACATTCCTGCTTTAGGAAAGAAAGGGACCATTATGAAATATCTGTTGGCCTTTGAAATTGATTAAAGAAAAAAAATGCAGAAGGACCCTGCTGTCATCTATTGAAACAGAATTTCTTTTCTTCTCAGAAGGACAGCACAATTTCCCATCAAAATTTGTTTTAGATTTAAATGTTATACTATTATCAGTGAAGTCACTATGTCAGATCCTGTTCAATAGTATTCTATATATATATGTATTTCATTAAATAAATTTAATTAATGATCTATTTTTGATGGCCTGTATTTTTGGGGCTTTCATAATTTACCTTATGGTGTGGTTTTTTTTCCCCCAAGGATGAGCTCATTAGCCGTGGGGTTCCTGATTTCAGTCCAAATCAGGTAGTTCTTTCTCTACAAATCCTCTTTAATCTTCATTTGGATGCACTGTATTTCTCTCCCTAGTCTCAAAGCATTATTTGTGTAGCATTACCATTAGAAGCTTTTCCTCATTCTTTCCACACCATAGGTATCAGAACTGTAAGAGTAAGAAAAACAATCTATATGGGATGAGTAATGACTGGAAGTTAGAGATAGAAGATACATTATATATAGGACTATTAATGTACATCACAGTAGCAAGGTAACAGATATTTTGACTAAAATTGCACTTAAATACCAGATCAGGTCTCTTCACAATTGTCTTGTTTGACTGAGCAAATAAATACAGCACATATAAAATGTTTTAATCACCCCAAACCAGATATTCCAGCTCAAAAAAGGATTAAAATGTCTAATACATAAATTACATGGAGTTTAAACTCCCATATGCAAAGACAGAGCCTTGAAACTATGCCCTTGGATTACACGGACTCTAGGTAGCATAAACTGGAGAGGGAGTTCAATATAAAAGTTCTTCAGATAAAAAAATCTCTAACTTTTCTAAATGATGTCAAACAATTAATTCCTGGAAGAGTTGAGTGTCATGTACCTCACTGCAGATGACTAACCTGCATTTCTCTGCCTCCCCTTCTAAACCTGCCAGAAGGTTTTAAAGCACACTGCAGACTCATTTCCGCTTATTAAAAAAAATCCCAGAAATTGTTTTGTTTTTCAAAATGACCAGAAAAAGAGTGAGATTTCCCTTTCCCTCACTTTTAGACAAAAGCTCACTCTTTGGAACAGTGACTCTTTCTGCCTTTAAAATAGTGTTCAAACCTAGGTAATTACCAGATAAGAACATGCATGGAGGTAAAGACAGAGATGCTTTCAAGCTTCCTATGGAGGCTGTGGCATTTTCCATATGAGAGAGAATCAGGCACTACTTGTTGGGTATTTAGAGGAAAGAGAGGTTCAATCGTATTCCCTGACCTAGGAATAACAGCCGGGCAGCTGGGGAGATGGATTTCTAGGCTGACCTGCAGAATAAAAAGACAAATGTAACTCCAAACATTAAGGAAGGTAACTGAAGGAAAAGGGATACTTGTTTAAATGTTATCCATTTTTCTTCTTTTAGTTTTTGTTCAAATGGAACCCATTCCCCATCTTATGCTGATTCCAGCAGCAAGTACAGTTCGTGACAGTGCAGTGACTGCTTATGTAACAACAGATCTACAACTGTTCCTATCTGGAACACAGGTGTCCTCTTGTGATAAGTTTTTGGCTAGACAGACAGCATGTTAATTTTTTGGACATCATCCACAGCCATTTCATAAAGACAATTGTACATCTTCTCTGCCACTAATTATAGTAATCATCTTACTTAATAACAAGCCAAGAGCTTGCGCCAGTGCAACTAATTTTGCTTTTACTCCCAATTCCCAATTCATGCTACATTGTTCAACCTTGTCTCAATTAAAAATTGTCTAAATGTTTAGCTGGACTTAAAACAGAAGAAGTAACAATATTTCCTTCAAGATGTAGATTGGCTTCCTGACGTAGCTGGTTAAGCAATACTGTATTAAAGTGTGAAGCAGAACAAACCACATTTTGAGGTGTTTATTTTGCAATACCATGTTTACAAAAAAATACTTCTTTTGGTTACAAAGTACCTTAAAAACACTGCTTATGTCAGTGACAACATTTAAAGCAGCCCTTAATATTACTTCAGTTTTGAGATGAGAAGGAATAAATAAGTCAGTTGTGCCAGCAATGTAATTCAATAAAGTCTCAAAAGTTTCATGAACCTGTTTGAAATTAATGCTCAGCATTCTAAGAGCCAAAGAAATGCAACAATGGAATTAGATTGCTGATGGATATACTTGGTAAAACCACTGGAGTTATGACATTTTAAAATCAGTAACATTCAGAAAATTTTCACAGAAATATCATGACTGATCTGAAATTTTGCTGTAACGTAAACTACAGTATATGCAGAAATATGTCAAAAGTCAGAAATTATTTAGAAAACTTTAAATACTGATAATATAAATATTACATGATTATTGTCTCCTGTAAATTTCTTATGTGATTTCATGTATTCTTAAGGATAAATATACTTTGTCTGACCTGTAGGCATCATATCCAAAGTCTTAGCTTAGTTCTGTTCAATACTGAATCAATTATAAATATATTGTGGGTTTAAAATTATTTATACCTATGCAAAGGAGATATTTTTGAGCAGTATTGAATATATTGCCTGTGCATAGACTATGAGAAAAGGCTGAATTCTCTGTAGCCTGCTTGAGCTATGTTTCTCTGTTTACTGGGTCAGGAGCTTAAGTTTTGAGCTCAGAAATTATTAGATAGAAACACAGTGAGGGACTGATCTTTCTTAACTCAGATATCCAAGTGTCAGATTAATAAATCTGAACCAGTCGCACCCAATCCCCTTCCTAACTGAAAACAGGCATCTTTAAATGTTTTTTAATTTGGTCAGATAAGTTGCATATCTATCCTTCTCTCTCCCCCAGCCCAACAGGTTTCAAATAAAGGAATTATTCCTGAAAACTAAACATGTGATTGCCTTAAAATTATTAAAATTTTCTGTGTCACCATTATGAGTGCTTTGTTCACAGCTGAGAGTGCAGTGGGAGCAAGAGTTCCTTGAATGATAGTGCAATATCTCCACATCTTTTCTATACTCTTCAGTGTTAAAATCTTGAACTTACTAGGTTGTAATGGAACTTCAGTTGTCATTCTCTGTTTCTTCATAGCCTTACTGTCCTTTAAGTGTTCTTGAGAGATTAGGACAACCTTGAGAACAAAAGAAAAAGCAGTAAGTAATTTATTGCAAGCAGTACAACTGCAGAGGGTTTTATGTTGATAAGGGAATAGCCCTGAAACATGACAAATGCAAATAAGGCAGGCAGTAATGTACTGCATGTTTAAGAATTACTTATATAATAGGTAAATACTGAAAGAAATTATTTCATATTGAGCATGGCAGCTTTTGATATATTTTATGAACACCAAAATGACATTCTTAGAGATGAATCACTGCTTATCAATCCTCTGTCCCCAATAGAAATACATTAATACATGTGCATTTGGAAAAATTATTAATAAGAACAAGCAGAATCAATTGAAAAAATGTATATTTTAGAGAGTGTGTGCTTATAGGATGAGTTTTAAGACAGCCAGCTCAAATATGCTTCATATTACTGTAACTACAGAAGGTAATCAGAACAGTATATGTAGAGGTAAGGAACTTCAAAAACATTCAGAAAAAAATCCCCCATAAATTTTACGAAGTTATAAAATAAAAAGGGGAAAACATGAATGTTTAGTAGCTTAGGGTTTTGCTTAGGGAATACAACTTTTTCTTGCTCGTGCTCCACTGAAAACATTTCAGAACTTTTGAGAGCGTAGCAAGGCATTTCATGTAGCTAATGGACAAAGGGGGTTCTAGTCCATCCAAAGTGGTGTTAAGCAAGCAAGAATTAACACAGAATTTTGATTTTCCTGTTTTGATATTTTTGGGATTTTAGCTGTGCCACTGCTTGTTTTCCTACCTTGTTTACAGTGAAGTTGAATGTGTGTGTGCTGGTTTTGAGGCTTGAGGTAACATGGAGGACATGAAGCCCTGGCAATGACTGCTGAAAATGCAGAAAACTAACTTGGGTATTTAATCCCCTGTTGTGCTGAAGAGAAAAAAGCTCTTAAAATGATTTTTGGGCAGGTGTGTGGTCTGTCAAGCAATTTTCTTCATTCCAGTCAAACATATTTCCATACTCTAATGTCTGTGTAAGAAAGCTTATGTTGAACAAATTGTGGCTATTGATATTTGTATTCCCCGCATAGTCAGAGCACCCACACCATCTAGTTCATTACTGAAATTGCTTTAGAATGCCTTCAGTGAAAGGTGTTATTATAATATCAAATTCTACTCTAGTCTGAATTTCAAATTCTTGATTAAAACAACGTTTTGGGCTAACAGGTTCTCTATTAACATCTCACCTATATACTTTACACTGAATAACTCTAAATTATTTGTTACAGCTAAGGAAGATTAAGGCTGCTTAAAATAATAGTCTGCTATTACTGCTTCAAATGAGATGTTTATTGCAACTGTGGATTCAATATTATAAAATATCATATTCTATCAGCTACTGCCAGTGAAAGAAGCTCCTAAACATCTGTGGGGAGTGGGAGCTATAAGGCTGAGGTTAGCATCACACACTGGTATCATTAGTTCTTTGAATATGTAAGATTAAGAATTAATTTTGTCATTCATAGCAGAAAGAAATGAAACTTTGGTTACACAAAACTAAGCACGCACAGAGTGTGTTAGAAGTAAGTATTATGTATAGTTACAAAGTCAAGAGATCCTGGTCCTATTCATACTTTTACTTCTGGGAATCTGATCAGATGCACAGAATTAACATATATATGCCCACTAAGGCAACATAGTTGGGTTTAAAAGAATTTAAAATGAATTCTAGACATAGAAAGGCATGGCCTTTTTGTGCATTTGTTTCCATGATTTAGCATCTCTTGTTGTGGATAGAAACAGTCAGTACTGAGGGAAAAGACTACAGGGCTGGGTGGGACAGTGCCAGGGCTGGGTGGGACAGGGCTGGCTTGTGGCCATGTCCTGCCACAGATTGCATCCCACTTGTAAAGCATGGCCCCAATAGACAATCATGGAATCACAGAAGAGTTGGGGTTGAAGAGACCTTCAAGATCATCTAGTTTTAAGTCCTCTACCACGGTCTTCATAAGTTCTCCCTTATCGACAACACAAAGCTTTTTATTTCCAGGTAAAGGCAGATTTGCAGCATCACACAGGCAGGGTGATGCACCTCAGAGTCACTTTCCTCTGTGTAGGTTGTAGCTGTCAGAAAATGCCTTGGTTACATTTTTGGATCTTGTCCATAAACAGGAAGGCCCACATCCTGGAATACAGAAGTAGGAAATCACTGAACCTGCTTCAGAAGGATTTTCTGCTCAAGCCAGTCAGTAGGCTGAGACAAAGCTTCAGAAGGGATCTCAGAAATTAGGTCAGACCTAGTTACCATCACGGTATGCCAATCCCTCAAGTGACTCAACCACCTCTGTAAACTACTTTATCAAAATACATTTTTGACATGTTTACACACAGAAAAAAATTCTTTCTACCATTCATACAGTTGATTTCCAAATCAAAGTTTAATATTTTAAAACAAATATGTGAGTTTTAAAGGAGATTCCTTTGCTTCTTAATGAACAGGTCACAGGACCCCAAAGGAAATAATTACAAAAGCTGGAGGCACATGTGGTAGCCAGGAAATGACAGCCCTGGGGATGGCCCATGGTGGAAACGCTGTGTAATTGCATCTACCCAGGTAAGTGCCAGATACCTTAGGAGCAGATCTAGAGAAAGGAAAACCAGACATGAATTTAGCCTGGTAACACAACCTAGTTCAGTAATCTCAGAAAATACTACAGTTAGCAGGAATATATCAGAGACGTTTTCATCTGCATCTGAAGAAAAATAGCACTGACACTTGAACATCTGTAGCAATTTATGGCAGTTCATAATATTAAAAAATCAATTCTAACATACCGTGAATTATATTTATACTTTCAGAAGACTTTAAATTCATTAACCCTTTTTAACATTTTACAGTCTCTGGAGAACTGGGAAGATGATTTTTCTCTGTGCATCTATGGCAAGGAGACCAATTTGCTTCAGGGTTAACTGAGTAGTGGGAGAAAGAAACTGAGGACAAGTTCTTAAGATAATAAAAATTATTGGTGAAAGTAATAGCCTTCAGTCAAGTAATAATAAAATAATGAAATCAATTAGGATTCAGACAGAAATAGAGTTTTGATTTTAGAAAGGCACAAACTAACTATTCTGTCACTTACATTTCCTCCATGATAAATTTAAAGTTTGAAATCATGGTTTCCCCTCAGTGATACCCAAGTAATCACAGACTATATTGTTTCTTTAAAAGAAGTATATAGCAAAATGTTTTCAACATTAAAGAAGTAAAAAAAAAAAGGAACAACATTTCAACATGTTTTTTACAATCTCAGCCTCAGCTCTGATGACCTTGCTCTAAGCACCTTACAGACTTTGAAACAGAAAACACAACTTAAAAGGAATGACAAATAAGTTGAGTCCTGTTGAGGTTCAAAGTTTTAAAATTAGTATCTTCCAATACAAGATGAAAATTTGAAATGTACTTGGATTTGCCATTCATTCACTGTAATTATCTCCATAATATATTCACTTAGGGAATGCTAGTATTTTCTATCCTAGACCTTCAATATGACGAATTTATCTATGAATTTGAATCAGGAACATGGAAACTATGTTCAAACAATAACTCAACCCAATCAGATCTACTTCATCTCTCATTTTGAAGTGGTAAGGAATTTTTCTCCTCTCCCTAACTCCCTAAGTGCTGCATGGCAGTTAAATTCTCAATGATTCATGCTCCCCAGGCAGACACCATGTCCCCAAGTGCCAAGTGCCGACCGACGCCTGTGCCCTGCCTTGCTCTGAGTTTGCACAGAGTCTTGCTTCTATTTTGGTCTGAAATTCCAGTGCAGCCATGTACTGAAGGAAACAAGGCCAGATGCTCATTGTGCAGCCCACGCACAATATACAGTCCAAGACAGGCCCAAAGGAATCAAAGTTGCTGCTCTGAGAAAATTGGGAAGGAACCAGCAGTGAAATGTGGTGATGGAGAGGGAAATGCTGTGATCTGAAAGGGAGGGAAGACAGATAATGCATAAAGAGAATATAATGAAATAGTATGAAGGAAGGAAAACTGGTGGGCTCAGCACACTGTGACCTGAACAGTGATTCTACAAAGGAGTCAATAAGCCTGAGAAACAGAGCCCACAAATAAATAGGTAAAGAAAACTAAGCTGAGATAGAGAAGATATTCCAGAACCAGAATAGGTTGGACAAAACTTATGCAAGAGAAAGGAGAAAAGCCTTTGGCTGCTAGAGGAAATTCTTTGGAGTCCACATGGAAGGCAAGATTCCTGACATTTATGGTTCTGAACACTAGCATAGCCATTAGCCCTGCTACTCCATCATATTTAGTGCTAATGAGCACCTATCAGAGCCATTTCTGCTGTCAGTAATTTTAGTTCATAGGTCAAACATCTATTGGGTAAATATAATGGGTTCCCTACATGCTAACCTTGTAAGATAAAATTAATATATCTTTATAATTTTAGTGCAGGGTCTGTACATACAAATATTTATGTCATTTTAGTCAATGTTTTGCCTATGTCCTCAGCAATATAAATGGCTACAAATAAGTGAAAGGCAGCATGCCTTTGAATTTGAACATATATGCTTTTGAATTGTTGTGTAGGATCACAATGTCACAAATTTCCTACATGTCCAGTGAAGCCTCCAAGCTAAGCCTACAGCTAACAAAATTACTGTGGGACTCAGCTCCTACACTGCATTCAGGAGCACATGTGGCTAACCTGGGAGGGACCTACATTTTAGAATGCAATCAAGAGTCAAGGTTCCTGTGTCTGGCCTTGCAGTCTTTGCCATTCTTACTTGCTTTTGTGATACCATTTTACATTTCATATCAGAGAGACAAGGCTGAAATCCTCTGTACTGACAGGCAGCCCAGTATCACATATGCCAAGAGAAAACGAGATGGGTTAATGCCTGCACTGAAATTAACTCAGAGGTTGATAGTGAAATAATATGAATGCAAGCAATTGTATATGATCTATTTCAGGTAATCAGTCTTTCAAATCCACATCATGCTAATTTTTATCACTTACTGAGTAATTTCTAATGTTTTAAAACTTTAAAACCATCCTAATCTGTTTTAGTCTTGTAGTCCACATATATGATGAGGGCCTTTGTTATATTTTCCTTTTCCTGTCCAGCTGTGGAGGGCAGTGACAGAGAGGCTTTGGGTGGGTGTCTGACATGCAGCCAGGGTGAACCCACTACAGGAACAAAACTATTACCAATTACTGATATTGATCTGGTTGGATCAGAACTGTGGAAAGCAAACAGCTGAAGATTACACTGTGTAGAAGGAAGCAGGGCAGGAGTTGTATTGCTACAGACATTTGAAATTTCAGAATATTCCCACTGTGTATTACAACAAACTAAAGCGCTCTCAAAGCTTTTCCTGACAAAGGAAAGAGGGCAGAAGAGGAAGAAAAGACCAAAACTACATTTTTAGCTACTATTTGGATGTTCACTTAGGCTGTAGGGAACCTGCATTGTGGTTTTCAATCTTCTGTACTGAGAGCAGGAACTTTGAAGATATTTTTCCTTTCACAGGCACTACAAAGACTGCGGGTAAGAAAATCCTTTGTTTTGCTCAGAATCAGTCTCTTGGCTGAACAGAAATTCCCTTCAGGACAGGAAAATGGCTGTTTGTAAAAAGACAGAAAAAAGTGTATTCCAGTAGAATTTTTCCTTTCTCACAAACTTTTCCTTACTGAAAATATATATAATCAGAAAAATCCTACTTACCTCTAGGAAAAAATCTTTCTTCATGCATTTGCTTCAGTTGCAAGCTTTGTCACTATAATTAAATTATTTGTTTTGTAAGACAAATCTCTTCAAGAAACTAGTGCTGTATTTGCATTTCTATTAAATATTCAATTTTCACGTTATCTTGAAAACACACTGCTTATATTAACAGCACTTACTTTTTCAGCTGTTTGTTTTGAAGGCATAAGATTTTCTCTGTGCAGATATCTATGAAACTTTTACTAAATAATTCAAATGTTTGGTTATTAAATGAATCTGTTTCTCATTTCAATTTAGAAATCAGTGTTTGTTCATTTCTCTGGTTCAGTGTTTGGAATCAATTTGCTCTGAGCTGACAGACTGTTTATTTTAATGCTCAACCTTAAAAAAAAAAGGTTTCTGCAACCATAATTCTATAAACTAAAATGTTTAGGAATGTAACCTATGTTTCAATGTTTGTCTTCTTCCAAACATGAATGCAAAATTCACATTTTTCAGGATCACACACAAGCAGTCCAGTTGACAAGCTGTGACACCACAACTTACCTTACCACCCACCTCAAGATAGGATACTTGAAATGTCAGTGGGGTAAGAATGCCTAGACATAAAAGCAGAGATAAAGTTATTCAAGTAAATTTCTACCTTTATTCTTTTATAATGTAAGCACAACATCTGATGTTGATGTATGAAGACAGCCACATTCTTCTTCTAGGCTTTTTTCTTCAGTCATTCAGCTATTTGCAAGATACTCTCCACTTAACAAAATTTTGTTTTGTTGATTTTCAGGGATTGTTTTCTTTTTTGAAAACACTCAGTTATTTGCTAAATAATATATGTGGCAGACTTTTTTCTCCACTACGCTAATGAAGATTAGAGGGAAATAGAGTTCCTGTGATTAAATTTGCTTGTAAGAGAATAATATATTATAAATCAGCAGCAACAATGGCCTGTTACAAGTAAAATACAAGAACTAAATGACCACTTTATGACAAAACATTTCAAAAATCATGAAGAGTAATCTCATTAAGAAGTATAAACTTAAAAAAAAAAGTAGAGCTGCATATGCCAAAGATTTCACACGATTTTGAAATCAATATATAAAAGCAGCTACAAAAATGGAATTTCATATCAAGTAATTGACAAATATAAAGGGATATGTTGTCATGTACTAACATAATTTGTATTAATTCCTGTTGCCAAATATAAATAAATGTCAATAGTCATTTAAGTCTTATGCTAATACTTTAACTCAATCCCTGTGCTTTAAAAAAACTCTATAAGAAAATAACCCTAATCAAGTCACTTTGGCTTAATTTACAGATAATAATAAAAAGAGCAGATAAGACAGCAATGACTGTAAACTGGTGTGATCTGTCTGCAGGATGTGAGATCACACTATCACACATCTGAAGATGTGGCCTTTACTTATTTTCCTTTAGGAACTGTGTGCAATATATCATTTTATGATAAGTGCTTACAGAGCACTCCGATGTGTACTGCAAACCTTACACAGAAAGAGCTTCTGCCTGGATGTTGTTTAGATTGACATCATCTAAATTTTGATGAGGATACCCAAGTATCTGCATAGCTGCCCTCTTCTAGAGGTCATATTTTCAACCTGACCCTACAAGGAGATGCTGAAACTCATTAACTTGAAAATTAATGCAAAGTACATGTTTTAGCACTGCAATGGCACTACCGTCTGCCTTGTTCCAACTGGCAATGTAACACATCATTTTGAAATGAGCAGATATCCTGCAGACTGTGTACAAAAGGCCTCTTACCTCTCAGAGTGTAGTGAGCCCAGAACAAAAATATCAAGTACTTCAGGGTGGTTTTTTTTGTTGTTGTTGTTGTTGCTGGGGTTTGTTGTGTTTTGCTTTTAATTTTTAATCAAAATGTCTTCTAGATAGAAATCAAGCAGATTAAATTATGGGCCAATTAAATAAATAAAGTTCCATTAAATAACAAAAGCTAAACAGAAGACATAAATTACTTTACGGCAAATCTGTCAGTCTTTCACTGCAGGGTGCCACTTGAATGTGTGGCATTTTAGCACCATGTTTGATTCTGTATTAATGTTTACATTTTTCATTCCCAGGAGACAGAAGTTTCCCTACTCTAAGCAAAACAATAACTAAATCAATATTCTTTTAACATATCAAACACAAAAGGTGCTAATGTTTAAGGGTAAGGGAAGACTTTGAAGAAGAAGAGGGGTAAATATTAATTCTACCCTTCTGCTTGGGTATTTGTCCTCCAGCCAATGTCCATTTTTTAATACCTAGTTAAAGGCTTCCCACTGCTGTTTATGCCTGGACCACCTGTTCCCATAATTCACTGAAATCAGCAGGGTTTGGCACTGCATTAGACAGTTCATAAAAATACTAGTTCAACAGCAGGCATTTAGGGTGCCCAGTCTAGATCCCATGATCTGAGTGCTATTTCACTTCCATAAAAACCTAAATGGTTATAATTAGGAACAATAAATATGATTGTAAGTCAAGTTGGCGGAAGTGAAGGAAAAGAGACTTTGAAGAAAAGCCTCAAGTGTACTTGTAGCATGAGTGTTAGAGTGAGGGAAAAAGGGACAATGAAGAGTAAGGAATGTAGACCATAATTTCTGGAGTTAAAGGAATGCAAATAACGTTGAATAAAGAGAAGGAAGAGGCAACTTGTCTATTGACAGATTAGAATAGGAAGAGCAGGTGATAAATCATCTGACATAAAGGGGTAAATGAGTGGTGTATAGAGGAACAGAGACAAGAAGAGAAGGTGAAGTGGTAGGTGGCTTGGAGATTAAACAGGCAGATTAGTTAGGTAAATAATTATTGAGTGCCAGTTTTAAAAGCTCGCTGAATTTTAAATTTTAATTCTACCTTCACATCTAGCCTCTCACAAAACTTTATTATCCATAGGTATATATTCACATCTGGAAGAAAAAGTCATGAAACACATTTACAAGTCTTTTATGTTTATCTCATAAGAAACTTTTCTAGCTGCAGAACTGGAGCTTTCTGGTTCTTTTAACTTCCTTTCATTGCTACAGATATTAGATTCTGCCTAACAGCTGACATGTAATGGAATTAAGGTACTATTGCCATTCCAGGAGATGAGGAGGAAAAGGAGATCCTCCTCCTTTTGGGATGGAGAGCTTTTAATTGACTCCCATATACAGTAGCAGCCTCAGGCCTCTATAATTTGACTTTTCATGGAGAAGACATTTTATTCCAGGTCTTGGCACTGTAATGTTCTTTGACATTCAGTCCATGGGGGTATTATCCCACACAGAGGGAGAATCCCAACCTTTTAAGTAAACAGCACTAGATCTCAAACATTTTATCCACTAAACCTGAAATTATTTTTTACATACTTTCCCAAGTTGGAACTGAATGTAGACCCTGACCAGGTCTGGACTCAGTGCATATTTCCTGGTAAAGTGAGACACTTGTTTGGATAGAGGTAGCTTTCTCTAAAAAGAACATGATACTTAGCTAAGAGCTAAGTTAGTTCTGGAACCTAAAGAGAGAGAGGTTAAAAAATCAAAGGTTTCTTTGTATGAAGTTCAGGAAGGTAGAAAAAATATTAATGATGGAATAGAATAAAAAGGTACTATGAGCCATCTTGTACATGGTGAGGCTGATACGGATCCAGAGCCAACAGTCTAATAATCTCCTTGCTCATTCACTCCTTTGTCTCTACTTGGAGCCTTACAATTATGAATGGGTAAATGGTACTTTCATTAGAGCTGGCTATGCAAAGAACTGCCTCAGATCCATGGTCCTCAATGTTTTCATAATGTACTTAAGGGTTTCTTCATACACTATAAATGTATCTCAAACATTTCCTTATCCATAGTGATCTGCAATCCAGTTAAACCCAGTCTTTTTATCCTAGAGAAAGCAGAAATCTAACATTTAAGAAAACATTTAAGGAAACTAGCACAACATAAATGCAAAGTGTTGCCTTTTATCTTCTTTTTGCCTGGGTTGGGATTAAATGTGCAAGACATAGTTTCTTGTTCGGGCTCAGATGTTTATTAATTCTTATTTATATTACAGTCTCACAAACTGTGAGTTCTATAGCACTTCTACTTAACAAACTAAAAATGGAGCCCCCTCTCTCTCTCTATGAGGCCTTTTAAGGATAAACTGTTCAACCAATAAATGACACCTAAATTATTTTTACTTTTAACCGAATAACCAACCACCCGTGGCCTGCAATGTGGAGTTTTCTACCCAATTACAAAATACCACCCAGACCCAGGAAGAAGAAGGTGAAAACGAAGGACGTAGCCTCTGCCCTAAAACCACCATCTTGATATATATATATATATATGTGTGTATATATATATATATATATATATATATATATATATATATATATATATATATATTAAAAACTATATTCTAAAACCTTAAACTCCAAGTTTTCCACCATGTGATATTACACATTTCTATTCAAACTACGCACCCATAATCCCAGTTCTATCATTCCATTTTGGAAGCCTATCATTCCATTTTCCATGGCCTCAGGTGAAATGCAGTGTTTTGTTGGGGGTCAGTGCCTGTCAGCACAGAAAGTATAAAATTCTCAGTGACCAGGGTTCCAACAGCAAAATATTGCAGTAATACAATTCCTGCTTCAAATACACACCTTCCTTTGGGATTCTGCCCATGTAAATACCATCATGTTTTCTGTTTTAAGACTTCACCATGCATGTGAAGTAGATATTAAGAGGCAGTGCTGAATTTAAGAAAAATTATTGAAAATCTTACTTGACTGAGGCCCAGCTGTCACACAGTCTCTTTTTTTGCCCCACCATAGAGGAGCTGGGACTTCTGCCCCTGTCTTTCCCTTGGTTCACAGCCTTCCACTAATTCTGAACATGTGCATATTTCCTACACTTTTTGACATCATCAAGCTGGCAAGTGTCTCATCCAATTTGCTGGAGCAAACCAAGGTGCTGGCATGGCTTTCTTGAATGGTAAATATCATCACTGAGTGTGTAACAGCTGAGAATGTTGCCTCTAGCATCTGCCCACATGCTGTAGGATTATCTGGCATATCCACAATCTATCTGCTAGCAGGAAAATAAATTTGAAAAAGAACAAAAAACAAACAAAACCCACAAACAAACAAACAAAACCAGTCTCCCCAAAACAAACAAACAAAAACCCACAAAAAAACCCCAAACAAAACAAAACAAAACTGAAAGAAACAAAAAACAATAAAGACACAAACCCAAGCATTCAACTCTAACTGAAGCTGTCTTTCTTTAACAAATACAGAAATATGACCATATCTGCTTCAAAAAGTAAAGTTAACAATGAGATCACTTATGCTACCCACACACTGCCGCCTGCAAAGCGGCAAACACGATACAGATACAGAGGAAGAAATTCTGTCAAATTTCATGTGGTTACTGTTGCTTGGGAAACCACTTCCTTGGTAACTACAATGCATTCTCAGCACGACTCAGTATCAATTTCTCTCTGGCTCTGAGAGACACAAACCTGCAGTACAGCGTGAAGTGAGAACAAGAAAAACAAAAAACCAATAACAAGAAAGCCAACCTGAAGAAGAAGGAGAGAATGAGCAAAAGATTTCTTGTTGCTGTTTTTTCAAATGTGTCTAAATGAAAAATAATGTAATCAGAAATCTTTTTGGAAGTTGTTTTTAATATTTTTTTGGAGGAGAAATCATTGATATATGTCAGAAAATGTGTCTTGAATCATAAGTGTGAGGTTGGAGACAGGTTCTTGTGTGGCTCTGGAGAATTGGCACTGAGCCTGCTACGGAAACTTGGCTGTCACTGGTGTTTTCTCTGTTCCACTTTGTCAGGACATTTGTTGCTGAATCCACACTATAAAATGCAGTTTAAGAAAAGATCTGTGAAGAATAACTTGCTAGTATTTTAAACATAATTTCTAAAGAAATTTTTTTAAAAAGAAGATATAAACCTTAGAATCCTTTCCCATACTGCTCCAAAAGAGTTGCTCAGGGATACTGCTGCTAAACCAGCGACAGTTTCCTTACTGCTAAAACACAGTGACCTTTCTTTTAGAAGTATTGGTTTGAGCTCTTTGCATAGAATGCAAAATTTGGGTTATTCATTGTTTCTCACCAAAATCTTGTCTTCTGCTTACCTGGACCTCCAACTTCTCTTTGACAACAGGCGTGTAAGCAGCTCAGCACAGTTTTTGTTCATGAACATAAAAGAAATTTAATTTTTATATGAAACAAATAGAAGAAATTCTCTTGTTATAGCACCAGCAATTTGGGTTTTTTCTTCAGTTTATCTTTTTCTGGGCCTTGTATCAGAATCATTATTGTGTCATTCCAGTAACCCAAATTAAGTAATAGGGAAAAGAGAGAGAGAGGAAACACTGAGAAGTAATATCACATTAAGTGTCCTATCACTATTCTTACAGGCAAAGCAGACTCACCAGCCTGTGCAGTCCATAAATGTGTGTGCACTGGAGGTTTCTTTTTACACAGCTGGAAGTGATTAGAGTGGCAAAAAGGAGGCATCATGACCTCTACTTCTTCCATTTATATTAAGTAGCTTAGGACAGAGTGACTCTAAGAAACCATGAAAAATAAGTAAGGATGCCAGAGAAATCATTTAAATCACCTTCTTTCTCAGTGCAATGAATTACTCCTTTTATGTATATCTGTTTAAATATATAGCTTTCTATCTGTACAGACATACAGATACTTGCTTTTTCAAGGACAGTAATTGATTTTCTACTTATTTACAGACAAAAAATTAGCTGGTTGAAGTTATTTTGTTCTTACAGAAGGAGCATCAGCAAAAAACATTAATAGAGTCATTTTAACACCTTTAGTTCAAGCATGCCTTCCACCCACACTCCAAATGGCAGAGGATATACAAAAACCACATCTCTTCCAGGAATTCAGGAACTTACTGAGTCAATGCAAACATTGGTGCTGAACTGCAATAATATACTCATCCCATTTCCTGGTGCTGTTTCCTGGATTAAATACAGACACAAATCAAGAAATCTGAAAATTAGAAGAGTTTATCATTTGTTCTCTGGAAATACAGAAGTTTGTGTATCTGCTCTGGAGCACATGGCTGTGGGGAGAGGGCAGGAGGATATCCCTGTAATTCTAGAAAAGATGGAGAGAGAGATGGGATAGATCTGGGTAACAACAATGGAAAGAGCACTCTCTCTTTTGGTGTTGACTACCTGGGTCAGCACTAGTTTCTCTTCAAGTATAGTGTCTGAATTCAGAAAAACAAATTAGGCAGTCCAGGGGAGTTGAACCGATATTATACTGTGCTACTATTCTCAGGTAGTTGAAATATTTCTTCAGCAAATGTTTATGGTACATTGAGAATGAAAAACAACAGTGGGAAATGCCAAGTCTTCCACATTGCTGAGATAGCACTTAAAATGTTTTGGCAGTACTCCTTCCCCTCCCTGTGAAGTTTAGTTACTCTATCCAAAAGCACCAAGTAGCCATTAGGATCAACATTATTTGGACACTGATGCCATGGAAGCTCTAGACTTGAATGTGAAGCTGTAGGTCTCCTGGTGCATAATTATTGTTTCCAAACTATTCTTGGATGAAAAGCAGGAAGTTACATATATGTAAAAAAACACAGACAAAACAATTCCAACAAAAGTCAAAACCAAAAGCACAAAGTACAGTGTGATTAAACCTATTTCAAGTAGGGTTTCATTACAGAATTTTGTCAGTGTTTGTCTGTGAAGTGTTCCAAAGCATTCTCAGAAAGCTTTATGGCTCTTCAATATTAGAATACATGGTAAATTTTCAAAAGAAATGTTTTAAATATATGAGGTTCCTGTGAACAATTTTTTCACAGACAAACAATTAATGCATGTTATTCAGAGAAAAACTGCTGGAACAACAGGGACTTGTAGTCAGACCAAGGATTTACACAAAACAGGAACAAATAGCCATCTCTCTTGTACCTTTGGTTGAATCCTAATTGCTGGTATATTGGTATTCTGTGCCATTTCCCATACTTCTTTAAATATGCATCAAACTAATGAAGGGTGATTTGGAACATCGCCCATGACGTTAATGAATCAGGAAGAACAACATCTCAAACCTTGGGCTCCCAGCAGCCAGCCCATTGTCACTCTCTGATGTTTTCACAAACTTCATTTGCATGGTTGTAATTTGTTTCAGTTCAGAATGAAGAACAAATGTCAAACCCCTGTAGTTTTAGCAGAGTTTCCATTTTTTAGGCAGGCTTCCCTACCATTTCTGAAGACTTTTCCTATGGCCCAGAGGACTCACATTATCACAGACAAAATCCAAACACAGTCCCATGGAAGATTATACTGCTCCTCCAAAGCAGTATAAATGGGCAATTTGTCTAAACTCTGGTTAAATCTTTCCCTGAGGCTGCAGGGAGCCCAAGCACAGTCAGCGCTAGGCAAAGATTGATTTACAGAGGAGCACACTGGCCCATTTAGGCCAAACCAAGACCCTGTATTTCCAAACATCCTTCTAAACCCCAAGCAAGGAGCACAGGTGGCACCGTTAAGGAATTAAGAAAATTATCAAGGAAAGTCCAGAGAACACCAGTGGGCAGTGGGAGCAGCTATTACAGAGGTAAAGCAGAGAAATTCTGAGGAAATATTCAGAGAGTCTTAATAAGACTCATTATTTCCAGTCCATGGCCTCACATCTTCTGATACTTGCACTTCACCGCCACACCACATCTCTTCTCTCATGTGTCCCCAGGAAAATGAATTTTTGTATTGTAGCAACTCTGTTGCCCCTTAATTCCCTTTGGATTTCTTCCCACCTATAGTGTATGTTTTATCTCCCTCACTGGATATATTTAAGGGGAGGAAAATGTAGTTGCTGTCATGTTGTCCTTTTCCCTTGTGTTTTTCATCCACCACTCTATTCATTATCATAACACCCATGCCTATTAGTAAGTAAAAGTAACTGTTTTTTCTGCTGCCACTAACTGAAGTGCAATTAAACTGGTGTCACTTTTAGCAGACAAGTTTTCAAAAAACAGTGGCAAGAGATTAGCTTGAAGTATTAAAAAAAGGTTTCTCCCTTAATGAATAAAAATTGACACCCCAGCTGGCACAACACCCCCTGGACTGAGCCACCTGATCATTTCAGCCTCCTCTCTTCTAATCACCAGGATATTCATGTGACCACAGTCTCAAAGATCTCTTCAGTGCATAATTGTGTCCCACAATTTCATAGGCAGAGTGGTTCAGACCATCACAAATTATCAAATAATTTTCTAAAGCAAATACTTCAAAGCTAGTGAAAATAAGGTTGCAGCTAAAATGTTGTGTCTAGCATAAGGTTATTTGCTTTCTGCTTTCAGCTTCCTAAATAATAGTGCTCCTATAACTGACATTGTTTATGATACTTCTGTTAACAATAACACAACCAAATGCTGAATGTACAGCCAAGAGTCAGAGATCTTTCTGCTCATGTTTTAAAACTTTAGTGGCATCATTAGTCAGGTAAAGAGAGAAAAGAAAGGGAGATATAACAGAGATCTATAAAATTATGAGTATTATGAGAAAGCTTAAGAGCAATATTTACTCTTTGTTGTAACAAAATGACTAGGATACAAATTCAAACCAAAATAAGAAGCAACTTCACACAAACCGAACTATGGAGATTATTGCTAATACATGGCATTGTTCCAGTTTATATGGATTCAAAAAATACATTTATGAATTTATGGAATGAAAACTGGGAGAAGTACAGCTTTCCCTTTACTATCCTTAAAAAGAGGCAACTCTGTGATAATGTATTGACAGACAAGGGACCTGAGAGGTAGCTAAGACAGCAGTTATTAAGATGGAAGACAGCAGCTTCCTGAAAAATCAACAAAAAATTGATTCTTTCATGCAGCTCCTGCCAAAACAAGAGCAAACCACAAAGCAATGTGTTGCTTGTATGAAAAAAAAAACTAGCTTGAAATTTAAAGCCTAAATCTCCAGAAAATGCACAGTGCTTAAGGATCTGAGTCACACTTTAGCAGATAAGTAGGCTTTTGTTTCATGTAATGGAACTAAATTCTTAAACTCAAGAGTTTGCCTTAAATGTAGCTTATTTCTTCAAATAATATGAATTGTTCTAGATACTTAATTTTCTTAGCACTGGGATGACATTCAATTCAGATTTCCACAAAACTGAGTAATGAGATAGTCTAGTCAAAAATAAAATTTGTCTCTCAGTTATTCCTCTTATGACACAGTAATTTGACACTGTAAATACAAATCATACCCATAATTTCAGGAAGTACTTGTATGAACAATGAGCTTAATTATGTTGCTTGTATTGAACTTGAAGTAATCCCAGTTGCACTGAATTTTCTATACCTTTATCAATGAAATGAGAAAGAGAAATGGGGCAAAATGAACAATTTGGGTTTGGAACAATGGTTTATGAACAGACCACTCTTTTTTTTTTTTTTCTTGTTTTGCTTTTCTTTTTTTAAAAGAGGACTTTTTGACCACTGTGTGTTGTTTAAACACAGCCATTGTATGCCAAGAGAGACCTTCCACTTGTAGCTGCTGCCTCAAGCCTTGCTAGTACTGCCCAACATACAACTTGTGTCACAGCTGCAAGGTCACGCCACAGACCTGCACTCAGCTGATTGTCCCCAGGTCTCCAGGCCACCTTCTGCAAAGCTGATGCTTTCCATGGTGGGAAACAACTACTCCCAGCAAAAGTGTGAATATGAACCCAAAATTCATATTCTCATTCACTTTTACAGTACTGAAAAGGGTCCTTTTTAATACACTTCTGGACTATTTTAAATACCTTCTGTGGAACCATCAGATCTAGTCAAGAAATTCTGGTGTTTCCAAGCCTGACAAGACTTCTAATTAGATTGTTGAACTACTTTCCTATCCAGGAGTAGCCCAAACAAGAACAAAAACCAGTCAGTAATTACAGTCTACATTAACCTTTACCATTCAAAACCTAACCCATGAACACTCTGGTTCTTCATTAAAATCAGCTTAAAAAACCCCTTTTTATTATTTACAAACCTCCAGGTTATGCATGAACTTTCCAGAGGTCCAGCTGATGAAGTAGAGCTTGTTAGCTTCCAGACTCCACATAGCCTACAAGGTTCAAATTTGAAACCCTGAAAAGTTTTTGCCCCAGACTCCTGACATTTTCACTTCATTAACTTCATTTGAAATGGTGATATGTATGTACATTTCTTTGACCATCTCTTGTGTATATCTTCTCCCTAAAATACTGTAAAGTCAAAAGAAAGTTGCAAACACCACTGCATAAACAAGGGGATTTTATGCAAATGCAGAAAGGGCAAGTTTAGCAAATTGCCTGAGCAAGAAAGTATTTGTTAGAGAATATGTCTTAGTGTGCACTTCAGTACCACTTCAGGTCTTCACATCAACAAACCTTATTTAGCCCTTGCTAAATAAATACATTTTGAAAATGTGTTTTAAATTCAATTGAATGCAACTTTTCTTGTGCATTGCTGGTAACAAATACAACTGATTCCAATCCGTTTTAAAAACCTGAGACAGGACACATTACGTTGTAAAAAGATCAGGATAACCAGTCTGAGTCTGAAATTTTAAATTAAAACATTGGGATATATGATATTCTCTCTTTTGAATAGTGAAATGGCAGGAACATTCAGAAACAGTGAGGAGTCCTCCCTGTGAATTCTTTTAAGTAACTCACAATTCTCTTTTGTTTTAAAAAGAGAGATTGTTATTTTCTTAGGCAGGACTCCAAGAGAAGAAGAAGGGGTGAGAGGCTGATATTTACTACTGCCAAAACAACCATTGTACCATAGCCCAACATTCAACTAAATATAATACATGAATCCAAGACATCTGGAGGAAGAGAAATTCCATCATCCATCTCTGCCTGTCTGTACTAGTTTGAAAACAAACCAGTGGGAGATTCCAAGTCAGAACTGCAGTTTAATAGGAAAAATAAGATAAAAGTGGAAAACACTGGTTTAAAATGACAGTCAGAATCCAACCTGGCACTCTGTTGGTCAGAGTGAAGGTAGCAGTCCCATTAAATGGTTGCAGTCCTGTTAAGTGATAGATGTGGTTCTGTTGAAGCTGTGATCCTGTGGAGAGGTCTGGTCTTCCTCTGAAGGTTCAGTGGTAGTCATCAAGCCTTTGTCCTCTGGGAATGCAGTAGGTAAAGGCTGCCCATGGTGTTCCAAGCCTCAGATTACATCCAGGTAGGAATGCTTGGCTTCTCCCCCTGGGTGGAGCATCTCACAATGGGAAGGTGTAATTTTATCAGTCATGCAGTGAGACTTGATGATCCATTAGTGCAGATAGCCCCCCAGAGGGAGTTATCAGGGATGAGTCATGGAGGAGATAAGGAACACTGCCCCATCTGTTTTAACAATTTATGAAGATGGTAATAGAATATGCCCCGTGACTGAGGGACAGGACTTCAAAAGAGGGGTTGCAAAGTAGTCCAAGCAGAGAGCCTTAAGCCAAAGCTTGAGCAAAAATAGGTCAGAGTTTGAGTTGAAGTCATTGAAGTCCAAGCAATGAAAGGGGTCGAAGTAGTTTATTTTCCCCTCAGTTCAGTTTTATATACTGTTACAGCTCTAGGCAGCCCTAAGCAGTCACATCCTTAAGCAAGAATTTCCCACTAGTTACAGAATCAGCCTATTGTTTGGGTTATTGGCAGTCTTACAAAACTACATAATTTCAAAAACCTTGATATCTTCATATGTTGTACTTTCCCAGTTCTTTTTCCTATCTGTGATGGCTTATCCCATGGATTGTATCTTACTAAGGCCAGGATATCTTGATCCATAAGCTCCACTGTGCTTTCTGTTCTACCTCTCATCTGTTCTCCCATAGAGTACATGCTGCAGAGGGAGTTAACAGGGATGACTCATGGAGGAGATAAGGAACACTGCCCCATCTGTTTTAACAACTTATGAAGATGGTGATAGAATACATACTTTTGGTTACATCTCACACTGTAACCTAAGACACTGGCCAAGCATGGAAATTGAGTTTCTGGCCCAGAGGAGTTTATTATCCCAGTACCACGGTTTTCAGGACCAATGGATGCCTTGCCATTTTCTTAGGACAAAAATGGATTGAATTGAACAGAACAGAATACTTCAGTTAGAAGGGACATACAGCAACCATCTAGTCCAACTGCTTAGATTGTGTGCAATCAATTAGGACCAAGGAGATATTTTTGGCCTGAAAGGAATAAAATTCCTAGTGACCATTTTTGACCATCTTAAGGTGATTTAGAAAAAATCAAACCAGGAAATTTTCAAATTTTCTTGCCTCTTTTCTTCCCTATATTCACTTATAAATTTCTATGGAGTGGAATATATTATCAGCTACTTAACCCTGTCAAGAAGCCATATCAATTAATAGTATAAATCTCTTACTGTACATTTTTATATTATAAGTAAGCTTTATGGCACAATTCCTGTGGATGTACTTCTTGTAGATAATGATTTATATTACATAGTGTCCTGAAGGCATTTTAAGCATAAATGCTTCCTTTCTCCCCTGTAAGAGGGTGGAAATTTAACATGGAATTGGAGAGTTATGTTTGGTTTTTAAAATGTTGTTAAAAATAGGGTGGAATTTGAAGGATTCTCACTTTTATAATCAAAACAAAAAAAGGGCAAAAAGCTTTTAAAACTGTCAAATAGGGCACATTTGAAAACTGTACAAGTAAACTGCCATTATCTATATGCTAGGATAACTTGTGCTTTACAGTCTTTTCTGTCTATTTGCTGTGCAAACTGCTTAGGAGCAGAGGAAACCATAGGCTCCAGGAGCCAATCTGCCACTGTTGTCTGTTTATGTAGTCTGATAGAATTTACATGGGCTGGCAGAAAAAAGTTGCCCTTTGCATGCTTTGTCTCTAGGGGAATTTGGAAGTATGTCCAATTTTTAAAAAATAATGATAATCACACAATACACTATGCACAAATAACCGATTTTCTAAGGCCTTTTCTAAGCAAGCTAAGTCTGTTGAACAGAAGATAACAGATAACACTTAAAAGAAAAGGAAAACCAACCCATTTATGCATCAAAGTTAAAGTGGGTCACTCTGCAACATAAAGCACATTTTTAGTGGATATAAATTTAGCAGCTCTCTGCAGCATTATGCATGACAGCTGTCTTGTGATATTTCAAGTATAGAACAGGTCCCTGGAGACACCCCGTAATTTATAATGGACTAACCATAATGAACCATAGCAGTCAGGAAAGGAGCTGGTTCCAATAAAATAAGGAATGTTGGTCCACTCGTCCTATAGGAACATCATGTTGAAGATCTCACTTGTCTGGGATCAGACAGGAACAGTGGGCAGGTCAGTTTGTCGGTCATTAGAAAGGAAAAAGCCAAAACAGAAAATCTCCTGTTTGTCTAGAGTAAGAACTTGAAATAAAGAAAGCAAATACAAAGGATCACAATGCAGTTTTCCAGCAGACTAATAACTAGCAACCCTTTTCTCCAAGTGCACAGCAAAAGCCTTTCTGCTGTTTGTGCTGGCAATGCTTTATCATAATTGGTGCAGTAACAAAATCCAGTGATACCTGCCAGCCAAGGGCTCTGCCTTCCTCAGCTGTGCTGCAAATTAATTAGGCCCCAGCTGTCTACAAAGGCACTCTTTGTGATGTATCTGTTACTTCATTGTTTCACAGGGTCCTTGCAGGTAGACTGTGGGTGTCTATTTGCTCTCTTCATGGCTACCAGGGACTGATACCCAACAACCTGCACAGAGTATAGGAAAAGATAAGCTGATTAAAAGTGCTCTTTTCCAAAACACAAGGGCATCTTTAGCATGTCTATTCAGTGCAGAGATCTGCACACCTTGTAATTAATGAAAGTTTAGGTTAACCTCTTGCTTGTCAAGGCCTGGAAACTTCATTTCTATATCCTAATTTCTTACAAGCCTTTGATGACATGAGAAATTATCAAAGATATTATTAACATGATGAGAGTTTCACTTAACATTCTCCTATTCTGTCACTTGTTCCTTCAAAATAACAGTAACAAAGTGCTCTAATTACATAATACCTTGCAGTTATCAATTAATGATATAATTAAGGCACAGGTATAACTATTTTCTAATTCAAAAACAGTGGAGGTAAAATTGTCTAGGAGAGAAGAAGGGAGATGCCACATGGGATGAAAACCTGAGGCAAGTCCCAATCTGATAGCAGGCTTACTGTCTATCAAACAAATGTTTTTGGAAATCCCAGAACTTCTTTCCAAATTCACAATATGCCAAAGCTGTGGTAATCTTAATTTAATTCCTCATAGCAAAGTGTCAGTGCTTGTACATGCTTGTACACAATTGTCATCCTCTTTCAGAGCTGGATCTCAAACACAGAATCTAGCAAGAGGTATTCTGCCTCTGCTAAAGATTGGTGCAGGGGTATTGCAGTTTGACTTTTTATATTTTCCAAGTTCCATATCAGTTTTCATCTGTTCTGTTTCATTAGAATTAAATAAGTCACTTTAATTCTTGCAGGAATGAGCAAAGCCAACTCTCTTCTCAGCAGTGTACAGATTTTGCATAAAGTGTAGTTTCTATTTCAACAATATGCACCAGTGCTTTCAAAATCTAGGCAAAGCATTTTCATTTACAGGGCAACAGATCTGTCTAATTATCTCAGTTTTTAAAGGAGCAAGTTCTTCCCTCCCCTCCTCCATTAATACAACTGCTCAAATATTTTTCAGGGTGTGCACAATAAATGGAAATGGGTGCTTAACACCTTTGGAAATCCTTTGGGCAGAGTAAACTGAGCCGGATTTGGTATTTGATTTCAAGTATTATCAAATGTAAAACACACATCTAGGGAAAATGTAAGGATTTGGATGCTGGATATTCTTTCCTTTCATCAACACCAGCAGCTATTAACTCATATCACTTTCCTGTAACCAATCTGAAATGGGAAAACCCTGGTGATGGATGGCTGGACTGCAGTTAAAAGACAGGGAAACGTTATGCCAGAGGAGCAGGTAGTATTTACTTTAAAATCTTACAGCATGAGTGAGGAAACAACCTTTACTTTTCATCTGCCTATCCTTTCCATTTTTATGTTTCTTTCTTTTGCCTGGACCTCTTAGAAAGATTTCCTCTGCCTCTTTCTTTCATCTTTAACTTTGAATGTCAAACCTTTTCAGTAACCACATTGCTTTGGGTACTAATGAAGGCAAATAAATAATGCTTAACCTTTCTTAGAGAGATCTATAGACTCTTCCAAAACCAATTAGGGCTTACATTTTTTGCTGGAATTAGTAAAAGTCATCATGCTAAATTTCCAAACTTGTCTAAGAAAAGAAACCATTAAAATTAGGGTTGGGGAAGGAGAAAGAAAAAGTTTGTCCTTCCTACAGTCTCAAAACCTTCTAATTTTAAAGTATGTTATGAGTGGGAGAAAAAAGAAGAAAATAAATTAGGTGATGCATGTTGCACTTCATGGCTGCTTGAGAGAATGGGAGGGAATTTGCTGGATTTCACCACACTGTTTTCATGTTTTTGGTTTCTTTTTTTCGCCCCCTTTTTCTGTCCAGCCATTTTTTTCCTTGTCTGTTTGGCACATATTTCCAATTCAGATATCTTTTGAATGATGACTAACAACAGCAGCAATAAAAAAGCCCTGATTTTTCATAACCTAAACCACAGAAGCACATCAAAACCAATCCAATTTGTCTGCAAATCTCACAGATAAATCTTGCTGTTGTGACATGTAGGTTTTGATCTGTGTATTATCCACATTCCTTCTCCTGTCAGGTGAGTGTCTTCTCACCTGAAGAAACAATTTCATTGCACGACATGGAAGTGGAAATATCACCCCCAGTAATGGAACTGCACTGACCCTACCATGACCACATTAGCTTTTGTGCTCTGGGTTTATCACTACACATCTTGCCCTTTTTGCTACTGTCAAAGAACACATGACAGGACTTCATTTCCTGTCTCCTGTATGACATTGCACTCCTGTGCCTGCCTGTGATGTCTCCTCATAAGCATCAATGCCATGAAATTTCAACAAAGGGTTGAAGAGCAAAGACTGATATGATCAGTCAGACTCTTCAGAAGAGATCTTTGGGAACGTTTAACAAGGAGATCTCAAAGGTCACAGTCCAGTTTCCTGTGGGCTTAGAAAGCAGCAGATTTCAGACACATCAGCCAAGCTGAAATGTGAGTATATTTGACCATAAATACCCACTTATACACAGAGCTCTACTCAAGTCCCATCTGAAAACAAAACAGCACCAAAACCAAAAATGGGCAGTTTACACAATTTAGTTTTTAAAGCTTTTGTAAGGGAACTTATGCAAGCTTTGTTTCCTTGGCTATATTATTTTCCAAAAAAGAGAAAATTTTAAAAAAGTGGTCTCAGCTGGAAGCATGCCCTTAGCCATTAGAGTGCCAAAATGAATGCAGTATGTCAGCTCTGACAATCTGTCAGAAAGAGAGAAAAAAATAAATACTGTTGTTCCAAGAAAAAGATGTAATCAAAAGTTTTGCCCTAACATTGAAACAAGCACTCCCCCTCCTCCCAGAAAACAGGGCCCAGAGTCTCAGCCAAGGGAAATACATCTCCTTTTATATAAGCAATTTTCATCACCTGAATAGCCAACCCACATTTCTTGACATAACCATATATTTTTTTAACTATATCCCTTGATTAGACTCATATGAGCACCATAATAAATGAGTCATTCCACATATCCCTCAATAATTACAAGCATTATGGATTCATAATGTCATGCTGGTCACTAATTTTGATAATCACAGAATTTATGTTTGTGAACATACTTGCTGTGTAGTTATAATGTTGCATTTATGTATATGCAGCAGCTATGTGTTAGATGCCATCAGGTGTGTTAGTTCCCATTATTTCACTGTTTCACAGCTGTTCAGTATTTGACAGATGCATAATTTCATTCTTTAAAATAATCATTTTCCTTTTATAAATTAATAACTGTGATGGTAGATAATTTCTGTCATGTTTTGTTAATCTTAGATTATCAAGATATATTCAACAATGCAATTTACCCATAAGAAGTCAGTATTATGGTTTCTAATTTGCAATCTAGCAAATTAAATGAAGGAGAGGTCATGTTACACAGGTCATGAAGTGTTAAAACTCAGAGTAAAGGAAATAAATTATTCAAATACCCTATAGTACTAGCCTTATTTTTGTGTCAGTTGACTCGATATAACTCCTGTTAGGATGTGATAACATAAAATGCATTTATAAACACAGACAAGTGAAATAGTAGTCAGACATTTTTTGATTTGGAAATGACACTCACCAATTAATATAAATATTTTTAGTCTCTGAAATCATGAACCAGTCTTCAAGTTGAAATACTTTGCTTCCTAGCTTGTAAAAATCTCGAAAATAAGGGGCAACAGTATATCACAGAGTTGTAACAAAGCAACTGTGCTGACATTCAGTCTTTTTTCAGAACTAGGCTCTCCTTTTCAGAAGCTTCAGAGGAAGATGTGGTATTTTAAACAGTGAGGGAAGAAAGACATATTTGAGCTTTCCTTAAGAGTCTGGAATATTTTACTTCTCATGTTCTATGTCTCCTGACACAGAATCATCATCTTGCACCCAGCCACTCCTCACCTCAGTACCATCTGTAAGACTCAAGTCTTCCCATCTTCAACCTCTGCTCTTTCTCTGCAGAACTGGTGCCCTTTATCCACAGAAAAGAGAGACAGAACAGATCAATTGTTAAAGCAGTGCTGTTGTGGGGCTGGTACAGAGAATAGCCAGGTGGACAACTTCAAAAAGAATAACCAACTGCTGTCTGCATGTCCAGACAAAAATGAGAATTTGGCAGTTTTAGCTTTTGGCAGCCTTTTGTCTGATGGCCATTTGTTCCCTTTCCTGGTGCTCCATCTGCTCCCCCTGGTAGGATCCACCAAAGAATCAACTGCAGGAATGTGCAGCTAAAGCTACCAATAAACACCCTGTAATATCCCCCATGCAGTAATAACTTGGGGTTTGGAAACACTGCTATGGATTTCCTTTTATTAGAGCTGGGACAGCAGACAAGAAAAACTAATAGACATGAACTGTTCACTCAGCACAGCCAGCAAACAAGTGTAAGTCTGAACTATATTTAAGGCTCAGGATTCCACTAAGACAGAAAGCAACAGCAAAACCAGACCTGAATTAGTGGACATTTTACTGCTTTGGAGCACAATGAGAGACCCAGCCTCTAATCCCTGCTACAGCCCTGTCCAAAGCAGTCAGAGCCTCTCATGACCACGCCTGACTGCTCTCTCCTCTGCTCATCTTGAATTGTTCTTGAACTGAACCACTCCAACAGGAAAATCTAAATCCACCATCCTGAAAGGGACAATAATTTTTCATCCAGAATTTCTCCTGTTGGAGCCTAAGTAGGAAGAAGAAGGAATGAAACTTGAGACTTCCATATCTGAAGTCCACATGTTCAAGTAAAAGGAAATACCATCCCCCTGCAAAGAGACCCTTCCATATTTCTGTAAGGGGGACACCAGCAACTCACCATGGGAAACAGATTCACAAGAGCTGACCCAGAGATGTTACTGAACTTCTGAGAATTTTCAGCTGTGCCCTCTCCTCTCAGCATTTCCTCATTGACCAGCACCAGGCCTCTCACTGTGCATTGCTTGCACTCCCCAAGGGCTGCACAGGCAAATTAACACCATGTTATGGTTCCCCCTTCCCATCCTACACCTGCATTTCAGGTGCCTCAACACCCAACCTCTGAGACCCTTTCTGACCCAAATTCAGTTACTCACTTCAGATGAGAACTGAAATCTGCAGCTTTGAGAAAAGAGCCTGTCCAACATAACACAACTACATGTACATATTTTAGGTTTTCTTTATTTATATTTTTAAATTCAAGAATTACACACTAGCCAACATTATTATATATTTACATGCTGAAACTGGCTGCAATAATTTTAAATTCAAGAAAATATCTCTTATGTGCTACTCATTTACAATCATCATTTTACTACCTCATATATCCCAGAGGTTAGCAGTCCTTTTGAGAAAGACATGAAGATCTGATGCAATGATATCCACTAGTATTTTGCATTTTCTAGCCATTGGAAAATGTGCATTATGTGCATATAAGAAAGGCTACAAGGTCATTAGTAAGGCTGATGATTACTACATTATGAAATAAATAGTACTAAGTAAAAGATAACTCAGAACTGTGCAAAGACAGTACTAACAGAACCATTTAAACACCCATGCCAATAAAAATGTGATAGAAGTCAAATCATAGGCAATTTGTCAGAATTAATCATGTTTCAAATGTTCTTTTTGTCTTCAACTGAAAGTAACAGGACAGACCATGAAACCATACAGCCTGGTGAGTATCTGCCAAATGACAGGAACAGTGAAAACATACAAAATGCTATCAAATTGGAATAGATGACCTCATGTCTGAAAAACATTAAAAAAATACAACCCTTAGTATGAAAGTAGAGGTGAGATTTTTCATCATTTAAGTTTCATTTTTTTGTCAAAGCACTTACAAAGAAAATAATTTTATATTCATGAAATGCTAGTGTTGCATATTCTTGTAGAGATGATCTATTTCAATTTTATATAACGGATATTTAAATTATCAGTATTTTTACAAAGTAGAATAGGGCAGTCTTTTTGATCAACAACATTCCATTTGCTTCTTAAAAATTTAGACAAAGTTCCTAGTGCATTTTACTAAGCTTTACCTTTGGTGTTAAGCAGAGACTTTTTAGATTTCTCTTTTAAACAATTTCTGGAGTGAAGATTCTTTGGCTTTGGGGGGACTACACTATCTAACGACAGTCAAACATCCAGTTGTTTTTTGTTTTTATTTTTTAAAGCAAAATATAAGCCTACTATTAAATACCATAAGAGACAGATTTCAGAATCAGACAGATCCAATATGCAGGCTTCTGTAATGAAATCGCCAACAGCTGAATTCTCACTTACCCCGGACACCTTCACCTCTCCTCTCACCAGAGCAAGGTGAAGGTGCCTTCTTGTAAGTGAAAACCAGGCCCTGTTTGTTTTGGCTACTCTGAGTACTGAGTGTGTGGCCTGAACATTTTCACCATACAAAAGAATCAGCTGTGCCCATAGGAACATTGCCACGGTGGCTATTTTACACTACAGCACTTCCTGTACTATTTTATATCTGGAGTCCGAATCTGTTTATGCAAAAGGGTGTTTAAATTACTCTGCTAGAGCACTGCAATTATTGTACTTAGTAAAAAAAAGTCACTGAACAAATACTGTATCTATCGACTGCTCATTTACAGCTTATTTAATTATTTACATAATTTTAGGACACATTAACCTAAACCATAAGTAGAATTAGCTTTTTGCCTTACCATAAAGTACAAATTAGAAGTTAAAAATGTTTAAGAAATCTGATAATATTTACACACGTTCAGCTTAAGTTATGGTTGCTCACATTGTATGGTCTATGTACACATAGCAAAATGTTTTGATCACTACTGATATAGTATTGTACCCTGGCCATCCCACCCTAGATTATTTTCTAGAAATAGTATCTATTTTTGCCTTTTATTTTCTCGGTTCCCTAAGGAATTGGTTGGTTTTGAAAACTTACTAGTGGACAATGCTGTTATAAAAAGAGAGAGAAGAAATAGGCAAGCAATGTGAGGACTAGTCTAATTCCAGATGCAAGGAGGTACAGTACTATCATCATGTCAAACAGTGCAATACTCCATACGAATCATAAGCATTGATCTGCTGATATAGAAATGCCCAGTTACCCTGTAGAGTAAGTTGTTTGGTTTTTTTCCTAAATACATTAATCTTTTTTTTTTTTTCTCAAAAATATATTCATACACTGGTTGATGGTAGAAACAAAACTATTATTAGCTTATTCCTTTAACACACCAACATGTGAATGTGTGTGCATATATATATATATATATACTCAGCATGTGTATATATACACACATATGTCCATACAGACATTTGGGGGTATGTCCATATGCACATACAGTTGGAAAATGTTTCACATCTGTTCACCTATGTTTCAGCACTGTGTTATAGGATTGGAACACTGCCTAATAATTATAGTGAAAATTAATTGAGGTTTAATTTTAATGCATGTTTTTCTGAAATAAATAGGATATTTTCCCCAGGCGTAAGACCACCACTCATTTTCTCTATGCATTGTGCTTTTGTACCTTACAGATTTTATGTCTTTTTTGTTAGAATGTAAGAACTCTCTGAAGAACTCTGCCACATGCTGTTATCTAGGACTCTGTTTTCCTCCCCTGGGAATGAGAAAAGAAATGGTCACAATGTCATTGCTTGAGTCTTTCTTCCCAGTCATTGAACTGCGATAGGATAGAAACATAACATTCCTTATGCAAACACAGAAATATGTTGCATGAATTTTCAGTTCTGAAAATGTGTATCATACTTACTAGCAGTCATGTACAGTATATATTTACAGATTGATCTCAAAGATTTCATTAAAACTGTGCCATGTTATAATTCCCCCATGAATTTCACAAAGACGAAAAACACCTTAATTGCTGGCTATTATGTCTAATAGAACAATAAAATGTGCAACTATAATTATATTACAAGTTTTATCTAAATCATCAACTTTGCTATTTTGTTTATTGAAACCAACAACAATTAACACGGTTAAAAAGATCTAGAATATTCATTTTCGGTCAATTCTAAAGTAAAGCAAATTTATTCTAGTTAACCTGGAGGGTAGCACACATAGCAAACCCCGTTAGCTCGTGTATGTTGGCATCATTTCCCACTTTCACTCAAGTATCTCAGGAGTAAGTGCTTACCTTGGGCTCGAGTTATCCTTCTTCCTTGATAGTGCCTCACCAGCCTTTCTCACCCCCATCCTTTTATATCACAGTGTTAAGCCTTAGTACAAAATGGTAGAATCTTTCTCTTTCACTAATTTTATACATCACATTAATAGCCAGAAGAACGTAGTAAAAGCAAAAGTGCTCCCCTCCCACAGATAATTTATCTTTCCTAGTGACACCTGAGCAGAAACCAAACATTTTCTTTCACTCCCTGAAAGCAACATCAGAGAGTATTATGGCTTGTACTGTAGCTTCAGAAAAGTGAATGTGCAGTTCCAGGATTCGATCTCTGTGGTTTTTGGAATAGCTGAAGCAGTTACCAATGCAGAGAGTCAACATATTCCCTGTAAGGTTTTATATTTGATGTGTACCAACCACAGACAGGCTGTGAGCTCCCTGCAGTCACACTTTGCTTCTGTGAAACAATAAAAGGAGCTGTCAGCTATCTCTGAAATGAAAGAAAAGCTTGTACAGAAGAATACTATAAGACTGTTTTCATTTAGGATAATTAATATATTTTTCAAAGAACAGACTTTGAAGAGAAAAACTGAATTTTGATATGCTCCATTTCTGAAAATTGGGAAAAAAATCCAACATAACTCATACCTATCAGCTGAAATCCCAAGTGCATCTACAAAGGTTATTGCATTATGCATGAAATGCAGTCACAAATTATTTGAACAAAGAGCAAAATTTTGACTTGGAAAGTTAATCACATGAGGAAAACCTGTCTCTACATATTGCAGAGTCTGAGCCTGGAGGCAGTGTGTGAATGCACACAACTTCCTGGCAGGTGGGGTGTATTGCAAATCCCATCCCAGGCTCCAAAACTATCCTCTATTTGAACCAAAAATAAGCATATGAAATGCTCAAAAAAAAAAAAAAAAAGGTGAATATTTATTTGCCTATTAGCTCCCAGAACTATTCTTCTCCTATTAGTGTCATTCACTGTCCAATGATGGGGGGGGGGGGAAACCCAAAAATAAAACCACAGAAACTTGTAACAAAATTACTCTTTTAAAGGAAGAACAAAAAAATGTAAAAAAATATTTTATGAAAAATATTCCGAAGAATTTTTTTTTAGTACCCTGAAAAAACACTTATACTCTCTAGTTTCTTTCAAAATTTTGTACACAGATGAGAGGTAGTATGGATGCAACAGATGTGGCTTTTGCTTCTTGAAACATTGCATCAAACAATACTGGGGATCTGATCTAATAAAAGCTATCAAGAATTTTTACTTTTTTACACAGTTCTTGTGACTGCTGTTTTCATTACAAAAAAAATTCCACAGTGGAATAAGTGACTTTTTTTTTTGTCTAAATTATTTTTTTCTATTCTGTTTTGCCTGTAAAAATAAAGCTCAATGGAATGAAAAAAACCTCAACCTTTAATTCAAGAAGTTTCCCAAAGAAAAACTGAAATTTTCTAGTTTTTCAATGGAAATCACCCTAAAGCAGGAAACATTCACTCTTAAAGTGATGGCTACAAATTTCTTTCTTTTAGAACAGTGAGTTAAGGAAAACAAAAAGTGAAATGGTATTGCCTAATCCAGACTGAGAAGACACCCCGTCAGTACCTCTTGTACAGAAATACCTATGCTTAGCTCTCGACTGCTGAAAGAGGTACAGAACCTTTAACCAACAGCAGGAAGCATAATGCTGGAAAGATGAAAACTTGGAAGAAAACACACAACTCCACACATCTATTCCAGACTAAGGTGTGTACAATGACAACACTCATCTGCACCGTGTATATACATATATATATATATACACACACACTTTTATGTATATGCAGCCTCCTGTCTCCTTGCCCCTGCACTTTGTAATTGCTCTCTCACTCTCCCTGCCCTAGAGAAAGGCAGGGCAGCACTGCTTTCCTTCAGCCATCTACAGAATTACTGTTTGGGCAATCGATTTTGGCACTTTGGACAGACTCCCTTTCCCCAACACAACACAGCAGCATCTACCCATTTAGTGCTGATGCATTTTTTATATTGTCCCTACATTCCTCTATTGACCCCAAACACAGTCTCTGTGACTGTGAACATATGTTCTCTCTTTAAAAATACAAACAAACTAGTGCTTCTTGCTTCAGCTTCTGTGCAAACACCCAACCCCAATATTACCAGTCAAAGGTTCAGTTCTTTCAATAAATAAAAGGAAATACCTGAATATGGTTGGGAAACCTCTGACCATCATCATCTTGGAAAGATGATAGGCACTACTTGTTTTCAAGTTTACACATTTAAAAAGTAAAGTGTATGTGTTTCATAAGCATGATAACTTAGTACACTCCCTTAAGTGTATATGCATGCCGTGGATATGCACTGTCCCTAGAATGGCATGTACTGCTGTTGAAATTAAAACTTGTTTCTCAAATGCTGCTCTATAATTTGTACCACTAAACTCAAATGGCCATTAAAAAAAAGAAAAAGAAAAAAAAAAAAGACAGAAGTGATTTTCAAAACCCAATTTGCCTTTACACTCAAAATGCACTTATATTTTGATAAGGGGATATGTCCATACTGCAACTTAACATATGTATGGTTTAGCAGATACAACCAAAACATAAAAACAGACCATAGAGTGGGCCAGCAACTAAGGTGTTTTAAAATAAATTTTTGTCCTGAATAGAATTTTTCCAAGTCCCACTTTTGGCTGTACAACCGATTTGAAGAGAAATCCAGTTCTTGCTTCCTCTGTGGCTTTGCTTCTTAGTTCACATAGTAAAGCCAGTAGACAATATTGAAGAAGGAAAAAACAACGGGGAAGAAGATGCGAGACCATCGATCTATGGCATTGACATCAGTCAAGTCAGGGATGGTGATTTTCAGCTGGGAAGCACGTCTCCTTAGCCTGCTCTTCTTCTGTGCCACGTGTCGCTCCAGGGCGTTGCGGCCGAAGCTGTGTCGAGGCAATCCAGCTTTCCGGTACTGGATGCTGGAAGTGTCATAGGCCAGCATTGTGCTCCTAGGGTCCCCAAGCCCCATCACAGCCTCGGAGGCAGCCATCTCGTTTTTAATTTCGAGCGTGCTCAACAAAATATTTTCGTGTGGATCCATCTGTAAAAAAAGTGAGAGAGCAGCTTTAGCAGGAGAGAAAGGAAGCCCAGTCAGCTGCAAACTGAAGCCATGCTGATAAGGGCTGTATCTAATTAATAATTTATTGGATACCAGCCTAAAAGACTCTAAGCATAGCTGTGATTATATTTATTATCATTTATTTGTGAGCTCAGGGAGAAATAGGGCCAGTATAGAATAATGCAATAAATGGTATTTCCCTAGACCCGATGTTCAGCAAGCACAAGCAATACCTGGGAACAGAGAACACGCTCAGCTCCTGAAAGTGGGATTCTGCCACTGAGTAGGATATCTGGGGCAAATACTGAACTTTTCGGGGGTTTTGGAAGGAAATCGAATGGAAAAGGATCTGCTTCGTTTCAGTTTTTCTCCTTTCAAATGAAAGCTTTGGCTCTGACACAAACTTTCATTATTGACGAGGTCTCTCTGCCTCTGAGGTACAGAGCACTGCACAAGAGAATGCATGTTTTAGGTCCCCATATTCCAAACAGAAGTGCTGGTTACTTGGGGAAAGGCAATGGTCTAACTATATAGTCTAATTGTAGCTATGTGGAAACTCCATGCCCCAGTACTAATAAATTTCATAAATACAGTGCATGCTGTAATAGCATGCTGCTGTAATAGCAGACATCTGCAATTTCAAGCAAGGAAAAAGATATGCAGGATGTAATCACATCAAATGTACATTGAACAGTTGTTTCAATGGGTAAGATTTAGCTACTATGCATTATTTAAAGGCAATTCAGTGAAAAAAAAATTAAAGCAATACTGTAGAGAAACCCCTTAGACAATCAAGAGGATTTCAAAGATAAGGAACTAAATTCCACTCTTAGGCAATCTGGAGAAGATCTGCAGTGTGGCAGGAGATTTTAAAAAGAATCCATTTATAGAAAACAAATAAAAGTTATTTAGGAAGTTCTAATTCTTCTCAGCCTTCCCTCTAAGCATGCATTTTGAATTGTATGATAACAGATGATAATTAACTAAAAGTACTTAAAAACAATAATAGCTAATGAGAAGCTAATTACACTGAATTAGTGATGGTAGTGCAGATATACTCTGGGCCAAATAAAAGAAAAAACTGTCCCAGAGCTCCTTTAAGAATAACTCAGCCACATTATTCATTTATCATGCACAGAACATATTCTATGATTATTACTCAAAGTGCAAAAACTGTGACTTTTGTGGATTTCTAAACAATAACAGGGTATTAGTATATTCTGTAATATTTAGAAACTAGCTGTCAGCAGCAGGTGCAGACTGTATTTGCCATTATTAAAGCCCCTATGTAATATTTACCATGGCAAGATGAGAGAACTGGGTTTAAACCAGTTGCTTTTAGTAGCACCTCTTGCACAGAGCTATGAACTGAGAAGTCAGATGCTCACAAAGGTACTTTAGACCTACTGAAACACTGTTATTTGAGTGATTACATCTGTTCAAGTGATCCACAAAAACTAGTGTTGCTGAGATGACAGATTTCCCTCTCTTGCACTTTTTCCCACCCATCTGTGTGAGTTTGCACCCCTCTTGTTTCATTGTATTTTAGTTATAAATCAAATGTCATGACTCAACGTGAATCACACAAAATCTTTCACTTTTGTTTGCTTTTCATCAAAGCCACATGAAATTTTTGAAATTCCTAGTGTCTTAGGGACATCAATCTTTACTTGAAAAGCACTGTAAAAATGGAAAAGTTGAGCTGGAACTCAAGAAAAATTCCTTTAAGAACTCTGTAGCATGATATTGAGCATAGTGAGGGAACCCTGCTTCTATCCAGGAAGGCCATCAAATCAGTTCTCATCTGCATCAGACAAAACTAAGGTATAAGTAGGATTCCAATGAAGCTTTCAAATAGATCCATAAAACTTCTCAAGATGGATTTCAAACATTATTTTCTAATGAGTGTATTTATTTGGAAAATTATTTTGTGATTTTTGGGGTAAAATGACAGGGGACTCATTTTTGTTATTAGATCTCAGACCAATCAATCCCTGACCAATCTCAGGGCCCTAAAAATAAAACAATTAATTACAGGCACTTGGCATTCATTGATCCCAAAATGTCTAAAATCACAAGAGGTATGTTTCCTACATGAGGGGTGCAAAGTCATTTGGAAACTCCATTTTCTATATTTGCATATAACCTCAAGAAAAGAAGTTTTAGTTCCAGTGACATCAGGAGAAGTTTGATGTAACATCCACTAATGTAATGGGTTTACCCCTCAGCCCAGAGCCTGGGTTATTTTCACCTCAATGTTGTGCATTCTAGGGTACTATTTTTGGAAAGATTTTAGTGCCAACATTTTTTTTTTTTTCGCATCTTAAATCTTCTTAGGTTGAATCTACTTTAAGCATTTTATCCTTTTGATCTGCAATGATATTAGAAATTTGAGCGCTCTTTACATATTTGCATACATTCTATGCAACACACATGCAAGAAAGGCTATTTTAGTCTGCTAGAGTTAGACAGTCATGTTTCAGCAACATGGTATCACTCCAGTCAACTTTTTTCTTAGTGCAGCAAAGCACTGCAGATGTCTGATAATCTTGGAAGCAGTTAGTAAGATTAGTGATGCTGGGCAGAAAAAAAATTAAGCAATATTCTAAACTATCTTCTAGGGAAAAATGTCTTCTTCTGTACAGATCACACTCATATCAGAGTTGAAGCACAGCATTTTTCAATATTCCAAGACTTTTTCAGAAGAAATAATGCAAAATACAATAAATATTAGCGCTGGGCGAATCTTCAAGTGTTACCATACCCAGGTGAACACCACAAAGTTCAGTTCTGTTTCTTGAGCACTAATTTTACCCTCCTGCATCTGGAATAATGAATTGACCGTAAGAATAAATGCATTTTTTCATGATATTCTGAATTCCCAACACAAAGGAGCAGGAAGGGAAGGAAGGGAAGGAAGGGAAGGAAGGGAAGGAAGGGAAGGAAGGGAAGGAAGGGAAGGAAGGGAAGGAAGGGAAGGAAGGGAAGGAAGGAAAGGAAGGAAAGGAAGGAAAGGAAGGAAAGGAAGGAAAGGAAGGAAAGGAAGGAAAGGAAGGAAAGGAAGGAAAGGAAACTCTTCAACCTTTGTGAAAAGGTTCCCTGTCAGATTAGAGAGAGCTGGGAATGTTTTTTCTACCGAGTAGATTCGCCCAACTCTAATTAAAACATGCTTTTGTAACAAAGTGACGCCTGAGATAGAATGACAGTGAACTACATTTATTGTAAACAGCACCACCCATTCAAAAGGATCCCAAAGCGCTTTACAAGCATTAGAAAGAAGAACCACTTCACTTCCCAGTGAAGCACAATCACCTCTGAGGTGAAATATGGTGACTGACAGTGCAGAACAACACACTTTATTTTAGTCGAGGAAATGGAGAATGTTGTAGCCAATTGAAACTATGGGGTGGGTGAGTGGTGGTGGGGAATGTTGGGTAAGCAGAACAGTTACATAAATTGATATTTGGCCAGGTGCTTGGGGTTGAGATGACCACGCTATAAAAAAGTGCCATGGGATCTTTAATGACCATAACCGGTCAAGACCTGAATTTTACGTCTCTGAGGATAAAAACATTAGAAAACAATGAAAGATACCTTTGTTGAATACATTTCTGGACAATGATATGTGCCAATTATTCTTCTGTCCTGTAAGTTAATAAAATCAAGACCAGTTTCCTTAGAGATAAGGCAGCTATTATCTTTCATTTAAAATTAAAGCACTGTAGGATAATAGTAGGACAAGTAATTATATATAGGGACCTCTAAGCCAACAATTAGCATAGGTACATTCTGGCTTCAGAGGTACTATTACTGCCTTGCTCTGCTCAGGGTAACATAATGTTGTGATGTAAATGTATTTTTTCCAACTGGTCATTTGACCAAGGAAGATATGATGATATGAAAACAATTATTAAAATTATTCCGGGGGGGGGAAAGTAAGTGTAAAAGTGGTTTCAAAAGGAGGTGGAGGAAGGTTAAAAAGATCTCTTGGTGCTGAAAGATTGTTCAACCATAGAACTAGACTCTTTATGGTGAACAGGAGAGTTCAAACTTAATGGAGAAATTCCCAGGACGAGAAAGGAAGGGAGGATGAAGATGAAGAAAAAGCAGCAGCAAGTACTATGGAAATAAAAGGTGAGGCAGAAGTGGAGGAGAAATGACCAGAGCTCAGCAACCATGCAAGACACTGGGGGTTTTATAAATCAATCTTAAATGTGAACGACAAAATATATGATGCAAATGATTCATTATAGGTCCAGGTCAAACAGAAGAAAAGCTGACTCTGGAGCCTTGAAAGAGGCCATGACTTCTTTGATGGTCTCAAACAAAGGGTATACAGAGGAAAGCATAGAATTGTTACCATTATATATTCTTCCTGATACCTAGAAACTCCAAAATGATGGCTTTCTTGAGGAATTCCTCTTACAATAATACATTAGCAACTGTAAAATACAGGGAAATTACAACTCCCACACACATTCATAAGGAATCCTCCAAGGATGACCAGACCTCTGAAACGATTAAATTTCAGTAAATCAGTTCCTTGGTGATTAGAGCTTTAACATTGCTCCAAATACTTGTAAATCCATTTCTAGACATCCATTTTTACCTTCTGATATATGTGACTTCTTGATCATGACCTTTAGTAACTCATCAATAACTCAGTTTGCAAGTATTGTAGGATTCTGGAGAAATGGTTGAAAACACAACTTCCTGTTGGTACACATTACTTAAACATGGGATTCTTTATATAAGGCACTGAAAAATGAGTGCCCAGATAAAAGGTGAGAGGGTAAAGCATCTTTGGTTTGATGGCATTTGAATAAAACCCATGAAATATGAACATGTTCAAACTGCTGCACAGAATCCAATAAGCTTGAAGTTTAGATCAATGTTTTCTCAAATACAATTTTCAGCAACAATTTTTTTACTACTGAGACATTTAGGAGGAAGCAAAGCCAGGTGATCTGGAACAGAAGACTTCTGGGGTAGCAATTAACAACAGCTTAAATCCTACTGTTTCACATGAACCAAGGTGTTAGGCAATCCAGATTCTTAGTAATATTGCACTGATGAAGTTATTTGTTATTTCTTTTTTTAAATCATCTCATTTAAAAGTATATAATTAATTTTCTTGAAGATAATATAAATGAAGAATACATCAGCAAGAACTTGCACCTTAAGAGCTGCTCACTTTCATCTGTGATTAATAAAATCAAATTTTCATCAAGCCTTCATGACAATTATAATTCTCCCATTACGGTGTCTTACAAAATAAAAATTAGCAGATATATCTAGCACCAAAAATCAACTACAGAAACAGAGCAAAATTGGTTATATAAGAAAGTGTAATGAAAGGTAAAAAATGAACACACGATTATCATCACAACTGGCAAAATTTCTAGGGTATGATTTGGATATAGTTATGGTTTTGCAATATGAACTAGATGGTAAAAAAAAAGGTTGTTAAGTTGCTCCTCTAGAACAGCTTCTGTAAAATATACTAAAGATGTTACTTTTCTTGTTTGAAGCCAAAAATATACAAAGAACTATGCAAAATATGCAAAGAACTATATAGCACATCCTTGTCATGAGAGTGGGTGGACTGAATGGCAGTCTACCAGTTTCATCCATCTGACCATGATATACTCACTTGTCAACAGATTTAGGCTTGTGGTTCTGGAGAAGACATAATTCTTGGGCCCAGCCCAAAGACAAACATGTTCAGAGACAGCAAGAGGTCCAAGGATAAAACTCTGGAGAGAAACTGCAACTAATTCGACAACAATAAAACTAAAAGAAAATTCCTGAGATTTTTCTATGGAAAAATCACTGAGAAGATTTTGCTACAAAGAAAAGAAGGATGAATTTCTAACATTCATAACAAATGTCCAAATTAAAAACAAAAACGAGAAAAGTATTTCATATGATCATGGTCAGTGCTGATTTAGAAGCCTGAAACAGAGACAATTCCACAGCTATAAATAGTGAAGGCTCAGAGGACTAGTCCTGACAACATTAAAATGAAAAGTCTTCTGCTTTAAAATTATGCAAAAAAGAAAAAAGCTGACTAAATTAAAATGTTCTTGCATGATTTACTTGTACACTGATAGTCTGTTTTTTTGGGGAGAGTCTAACATTTTGTCACTCATTTCAAAATGAGTGACAAGAATGAAGAAACTTTCTCACCAAGATATGGTTAGTCATTTAAAATCTGTTTCTGAGTAAATTTCTGCATATACAAAATATATACCAAGATTATGTATACTTTAACAAAATTGTATTATACTTTGTTTTTGTGTATGCATTAATTCTAGGGAAAATAAAATCTGGATTATAGTTTTCTTCGCTATGTGGTGACTTTTTGTGTCTGTAGATTTCAATCAAACTTGAGTTCAGTTAGTTAAACACATTATACTTTGAATACTTATAAAATATATGGATAGAAAGTAGTAAAAAAAAAAAATCCATTACATGAAAAAAATCATATTGATTTAGGATCTGTGACCTTTACTGCTGCATCCTTCAGGCCACAAGTGTTAAGCTTCCAGCAACCACGTAACCAGAATGTGGAGGTTGTTTTGAGAACACGAGCAAGGACAGGTATGTAGAGCTTTCTGCACACAGCTGTAAGAGGCACTAAGTTCAGGGAGAAGTGCTGACAATTTTTCACATGGGGAAGAAAACTACATTCAAGCCTCTAACACTTCTTAAGAGGAATAGAGACATAAGAATTACAAATGAAATAGAATTCCATGTTCTAGTACAACCTTTTATCATTACAGAAGTATTCTTAAAACTAGTTTCTAAGGAGTAAAAAAAGATATATTCACATATAGACATATATTTTCTCTATACTCACATATTTGAATTTAGGCATAATCCTACTGACCTACCTAATGTTACACAAAATTGACTCCTGGTGAGTCCATTGATATGGTGACTCCGTATCTTTCTCCATATGCAAAACTCTGGGAAAGCAGTGGAACCCAAAAGAATTTGTAACTAAGTGAATATACCAAGAAACATTTGTCTCCATAGGCCAGCTTGACTGTTTCACTAAATTAACATGTTTAAGCAATACAAACCCTAACATGCTTTAAAAGAGAAAAAGCTAAGTATTCAACTTCTACATGTCTAAATGGATGCCTCCAAATGCATCTAAATGGATGGAGTCTTGAGAAGGTGTTCTTGTATAAGTAAAGAGATGGACAAACGGTCACTGGAACAACATTATAATTATATTTTTGTCACTTAGTGACATCCAAGTGTACATAATCCAGTGATCTCAAAATTCATGAGCACAACTAGGTTACCATCTCTAGCACATACTACTTGCAGTTGCAACTTAGGTTTTGGATAGAAATTTGCCAGCTCCTGGCTGCAGAATTAAACCTTGACAAACTCTTTAGAGCTGATGTGTTCCAGGAAATCAATTAACCCAATTCCCTAGCCAGACATACCTTCTGGACTGCAGCTACATACATTTCTTCTACTTCACTGTACATAATTTGTCTTTTTTTGTGTCTTGTTTCTTCACAACTTGATATAATGACCTAAGATGCACTATGGAATTCTTTTATGAACTAAAAATTGTTTTCACCCCTGTGCTCAGGGTCACAGGCCGTAGATGCAGTACAAAAGCTAAGGGGAGAATGTGCTTTAAACAAGCATACAGGCACTGGTCTTACATTAATTAAATATGGCATTCAGAGGAGTGCAACTGGAGAAGAAAACGCCTCATGCAGTTGACTTGACCTTTATTCAGATGTCCTCTGGAATACCAGCACAGTTTGTGGAAAATCACCTTCTGACTGCTTCTGCAAAGTGCTGTGAGCTAAAACTGGAACCTCCTCAAATTTCACTCCTATCCAAACTCTGCTTTGATGAAACATGGAGAGACTGGCCACACACCCTGTGCATTGCTGTCTGTTTCACATGCAAGTTGTTCCTTGAGAATGCATGAAGGTAAATTTAGGAAAAAGGCTAAGCTTTTATAATCCATGCCTACTTTATTACATGTCCTTCAATAAACTGCTGAGTAAGGAATACCTTCTGATCCTGAGTCCACAATCAGTCCTCGTGCAGCTTTACCTGGACTGCAAACAAAAGGAAAACTCTCCTTGGAGAGAAAGAAAGAGGATGAATTCTTTCATTGACATCTGGACAGTGGCAGCATTAGCTCCAGCAAATATAAAGCAGTAAGGATTTGAGACCGAAATTTTAAGAGCTTCCTGTTGCCTTAGAGTTTTAATATCCTGTTCAGTTTATTAACCAAGTCTGTGCATATAACCGGTTTAAAAATCCTCTTTTTACCAAAAGCTTTTACATCTTGTTGTAAACATGTTATATATGCTCACTCATGTTTTACACTAGAAGTACCTCTAGTCCATAGGGTATAAAGTGCCATTCTCTGTAATAGGTACTGACTGGTTTTAGGTACCTTTGCAATAGTTTCTTCTCCCTGAAGATGCATTATATGATTCCTTCAGATAGAAATGAACAAATATTGCTATGAACTGAAAAGGCCAGCAGCAAGCCAGCAGTAAATCAGTGGGGAAATAAAGGCATTAGCCAAGCCTAATTGTTTTGGAGCATTGCTTTGGAGCAAGGTCTATTATCTTGGGCCTACAGCCCTGCTAATGCATCTTCACACCACAGCCTGAAAATTGAAAGAGTGACCTTGTCTGTTTGCAGTGCACTGAAAGCCATCACAGTCTGCAAAAAGCCACAGGTACAGATCAGTGCATTCACTTTGGCTCAGGTTAACACACTCCTTCATCTAATCCACCCCTCCTTTTCTAGAGACATCCATGGATATGACAGAGAAAAAAAAAATACACAGGCTCTTCCAGTTATTCTCTAGTAAAGTGGTGAGAAGAAATTTGGAAGCTGTCATGGGAAATGTCAGGGAGCACACCAGCACCCGAGCTGACTGTGCCATTTCCAAGCGTGCTGCTGGAACAGAGGGCATTTCTGGCACAATGGGCTAGAAAGTTCTCAGTTTCCCTGCTCCAAGAGCACCCACACATTAGACAGTGAATCTCAAAGTGGGCATCTAGGGAAGGAGGATGCTGTGGGAGCCTCATTCCCCTGCTAGATCACACAACTGCTAGTCCATCCTCAGCCTACCAGTTGCGTAGCTGAAATAATTAGTGAACAATTGTGAAACAGGTAATTGCCTGCTTTTATTTCTCTCAAAGCTCTGATAAGGCAATGGAGTTCCTTTAGAGTGAAAAATCTGAGGAAAACTATTAAACTTGTCCAGCTAAACTTAGTCAGATTCCTTTCCTTGGTCAAAAAGCTGTAGGGAAAAAAACCCAGCAGGTGAGGCAACTAGAAGGGGAAGAAAGTTACCAAGTGCATCTGAGGGCAGGCTAAGCTTCTATTTGTTGTTGGTTTGCCATCTCACCTCCTTCAGCAACCCTGTGCTAATCCAGATATAACAACAGTGGGCCAGGAGGGCAATGAATTGCAAAGATACCTGTATTTGTTTAAACCTTCTCAGCTCCCTAAGCCCTTCATTAATTTTCCGAGAACACTTCCATTGTATTCAAATCTATTAACACGTGTTTAACCCCAATATCACATTGACATTCCATGTTCTTGGCACCCAAATTTTGGATTGAAAAATGCCATTAGTCTGGCAGCTTCCCTTGTGCATGATTTGCACTATGAGCAGCAATGCACTGTTCCTTTCAGGTGTGCTGACTGAATGCCTTACGTAATACAAAGGTCTGAGTAAAGAATTACTCATTGTTTTAAAAATACACTCAGTATGTTTTAAAAAGTGTTTGTGTTCAGAAAAGAAACCTTATTTAAACATGCTAGCAATGTCACTTCACATTTATTTAAGGAAAATGACTGAATAAATCTGTATAAACAGTTTTACAAAGCATTGCATAATATGCTGACATTTTTCCCCTCTTTCCCAGAGGGAAATTGCTGTGTTACTGCTCACAATAATAGAGTATGATTGTAAAATTAAAGGTAGTTTTATTTATGTGACTTATGTACTTCAGGTATACTGCCTGTACATTGGAGCATTCTCTGTGCTCTAAGCTAAGTTGGAAGCATGTAGACTTTAATGATTACTGCAACTGTATCCAATCTAAAACCACATGTAGTAATGTATTTACATGTAGTTTACATTATGTAAAACAATGCTGCTTCTGTGAAGTGGCAAATCAAATTATTTGAAAGAACGTAGCTAAGAAATTCTATATAAGAAATGCTAATTTGCAATAATTAACTCTTATAAACCTAGATGATTTCACTATGAAGAAAAATATTAGATAATTTAGAAATAACTAAAACACTACCTCAATGACATACAGGTAAGAATTAGAAAAACTAGAAATGGAAGAAAGGTGCACCAAATCATTATGTGGTAATGCCTCTGTAAGGTTTGATATCTGAGTTGAAAAAAGGAAGTATCACATCCTGTTTCTAGGTGGTATCCTGGTAAGGAAGCTATAGTGATGCTGAAGAAAAGATTGACCAGGAGCTCCTTGAAGAGAGATCTGTGGCTCTTCCTTTCATGAGAATCTTCATGTAGGAAGTTCTCCCAATGCTCACAGTGACTACCACCTCTGCTGCCTGACACATTTCAGCCTCTGATGCTGTGGAAGAGGATGGCACAGAGCTGCTTCTCCATGGCAATCACCTCTTGTCAAACATACACATGGCAAGAAACACTTCTCTACAGAGGAAGAAGAGTCAGCCTTTCATTTACCATTGTCTCTAAAGTGGCAGTATCCAAGAAGCAAATCAAGATATATGCCCAGTTCCTTCTCTACCTTTCCATTACCCCAAACAGGAGCAAGAACAGTCTTTGAAAATGGAGTGTATCTTATGCAATGATTCAGACCAGATAATTGGAAGAAAAATTTTTTTAAATGAGAGTGATGAAAGAGTGGAAGAGCTTGCCCAGAGAGGTGGTGGATGCCCCATCCCTAGAAACAGGGATGCAAGGTCACATTGGATGGTGCCCTGAGCAACCTGATCTAGCTGAAGATGACCCTGCTCATTAAATTGAGGTTGGAGTAGGTGACCTTTAAAGGTCCCTTCTGACTCAAACCACTCCATGATTTTAAAAAAACACCAACAAAAAAACCTAGAACAACCCCCAAACTACCATATTTTGCATATGATATGAATATGATATGAAATTTAAATAAAGATTTGGCCACAGTTTCATCTGGAATAGCCCTGGGGAAGCTCTGCAGCCAGCCTGATGGAGTTCACTCAAATGGAAAAAACAGGACACCTCAGTCACCAAATCTCCAAGAGATTGCAATGGATTCAGCAGATACAACAGTCATGGAAAAAACTTCTGTTGCACACTGTGTTGCAGGCTCTCTCATATCTTCTGAAAAAAACCAAGCAAAAACAGAGAGATTACCAGTGCCTGTGTCCACCCTGGAATCTGTCCATGAAAGAGAATCCAGCAGCATAAAGGGAGTGTGAATTAATTTCTCCTCTGATTTTGCAAGCAGTTGTGGATGAGAGGACCAATCAGCACATCTCCTCTCACCACCTTCTGCTGATTGAAAATTGTATGAAATTATTACCAAACAAGAGTGTTGGAATTGCAAGGAAGCCCTTGCAGATTTTCTGGTCTATAAAGTGTAAGCAAAGATGCTGTGCTACAAATAGCAGCTTCAATAACTACTTATCCACCCGTTTTACAGTGCCAATGCTGAATGCAGTAACAGAAGTTGTTTTGTGTAGAAGTTTTCATCCTCACGTTGTGAGGTTTATTCTTCATGGCATCAATCTTCTCTTGTATAGTATCTGATTCTGAAGAATTCATAATATTGCACATAGTGATTCAAGAGGAATCTTGTAATAACACAAAGGAACACTCATACCTTGTAAAATCAGTCCTTCACTATTGGAGCCTAGTTAGAGATGGAGTGTTTGTATGATCCCAATTCTAAAATATGTTGGTTTTCATGAAAAAAACTCTTTCTGAACTAATTTCAGCAGTTCAGACCCCTTTTTTGATTCTTATAAACGAAAATAATTACATAATATTTGTCTCCCTTTAATAGATAAAATATTCAGGACCATTAAATATTTATATGTTTTCTCGCTGCTGGTCAAACAACAAGAACAGCTGTCAGCTCCTTTCCTTCTCCCCAGAGCAGTCTCTGTGCAGTAGGACAAGTTCTCTGATCCTCTCCTGTTTGATTCCCTGTCTATTGCTTAAAGGATTGCAAACCTGATTAGCAGATCACAGTGGATCTGGATACCAGAGCAGAACTGCCACTGACTGCAAACCATGCTGGCCTAGTATATTAACTAAAAGGCTCAGTATAAAAAATTCCCAGATCATGTAAAGTTGTTACTTGTGTTCCACAGGACACCTTGTGTCAGTCCTGTAAACTGGTAAATTTCTTCAACAGTTATTGAAATTAATTTGCTCTGCCTAGTGAATGGGATTAGAATACCAGTCAGTGCTTTCAAATTCTTCATGATCAGCAATTTGCCATTGGACTTTGGGTATCCTTCTACACAGCTGAGAGATCTGTTGTATGAACAATATTGAAAACACAAGTGAAGCAAAGTGCATAAAATATACCTTAGCCAGTGGTGGCACTGACATCTATGGATCTTAAATTTCCATTGATGTTAGAGGAAAGACTTCAGGTAAATGCAGATCTAGTCTCACAAAATTACTTACAGGGTAGTTTATAGCATTTTTAAGTGAAATTTAATTAAAGAAAGAAAAAAAAAAACCTTGAAAAATTAAACAAAAACTCACAGGGTTGTTTTTTTTTTCATTGCTGAAAAATGACCAATAGAAATAAAAACACGTTACAGTGACTTCATGAAGTTTACAATGCTAAAAGATGATATATGGTAACATAACACCAAAATTGAAGTCATCATGATGAGTATGCCTTAATTCATCAAAATATGTTTCTCTCCAATCAAAAAGGAAAAAATAAACCAATGAATGGATGAGATCTGAACCGTGGTGATACAACTTTCCTTCTTAAAAGACTATAAACTATAACCTATAAAAACTATTTTGTGCTAACAACATGTGATGGATTTTTGGAATAAAATGTTCTTCTGTCTGCAGGTCCATTATGTGTGTAGAGGCTCTGAACAAACATTGGAGATTTCACTACTAAAGCGTAAGTATGAAACTTAAGTTTCCAATTGACAAATAATCCCTTGTTTTTTCCTAATGCAGAGGGGTTTTTTTTAAATTCTGACTTTGATTTTTTTCATCTTGGACTGTCATGATGAATTACAAGTCAAAGAGCTCCCCTTGGCAAAAAAACAAAACCAAAACCAAACAACAACAAAAAAAATCCCACAACCCCCTCATCCTTGCCAAAAAATCCCCAAATCTCCAAAGATAATTCAACCTTATTTAACTTTCCAATTTTGCATGTGTGTGAAAGTTTATACATCTTAGACTGAGAACATTTTTGCATTCAGAACAGATTTGCCACTGTGTCAAATTCATCCCCAAATGGTCAAAGTGATAAATTACAAGTGCTTTATGATAAGTGCCCCATTTGGATAATGGATAAGGCATAATGGATACTTTTTCCAGAAGTGTCTATCTTGGCAAATATCTTTTCTGCCTCAATTCTCCATCCCTAGGGGGCAACTTTAGATTCAAAATTAAGTACACAGCACATTGATGGTTTATTTCTGAGAAGTTCCTCATTTAGTCAATAGTATCCTGGTCCATTATACATTGAAAATATGCAAACTTGTCAAGCTTTAAACACTTCTGTGGCAAATATTTCTTATCCATCTCATCTGGAAAATTTATGAAAGCAGGTTAAATTTAGGTTTTAATTCCAATGTTCCATACAGCTCTTACTAGAATATACAGCCATCATTTTGGATTTATTCCTTTGGAAAGAGATTCTACATATTCAAGTCTACATTCTGGCTAAGAAAACATCTCTCAGTAAAGCTTCAGTGACTGCATGCTTTAGAGACAAGTCATTCAGCTTTCCAGGCTAGAGGGCAGCATTCATTGCTGAGGTGACTAAGTACACTGCTCTGCAGAGCTAAGACAAGGTCATCATAATTCCACTCCACTCAATTTCTACAAGAAATTACATTTTAAAGCACTGTCTGACAGAAGTGAGAGCCTGCCTTCCTGGGGAAATGCTAAGAATTTGTCCCCATCACAGTTTACCTTATTGACATCCATTCTCAACTTCTCATTGTTGGCACTGGCAGCTTTTTCTGCTGCTTTCTTTTGACGCTGAGGGCCCCTGCCAAAGAAGATGTAGTTGACCAATGCATACTCCAGCAGAGCCATGAAAACGAAGACAAAACATCCCATAAGGTACATATCAATGGCTTTCACATATGGAATTTTGGGAAGAGTCTCTCGAAGATGGGTGTTAATTGTTGTCATTGTGAGCACAGTTGTGATTCCTGGAAAAAAAGAATTGACAAGTCTAGTGATTGAAATAATTTTAGTTTATTTTCTAGAATAATAACTTATGCTATTCAAATGCTAGAGGTGAAAATTTTTTTTTCCCCTGGTGGAAAAAAGATATCTCTAACCTCTGTCCATGTTCATAGAATCCTAGAAAGTTTTGGGTTGGAAGGGATCTTCAAAACCATCTAGTACCATGGGCAGGGAACCTTCCACTAGACCAGGTTGCTCATAACCCCATCTACCCCGGCCTTGAAAGTTTCCAGGGATGGGGAAGCCCCAAGTCCAGGCAACATGATCCACTGTCTCACTACACTCACAGTGAAGAGTTTCTTCCTAAGATCTAATCTAAATCCACACACTGTCAGCTTAAAGGCATTCCCCTTTGTCCCAGGTCCCTCTCCAGCTCTCTTGGAGCCCTTTTAGGCTCTCAAAGGTGCTCTAAGGTCTCTCTGGAGCCTTCTCTGCTCCAGGCTGAACAATTCCCACTCCCTGTCTTCATAGAGAGAGGTGCTCCATTCACACAATTATCTTTGTGACATCTCTCCAGCCTGTTAAGGTCCCTCTGGATGGCATCTCTTCCCTCCAGCATGTGCACAGCACCACACAGCTCAGGAACCTGCTGAGGATGCCCTCAATCCCACTGTCCATGTTGCTGACAGAGATGTTAAGCAGCACCAATCCCAACACAGACCTCTGAGGACACTTGCCACTGGTCCCCACTTGGACACCGAACTGCTGACCACAACTATTTAAGTGCAACCATCCAGCCAATTCCTTATCCACTGTGTGATCCATCCAACAAATCCATGGCTCTTCAGTTTAGAGAGAAGGATCTCATGTACAGCAGTGACAGATGCTTTGCACAAATCCAGTAGATGACATCAGTGTCTCTTCCCTCATTCCACCAGTGTTGGGACCTTGTTGTAGATGTCCACAGACTTTGTCAGGCACAACCTGCCCTTAGTGAAGCCAGGCTCTCACCAGTCACTTCCTTAGTTTCCATGTGCCTTAGCACAGCTTCCAGGAGGATCTGCTCTATGACCTTGGCAGGCACCAATGTCAAACTGACAGCTCTGTAGCTCCCCAAGTCTTCTTTTTTTTCCCCCTCTTAAAAGGGGGCTTTGCTTCCACTTTTACAGTCAGTGAAACGTCACCATACTGCCATGGCTTCTCAAATATGATGGACAGAGTTTTAGCCAATTCATTTGCCAGTTCCCTCAGGACCTGTGGATGCATCTCATCAGGTCCCATGGACTTGTGCTTGGGATCCCCAGGTTCCTCAGATGGTCTCAAACAAGATCCCTTAAGCAGGTGGTTCTTCATTCTCCCAGTCCCAGCCTTTGCCTCCTGCAGCCCAGGCCATGTGTCTGGAGCACTTGTCCACGAGAGCAAGGCATTAAAAAGGTGTTCAGTGCCTCAGTCTTCTCCAGATCCTGGGTATCCAGGCCTCCTGTTTCACAGAGGACTCCCATTTTCCCTTATCATCTTCTAGCACCAATGTACCTATATAGCAGCTTTTCTTGTTGCCTTTCATGTCCCTGGACAGATTTAGTTCTATCTTTGGGCTTTAGCTTACCTAACCTGGTCCCTGGCTGCTCAGATTATTTTTGTGTATTTCTCACAGGCTACCTGACCTTGCTGCCATCCTCTGAAGGTTTCCTTTTTGTGTTTGAACTTCTTCAGGAAAACCTGGTTCAGTCCTTATCTTGGACTTGGATTTTTTGTATAGCATAAAAAAATATTATACCTGTAATAAAATGAGCTCAGTCAAGCAAATAGTAGTTTCCATAAGTATATTTTTAAGCAGCTAAACTGCAGCCTTCTGTAATGAGTCTCTGTTAAAAATTACAGGCTACAGTCACTTTATTTTGCTTTCCTCCAGCATTTTCAGAATGTCTGCAGTCTCAAACTCTTAAGGCAAAATGCTACACACAGAAAGGTCCGGTAAAACTGAGATGTATTCTATAACATTAAAATGTCAGATTCTCAATGGCATCTTTTATGGGGATTTACTTATTTTAGATACACAAGAGCTGTACTGGCAGGAATCAGTCTGATTTAGACAAAATTTGGCAATATATAGAGATACTTATTCTTGTAACATGCTCCTTATGATGAGGGGCACAGAATAAACAGACACACATGGGACTGGTGATGAGATATGCAAGCACTCTAGAGATTAATTAGGGAAACAGTTTTGCTTTTGGAATGTCAGGTAACAGTAAGGAAAAAAATCAGACTCTTACAATCGTTAAGGTTGGAAAAGACCTTTAAGGTCATTGAATCCAGTCTTCAACTCAGCACTGCCATATCCACCACTAAACCATGTTCCCAGGCACCAAATCTACACATCTTTTAAATCCCTTCATGGATGGTAACTCTACCACTGCCCAGAACAGCGTCTGACAGGGCTGGAAACCTTCCTGGTGGAAAAAACTTCCCCTAGGATCTAATTTGAACCTGCCCTGGCACAACTTGAGGCCATTTCCTCTTGTCCTCTCACTTGTTTCTTGGCAGAAGAGACCAACCCCCAGCTGGTTGCAACCTCCTCCCAGGGAGTTTTAGAGAGCAGGAAGGTCCCCCTGAGGCTCCTTTTCTTCAGGCTGAGCTCCCCCAGCCCCCTCAGCTGCTCCTCATCAGTCTTGTGCTCCAGAGCCTTCCCCAGCTCTGCTGCCCTTCTCTGGACACTGGATTCACTCTGGACACTCAGCCCCTCAATGTCTGCCTTGATCTAGAACTGTCTTGAGAGCCTAGAATAGACACAGGATTTGAGGCACAGCCTCCTCACTCAATGTAAGGATAAGTGAGCTATACAACCCTAGTATAAAACTTTATTTAATTCCTGAAAGAAAAAGCAATTTATAATCCATAACACAGTGCTGAATGTGTGTTCTGGACTGCCATGGGCACAAGCAAACCAAGTGCATTCTTTCTGGAGAAAAAAAAAAACCAAACAAGCAGCAAAAGAACAACAGAATATGTTGAGACAATTAGGCTAATTTTGGTTACAATGATTATACAGTTAGCTGATTCAGACATGAAATCACTTTAATTTTTATTGAAATTCTGATGTTTTAAATGCTGATTCAAATAATACAAAGCTTAACAAGCCAGACATAAAAAGATCTATCACATATATTTTTTTATTATTTTCAAATCATGCACTATCCACTCAGCCAAAAGCTAGAAAAACCATTCAGCAAATGCACACTGCATGAGATGTGTAAAAAAGCCTACCTAAAGCAACTCTTGCAGCTGAAGCATCATAATTAATCCAGAAGGAAACCCAGGACAGGATAGTGATCAGAATAGAAGGCATGTAGGTCTGCAGAATGAAGTAACCAATGTTTCTCTTAAGTTTAAAGCTGAGAGACAGCCTTGGGTAGGCACCTAAAAGAGAATATTTGGTATGGCCATAATTTATTTGCATAATGCCTGAAAACATTTTTTTTTTAGTCATTTTTGTTTTATTCTTTCATTCAACATAGAATACATTCAGAGCTGAAAGATCCAGGATATTCAGCTGCAGAATTTCTAGCAAGAATTGGGATTAAATAATCTTTTATGCTAAAGGTACAAAGATGCTCTAGTTGCATATCTGCTGGTAATCATAACATTCAACAATCAACAGCCAAAATACACATCAGAGCAACAAAGCACAGAAATGCCTTTTCCCTGGCAAACCCTCACCCTAAACTTCTCTCCAAGAAATGCAACTCTTGTCTTTTGTCACTGGACACCAGAAATATTGTAGTGTATGAAACATTTGTTAATATGGATACCTAGAAATAATTCTTCAAGATCAAATTCTTCAAAATCAAATTCTTGATTTTGAAGAATTTGGGATGTAAAATCCTTCTATAGTCCCTCCAAAGATGATTTCTACCCATATCTTGAAAGTGAGTTTTGAAGATAATTTTTTTAACACATCTAATGGGTTTCTCAAGTAGGTAGAAAACATCTAGTAACAGCCCAATCCAACTCTTGCCTCTCTTGAACAATTCAATGTGATTGAAATATGTTAAATTTTTAAAATTATTATTATTTTTTTTAATTTCATGAATTCCAATCTGATTTTCTGCTCCTTCTCAGAAAGCATCTTTTCAGCCTTCAGAGAATCAAACACTTGCCAGAATAGGCTAAACTGGAAATCCTGGAACAAGCATTTTAAGGATTTTATATTGAAGACAAAATAATTAGTCTAATACATCCCCAACCTGGCAAAAGGAACATCTGAAAGCACGGAGAAAAAGGTTCCCAAATTTCCTACATGCTGGATTGGGTTTATGGCACAGAGGTGGGTAAGTGGTTTAATCAGTTTTCATAGGTAAACAGAAAATAGAGCTCATTTGATGAGCCTTAACATGACAGATTACTGTGCCCTCTTCACATGTTAATGAATGATGCCTTACACATATGGAAGCTGTAATTAAAAACTTATGCTTTCCAAATTCAGACTCATTCAGGGTTGCTGCTCTATTTTATTCCTGTTTGTAAAAGTTTTGCTCCTCAGCTGCCCACAGAATTAATCCAGTTTTAAAAATCTTTAAAAGAATTCCCCTTTTAAGTTCCCCTCCACAAACCTGTAGAGAAAACAACATTCTTGGTGATAAGCTTGTAGTCTACAATGGAGAACTGTGGCAGCTCGATCTTTGTCACTCCTGTGACTGCATTATCACCCCCACGCCAGTAAAATTCAATGTCATCTGTTGTGTAGCCATCTACAAAAACAGGAATAAACAGGTGAGATGCACATCTCTGCTGACATCACGGGGAACAGTTCATTAACTCATACAAAATATGTTTCTAAAATTAAACCATTTATAAACATACAGACACAAGTCATTCTTCAAAAAAGAACTTTTTTGCCAAACTGCCTATGAAGAGTTTAGCCTTGAACTGTCTAATCATACCAGGTTTCACACAAGAGAATCCAGGATTTCCATTCCAGCTGACTGCCAAATGCTTCAGCATTACCCTCTACCAGGAAAACGTGGCTCAGCTTCTCCCTGGATTCTCACAGCCTTAACACTAAGCAAACACTGACAACTGCTTCTCAGGAGAGAGGAATCCTTGGAAACTCTCACTCAGAACTGAGCATCTTCAAACTGAAGATTCCAAACTCCACAGCTCTGGGTGGCTTTGGGGAGAACTGAGCAGGATTCCCTGCTGCTTAAGGGACTTGGGCAAATAAAACAGAGCCAGAATGACAAGGCTTGTTAGTAGGTATCAATAAGGAGAATTTCAGGAAGTCTCTTTAAGCTCTCATTAAAATACTTCTTTCTTTCCAAAAAGGGTAAATTATCCCATTCATCTCAGAGCGTGGAGAAGGAGAGCAAAGAATATTACAGTCATCTGCACATGAATGCTCTTGTGTTACTGCTAAAGTACCCAAAGATAATTGGATATAAGTCTAATATCTGCAAAACATCTGCCAAAAGAGAGAATGGGCCCATTCATGTCTCTAGCGGATATTTTACAGTAAATCCCAATTACCTGTGGCTATAATAAACTCTTTCTGCAGGTATCTGGACTCAAAACAACCCTACTTACAAGGTAAAATTATTAAAAATCAACCAATTTAAAGCAGTAATAAGCAGTCTAGAAAAAACAATCTGTAGCTCTTGACAAGAAAAAAACAAGAATTAATAAAGTCAAGTCAATATTTCTAAATTATCAGACCACATGTTGGTAAAGTAGAAAGGAAAGCAAAAACCTAAACCCAGAAATATTCCAAGTAATCTTTGCAGGAATACGAGTTTAGCACAGAACACTATTTGATTTAGACTGTAAAACAACTGTTGGTTTAGTATATATTAAATTGTATGTAGCTCTGCTGCCAGCAGAGAGCATCTGATTGATTGCTTTTCCCTCAATCATTTATACATCATCATCAGCATGATTTACTTCACGTTCAGAAAGTTCAATTTCTCATTTCTGTCATGCATCACACACTGGCAGTCAACCAAATCAATACATTGTCCTGGTAATATGGCACCAATCCTGAGAGAAGCAAAGCATTCTCAACTCCCATTAGCAGGGACAGGGAGTTTATCATCCTGTATACATTGAGGAATGACAGATGATGAAGCACTGTAGAGGAAAAACAAACAACTGGTAGAACATAAAATAAAAACCCCTTCACACAGAAACTATAAAAGCACCGATTTTTTTTTTCCACCCTATTCAAGACAATTCAAAAATAGGAAATTCTTCTAATACAAACAACCTAAAATGAAAGCTGAAGCATTACTGGCTAAAAATGAAAATATTTAGACACAAGACAATTATCAGAAACATCATGCAATGGAAGAAAAGAGGCAGATTTTTCTGAAAAACCCAGGATTTATCAGGATTCACTGCCTCACAATGCTGCAGTTTATACATGACAGCCAAGAGACATTTTACATCTACACATCTACAGTGTGCACTGTGTGGGAATTCAGGTGCTCCACATTACTGACACTATGGCAGCACCTGGAAACTGAAGATAAGACATCTGTTGATTTAATTTTTTTTTTGGGGGGGGGGCAGATTACATAAACATGCAAAACAGTGAAAATGTGCCTAAAAACAAAGGCTGTGCCCTTATCTCTCTCTGCTCTGAACCATCAGCAATCTGGGAGAGCTTGGGGAATACACGTGCACATCCTGAGCTAAGGAGAACCACTTCAGCACTGACAAGGAGACACAGGAGACAAATGCATCCTCTTGGCAACTGTCTAAATCCCACCTCCAGCTGCTAAAGCTTATCCAAATAACTGTTCCTCTAGTTACAACCTCTATCTGTGATTCTGAGCATTGAGAGCATGGAATTATGATGAAGCACAGTTCAGCTGCTACAAAATTTTTGCTGAGCAGGTCTGGAGTCTTGGTGAAAGCTGGGAGCACACCACCCCTTTGATCACCTGAGGTATTTGTCCTTTGCTCACCAATGAAAAACATGAGAACTCAGCTTACAGCAGATTCTGGGCTTAAGTATTATTACAAAGCAATCATTTACAAGATGAACACCATATACCTGGTGGAGCATAACAGAGCTGCATTATACACATGGCATTTTTTGGGAAAAAAAACAACATCAAAAATGTACATTCCTGAAGCAGTTCAGTTACTCCCACCAGTATGAATGATCTAAAAAGTTGTTGGATTCAACACTGTGGAGATCCTGCAAGCCTAAGAGCTCTTCACCCAGCAGAGGCAAGAGTGTGTGGAGCAGAGTGTGCATGGTGAAAGGAAGGTGATGGTGGCTGGCTGGCACAGAGAGGGTGCCACAGCACCAGAACCAAATTCCTTCTGGGACTCCAGGGATGGCTGGACATTCTCTGGGTGGGCTGGAGCACAGACCTCTCCCACATCCTGCACGCGAGAACGCTCTTCATCTTTCTCCTGATTCCCATCATCTTGTTGTCCTGCAGACCAAGTGCTGTGTTTAGGCACTAAATATATCCCAGAACACAATAAAGTATAACACATCTGGCTCAGTTTTATTTATTTAAATGGCTGAAGTCCAGGGATTTCCATCACTGTGGAAATTACGTATCTGATTTCTGTAGGCAAACAAATAGCATTAGATAACCGTGCATGCTTTGTACACCACACAGAAACATCCTACCCCCTATTTCTGTTTGTATTCCCTAACCCACTTACTTCATTTAGCAGGTGACCTTTTCTGAGGATAAGGTTGACAGCATTATGTCAGCACATTGATTAAGTCTGGATCATCTTGAAGGTTATTTCAGTGGAGCACGGGTGACATTAAGCAAATATGTGAGGAAAACATGGGTGGCAACAGTTGTCAATATAAAGTTAGAGCTAAACATATTTCTCACTTCCACTGCTACTAAAATTAAAAAGAAAAAAAAACCCCTTAATCTTCAAATTTAAAAAGCCAGATTAGTATACATTAGACTTCTGCAGCAAAGTTTATTTCCCTATTACACACACCACAGAAAAAACGGAATTCTGGAACACAACAGTAACTATGTGAGACACGACAAATCCGTCCTAGACATAAAAGATGGTGGGAAGCTTAATTTCATTTGCAATTAAAAGTAGACTATGGTAGAAAACTGTGAAACTCAATAATAAGAAACCCAACATAATGAACTATTTTCTTAAATCTCAATTTTACTGTCAACGACAGAGAAGAACCAAGAAATTTACTTTCACTTCTCATAATGGGAGATCTTCAAAGACGCAATAGGAAATAGAAATCATCTTCATGTAACCATGAAGATGATACCAATCATTGCTGAGGAAAGCAACATTTAGGCAGAAATGAATTTCTATTTAAATGTGAACTGATGTAAAGAGGATAAAAATGAATGCATGAATACTTAAGTGATCTATTTCAATTCCATTAAATCACAAAATGAACAGAACTCAAGTGAAAATAATCATTGAGAAAAGACAAGTGCAATCAGGTATAAGCAGGCAATGGACTTTTTTTTTCCAGAACAATCAACAAAGTGAAAATATAAATTAAAATATGTTTAATGACTTAAGATTTTACTACATAATTCATAACTATTTTCTTCCACATTTAAATCAAGGAAAACAAGCCAAAGTTAAATAAAAAATAATAAAAAAATACACATATTCACTATCACACTGGCATGACTATCAAAATTGTTTATAGGAAAACAAATGTTGTTTACCCTAGTTCGCAAGATTTAATCTCAATCAGAGACAAAGCACAAGTCCCAGAAAGCTGCACTGGGAGATCTACCTGGAAGAGAGAACTTGGAATGCCAAGAGACTTCTCAAGGTCTGCTTGAACCTTCTGCAATACCCAAACCCTCCAGTTTAAAGAGCACGATGGTGACGTGCACACACTTTAATAAACATGGCTAAAAATGTTCCACTGAACAATTCAGTAAATGAAGGATGCCTCTCATCTATTAACTGGATCATTTTATAAAGTCCATAAATTTGCATAGGTAATCTCATCAACCCCACAATCAAATACGAAAACTCTTCTGTGTTTTTAAATGAGGGATATGTATAAGTAATGATTCAAATAGGAAGTATTGTGTTCTTTTGACGTAGTATTAAATAGCCAACTTGGATGCAGAGGGAACAATTTTTTGTACTTTGATGCACATATATATACACACTGAATTTCTCAACTGTATTCTGAAAATTTAGTTTTGAAGATTGATGGAACTGTCTTAACCCTCAACTCTTTGTGTAAAACTAAACACTGCTTCTGCTCTTTAAAAATAATTATTATCCTTCTACTTTGGAAAGGCATATTTCAGGAACAGAATTTTTATAGTAAAATGTATATCCATACTGAGTGGGTGTAAATGACAAATTATTTTCTCCTCTCTCCCTTCAGTAAGGACAAGGCTCATGTAGGGAAACCAAATACTTATATTTGCACCCATGAATTTCATCACTGCAGCCTTCACTTCATCTTCATGAGCGGATGCCTATGCTTTTATCTCATTTGACTACATTAACAAATTTATGCATAGGAAAATTGCTGTCCAAAACAATTTTTATGTGATCTGGAAATTATGAAGGCCATTGGATATTGTTCTCTATTAGACAAACAAATCTCACAATTTACAAGACTTCATTAAAAGGTAGTGTATGCTGTTTGCTCTTTTGTCTGATTTAAGAATTGGTCTTTTTAAAACTGGAAATAGAACTGAGGGGTATATCCAAACAAATGAATCAGCAAAGCATCATCTCCACAAGCTCAATTTTTAATACCTTAGCTATGTAAGACCAAATGTTCTAAGCTTCCTGCAACCCACTATCAGCCTACGTTTTGAATACTGATGTATGTTAAAAAAAAAGAAAAATGAACAACATCTGGTAACCTTAACCTTATTTATAAAATTGCATTAATACTCCACTCTACTTAATTATTCCATAGCTGTATTAAAAATAAAAAGCCACAAGGAGAAAAATGTAATTTGTAGAAAAAAACCCTTCTGTTTGTGGCGGTGCCATTTTTTCAATTTAGAAAAATATTTATTCATTATGATATGCTAGCTCACAATGCATTGTGAGATAATATTCTGAAATATTATTCCAACTTTGCCTGAAGGACATCACAGTATCTAAAACACTGCTACTTTTAGGTAAAGATGTGGTAATGAAGGTCTCATAGACTGTCCAGCAGGAATATGCTAAAACCTGTTATTGCCAAGAGTGAAACATTAAAATGTAAAAACCCCCACAGGTTTTTACACATGTAGGATAAGGGTTGGGTTTGGACACTTAACTGAACCTGTACAAATTAATTTTCTTTTAGTAATGAGCAAGCTATAATGAATGCTCCTTCTAAAGTCACCCACATGTATAGATTTGGGAACTTTTTCTTTCCTATCTGGATAAGTCTTCCGTCATCTACAAGTTTTTCAAGGATAATTACATGTACCTTTGATGTGGAGAACTATTTATACAGTACCATGTGAATGAAGTTCATAGGAACTTTAATTATAGACCATGATATTGTTAGAACTACATCATTATTTTCTAAAAATTGCAATAGGCCTGTAACATTTCTAGATGTCCTTCACACAGCTTGGTTGGTATCAGAAGCCACATCACTGCCTCTTCGAAATATTTTAGTGGGAGCTGTGTGCCTCAAGGCTCAGAGGACTTTCCTGCAGGAAACTCTGTTGTGACACCTCTATCAGAAAAGACAGCACAGGTTTGTTGGCAGTATCCCAACTACTTTCCTAGGATGCTGAAAGAGGCCAGAACAAATTCTTTTGACACCCATCCCTCCTGCTTTTAGAAACAGTATAAAGAGAAAAGTTCTTTGGTGGGTAACAAGATGCTAATGGTTGTGGATGGGTATGCACAAGGTAGCAGGGATTGGAAGTGTTTTAACAGGAGATGGGGACAAGGCCAAAGGAGAGTGAAAGCCTCTTCAGCTCTCTGCATTTATCTGGCATAGGAGACTAACCCTGAGAGCCTCAAACACACTGTTAGGCAGCTACTTCTGGAAATCTATGGCAGATGCTACCTCGTCCCACATGTTTTTCACTAGAAAAGTTCACTTGCCCTAGTCCAGTTTAAAGTTTTGGCTTTTATGTACTACAAAAGCTGCATTAAATCCTGCTCTGTAGGTAATATATTGTTTTAATCAGTATCTGGTATTCTCCTCTGATCTGCATTGATGTACCACACTAAGTACATACCAGGCACCGTACTAGGTTTCATTACCACATTTCAGAAGTTTATAAGTTCATAAAATTGTCTATAACTTTTCTAACATTCACTTTCCTTCTGAGCTGTAACTCCAGGCATTGCTCCAGGCTATGCCTATTTCATGAAGGAGATGTGACTGAGACAAGATAATGCCAACGTTACAGGGACTTTTCCCTGCAAGCAGATTTTAACACACTGTTGACTTTTATTCTGTTTTCCTCCAGCTCTAGTATTGTAACTGTGTCAATATGCAAATATGTATTACATAAGGTTGCCTCTTGGGCTGGAAAAGCAGGATATCTGCATTAAATGTTCATTAAGAAGAATCCAGTACAATATTCTAACTTACATAAAAGGAAATCAGCCTCAAATACAAAAGTTGTAGAAATACAACTTTTTGCTGAGAGCCCCATGTGGACTGCACCTCTCTCGTGCCTTTGAAATAAATACCCTGCTTCAAAAAAAAAACGAAGAGAAAAACACATGAATAATACAATAATGTATAATAAACCACTCAGCAATGGAATATGTTATAATTAGTACTTCATAATCACTATACTTTCCTGATACAACTGCACTGAATCATTCTTGAAGAAGGAGTTATGCGTCAAATTCACCTCCAAGCTACAAAAAAACCCCCCAAAAATCCCAAACACAAATATAACTATTTTCAGATAAACCTACAGCATTCCATACATGTGTCACAGAATAACAAAGTTGGAAGAGACCTTCAAGATCATTGAGTCCAACCCAGCCCTAACATCTCAACTAAACCATGGCACCAAGTGCCACATCCAGTCTTTTTTTAAAGACATCCAGGGATGGTGATGCCACCACCATCCCCAAGCAGGCCATTCCAGTACTTTATCATCCTTTCCATAAAAACCTTTTTCCCAATATCCAACCTATATTTCCCTTGGCACAGCTTAAGACTGTGTCCTCTCATTCTGTCAGTCCCTGCCTGGAGAAAGAGATCAACCCCTACCTGACCACAGGGAGTTGTAGAGAGTGGTAAGGTCACCTCTGAGTCTCCTTTTCTCCAGGCTAAACAACCCCAGCTGATCCCCTTCCCCCTTCAAACCCAGTTTAAAGCCCTCTCAGTGAGTTCCAACAGTTGATGAGCTAAAATCCTTCTGCCCTTAGCAGAGAGATGGAGCCCATCTGGTTCCAGCAGGCCTGGTGCTGAAAAAGTTCCCTGACGATCAAAGAAACCAAAATTCTGCTGATGACACCAACCCTCGAGCCACTTGTTGATAATGTGGGCTCTCCTACTCCTTTCATCATTTTTCTCTGCCACCAAAGGGACTGAGCAGAGCACTGCCTGTGCTCCTACCCTATCAACCACTTGACTCAAAGCTCTGAAGTCCCTGCCTATCTGTTCCTTATGTAAACTGCCTCTTCCTTTACACAGTGACATCCATTCCTAGCTTATGTGCATCTCACATGCCATTATCTACATTTATATTCCTAACTCTGCTTTGGAAGTGTTACCCTGTATGTGTCTGTGGGCTTTATGAATCAGAAAAGTTGCTGCTTGTAGGGAACACATTGCTTCAGTGCAGAAGCAAGAAACTGAAAGTACAGAGCGCTCTGCTACTATAAATATGAAAATTGCATTCCTCCTCTGCTCTGCAGCATCCTTGGTGTCCAGGAAGCTGTAATGGCTCAGGAACACATCCATGAAGCAGCCACCTTGTAAATATGGTCCTATCTGTGGTGCTCCCAACTTCACATCATTAAACTACCACTGTAGTCTGTTTATGGTACAAGTACATGCATGCTACAGCTTTTATAAGGAAATATGTTATTACTATTATTGCATAAAGCAACTCTTTGCCCAAAGCTTAAAATGAAATGTCTCTTGTGTGGCAAAGAATAAATGCAAAAACCCCCATCTTTGGAAGGCACTGAGTTGAACACAATGATCTCTCTCATATGAGTTTTTATCATGTCACTGTGCCACAAGTCAGAAGTGGGAGCACTGAAAAGCTGACCTGTCCCAAGCGGCTTTTAACAGCTGCCACTCTGACTTGTAACACCTCAGGGAGCTCTTAGACAAATGGAAGGTATGCAAGCCCGATGTTGTCCTGGGCACAAGATCTGTAATAATATCCAATTTGTGTGTAGAGTGGTGAAGCTAAAAAATACTTTCATTACCTTCCCTGTACCAAGCACAGATGCAGAAAGACAGAGTCTGAGTCTTGCTTTTTTAAGTATCAAGAGCTATTGAAACAAAAAAGTGTCGCCAAGTCAGTGGGGAAAACATAGGGCACTTTTTCTTCAAGGAAACCAAAAATCTTCCAGATCTACAAACTCATCATAATGCAGTGCTGTTTAAAAATTGTCAGTACAGATACATGCCCAGGACAAACCTGAGAGGGATGACCTGGAGCAGCTCTCCCTGGAGGCCCATTATACTCCTCATTTGGATGGAACTGCCTGACCAGTAACTTATTAGTAACTACCCACTAGTACCATAAACATAAATGCACATGACCATAAAGAATGGGTCATCCCCAACAAAGGACCCATAATCTGTGGTCACCATGGTGAACACCAGAAACCCAGCATCAGGAGGATGGAGAGGAGCAGCTCTCTGAGAGGATGCACCACACTCAGTTGTGGTGGTTTAAGCAACCTCTACACCTCCTCGGGCACACCCTAAACTCTCCATGCAGTTTAACTGCCCACATGGCTGAGATCACCAATGAAAAGCCTTCCAGTATCAGATTACAAAATACACCAATATCTGTAGAACACTAAAAGGACCTAACAATATCAAATGCTAAGTTCACTTCCAAGGTTTGTTTATTTGTTTTGATTTTGGATGAAACTGAACACATAGAAGGCAGCCTGCCAGCTTAATGACAATTAAAAAAAAAAAAAAATGTGTTGCACTTTTTTCCTCTTCACTAACCCAAATGTATTCATGACCTGTCCATTACAGATATTTGATGCACCATTAAATATAGTACCTCTATATTGTTAACATTTTCTGTAGGATCACTGCACTTGGAAGAAAGCTGGCAGTTGAAGATACAGAACTAATATAATACCAAGAGTTAAAGAGGCTACTGGCAAACTAGTAAGCAATCCCTTTAAATCAGCATTTAAAGAACCATTAATAAAACATTTTTCTGAAAACATATTTAAAAATATGCCATATTTCCTTCTGAATATCCAGATCTGAAAATGTGTAACCATTTTAAGTAGCACAAATTACACTGCCTAATACATAAAGCCACAAATATAAACAAACAACTTGCTGCAGTCATTCACTACAGAACTTTAATATCAAGTATATCAAAAAAGATCCCATATAAATAACAAATATTAGGAAAAAAGAAAAAAAACCAGAAAGACATTATTAAATGTGTAATTGTTGTACATTATAATGGCAACATTCCCATGGATTTACATCAGAGCTGCATGTCCAGCAACGATACTCTTTGAAAAAGAATTTTCTCTGTCTTTGTTGAGAATAATCTTTTAAGTGAGCAGAAGTACCAGAAGCTGCACTTACATCATCTGTGCTCTGCAGAGTTACCCATATGTCAATATTTCAGAACGATCTGTAACTCAGAAACCTCAGTGAGAATTTTGGTTTGACAAAAGGAAACGATGCAGGGAGAGAGTTGCTCAGAGGGATTGATTATCAGTAGATTCCTGAGGGTTTACACCTGTTGAGGATCTACCAATAAACGTTTTTCACATAGAAAGGTGATCAGAAAAAATGTTGGGCTAAACCTGGGTGCTAATTTTCAGCTATTTTTACCACCACTACAACACTAGGCTGCATTGGAAACTCATTCATATGAAAAACAGCGTGGTCAAGAGAAAAAAAAAAAAATCATTCTCGTTTGGAAAGGTTAGAGGTGTTTCCAAACTGAAGTTATAGGAATGCAAAAATCAAATAAAATTTGGAAAAGACAGAAATTATTGCAACAAAGAAAGGCCCATATTAAAAAGGAAAATTCATTAGAAGCACATTAGGAAAATTCAAGGGAAATAATTTTTCTTTCAGCCTGTCTGCCTTTACTTCAGCTTTGGTAGACTAGAAGTGTTTATGGCTCCATTTTTACCTATATCCACTTAAACTATACATTTACAGTATGTGCAAATTAATCCAGAGACTTACGAAGACCTAACTTGTCTAAAACACAGAGAAAACCAGCTTCTAGCACCAGACTTCTGTCTCATGAGAATAATCTTTCAGCTTAGTTTCTTTTGCAGTCTTTATACTGTAGTACTTTCTTTTTAAATTGGTTCCCAGCATGGACAAAGCTAGGAATTTTTTTTTAAGAAAGAAACACTTCACAATTCTACCTGCACATTCCCCAGAGACATTTCTCTAACACAGTTTTTAGCCAAATAAAATCACACTTGAGAAAACTATGGGAAACCAAGGAGGAGTTTTGTCTGATGAAGATTTTGTGGATTTTAGCTACTAAAACTAATAAATTTTAAATCACTTCCCAAATTATCATTATATGTATTAGGCATTAAGGAGTATGCCAGCTACCAATTAAATGCAGCCATTTAACAGCACAGAACAGCCTCACACAAGAATTTATGGCACACATTGAGGAATACAAAATCCAATTAAAATTACAGGGGGAATTTAGCAGGGCAGAATTTAATTAGCAAAGATAAAAATTTGCCAGAAGACTGTGGCTAACACCTGTTCTGAAGTGTAAAGTGAATATTCAGTAACAAACATTTTGGTCATAATTTATGCATTTGCTAGCCTCCATTCATGTTCAGATCCTTGGAAACGTTGCTTTAAGATTTTCCTAAATTCCACTATTTACCTTTTGCATGCCCCAAATGGCAATGAGGACAACACTTACTTACCTAAAGATATTTGAATACCTCCTGAAATGCAGGCGACTAATTTTTTAAGTGCTCCCAGCAGCAGAAATTTTAAAAATTAACTAAAGCCATGAATCATCACCATTTTCTGTTATATTCATCTGGTATCTTTTTTACTTGCTTATGAAAAAGTTGGTATTTGCTTTGATACACATGCAAAACATCCCTGGCAACATACCCTTCATTTACAATCCTAGAAGGGATAGATTGTCTAATAAGAGCATTTTCTACATCTGGCAAGTTGTTACAGTCACTAACATCGTGAATTAAGATCCAAATTCAATTCTACTATCTTTAATGACTGCAGTTAATGTTTTTCTCTAGGTTCACTAGCAGCTTCATTATCATTAACATCAAGTCACTGGACTACCTCACTGATGAAAAATGAAGCCACTGATTAAGCTGTTCATTATATCCATCAGCATTATACTTATGAGTTAAAATCCTATCCTATTAGTGATGAAAGAAAAGGAATACATATCAGAAACCCAGCATTAATGAACCCTACTGTTAGTAAATCCACATGTAGCTACAGTGCAGGACAAATAAACCATCAAGATTAAAGCTTTGAGCTTTGACAATTACATAAATAATGAGAGAGAAAATAATTTTTAAAACCTCGAAGCAAAGAGTCTTTCAAAAAAATTCATCTTTGCCTCAAGACTGCCCTTTGAATAACAGAAATATGGAGCACCATTACTGCAATTCTCACAGAAGAATTTTAATTCAATTTAGAAAATAAAAATTTTCATCATAAAATGAAGGTGTATGCACGGTATTGCTTTCAAATAATTTTACTGAAAGCAAAATAAGCCCTTGTGATTTGGGAAATTGTGAATTAAATCTATATATTACTGGTTCTCCAACTAAAGTGCTATAACTTAGGGTAGACGAAATAAAAGCAATTACTGGTAATCCTGAACAGAAAACAGAATGCTTTAGAAGTCCATCTCACCAAGCCATCCAAAGCAATAGAAATTACTGTATGTTCTGAGGTGGTTTTATTAAACATATTCAGCTTTAACAAATCCGATTTATTTTGAAAACATGTTTGTTTTTGTAAAGTTGCTTTTACACTGGTGAGACAGCCTCCAGGGCATGGTATGTGCTGTGTGATTGCTATTTGTTTGTGCATTGTGGATTTCCTTCCAACCCACTTCTCACCTGGAGCATTTGGTTACCCCAGCTCAGCTCTCAGCGACTTTAATCATCTGCTGAAAAGTGGCTGCGAGCTGTTGATTAAAGAAATGCCTCAGTTCCTGTGTGTGCACCTAGCATCAATTATAAGCTGCATCTATAAAATCAGGTATTTTAGCTCTTCCTACAGCAGCACTGCTTTTAAATCTCTGCAACGTGGAGCAATCAACACTTTTAAGAGACTAAAACATTACTTAAGACACCTTAAAGGGGGTTTTGGTTCTAAAAACTGAATTGCTCTAACTCTGTCTGACAAAAGGCAAACTGAATAAAGAATTGTGGCATAGGCTTGAATTTCCACTCTCCCTTATCGCCCTGTCTCCCATCAGAGAAGATTTAATTGCTGTTATGCTGATCACTATTGCTATTTTTTTTTCACTGTGCTCCCATTCTGCAGCCACTGGGCTGTGATAGTAAAACAAGACTAAATTTACTGTTGGTTACAGCCCTGGGGAACTTGAGGATGTGCAATGCACCACTCTGCCCTAGGAGTTTGTAGAACTAGGAAGACAGGTAGGTGCAAAGAAAGAAACCTCCTTCTGGTGCTTGGGCTGGGACTCACAGAGCCCCTTTACTCATTTCACTGTCTAATGGCTGAAGGATCTCTACAGGTTGATACCAGAGAACCAGAGAAACCCTTTTGTTTTATTTTTAAGCAGAAAGTAACTTCAAGGGGAAAGGAACACACACTGACTTTCACTTATTGTTCAATGACTATGAAATGAAAATTCCTGGAAAATTCTCACTCACCTAATTTATCTTTCTTATTAAAATAAGTAATGTGTTACATGCTTTCTGTCTCTGTTGAAGCAGATTGGTGTTGATACTACCTGACAGTGAGCTTTTTATGCTTTTAACTACACCTAGCAAGAACAGCAACATAATAAAACAATCCCAGCAGTTCACTTTGGCTGCTCAATAGTTTAAACAGCAGATAAGTGTTTCTGTGGGAACACAAAGGAACTTTTTAGTCACTTACATGCAGAGATCACTCCTGATTTAGATACAAGGCTCTACTTTATAATGGAGCTTTTGAAGACAGACATTCCACCTCTTCCATTGATTTTCTACACATTAACTTGAATAGGTACACCCAAGATTTCTGCATTTGTACATATATCATTCAACTAGTACTTTAAATAGGGAACTGATGCTTTAGAAGAAACAAAAGTGTTACCTCATGTTAGTTTCTATACATATATCTGTATTTACATACACTGCATATCTTTAATACAGACCAATTTAAAGGATTAAAGAATAGATAAAAAATTAGACCTCTTCCCCCTATGCTAATGATGTACTTAAAAGAAAAAAAATCAACAATACAGTTCATAGAAAAGAATAATAAGAACTCCAATTGTTTATTTTCTGTCTAGGAATAACCACTCCTAAATTGGATACACTCCTAAGCTGTTACAGAAGATTAGAGAAGTCCCACCTTATTGGCATTTAGATGGCTTTGATCAATATGCAAGGCTGAAGTCACTTTACCATGTTATTTTTTCTCATAATATTGTTTCTTCTTCATCCTAATAACAAATTGCCTTAATAGGAAAAGGCTTATAACTGAAATGGGGTAAGGCAGCTGTAAGAAAATTGAAAAATGTGCAAGGAATATACTTAAATACATGACTTTGCCTTTATTGCATACTTATCAAAACCGTCAGATTTCATCAATAAAAGCTGGGTTGATTCATGATTTAACAGTGCTCTATCACTTTATCAGAACTCTATTACTTTAGGCTTTACCTTGGAGACTTAATACATGTGGCTTTCACACAGTGAAGGCAGCTGTATCAAATTCAGCTCTTTCCAAAATCAGATTTCAGTGTCAGCGACCTCAAGCAAATATGCTCCACACATTCCACATCAATTTTAGATTTTACTCTGTATAAAAGTAGGTAATAGCATAATCTCATCATTTAAATTTGTAACCCCATGTCAAACAGAAAGCCACACACAGCATCATATTTCCTCCAGATCTTTAGCCCTCAATTTTTCTGACCTCTCACCTGTGCTGTCAGGATTTACACTACAGGAGAAGGAAAACAAAACAAAACAAAACTCAAAAAAAATCCCAATAAACTACTTTTAAACCCATCCTACAGATGAAAACTGGCTGCTTGCAAAAATGAGAAAATAACTGCAGCATTCCAACCAGCATGACCTTGTTGCACAAGTCTTGCTAAAAACTCTGACCTGAGAGCTTCTCATTGAAATATTCCAGATCTTCATGTCTCCTTGAGCTCTGTTGCTATTTATAACATGGGCAAACAGGGCTTATTCTCATCTCTGGTTTGGGGTTTTTTTGTAGCTTTTTTAGTTCTTCAAAGGAACGCCTGTTTCCTGTGACAAACATTTATTCTCATATTTTATACTCCACAGTTTTATAAGAAAAGACAAAAAAATTCTCTGTCCTTGTGGGAGATTAATTGAGACACAAAAGCAGGATTTTTTTTTCTCATTGCAATCTCATTCTTATGTGCAAATGCCCTCGATATTGAGGGGCATTTAGTTTTAGTCAGTGAACCTCCTATACAGTTAAAAATAAAAGGCACTAACTGAATGTTTCAGATAAAAGAAAGCTGGCTTGAATGTTTCTGAAAATTACATTCTCTTAAGTAGCTAAATTCCAAGTGCTTCTCTGTTTTGTAAGAGAAAAGAAAAAAAAAAAAAGTCCAAAGTCAAAGAAATAGAGAAAGGGGACTAAATCAGGAATTCATGCATATGTTACATAAATGCAATCAGGTGGAGTGCATTTAATCCCCTGGATTTCAATATACCTGCTCTATTTTTCAAATCTTGTTGGTATAGAAAATCTCTTGATTACCTGAAATAACTTAAAAACATATACATAAATAATACTGGAATCCTTTTTAAAATGTTATATGAATATAATGATAGTATAAAAAAAATGTATTTTAAGTAAATGTCTTGCAAAAATATAATATAATCTGTTAATTGTGTTCAAGCAGGCCAGACGGCGTACAGCTTGTAATCTTTGGGGAGAGACAAATCAGATTAGTGTGCTCCCATACACTGCCTAATGCTATCAATTTCTGCTTGGAATCTGTAAGAAAGGCAAAAATAATAATTGGAAAATTAATGTGCAAAAGTCTATAGTATTATCTTATTATGCAGTTTGCACTAATGGGGCCAATCTGTGCATGGCTGTGCCTTCTCTTGGGGGGTCATTAGGTGCCTGAATCATAAAACTTGTGGAAGAGGAAAAGCTTTACAAGGCCAGCTTTAAATAAAGAGGTAATTACATGCAAAGGGCATAACATTGATAGCAATTATTACTGCTAACCTGGAAATACAATTGACTTAAGCATTCTCCACATTAGTACTCTTTCCTATGAGAAGCTGTATGCTATTTCACTTCTCTTACTATGGGCAGATTCTTACTAATGTTCTATGCTCCTAACAACCCTAATCATTCCTAACATTCCCAATCATTCTAGATTACAACAGCTCCAACTCATGCAGTGGGCTTGCCAGAGAAACATTAATACAGTATAAAAAGAAACTATAGCACAGATAAAATGTCACCACAGGTCACAGAAGTGACCAAATTAGTAGTGAATGTAGAATCAGAAATCTGTTTCCCAGTCTGGTGCTTTTCCACACCAGCTGCTCACCCTTACTGGGACACAACTCTCATAAATGAGCTTTCTTTAAGAGATACAGATTTTTGTCAACCTAATAACAACAATCAGTGACCTGACCTATAAAAAGAAATGCACCTTGCTCTACACCTCAGAGCAGCACTCCTTAAATGGGAAATTTTCATCAGGTGGTGTTTCCAGGGCCTGGTGCCAGTGTGCACCACTTGGAGGTGGGTTACACACCTGAGATATTTAACATTTCCTGCTCCTTTTCTTTGTAACAATTGCACTCAGATATCCATTAGCATTTAGTCACCCATTTTCTCTACAGAACACAAACACAGCCAAAGAAATAGCACTCAGAAGAGTATGGCATGTTGTCACCAGGTTGGCTTTTAACCCCTGAAGCACACAGGAGTGAGCTGCAAAGGCTCTGCTCAGCACGTAGGGAGCAGTGCTGAGTGATGGGCTGTGCTCAGATACCCTGGAGATTGAAATAAAAAATATCAAGGGAAAAGTGCACACAATGTCAGAGACACTAAGCCTTGCTACGAGGTTATGGTATTAGCTCCTCTAGCCCAGATGACTGATCATTCCAAAGATTACTTTGGAATTAAGAAATTTTCTCTGAGAGAATCTAGAGATATAAATACTTATAACACATAAGAGGTTTTTTTTTTCCTGCGATAAAAGAAGATGACTGAAGACACACACAGTCCTTCAAATCATGATTATACCTAACCTGAAACCATTCTCATTTTGAATGAACTACCATGATTAAAGCCTCTTAGGATGCAAATATATTTATACAAAGACAGGTACTCATGGGCAAGCACTAAGACCCATGATCAATTGTCCAGATTATAGAGCTGCTGCCTGGATATAAAATATACATTCCATAGACACAGAATATGAGGATTTGAGAAAATTTCCAGTTTCACCAGCAGAATAAACAAGACAGAATATACATTAAATGTTGATAGTGCAAAAGGACAAAATTAACATAATGAGAATTCTGAGGATCTTAACAGTGCAATTCAGGCTAGAGAGAGATTTAGCATCCCTAAATTCACAAGCCTAATCTTGAGACTCAGACTAGACACCTGGAACTAGACACATGCAGGAACTGGAAAGAATTAACCTCCAGGAGGGTACATCCCCTTGTAAGCCAGGTTTGACAACCTGATTTCAGGGGATGTACAACTTTCCATTGGCAATACAGGTAGCCCAACAATTTCTTTAGCTAGGTCATTATCCTTAGGTGATCCAAACACTAACACATCAGAAAAACACTTCTCTAAGGCTGCTTTTTAAATTTCTCTCAGCATTTAGAAGAGCTCAGCAGAATGACAAAACACAAGGACATTCTCCTGAACCAAAGGATGGAATTGCTTTCAGTATTGGTCTCAAATTATAGGGAAAAAAAGGAAAAAAAAATATTATGCAGACACAGCCAGGCCACAGTCATGAAAGAATATGTTCAATTTGCCTGTGAACTGTGCCATTTTTATATCTGCCATAAGCTGTGAACATTCTCAAGAATTGTAAAGCATCAGAGATACATGGAGTGTGCTGCTGACACATACCTGAAGAACATTAGAAGGACTTCTATCCTCCAACCTCTTGCTTCTCTAAACTATATGAAGAGTAAAACATGGGAGCTTTTAAGCCCAACAATAGCTCGTTCTAGTTGAAATCTGTTTAATTCATTTTGCATTATGTTTATTTACTTTGCATTATGTTTATTCACTTTGCATTATGTTTAATTCACTTTGCATTATGACACAGTCCACAGTAAGTTAATTACATGGCATTTTACACACAACTCTCCCTACCACACATAACAAGCCAGCAGAGACTTATTGTTCTCTCAGATACAGAAAATATTTCAAAAGCTAAAGGTAATTTTCTGGCAACCCTGTGCTTTCCTGTTAAAAATCTACAAAATTGGGCATTGATTTCTCTCACACAATCATGAGTCTTAAAAAAAAAAAGAGAGAGAGAGGGAGAAAAGAAAAAAATACATGAAAGAGGTATAATATTCAGTTGCATACATCTTCCAGGGTACCAAAAAATCACTCAGAACAAATGTGATCTGAATACATATGTAGTAACAACTTTCATCCTTGTTTAAAAGGACTGCTCTTCCACAGCAAAGTATTAGACAGGATTTCCTCAGTCTTCCTGTAATCTATCAAAAATAATAATTGAATGAAAAATCTAGGTTTAAAAAATACCTGGAATCTATTCAGACAGCTCTACAAGTAGCCAGAATCCAGGGTGCCTGATCATTTGTGAAGAGCTGAGCCCTTCCAAGCCCTCACTGTAACAGCAGTGGGAGTGATGGCAGCTTCCCCTCTTGGGCACTGACCTTGCCCTGGTGCTGGAGAGATCTGGGAAGTGACAGGGCTGTGCCTCCCCGGAGAGCCCTGAGTTGGCAGGGACATGCCATCCCTCCACAGTGCCCTGCACCTGGTCCCCCCAGAGCCCTGCCAGGAGATGCCTCCTCACCTCATCAGCAAAGAGCAGCAGCTGCACAGGGCCTGTCACAGTGCTCTGCACAAAGTTGACCTCTGGAGGAAAAAAAAACAGTGGAGAGCCTTCTGCTCTCTGTCACAGCACTTGATTAATGAGTGTAAGTATTGCCACTGACATAAAGGATGTGAGAAAACATTTTAACTGAATCACACGTGGGATTTTAACAAAATCAGAGGGTTCGTTGGTTACACATTACAGCCCATCACATTAAAAATCATGTCCATCAAACAATATCTGAATTAAAAACCCTTCCATAAGATGAAAAAAAATATATATTTACACTTAGGACCTATATGAATTCTGGAATCTCACTGCAATTCAGAATTTATTTGTCATTTCTATAAAACCAAGCAGCACAGCAATAAAACCTGTAGTTTATAAATTGCAGCATGCTGAAATTTCTTCAGCACTAGAGACAGAGCTTCTTCAATTCCAGTTCCACTGGAAAAGACCTTCACTTGATTATTCCCATATGACATGATTTCTGTCAGCACTTCCTCTGAACAAAGTTGGTCTTTTGCTTGTGTTTCTATCAGGTCTTTTTCCTGGGTACACATGCTAATGCCCAGAGCAGAACAGAAGTCAGCAGCAACACAGATTTCCATAGAGCAGGCTGCCAGTCTTCAGCATGCCTCAAACTAGATGCATCATTTCTCTTTTTCATAAATGTATAGAGGAAAAAAAAAAAGGCATTTTGTTACGACACTAAGACTTTTCTGAATAAAACCTGTTCTTTGCATTGTTCTACAAAGATGGCAACTTTCATTATCCTAATAAATTAACAAGAAAAGACATCTCTGTTGCAATCATGTTACATAAACATCTCACCGATAGAGATATATCATTAGATTATATTTTAAGCTCCCATATGTCACTAGAATTCATGCTGAAACCACCTTACAATGCAATCTTTATGACAGATTTCTGTGGATTAACCAGCTTCCAGTTTTCTCTGACATTTTGTTAAAACTTTAATACTCTAAGCACTGTCGTTTGACATGCTTTCTGCCACTACTTTTGCCAAGCACAAGCATATGCTACAACACAGCAAAGGCTGCTCTTTGACTCAATGTCTTTCACAAGAAAAATATCTTGCACTGACACTGCATATTGTTTTAAAAGTACATACTGAATAATACTTTTATACATGTGGGACTTTGCTTCCACATGTTGTGTTCCTTTTATTACAATCTGCTGATAATGTTAATAATATGAAGCTCAGTGACTCTTTAGACTTGCCATCAGTACCTTTCCCTATCATAGAAGAAACCTGCTAAGGTTAATCACAGGAAAGAACTTCTTTAACTAAGGAGCAGGACAGAACATAACACACATGAAATGATGACTGAAGACAGGAAATGGACAGGCTCTTTCCCCTTTATGGCACAGAGCATTGATCACACATTTCACAACCATGCTGTCAGGGGAGCTCCCTGGTATATCCGTATTTGAATAAAATGTATTGTTCTCCCTTCTTGCTGAAGGCTGAATTTCTTTTCTTGAAAAATCTTAGGTTAATAAACATGACTTCCAGCTTTGAAACTACAGATAATGAGAAGTTGCAGGGCATGAAGTACCTAAAACTAGATTTTTGTTTCACTCTTACATGCTCATCTGAAAATTCCTGGAATACTTGCTGCATTACATGATCTTCAAATGATGCAGCATGTCCTTCCCTCCCCTGCTGAGTCAGCTCTGTAAAGAGCTGTAAAGTGGAACCACATCATCACCATTTCTTCTTCACACTGGTCTCCTTGTAGGTATCAGGACTAGCTAGAACTAATACCTGATACTCAAAAGAATGATTCCTATTAAGCAGTAATACCTGAAGAAAATGAAAAAGAATGTGAACATCCCTCCTAATTTCCAGGACATTGGAAGCAAAGTTAACAGAAACAAATTAGTTCTTAAACAGCAATCCAGAATAGTGCTAATTTCATGAATACCTAAAAGCCAGGAATACTGACAAACTGAAATTGCTCAACACCCGGCAATGCCACTGAAAGTTCCTGAAGACATTTTAAATAATATTGCACATTCTTACAGGCTTTTTCTTTCACTGTTATAAGCAACAGAAGCAAAGACAAGACACACGGTACTGATGCAGGGTAGTAATTTCCCTCTCAGAAAAAAAACCCAAAAAAACCAAAAAACCCACCCCCAAAAAACCCCAAAAAGCCCAACCACCAAAACTTCTAGTATTCATTCTCTTTTAAACTATTTTCATAGCACAGAAACTACATACACAAGGTAATAGAGATGATAACAACCTCCCATAGCTATTCCAGAGGAAAACCTGAGATAAATTTATAAAGTCACAGCCTTTTATAAAGCTCAACCTATCCTGTGCCTGCAAATATTGAAAGATAAACATATCTATGCACACTCAAATACTGCTCAATACGTACAGCAATATACTTGTTATTTGCTGATGCTTGTATGCACCTGAAGAGGGAGTGTACACCATCAAAAGGAGAAAGTGTAGACAACCTCCTACTAGAAAATAAATCAAAACAACCTTTATGATCTTGATTATACTCAGAGACACCCATTCTAGCTCTGCTTCAGACTGGTAGGAGGAAAATGCAAATATAGTCTTTGAGTAAGACATGTTCAGTTCTTCATCTGTTTATCAAGCCTTGCTTTTGGGTTTTAATCAACCGTTTACACAATGATAATTTCACGCTGGTGTATCCATCATTCGTGCAAAATCTATTTATCAGCAAGGTGAGGGGCAACTATTCCTCCACAGTCCCTATCACATGGTTTCCTGCTTGTACTGAGAGCCCTCCTGGTGTGGACCACAATGGACAGAAGTCCATCCCTGCACCTCACTGTGGTTATCTTTGTACCTCGCATTCCCACCACCCCCACTTTGAACTTTCACTGCTGCAATTTCAGATCTTCACTTCTTGTCCTAACCAACATGACAGAGAACAGATTATCTTCTTCCACTGCAGTACATTTTGGATATTACAAGACTCACACATCTCTTCCTTAAATTCCCCTTTACCAGAACAACTCTTTCTTCTAAGTCACGTCTCCTAGGATTTGGGTTAACTTTCTTGCTATGTCTTGGATAGTTTCTAACTGATACAAATCTTCCTTGAGGTGCAGCCTTAGAAGGACATAGCCTGACCACCCCATTATTGCCACTCCAGGACTGATCAGAAAAATTCAGTTATTTTACAGCTAGCACTTCCATTTACAGACCCTGATGTCAGCCTTACTTATTGCTGCCAAGGAATCAGGGTCACATTACAATCCATGATATCTCCCCAGGGTTGGGCTTTTTATTTTGTTTTGATCCCCACACCCCTGCCCTGGGCTGCCATTTACACCTAGTTATTTCCCAGTTCTGAGATGCCAGTATTAGATGCAAAACTGGGAATTTGGGTTTTTTTTCAGGCCACCTCTCTAATGAGAGCCATGAAAACCTAACTCTATCCTTTCAAGCTGCACAAATGTTTCCAAAGTTCCATAATCTTCAGATCATTAAATGAAAACAGTGAAGAAGGACTTGATAAAATATTGTTTCCTTCCTGTAAACTCAATAATCATGTTAATGTTATTTTCCAAACGTGGTTTTCTCTAATCCGTGTTTCCCCACCTTGTTTATAAGAATGTCATTCAATACAACATCAGGAATTTTATTAATGTCAAAATATAGGACATCTACTGCCTCCAGCAAACAACTCTGCTGTTCAGAAATCATCCAGGCACCACCACATGGGATCCACTCATGAACAGGAGTGTTAGGTTCAAAATGGAAAAGCAGTCACAAAAATAGGAGAGATTTGCATTTGCAGAGGGGAGATACAGACAGCTGACCATTTCTGCAGACTAGAGGTTTAAAATTACTAATTGGGCCAATAATTCTGTTGCTCATTTAAAATCATTAACATTTCCAGCTCTCACTGTGACTGCCCAGAGGTGATTTTTTTCTGGGGACTGTGCCTCTGACAGTGCCATTGTACTGGCAGCACTCTCAAGGGCCCCTCAGCTGGCACAGGGGGTGCAAGGTCTCCCCGTGCTGCCAGCTTTGCAAACCCTCTGGTGCATGTTTTATTAAAGAAGGTTTAGAAAGGAGAGCAATCCCTTATTGATGACTCAAACACAAGAGCTCAGAAAACAAATACCAGGTTCAGCATGGAACCATCAGTAGTGAGATGGAGTTATGGGGACAATCCCCATAACGTGGCAGGGCAGACACACTAACTGCACTGACTCCTGATATTTGTGCCACAGCCCAGGACAGACAGTTAAAGGCAGTAAGGAAACCTCTAGAAATAACATTTCTGAGTGAGGCATGTCACTGCTGCACTTAACAGAGCATGGAGGCATAGACATACATGCATTTACTCCTACAAAGGCAAGTGGTGACAGAAAATGTAGAAAAAAGCAATGACAATCAAAAATTCAAACAGCTCAGAACTGCTTTCACAGCCATAAAGGTTACTTGCCTCTGTGGGCTGACATCCTTTTAGGAAAATACTCAAGGAAAAATGTCTGGTTTGGTCCTATGTATGGACATACTCACAGGACATTTAATGTGTCAGGAGTTAGGACACAAATCACAAGCAGTTCAAGTGATCAGCATGTCTGGAAATAACATGGGAACATGAAAGGAGTCAATTTGGTTTATAACAGATGGACAACAACTGCAAAGCTGGTGCTGGGCTCCCATCCTGACATTGAGAGATTACCAAATTGTTGGGTTGAATACAGACTTTGTGGAGCTTTGAAAAAATTCTGGTAACTTAGGGATAGGTGGAATTTTACAGATATGTGCAAGACTTTCAATTGCTCAAGAGGCCTGTGATAACCTTACCCTTCTTTTATACATGAGAAAAAAAGTGGTTGTCTGTGTCCCCCCTCTTTCACGAATTGAACTTTAATAAGCAAGAATAGATATTCTCAGAAGTTTTTATATTTCACTCTAACAACCTGAAAACTCAAATCATCAACATCAAGCACACAGCAAGTGAAGTGGCTGAGTTCCTTTTTAGGATGATTAGAGCCCTTCATGTTCAGAAAAGAGAATATTGAGACAGGCACCAACTCCAACAGACCACCTTTTCTCTCTTAAAAACCCCTGAAAGTTACAGAACTTTTTCATTCTTTACTATCATCATTTTTCAGAGAAGTCATACAGAGCATACAGACAGGTAAAAAATAGATATGGAATGAATAACCCTGTTATTGAAATATCCAACCATTAGCAAGATTTATGGAAGCACAAGCATATGCCTTCCATAAGCCAGCACATCTACTCTTACAAAACAAATTTCTGAGGTATCAATCTGATCATAGACTTCCCAAGGCCTTTTGCACTAGTTTGAACAACTTAAAATGCACAAATATTCAATTTAGCTGCAGACACACAGCAAATAACACCCAATCATTTCCTCATCAAAAACTTATAACTAAAGAGAACTGCTATTCAAATGTGTTTAACTAAATTGTAACATTTATTCCGAAAACCAGACAAATTTTAAAAAAATAGTATTTATTTTTGCATTTCACCCCTTAAATGTAATGTTGTATGGTCAAACATTGCTATATTGATAGATTGAGAATTATCAGTCAAGAAGGATTTCATGCTGTGTACATTGAGGCACCGATGTCAAATTCAGGAAACAGGATGCAGGATCCCCTTCAGACAGCACAGAACACCAAACCCTGCCTTGTCCTGATAGCAACTGGAGCAGACTGACCTCACACCTTTGATATTTGTGAGTAGCCATCAAGAAAAGACTGTGGAAATTTTTCTCTGAACAGTAAAAATCTCATTTAGCCACTCTGTCACACAGATGACAGCAGAATGCTTCCATGGGTGAAACTCCATGCACTGATATGTTCCCAAAAATCTGGAACACAAACCCATTTATTAAAGACTCTGGGTATCACCACACATCAACAGTACCAAGTATTAGGAGAGACCAGCAACACTCAGCTCAAGAGAGGCACAACACACTTCAGACTGCACGTTCCAGTTGCAACAGCAATGGCTTGAGATGGGAACATCTCTTATACAAACCTCTTTAAAGGGTGAAAGCTTTGGGTTAACATTTATTTAATCAGATTTTAGTGAGAAATAAGGACTCTGAATCTCTTTTAGCTACATTGAGCAGAAAGTTACATTGACATCAGCCATTCCCATCACAACCAAAACCAGAACTTTAAGGTTCCACACACGCTATAGGAAATAAGACTGACTTATTGACAGATCTGCCTTCTGCAGACAGCTGCAATGCAGTGGACAAAATCTAAGACAACCAAGTGGCTGAAAATAGTCCAGGTTAAAGTACACAGAGCTCCACATCAGCTCATCTGCCCTTCTTTGATTCTGTAAGAACAGATGTACACTATCTGCTAATTATCTTCCTCTATGCAACAGACTCCGATATTTTGCTCAGATATTTTTATAGCATACTTTGATATTTTTATCATGATTGGAAAAACAATTTAGATAAGGAAAGATCTAACTAAAAAGCTTGCCTAGTCATCATTCTCATAATTATTTAGGGCTTGCATTCATCCTTCCTATGGAAGCAGTTTGCAATCTATTCTGAACAACCCACCAGGGATGACAGTGCTTGAGCTGAGAGCTGAGCTACTTCGAAGGTCAGACACTCATGGAATAACCATTATGCACAAGCAAATTAGGAAATTTGGATGTGTATTTGTCATAACAGAATTATAAGCTCTTAATACAAGGTATTGCCTCCTTTTTTTACAGACTGAGTTAATTTTTGGCTGGTCAAGGGGCCTCATGTGTTGACTTATGAACATGTGGAACCAAGACTGCTGTATTTTCAGTCCCAGCTGGAGTCTCCTTTGTGAGCTGTGCTCTACCTTCTGGCTAAAATACTTGCCACAATCATCCAAATCCCTGAAGGTAAAGATGACTTTAAAAAGCCCCAAAAATGCAAAAATATTAAAACAAAACAACAAAACAAACACATAGAACAAACAGCTGCTCTAGTTGCCTTGTGCTTAGGGAAAACATGCTGCATCCCAAAACACAGTATTTTCCCTGTAAGAGAAAGAAAAATCACAAAATGACATTGTTTCTGTATAACCTGACATCCTACTCACCCCATATTAATGTCTCAGTACTCATTCACAATAACTCTTTTCTAGTCCAAGAAGAAACAAACTCAAAGTAGTCAGAGGAGCTTGACTTGGTGGGAGGTGCTGGCTAATGCTCAAGCAGGAAAGACGTGCTCCAGCCCTTTCAAAAAAAGCTCATCTTCCAACAGCACATCTCATACTCAGAAAAAAAAAAAGGTGCAGTTTTAATCAGCCCAGACAGCTCCCTGTAAAAGCAAGTCATTCTAAGATATAAAGTATGAAAACACGTTACAATGCCTGTTCCCATGTGGCCATTACAACTATGAAAATCACCCTCAAATGATAATTACATCCATGCTTTTACAATTTAATGTCTGGAAAAATAGGGACATACCATATATAACAGGGACATTGACCTAATTTATCAAATATCTTTTTTAAAAATTCCTTAAAATCAAAAGCAATTTGGCATGCAGCCATAGAACAAAGTGTCCCTGAGTACAGCTTCAAGGCCAAATAAGAGCTAGCACATATGTAAATATGTGCAAACAGGAACTCACTGTTCAGTTACAAAGACCTATCTTCAATAAAAAGTGACTAAAAGTCTTTTCATGGATCACTCAGCAGCACAAATTGACAGGAACGTGCACAGTACAAACACTACTTATATTTGCATCACTTTCAAGAATCCCCATCCAAAATCAAGATTATTTTAAAGTATATTTTTAAAGACATAATTTTTGCATGTAGAAATAGAAAAATTAGCTGACAGGCATTCAGACCTCACAGTCATCTCCCAGCAGATTTCAAATATTTCCCATGTTTTGCTGTGTTCATAATTCCACTACACTCATAATGAAACACACAGATACAAAAGTTGAAAACAGCATTTTATTTTTTTGAGGAAAGTTAACATATTTAGCAAGCACCTTCTACTTTTGTAATGCAAGCAAGTTTTCCACACTGTACAATCAATTCTACAGTAGTATCAGCAGTATATAAAGGGAAAAAGGGGGAAAAATGGGAAAAGGGGAAAGAAAAAGAAAAAGGTGAGGAAGAGAGAGAGAGAGAAGGAGGAGTGAGAGAAAGATTAAAAGGGCAAAAGAGAAAAAAAGGTATTTTACCCTGTACTGTGCTGTACATAGCACAGTATAGGGTAAAATGCTAAATTTGGACATAGTGAGATCTTCTGCAGCTTTTCTGCCATCATAGCAAAATGTAAAACCCATTTCTTTAGTTCCATCTTACAAAAATGAATAAAATAGAGAGAAGAAAAAGTTCTTCTTGGGCAGCAGGGCCAGCAGACTGCAGCTGAGCCTCCCCCAGCTCACTCACTCTTTATCACACCCATGGCTGTGAGGGCAAGGCTGTTCCACTCTTTTGTAATTAATACAACTGCAATATATCAGGGGCAAGATTGCCTTCAGCAGTATCTCTGTCTGTCCTCCCACAGAGAGGGACCATAGGTAAAATGAAAAAAAAAAAAAAATCTACTGTTGTGCTTTTTGCTCCTTTACAGAATTTTCCTCATGTTGGGTGTCAGGAAAAGGTTACAAACATCCAGACACAGAAAGTACCCAAAGGAATGAAATCATAATTCACAAGCAAAAACATAACTCACCATCATTTCAGTATCACTCAGGTTGTCTGTGTAACATTTTGGTTGCAGATAATTTTTCCAGAAATCAGCTGTTGAAGGGATGATTGTTCCAGCAACAAACTGTTTGTTCCTTGGAGTCTCCTGATTTTCACTGATGGGCTCCCACACAGTCAGATTCAGGTGCCTGCTGTGCTTTTATGAAACTTGTTCCCATAGCAGCCCATGATAGGTGTGTTTGCCTTGAATAAAGCTGTGTCTGATACTGGACAAATATTCACTTCCAATGTATGCTGTCAATTAACTGCTTAACTGGTTTAGAAGTGGTGATTTACCAGGAAACTGACACGTAAGTTTACGCAAAATTCACAAAATACTCAAATAATCAACTTTCACCCATCAATGAAGTGCCTGGATTCAGCAGAGTACTTGATTCCATATGCAATTGCAGACTCCTACTGCTAACAAGGTTATTTCCAACGTTGCAGGGTACCAGCTCACATGATGTCAGAGTGCAAAGGTGTGTTCTCACACACAGAGCCAAGTACTGACTCCCACACTGTTCTTTCTGTTATGTTACCCTGTTTTTATGTGAGACTATTGGCTGGGCTCAGGTAACATCTTGAATTCTGGCTGCAGTGACACATCAATCTCCAGATGAGACTGGCTTGTATGAGAGGAAATTCACATAGTGGATTGCTCTGCAGTGAGGAGTAGAAGTATGACACACCACAAGTTCCAAATCTCTGCATTTCCAACACATTCCTGCAAAACTGACTACTTACATCTCTGCTCCACACCCAATAAAGACAACTTGTATTTGGTACAGTCATAGAATATAGAGAATTGCCTTTTAAATGCATATAACAATGAAGATGTTACTGAGCCAAACATCATAATGAAAATTCTGAGATCATTATCCAGGGGAAAAGAGCCCTTATTTTGAGAGTTTTTAACCATAACAAGCAGTGACAGAGACACTTCAGTCTATATGATGGGAAAAGTACCTGTGTAACTGAACAGAGAGACATGGAACAGATGATACCACAAAAGATCACACACAGAAGAAAAGCTGTACCCTTAACTCTTTGTTAAATTACAAGGCTACTCGTACAACACACTGATTTATTCAGAGCATTCTCATGATATTGTCCTTCTGTTATATGACTTACAACTTCTTCACAGTGCAGGTCAGGCATTGTGAAATTTAGGTTCTATTTCAGATCTGTAACTTGAAATATAAGTACATATTAAGCTACTTAGTGACTTCTCTTTCCTCATGTAAAAAGCAACATGGAAAAAAACCACACCTTAATTATTGCACAAGAAAAAAGGGCAAAAATAAACCCCAATTCTTTTATAAATACAACATAAATGATAAAGACTATAATCTTTATTTCTCTCAACCACATAGACATCCTTTCCTTTATAAATGTTCATTCACAAAACATGTTTCAGGCCACTTAGAGTAATAACAGTATTATTCGTGTTTCATTTTTGCTCAGAACAAATGCATATCATGAGAGTTTATCTAAAGCTTAGACTATTTCACACATAAAAGATACCTTGAATTTCCATCCAAATAATTTTGGAGGGTGTGTCAAAAACACATTGGATACTCTTGAGTGGCATAGGTATCAAACATTTCTAAAACTAGAAGAGTTTCCCTGTGTACCTGCACACCAATGCAACATCTTGGTAAACTGGCAGCATCACTTTCCTACATCAACTATAGTGGTGTCAGATGGATAGAAGGTTGAAGAATTAGCCAGAGGATAACTCCCCCAGCACTACCAAAAGTTGGATAATATAAGGCTGAATTCTTTTAAAATGAATGACTAGTCATAAGCAATACTAATTTTGACTTCAATATATAAACTTAAGGCACAGGAAAATGGGACTGCATCCAGTAAGGGAAAGTAGCTTGTTTGTGCTAAAGACGGGTGGGATTTGATCAGCCTGACTAGCAATACCAAATAACAAGAGCAAATTAAAACAAAATTAACTTGTTTCACAAAGCTCTCATCATTAGCAAGGTATGATCAAGGGATGAAAAGGTTGTAATTTTTAACTTTGCCAATGCTGCTTCTAATTCAATTTCTTCTCTGATATTCCACCAAAGTAAAGTAATGTTTCCTAGGCTTGTCTACTTGAAAGGTCAACCCTTCCTCAACCCAAATCTAATGTCATAATCAAAACTAAAGATAATCTTATTATTCACTCTGGCTTCTAGTTGCTGAAACAAAACCAATGGAATTGTTTTCCTGTTCAGTGACCAATGATACAATATTTTGCATTTGAGCATCAGTAAGAAAAAGTAAAGAAAACATGGAGTTTGGAAAAAAAACCCCAAACTAAATCATCCAAACAAAAAAAATTACAAACCTGCTGGAGAATACAGATATTTCTTTTCTTTAGCAAGAGCCACTGAGGAGGGTTAAGCTCATATTTGAGATATGAACCTCCAATTCCTGTTCTAGAAACTTAGGACAAATGGACAAGCATCAGTGACCCAAATACAGCACACAGACACCAATCTGGTCATTTGGCTTGCTCCTCAAGCAGCAAATTGAATTCTTTTCAGAGAAGGAACCTAATGAGCATTGCCACATCTCACCCCAGTCCAACTGCTGTCCATGGGGAAACAAGGGACACTTTGCCAGGGCAGGGTAAGAGTTGATCCCATTTTGTTTGTTGTTGCTGTTTTGTAAACAGGCCAAAATGCCTAGTCAAATTTCACCTGAATTCAGTTTTCCAGTGACTCAAATATTCATTTTCATCCTTCCCCCACTTAAGTAAATTAGCATGAGCTGAACAGCAGTAGCAAGAGCACTGGCATTAACTGTTTGAGTTGCTGCTATCAGTGACCAAGGACAAATACAGATCAGCCTGACAACAGCTTTAAACAAGTGCCCTCCTGCCCCTAGATGTTTTGAAAACTAATCTAAAAAATTGAATTAATTCTTTAATTTAATTGATGAACAATAGTTAACTGTCTTTTTATAGGGAAAAATCCTCTATTTGAGGAAATAAAATGACTAGAAACATATTTCACTTCTTTCCACAGGTATGTGATCACTGTGTGATATTCACTGTCTTCTAAAGCAAGAGACCTGAGGTCCAGGGATTCCAGCACCTGACAGATATTACTATTTCATAAAAGCTGTATTATGTTGAAGAAACTATCTGATTTTGAAAAAGACAGTAGACTGCTTAAGTAACCTGATACCATGAAGAATAAGCCATTATTAGCTTTCAGTACCAACTCATCCTTTTCAATGATCTAAAAAAATTTTAAAACAAGGACCTTGAGTTTTGGTTTTGTCTGGTTGAGATTAAAGGTATAAAAGGGGAGTGATTTCTACAATAGTGACCTCCTTTGGATGCATAAGGGGGTCTGTATTTCTTTGTTCCCCAGTGCTACAGTACACTGCATTCCTTTTAGATCTAACTCTGGGTAGCTTGAAAACATTAAGAGTCTGTTGCAGAGCTCCTGTACAATTCTTTCTTCATTTGCAAACACTGCATCACCTTGTTTGTGCTGTGAGAACTCCCAGGATGCAGAGACTGCTGCAAAGATGTACTGAGATATAATGAAAAAAGGAAAATACTTCCCTCTTGCCTACCTGTAGGGTAATATATTTTGGGTGTTATTTGAGCTCCAGTCTGGAAGACCAACCCCCAGCTGGGTGTGGGGGTGTGTGTTATCAAAACCTTACAAACACTGGTTCCCTTGTGCACAGCCCACCCTGATCATATGCACTGGTGGTGAATCTAAATTTCCTTCCTCTCTTCAGACAGCACAGAAGAATCATCTACTGCTGGGGATTATTTTAGCTCTTCCTGAATCATCCTATCTCCACACTGAAGAGGATTCAAGGATTTCCTGTTCGTTTTCAGTGCATCATGCCACTGAAATTATACCTTTTCTCCTCTCAGCACACTTGAGATGAAATTACTGCGGACAAATAAAGAACACAGTACCTGAGGAAGCCACACTAGAAGGGGATGGTGCCAAAATGGCAGTGGACATGGGTGGAACTCATCACTGTCTGCTAAACAACCCATGTCTCTCCTCTCCACACACAGTGCAGTACAGGTTGAATTGGCACAGAATTCCAGTTAGGAAATCTGAATATGATGAACAACATGAAAAAAGGGGCACTTTGGTAAGACCACCTCTCTGCAAGGGTCACAGACTCAGCTGAAGAGACCAAGGGGATGGAATACACATTATGTTTGATAAAAGGATGGAAAAGAAAAAAAAAAAAAGAAAAAAAGAATTAACAACTTTTAAAATCCTAGCTGTCAGTGTCCCAAGAGCCACGTGTTTAGCTTTCCATTTACTGTGCAGTTGTTGGAAGTCCCGTGTTGCCATGGCATCCTCCTCTGCTGAACACCCCACTGCCGGGCATGGCAGTTTCTTGCCTGGCATCAAACCCCAGAAAAGCCTTGCCTGGTCAGCTCCTGGAGCTCTACCATTTGTCCCGTGTGACCTGATTACAGCTTTGATCGATGGCCAGAGCAGCCATCTGCAAAGTACTCAAAGCTTCAGCAAAAGGCTGCTTTCATTTCTTTTCAGTGCCTTCAAAGTACTCATAAAGTCACCTTGGAGCCCACAGAGATGACTTTTCTTTCTCTTGTTGATGAGCTTTCACAGATGATCTGATTAGAAAGTGTTTGGTACTGGGCATGATACTGGTTTGAATCTGTCTCTGGCTTTTTCCAGATGCTCTTACTGAATGGAAGTTTTTAACCCAGTGTGCTTCTCTGGTGGTTTTGTCATGAAATAGAAAAAAAAAAATTCTATTGATTTCTGAACACCCCAGGCTTTTACATAAATGAAATGCCCTGAAAACAATTATTTCTCATTCATCAGCAAGGCATTCCCCCTGCCTTTTCCCTGGTCAGTACAGCCACACGGGGAGCTCCCTGTCTGCCAAGGCCTCCGACAGCAGGGCTTTGATGTGCTTCTTTAATGACACTTCCTTAATACACCACGGAAGGTGTTTCTGAGGATATGCTTCTGAGGAGAAGCTCAGTGCATTCTTGTTTGTTCCACAGCAACAAAGAAATGGAAAAAACAACAACAAAAACTCAACCCACTGTCACAAGGCAGATTCAGAACTTTACCTCAGTATAGCATAAATATAGCCAGGCCTAACACATTATGAAACAAGAAGGAATTGAATTAAATTTTTGTCTTTATGTGGCACCACTTAATTGAAATAGACAAAGGTCCAGATGTACCAGATGAATCTTGAATAATTATGCTTAAAAATATTCAAAAGAATCACAATAATTTCTGTTAGGCCGAGGATGTGCAATATGATATTTTATTAGTTTATAGGAATATGAAATACTCATCAAATACTATCTTATTGCCTTTGAGCTCACACTAGTCTTATGGATGATTAGCTGAGACATTCCTTTCAACAGTTACAATTCCAGAGGCAGGAAACAGCAGAGAAATAAAATCATTCTCAAGAATCATCAGAAACTCAGCAATACAAACTGCAGTGGCAGAGGTGCAGGGTGAAGAACAATCAGGTATTTACTGAGTGAAGTCAATACTCAACTAGAAAAGAAAAAACTCTGTTGCCTGCAAGTTGGGAAACTAAAAAAATTAATATATAGGAAAATCTGTTTCCTTCTGAACCCTGCTGTTCAGTATGTTGGAGAATAAAAAAAGAAAGGGAGAAGTAGAATGCCTAAGGGCTGACCTGACAGCTATTTCCTAGGAATGCTGTCCAGAGCTGGTTGTGGAAGGATGAGGAGGGATATCTAGTTTGTGAATCCCAGTAAGAGTTAGTCATCTCAGCAATGCAGAGAGAGGGCAAGACCGTGTTGGCCATTTAAACAATGCTGTAAACAGAGGGCAAGGATTTCCTCTGACACTCCAGCTTCCCTCCTTACACACACAAATGGAAAACAGAAAAGTACCATGTCCTTGCTACAAGAATAATTAAAAGACACTGTCATAGCCAAAATTTTCTCAGTAAAAATCTGTTAGCCAGAGATTTTTGTATGAATTACAAATTATGCCAATAGTTTTCTCACACATTATAGTCAGCCCAATATATATTAGCTATTTACTGGTTATGTAATAGCTGGGTGCAGGTATGAGATTCTGAGTTAAATGCTATTGATGGAAATTCTACACTGAACTACCAAAAAACTCCAAACAAACTAGATTTTGTCCACTTTCAGTGCAAAATCCATCGCTACATTTGCTGTTTGTGAATATATGTACACAGAATTTTAATGATAGTCTCAATCTGCTTACTTATGCATGGAAATTATTTCAGGCAACAATGTCACAAGAATTTTAGCATATCTGTAGATTCCAGTAAAATGAATTAAATTTGGACACAAATGTAAAGCATATTCTTAAATGTTTTCTCAAAAAGAAATTCAGCTGTACTGAGTTCTTACCAGACTACAGCACAAATTAAACACAGAAATCCCACATATTTCATAATGCAGAACTTATTTTAAAAATACACATACTTGTGTACAGTATATTAAAATAAGACATTAATTAGGACTATATCTAAATTTTCAAGATTAGAGGGTTAAATTACATGCTTGCAATATTGTCATTACAAAAGTGATCATGAATCTTTTTCACAGAAAAGAGAGCTTTTACTTCACAAGTTTTATCTACATAAAAAGTTCAATAGACACCAGCCTTTAAATCAGTATATATAAACAGACTGTATATCTGCATTGAAAGTTTAACTACAGCACAGTGGTTAGGAAAAAATCCACAAAACATCTATTTCAAGGACAATTCTAACCTCTTGCCTTCACTTATAAAATGGAAACAAGCTGCCACACAGTTCAGCAGTAAAGGAGGATAAAGAACTGATAATAATCCTTGTGCTCCTCACATGAACTCCAACAAGGCTTTTGAATGAGACTTTTAAAGCTGTAAATTGTCCATCAAAACACAGAATAACTTTTGCTAATCCTTGTGGCACAAATTACTAATCCATCTGGAAAGCTATTTTTTCTGCATGTGTTTACAAGGATCTAAACATCATCAGACAGAAAGACAACTGGGTTAGTAGCATGGGGAAAAAAACAACAAAACAAACCTGAACGAAACCTGAAAAAAACAGAACCCGACAGAAATAAAAACTCTAAAGCAGTTGACCAGAGAATAAGTAGGATTTGCAGAAGTACTTACAGCTCTCAATCTCCAGCGTGCAGTTCTGCTCATCCAGCGGATATCTCCGCAGGTCCATCATACAAGCAGCTGTTGTTGTAATTCTGGGAAGGAGAGAGAAGGGTTTGTTACCGTGCCTTGTTCCAGTCTTGATCACACTCTGCTGAAAGAAGAGTCTGTGTTTCTACACAACTGATGCTGTGCCTGGTTTTACCTGGATACCATGTCTGCTGCTTGCTGGTACCCAGTGCTGCCCCAGGGAGGTTATCCCAGCCTGGGGGCCGTGCACAGCTTCTCCTCAACACAGGGGTTTTCTGCTGTGTGTCTGGCCAAAGCACCTGGGGAACCTGCTTCCACACCATTAAAAAAAATGAGAGCATTGGGCAGCAGCCATTGTTAGAAGCTTTCTTCAAGCTGAAAAGCTGACCAAACCAATTGAACTGTAAAATCCAATTTGATGATCTCCACAGTGGGACCCAAGATGGAGTAGATGGAGTGCCTACAGCACATGCAAACACTAAGACATTACAGGATCAATGTCTTTCCAAGGTATTAATGAGAGATTGGGTGACCAACACTTTCCTTCTCAAAATCCTGTCTCGTGTATGAGGTTTACTACTGGCCTTTCAAAGGAGATATTTAGAATGTTCAGTAACAGTTCAAACACTTCTTGTACGTTGTTTGTTCTGATAAGAAGACTTTGGAGAACTCTTTCATTTGATAGATCTTATTATTTCTCCCTGAATACCTAAAAAGTGTTCATTAGAGGCAGAAAATTACAGTTGCCTGGTCAAAATTCACTCAAAATTGACTGTAGCAACTATTCCTGCAAGGCACTTAATCTCCCTAAGTATGCTTACTGTCCTATCTTATTGGTCTCTTGAAGAAAAGGAAGACCTTTTGGCACCAAATTCTTTCCTCATTCCATACAGGGGTACTCATAGAATTGTTTTGGAAAACATAATGTTTTTAATCAGAGTGTGCTATCAGAGATGCTTCACAAGAAAGTTTTTTGAAGTGGGACAAAAGCACAGGAAAAAAGACTCCTTTGGTGCCACTCAGTGAAAGCCTTCCAGCTTTTAACAAAATCAGACTGCTGAGGAACACGTGTGCTGATAGCAAATGCAAATGGAGCAAGCAGCAGCACATATTGGTTAAAAAAACCCCAAAAAACAAACAACAAGCTCTTGGCAGTTCATACTTGGTTCCTTATATTTAAATTTAAAGAAAAATCAAAGAAATTGCCCTGTTCCAATGTAAGACTGATTATTTTTGGGACAAACTTCAAGAAAGGTATAGCGAGACCAGAAAAAAATTACATCTCATGTTTTTTTCTTGTGTTATGTTTGGGTTTGTTGCTTTGATTTCCTCACTATTTCCATACTTACCTGTATATTATAGTCAGGAGTTTTACAAGAGTTTCAGAAGTTCACAGAGGAAAAGGCAGAGCACAGACTTACAGCCAAGGTTTAAACACACAAGAGAGCTGTGGTAAAAGCTAGCCTGGTTGACAACTGAGTTTTCTCACAGCTTTCTCTGCACTAAACACTTCCTACCAGAGTCTCCCAAATCCAAAGGTTGCACACAGAGAACCCCCAGCCCGTGCAACCCTCAGCAAAGTGTCTGTTCACACTGATGGAGTGGAGAAGGAACAATTCTCCCACATTTCCAGAGGATTTTTGGTGCAAAAAACCAAGAGGGGCCAAAGGCTGCAGACAGCTGGGATAAAAGCTCTGTAGGGAACATCAGCAAATCATTAAAAGACTCAATGCCCTACCTCACCAGAAAGTAAAGAAAGAAAAGTGGCACAGTAAGGAAAGTGATTGGTAGAGCAGGGGTTTAATCAAGTCAAAACAGAAGTTTTGAATAATGTATTTAATTCAACTTGCTTGCTCCTTCTTATCCATAATGCAAATCCATTGAAATAAAATCAGAAATCTGTCCTTTCCTCTCCTCATACCTCCCTCATATTTTTAGCCTGGCTTCTCACATTTATAGTAAAAGTAGAAAAAGTTCTCTTTCATCTTCATAATTATTTAAACAGCAAAACTACCTTTGGATAATTCTTAGTGGTTCACAATTCATGGTGATTAGCTAAATCAAATCACCAAAGCAAGAGAGAGCAAGAATTACCACCTTGGAATACTTTTAAAGGCAAGAGACATGACCCACAGTTTTCAGACAGAGGAAGAAACAGCAGTTTTTCATTTTAGAATTTGGGAACACTTGAAACAAGCCCAAAGCCTCTCCCCCAGAGCAGAGCTGTTTCAATTTTCACAGCAGGATTAAAAATATTTTTATACAGCCTGTACGAGTGCAAAAAAATATAACATTGTGTTTTGCATAATGTAACCTTGAGAACAAACAATGAAAAAGTGAAAGCTTTTAAAAAAACAACACTGTGACTCAAGGCACTGCAGTCATTTGGGATTAGACACAATAACAGGACTCAGAGAAGCACCACATGAAATGAAACACATCACAGAGCTGTCTCTCTCATACACTCCTCTTTTCATCTGTTGCTAAAGAAAGAGAAACCTTGTGATATTTTGTGATTCCTAACAATGAAAATGAGTTTTCATCTTCCTCTTTTATGACCTATATTTTGAATGTAGACTGATCATGAAGCACAAAAAAAATGCAATCCCTGAAGCACCACTAAACTGACTAAAGTAAAGTATTATGAAGTAGACCTAGAGAAAACTTTGTGTGTTAAAACAAGCACTGCACTGCAAAAAAATCTGCACCACAACTGACTTGCAGGGAAAATTAAGTTTGCTGTCAATAATTCAAAATAATTCAGATAAACTCTGAGAAAGCTGAAAATCTGCTCACCTCCAAATCTTTGGAGTGTTTGTGATTCAAATAGGAGTTGGAAATTCTGACTTCTTTCAGAGGCTAAATGTGAAGGCCATCAAGAACTTTTTTTAAACACTTCCAAACTTAAAGTGAGGCAGAAAATAGTACCTGTATTATAATACTATCCCAGAAGTGCTAGTAGTTCTTATTTTTCAGTTCTTTGCAGGGAACAGTTTTTTCAAAATCCTATAGATTTTGCTTTCCTGACAAGTTCAAGTGGTATTTGAAATTCAAAATAGCAACTTAAACAGTTCTGACACCACCAGTGAAGGAAAAACAGCACTGGAAGACAGGAGAGCAATGCTAATGACATGTGGAGATGGACAGAATCCAATTCCCTCTTGGAGCTGCAACGGCTTTGAAAAGCTGTAGAAAATAAGCAGTAAGAGAAACTTCTCTCTGCCCTGGAAGGAAGCAGCCCTGACCTGTAATTACAGATTTACAGACACACAGAGATGATGAGCAAGAGGGTGACAATTTCAGAGAGCTCTCCTGAGTGGTGCTACAAGAACTGTGCAACACCCTCCTCTCCTGTTCTAGCTCTAACAGACCATGATCCTCTGGAGTCAAGGTAAGAGATAAAGCCCAGGAAAATACAAAAACTAATTCTTTCTCTAAATGTGTGCACAAATATCCTGTTGAAAGCAGAGTGAAATTCTGCTTCAGATTTGTGTATCTGTAAGCTGACTGACTCCCCATTAACAGCATCAGGAGCAATCCAGAGAGCTCACAGGGACCAGACTCCATCTCTTTATGGGGGACTTCATAAGAATTCTCTGTGTGTGGTGACTGGGAGTCAGGAACTCCCTAAGTTAGCTACTGAAATAATGTAAACAGCAGCTAAATCCACTGGTTCACCTTTGCTTCTTGGAAAAAATCCTCCTGTATGACAGCTGGAAATACCTGGGCAGCAGCAGCCAGCAAACCTAATTTTAAATACCTGGAAATTCTGGGAAAAAACATCAGTGGGATAAATCTCTCTCCTGGATGATAGCATTGGATTTAAACATTGGATGTGTCGAGGTTGATAGACATATTAACATATCTGCTTTTAAATAAAATAAATTTATTGCTAATTAGAGGGTTCACAGAATTTTTCCTCCTTCTGCCTATTCACAGAAAAGAGAAGCTTCCCTTGTGTGATCATAGGTTAAGAGTTGGCTGCAGGAAAAGCCAAACAATAGTGACATTTCTAAAAAATTCAACATTAAATCTAAACTAAAGTCAGCTCCTGAATCTTTCAACTGTAAATCAGCTATAAACTTTCAACTGTAGACAGCATACTGAGTCAGACAGCATACTGAGTCTAGTGTAGTTTTATAGGACAAAAAGAACAGCTGTTTTATTGATGTTGATGTCTCCATTTGAGATGAAACAATATACACATGCTACTCAGAGTCTGTAAAATGCTTTCTTCTAACACTGCTCCTCACCATTTCCTGAGTATTCCAACCAAAGTACCAACAGCTCACTTTTCTTACTCCACTGAGAACTTGTTATCTAATGACATGTAGATATTTTCCCCTTGTTTCTGTATTGTGCCATCCTTAGACAGCAAGGTGTTCTCTGAAAGCACTAAGTATATTTATGAAAGCTGAAAGGCATAACAAATTAAGAATATGAAGGATATAATACTAAACCATTATCTAAATGTAATACAAGAGAGGAAAAAAAAACCTTTGGTAGTGATAAAACACAGGGAGTCAGAACCCACCCAGAAACTTTGACCTCATTAAGTTTTGTTGTTGCTGAGACTGTTGGTAAAAGAAGCAAACCAGATTTTTAAGAGGAAACTAAAATCTATCTGCCTCTGATCTTTCTTGGGAAGATGTTCTGCATTTCTCTGCCAAAGCACAGCCTATTGTGCCATCTGCATGCCAGCAGGGAAGAGCCATGAAAAACCAGAGAACTGGGCTCTTATTTCATGGTAAAAGAATTCCATCACAGAAGAATCAGAATTTTGCTGCAGAGTTCCACTCCATCTTCTGCTATACTGCTATATATATAGCTCTATAAATTCTTCTTTAAGTGAGATAGCATTTCCTACTAAACTGTCACAGTGTCCAAAATCCAGCCATAGCATCATCACAATTTAAATCCTTGCAAAAAGCACACATTACACTGCAGTAAAATCTCCTGCTACAATAAACTCAGCTTTAGACTGAATTCACTCAAACCTTTCTCTGAAGTAATAGGTTCTTCTCTAGAAAATAACACCTATATAAAATGGCAGAAGAGCTCAGAGGAGCACTTCATAATTTTAATATTTTATCACTGAGAAATGTATGCTTGTCTTTCAGCATTCACTTCACTTCTCCCTTTCAAAAAAAAAAATAAAAAGGGAGAATGCTAAAATACTACAGGACTTACAGAAGATGAAACAATATGAGCATCATCAATAGTATGAAACAAGCAACCTTGTAATAAAGAGTTCATACATCTCTCCACTTATCCAGAGTTTATAGTCCTTTTGCTTTACTAACCATCCCCGAAAACCTGAAAGTCTTACTTTCAAATATTTCACAAAATATGGTTCTTATTCTGGTTGGGAAAATTACAGGTCTACTTCACTCAAATAATGCCAGCATTAAAATAAAAAGTGCATTATTTCACTTTCTTTCTCTTAAAAATTTATATTGTTACCATCCAAGTCATACTGCATAAAATAAATCATATATACAAAGCGTTTTTAAACCAGTTGTTCTGACATTACACCACATTAAATACAGACTCTCAAACTATGGAAGAGAGCTAGAACTTTCCAAGGAGACACATGCATTTGGTGGGGTTTTAATCAGTTCTCTCCACCTAAAATAATGTGCTTAGCTCTAACATGTACATTAGCACTGTAAATGAACCCTATATTAACAATTTTTATTCCAGGAAGATAAAGATACAGTTCCTACTTAACTGAAGTCCTAGAGAAAAGAGGGAGTATCTTCTCCACAAAATATGCACTGCTTCAGTGTACTAATTGTGCAGGTAATACTGCCTCTAAAAACACAAAAATAAGGAAGTACAAATTATCATGGATAAAAGAGAATGATGTAGCCAAAATCTCCTCTGTCCCCACATTTCCTCTCCCCTCATGCATCTTGGAGGCTTAAAACAGTGCCAGAAGCAAAAAAAGAGAAAGAGACCCTTTTTGTCTTGCTATTGCACAAGCTGATTAAATCTGTAATCTTTCAGTAAAATAACCCAAATACCCTTGTAATTGACTATTGTCGTAAGATCAAAATCTCTAGCTTTGCAAATAAATATTTCAGCTTATTTCTGATATTTAAGTCAGAGCAAGAGACACGTAGCCAAACATGTCATTTTACCCTACTGACATCCTTTCAAATATCACTATAATATCAGCTGTCAATAAAGGCAGATCACAAAAAAAATAACACACATGATCTTAAAGCTCCAAAGCATCTGAAACACAGCCCTCAGACTTTATGCTAATGTATTTCACTACCATTGGCCAGATTAGCACACTGACACTAATATCTCAGTTTGCTTTTAATTTTATTGAATGACCATTATTTGTAGTTAGTAGGTCATAATGCTTCATCCCTCTGTGGCAATAAGGGGATGGGGATGGTGAAGTGCATGGGTAGGCTGTGATGTCCACAGCAGATTTTTTAAAACAAAACAAAAAAAAATAAAATTCTGCAGAGCATGAAAATGTGTGTGTATATATATGTGTATGTACCTCATTGCTACTGGTAAAACAGAAAGTAATATAAGCGATATTATATTTCAGTGAGAAACAAGCTGTCCATACTACATTTATCTTCCATCTACAAAAGCCAATGCACATAATACTAATTGCAGGCATCTTTGCATATCCTCCCCTGATCAGCATCTCCAGGGGCTGTGTAAAAGCTTTTAAAAGGAAACAATAAGAAACCAGCTTCCCCTCTTCTCCTGCCCCTTTCTTTGGACTGCAAGATTCACGAGTTGATACTTTAAAAACCACATCTTTCAGGACTCAACTCAAAGGTAAATGGGAACCCTGTTTTGCAAGACTTAAAAGACTTAAAAATATCTGTCTTCCTATATACAGTGGATCTCAAAGTATATGAAAGCATGATTTAAAAAGAAGAAAACAAAAATAGCTTTGAAATGCACAGAACAATTCAACTGTGCAGTCATATCAGTAAACACTAATTCCATTTTCTGTTCATATTCATGAGTGACAAGCAACACAAATACATTCACACACATATATATATAATATGTATACATACATATATACACGTATATATACATGCTCTTTAATCATACTTGATGAGTGCTCTTTCTGACTTTTAGGGCTTATCCCTGCAGCTGTATTTTCCTTTTTTTTTTTTCAGCCAAATACGATTTTCAATCCCTGCCAAACAGGCTAACAAGGATTGGGTGTCAGTGATTGGGAAGCAAGTTTTTATCCTTGATTTTACACAAATCTTTATTACTACTAATTCCTGAACTGTACTTCACTACTGCATCACCCAAGTCATTTTTTTAGATTTAACACAGAGAACAGAATCTAACCACAATATTAATGTCATGAGACCCCAATTAATATCTAGCACTGATCTATAATTTCATTCCTAAGAATCCAACTTTTTACCATGGTTTTTATCTAATTCTTTTTTACATAATTTGATTTACTGATTCGTGCAGCTGTTAAAATAAACAATAAAACTGCTGTCAACACACCTATCATCTTATCTCAAGTGGTTTTAGGTTTTGGTTTTTCTTATTGCAAAAAGTTACCATCATATGACTGCAAAAACGCAGTAAGTATAATTGGACTGAACTATTCTTTTTTTTTCCCCCCAACTCTGATGTCAGCAGATCACACACACTGCACACAAAGAGATCATTGGCCAGTTTTTAAAACTGTGTTTAATTCATGCCCTTAGGAGTGTCTACATGGCAGCACCAAGGGCCTATTCCCAGATATTAGAGTGGTACAACTGACATAATACATAATGACCTGGAACATCGCACAGAATTAAAAGATGCAGTGCAGAATTACAGATAAGTCCTTGGGGGAAGGTTTTCACAGTTCTTTTGCAGCAACTGTTATGTCCATAGAGCAGTGATTACTGGACAGTGTCAAGCTTATCACTTAGGAATGAGAGCATTCTTCCCTAGAACAGGGAGAAATTTAATGGGTCAACAGCACTCCAGGTAGTTAGATACCAAGAATATGAGAAAAATGCTTTAGTATAGGTCTGACATGGGCAAAGTATAAACAAGCTTTTCCTGCACATTTTACTCTTAAACATTGCTATTTTTTCCTGCTCAGGCTAATCTGCAAGTGGAGATCTGTGGGAAAAACCCATTTTGCAGCTATTTCTGATCCTACTTCCTCTTTCCTCTCTTCTGACAGATAAGTCTACTGACATGCCCAAGCCAGTACAATTCTTTTTTATTTTGACAATGAAAAAATAAATTACTTAGAATTGCCTTCTATCACATTCCACATGTCATGTCTGGCCTCAGTGCTCTGCTCATCTATTTTGTTAGGTTTGCATTGCCCATTTCATATCTGATCCATTTAGGACACCAGATACTCTTACTGCTTTAATATATTATTAAAGCAGCAGGAATATTATTTTGAAAATGGGAAGCCGTGTTCTCCTTGAACATTTCAAAATCAGTACCTACATCAATTCCACTCAGCTTCAGCAAAGAGTTTACTGGATGTGTGAGAGAAGCATAACAATGAGTCAAATCTAATGACTAAAATTAACAGGCATCTAAGTTAACTCCAGCCATCCTTCTGCAATCCAATTCCCAAGGGCTGCATCTCCTCCTGTTCCAAAATTAGGATGCTCAGTCACGACCTTTCTCTTCCTCATCTTAATTTCAGAGCATTCGTAACTTTGTTCCAAACAGAAACTGGAAAACCACCCAAAAGACTTCTGACATATCAGCTGCATCATATCAACAAACACTGAAAGCTTGATAAGCTGTAAGACACACTGAATGCTAGAAATCTAAATAGAAAATCTGCACAGGGAATATTCAGTTGGTCCTGTCCTGTTTATGAAATAAAACCTTTGAAAGTTCTCAGTAAGTAGATCTCAGTGGCCAAACTCTAATCCATACACTGCAAAATGCACCTCCCCCCAAAAAAAGAAGTTTCCTCTTCATTACCATATTTTCCTGCAAAATATGTTTTTTAATAAATTCAATCTGTACTCCCTTAAGAGAAGCTTCAGAAACCTTACCAAGGTCCCTTCTTTTCCATTTGAAAGCTAGTTAGATCCATCAGTTTCTGCAATCAAAGTTATTTGCATCTATGATCAACAAAGCCATTAGATTTGGAACATCCATAACTGACCTGCCTAACAGCCTAGGATGACACTGTGCACAATCCCATCAGCAGATAGGGTGTGACCTGAGTCAGATTAGAATCACCTGAACTCTTTGAGACTGAGGGTCTCAGAGTCTGAGTTCAAGTGATTCTAATCAGAGTTTAATCAGGACTCTGCTTCCCATAGACTCATGCAGACAGTGGGGATCACTTTTAACATTCTGTGCAGCCAGAACTGCATTTTAACATTTCTCACGGCACTGAAAGTCGAATCAATACATAGGCTACATAAGAAGTACTTCTTTATACTGTGAATGTTTATATTTTAATTTAGAAAACATCTCCCTCATTGCTTTTTCTGTTACCTTGTCTATACATGAACCTTCTTTTCTCTAAGAAAAAATTTAAAGCTAGTTCACATTTGAGGTAGAAGTCAGTTGGAAAATGTCAGTCCTACCCAACATAGCAAACATACATCTGATGAGAAATGTTTATCTCAGATACATCAGACGTCTCTGGGACCCATTCCTTCAATTCAGGGAATTTTTAAAGTGATCATTTTGCTGTGCACCTTTTCTTTCTTTCTTTTTTTTTTTTTTTCAATCTCTGAAATTACTCCTATGCTTTACTTAAAAGTCTTTTATACATCAACAACAGGACAACACATGCTGCAACTCAGTAAATCAAATTTAGAGCCTTGGGAAGCATTTACTTGATTAAATGCACAGGTGCTTTGAGGTGACTGCAAACACTGGCAATAAAGCAAAAGCACCACTGGCACAGCAGGTTCAGCACAGAACCAGGAGATTGGAGCTGCTGTATCCCCTCCTACACATCCTCACCCACTCCTGAGCCCATGTGAGCAATGGCCATCCAGCCTCAGCCCTTCAGCAAAATCTACAGAATCACAGAATCAGGTACATGGCAACACTGCTGTTACTTACCATGGCAAAAAGGCATGGCAGTTTCCACTGTCCACCTGGCAAGAAGACCTTTCAATTTTTTCAGTATACAAGGATAACCCTGGCACAGTAACAAAACCACCACTCCCTCCATGGGGCAGTGCTCACGGGAAATATGCTGGAAGAGCTTTTTGAAAGTAACTACTCAACAGCAAAGTCTTAGCAGGGATGGGGACTTCAAGTTGGTGCTGCCTGCAGTATGAGGTCAGGAGAGGATCTGTGTAACAAAACAGCCACACTTTTATGGGCGAGCAGGTTTCCCAGGAGGGAAGCATGGGATGATACATGAAAATTATCTGTGCCGTGTTTTAAATGGACAAGACAATTCTCTATAAGCCAGTTCAGCATTTCTCTCATTTCCCAGCACACATTCTCAAGGATGTAGTTAAATGCCATGTTAGGAGAAGTATCCATTTGGGTTTTGTTTGGTTCATTCTGGGTTTTTTAATTGTCACAACGTATCAGTATTTTTGATACAAATTTAGTTCCAGATATTTCAAGCACTGACCAGAATTCATCACTACTGTCATGCATTACCTATGTTCTTTTAACCTAATGCTAGAGCCAGTGACTCTGCAAAATCCCTCTCAGGTGGTAAATCTAATTTCTAACCATAGACCAGAAATCTAGTGAACAAGTCAGCAGTTTAATAACTCTCCTGTCAAGTTAAATGTTTTTCTCCTGCTGCCCCTCCAAGCTGACAAAAGAGCAATCACGTGAACATCAGTACTGCATTACAGAAACCATTCTTCAGAGTTTAGATGGGAGTCTGTTTATATTGTGATCCACATTTCATAGAGACACAGAAACTGAGGCAATAACCAGCTTACTCAAATGACTCCACTTTTCAGAATTTTCAACAGTAACCATCTCCAAGTTTTGATGCTGAAAGCATGACAAGTTTGTTAGTGGTGCAGTGGATGTCTCAGCTTTCCATTTACTCCAAGTCTCCTTCTATCAACAGATTCAAACATGACTGCAGTGCCTTAAAAGGGTATTAATAATTTCTCTGTTCTTGGAATAGCAGAGACACTCCTAAATTCAGAATACCAGCACCTCACTCAGAGAGCAAACTGCATATTATGCAAAGCCTTTGCATTTTCTGTGTTAGGTAACAGAAACCATGCTCTGGGTCAAGCCTACAATTCCATATGGAGGAAAACCAGGTTCCTTTCAGGTTCTTTCTACGTTTTAGGTGACTTCTTCATTCACATTTCTGACTGTTTACATTCTGGAAGCCTTGACACATGCCAGACACAGCCCTAAGAGTCCCTCTCAGCATCACTTTGTGTCACTCCCCTTTGTGTCACCATCCCCTGGCCCCTGCATGCAGCTTCAAGTCGAGGGGTATTCAACCCAGAAACAATAAATATGTACTTGCTAAAGAGAGTGGTAGAACTCTCATTGCTAGGAAAAGAACTGTAGCTTTTAAAAGTAACCATGAACTTCCTTTAATTGCACCTGCAGCACAGGATCTTTCCTAAACGAACAAAAAGCAAAATAGACCAAACCAAATTGCCCTAATATTTGCAAATAATGATCAGGAACACAGCTGTGATACTTAAAAGAAAACAAGCCTTTAAATTATAAGGAAAATAAATAAATGTTTGGAGAACAAACCCAGAAAATGGTTGAACACAGAAATGTCAATACTATTGTGTGAAAGAAGCAGTACTAGAAAATCTGGGGAGCAGAATGGCCATGAAAGACAGCTGAAATCAAAGAAGAAATAAAATTTTAAGGAATTGTCTTTCTTAGTTGTGCCTAAATTACTCCTGTTGTTTCTTGCAAACTATAAAAACCAATAAATGCATGAGTAGAAAAGAAAAGCAAAACAATAAAGTTTTGCAAGAAACAGTAAAAGCATTTATTTTCTACCTGTCATATACAAATTACACTCAAATTCTAGTAATTAAAAAAGAGATGCTTTTAGTGAAACTTCAATATCTGTAAATCCTGACTTAAGTTCTGGCAAGTTAACAGACTGAAAAGTCTGAGAACCTCTTGAAGACATAAGGAATGACTTACAGTTACCCACATAAACCTGGCACTGCCAATTTCACGTGTTGCTAGTAGAAATGAAGATAAAAATTCAGTGCTCCTGGCTGGGATTTGCTTGAAGGTTTCAGGCAAATCTTGGCACAGGTGTACTTAAAAGAAGAAAGGGCACGTGCAAATTCTGCCACTTAGCAACAAGATGTGATCATAGTATTGGATTTAAAAGGCAGGTGATGAATCACAAAGCCCTCATAAATAACAAGATGGCAATACACCCTCTTTGCACAGTGTAAATGCCACCAGAGGAGGAGAGGGAAAGGGAACTATCACATAGCTAAGCCACTACCATCTGCACAATTAATATATGCTCTAAGCAATGAGGGAGTAGGAGGAAAAGCATCATCACTTATGACTATGTAGTCATTAGCCAAGATTCTCATCTTCATTAGACAAATAAATTAAAATTCACATTTACTGTAGCTGTCACAGGGGCTCCAAAACAATACTCTAAAAATGGTCCCACTGGATTTGGATGAAAATGATGCCTTTTGAAAGAGTAGTTGGTAAGCAGAAGCATGACATCAAATACACCGACAATCCTGTGCTATTAATCTAAGGCAACCCTCCTCCCTCCCCCCACTTCTACAATAAAGAGAGAAAAAAAATAGAGCACATGTTAAATTTTAGTGGGAAACAATGACTCAGGATAATAAAGGTCTAACTCAATGGAAAACTGACTACAAAACCAACCTGCTTTTCCAAAATTTGGAGAGATTTTGCATTAGAAAATTGCTAAAAAGAAAGCATGGATGAGCACAGTGATGAGATAGAATAGTAAAACTAAGGAAAGCCAAAAGGGGAGAGGATAATGCATTTTCAAAACAATCATAAGCAAGCAAGAAAACTTGGCCAGTTCTAAGATTAGATTGGATGAATTAAAATTTGGGGGGGAGGGGTAAGGGCACTATTTTCATTACTACTCAATATTGAAAATAACACAAAAGTGATGCTCAAGAAGAGAAGAGGAATGTTTTTGCTAATGCTGACCCTTTGTACCAAGACTGAGAGGGACTTGTTTACCTAAATGGAAACTCTTCCATGTTCCTGGGCACAAAATGTCTTCACTAAAACATTTTTAGTAGATAAATCTCCTGATGCAGAGCTGACACCCTGTTCTCCTGACTGGCATTACACTTTCAGACTGGAAGACAATGGATTGCCTGACCTGTCAATGTCTTTTAGAAAGCATTTTGAACATTATGTTTTCCAGAGCTGGTAAGAGGTGCTTAACAGCAAATAACTGTGAGGAAGAAAACTTTTCACTTGCTCATCCCTGTCTAAACTAATGAGCAGAATGAATCCTGATGCCCTGATCATTTCTCTCAACTGAAACAGAATTTTAAAAGTCTCAAAGTATAAGGATACTTTATTTCTATAAATAAGGGTTGAGTTTAGGGGTTGTGCCATGGGCACAATATTAAATTTGCCACATTTCTACCCTATTTTGGAGGAGTGGGAAATTGGGGATTCTAGGAGGGATATTCTGCTCAGCAGTCTCTCCAGGTTTATCAGCCTGGCCATCACACATCTAACATCACACAGTCTACTGATCCAATACTTCACAAAACAAAATGAAAACCTGTTTTTACTACATACTGCAACGAAATATACAACTTAATAAAAAAGTTATCCAAGTAAAAAACCTGCTTTTTTTCCTTTCATACGGGTAAGCAATAATTCTTTTTGCCTATCTGAAGTTTGAGTATTGCATCCATTAGTCATGTATTTTCTAATTGCCTTATATTGATATAATATCCATACCTTCCTCTGAACAAATGACTAATAAGATTCTGTAATACCTGTAAAGGTAGGTAACATTTAATATTTATCTTAATTCTTGACATTAAACAATAACTCCATGCTCTTTTACTTGTCTTCAGTTCGGTGGGGTAGTGTTCCCACTGCTAACAATTTAAGTGCCTTGGTTCAGTCTTACCTCTGTTTCTAAAAGCAGGACACAGCCAATTTTCTTAGCAATCCTATAAATCATAAATATAGATTGTACTGAAATTAAAGCCACATTGAAATAAAATGGAAAGATGAACCCTAAAGAAAATTAAATGAGGTGAATCAGAGAAGATGTGACCAGATAAAACAGCTGGAATGGGAGTCTAGCTCCTTCAGTACAAGAAAAATACCTTCAGTACTCATGGAAACAAAATACTAACACAGAAAAAACCCCAGAAAGTGCAAATAAACAAAACTAAAGAAACTACCAAAATACTTACCAACCCTTCTATTTTGAGATATCCCTTCACATAACCTCTTTTACTTGGTTTTGGAACTAGTGTTAAGCATTCAGTTATAAAAAAAGAAAGAGTGCCATAATACAAGCTTTGGGTCTGTCCAGTTAAATCAAAGGAGGAGCAGAAAAGAGATGCTGACTGGAGGACTGACTTAAATGGCAAAGTGCAGCTGTTGTTGATTTACACGAGTGGGACCCTACCAGCATCAGTGGTAATCTACAGAACCTGTGCACAAGAAAGGTTTACTCCTAATCCATGTCTACAAAGATCTTTATACACTCAATCAGATTTTAATTTTTTCAAGGATTGTAACTTGCCTCCTCAGATTTTTGAGATTTTTTTTTTAAGCTAATTTTTTTTTTTAACCATCATAATTCTGAATACTGCAGTATATGCATCTGGAAATTATTCTAGGACCCTTCAAGCCAGGCTAAGTTTCTTTTGTATTTGTGTTATTACAGATATATATATAATTGCAAAATGAGAACACCTTCCTGAACACCAGAATTCAACATTTTATCCATATCCTTCAGTTTTAATAATGGGCAAATAATTTACTTGAAATTATGCTGTGACTTCTTGATAACATAAAGCCATCTTGCATGAGAACATGAAGACAGAAGGTTATGAAAAAGTAATCTTGATTATATCTTCAGTATCTCTTTCTTTGAAAAGAAATAAACTACTCTGTTTGGTTGGGAGAAGGGGTGGATGTTTCTTTAATACACAGCGCTGTCCTTAGAAAATTCTTTTTCAGATAAATATTGCAGCTCTTGAATGCATTTCTGGAAGGCATAGCAAAATTACATGAAAATGACTAATGGCATATCTTTCTTATAGCTACTCTACCACCTCTTTAAAAATCCAACAGCAACAAAAATCACCTCCTCTGTGTTGTACGTGCCATTTCTCCAGCAACAGTAATGCTGTGAAACAATATCCAAAGGCATTTCAGGATAACCACAATGTAATATTTGTGATACATTCCAATTGTATGTGCTTTGGAGACCCCCTTGCAGAAGCAGCCCCCAGACTGGTGTTTAAAGATGCACGGTGCTTCTTCACTCTCAGTTGTTTGCCAAGAGTAAGATATACCCTGAGATGGAACTATGGAATAAGCTCCTGTTGTGTGTAATGAAAAATAGAAGGAGAGAGGGATGAATATTCAGTATTTGCTTCCTTGCCTTCGTCTTGTTTTCCATCTCGTGCACTGATGGTCATCTCTGCTTTTTACAGAGAGAACCAAAGGGAAAAGACAAGACCATCTTCTAGAGAGTGAATAATGACGATGAAAACACAGGTGATAGCATCTCCCTGAAAGGATAGACCTTATCAGCAAGGTCTAACAATAATTTACCTCCTCAGCTGACCACAAACAAATGTCCTGCAGTCATCTGAGTTCAAGGGATTTCTAAGTTCTTTCCAAGTAGTTTTCATTGCCTGAAATTTGTAATATTTCGGTAAAAATATCTATGGGGTAGACTGTAACAAGCTTTATGATTACAGTAAATTTATGTTTTCTTGGTTTCCCACATCAGCAGAAGCATTCCCAATTTTCTTGTGAGTGTCTCTTCCTATGCACTATCATCCATGTTATCTTGTTAAGGTACAAGACTATTATTCTAAAGTGCATATCTTGTTTTTAAGTTGAAAACCCCCAAAGCTACACAAAGATCTATTGCTGATAGCTAACTTCTGCTAGCATTTCCACCAGTAATAAATGCTGTAAGGACCTGTACAACAAAGAAAGTCACAATAGCAAAGGACAAAAAGAGAGGACAGAATTTGTGGATGTCAACATTGTGATAAAGAACATTTTTCTTCTAGCTCCAACATTTCTGATGCTTACCCAGATATCTCCAAATGGGGATGGGTTCTGGATTGACAGAAACAACGCACTGAAGTAGGTGAAAAAGTTATGATCCCTAAGAGAGAAGCCAGCCAAATAATGCTGGACTACTTGGCCTTAACCCTACTGTTCCAGTTTCCATTAATGAAAATTAAACTGAGACCCCAAAGTGTTTCCCCAACAGCTACACATCCCTTGTTTTCCTTCATTCTAACATTGAAGAGAATGCACCATAACATTTTTCCATCTATACTGAATAAATTTTCCATTACCACTTTAAATAGGAAAAAAACAGGCATGCAACACCTTCTACAGTAAAGATATCTCAGCCTTGCAGGGATTGTTAAGGTCTATCACTACTTTTTTATGTGAAAACAAATGTTAGCTTTATAATCCCCAGTGGCTTTACAACCCTGCAAAGGGCTTTGGGAAAAGGAGATTTTTCCACATTAAAAGGTCATATGCTTTCATACGCCTTTCACTTTTCAAGATAAAATTTTGGAGCAAATATTTTAAAATGTCAGAGTTTTAATAAACAGTCCTGAGACAGATCCCTGTCAGTGAATGAAAACAAACCCATAAGCTCTAAGTATTTTTTTTGGACAACACACATGAGGAGCAGGGGGCCATTGTGCAGCAGAAAAAATATGATCTATTTGCCATTGTGGAAAGACAATGGGATGACTGGCACAACTGCAGGGCTCAGTTCAGGGCCCCTCCCTGAAGGAAGGGGAGACAAAGGTATTGGAGCAAGTCCAGAGATGGGCAGTGGAGCTGGGACAGGGTTTGGAACTTGTGTCTTACATGCAGCACCTGAGGGACCTGGGGGGGCTCAGCCTGGAGGAAAGGAGTCTCAGTGGAGACCTCCTCACTCTCTACAACTCCCTGGCAGGACATTGCAGCCAGGTGAGGGTCATTCTCTTCTACCAAGTCACAAGCAAAGGGCAACAGTAAACAGCCTCAGGCTGAACTAGCAGAGGTGTAGACTGCACATTGGGAAAAAATTCTTTCCTGTAAGGGCTGTTAAGCATGGTAACAGGCTGCCCCTAAAGGGGTGGAGCCACCATCCCTGGAGGGATTTCAAGGATGTGAGGATGTATCAGCAGCAGCCACCATAAAAGAAAAAAGATGTGGAGAGCTGTTGAAGGATGTCATGTGTATTCAATATTCTGCAATTACTGCAAGATTTTTAAAAAGGTGTTCTCAAAAGTGACATGCTGTACCACGTGAAGATGGAGAAAACAGTGACCTCACAGTTCAGAAGCTGAGCAGGATAAGGCACTTTGGCAAACCTTCCCTGTGAAATGCTGAATGTGGACTTACAGCCCATATGTGAGAATAATTTAGGGTCCTGAAGATTTGCTTGTTTCTGAACAACTGCCAGAAAAGATCATGTCCACAGAACACAAACCCTGGGGATCCTTCACTGTATTGATTACACCACCTTGAAACACCTTCTGCTTCTGGAACAGCACTTTCTGGGGGAACAGTCTCCAGGTCACGTCAGGGAGGTGATTGCTGAGGCCCTTTTTGTTCTGACACAAGGAACATGCCTCATGTAGTTCTTTCCTTGTGACTTGATCTCACAGTCTCCTCCTGGCCCCGAGACATTCTTGCCATCTGCTCATACAGATGGCACATTCGTGTAAATTTTAAAAAAGAGTTTTCCCAACATTTTCTATTCTCTCACTTCTCAGATAGTTCTAGACTACCAGATGCAGTAAATGTTCTAGGAATGACTATTCAGAAAGGAAAAAAAAAGCAGCAGAAAAAAAAATTATGATCTTACACAAGTAATTTAGAGGAGAAAAAAAAATTCTAGTCACTGAACAGCAAGTAGAAATATCTGCATTACAGTCTAAAAATCACTGATTGGCATAGCTTTAAAGTGCTCTTCTACAGAGGCTTACACACATCCTGAGTCTGGAGAACTTACCTGGAAGCACAAACCCCCAGAATTTCTTATAACTTATCCTAGTTTCTCTCCTTCTAAGCAGGACTGAAAACTGTTCCAAGAAAAGCTCTCTTCCATTACTTTGCACATTGAAGATCACAAGAAATTTCAATTTTCAGAAGAAATAAAGAAACAGATCCAGGAGATGCAAGGAAAATGACCCCAACAACCCCCTTACACTTGAGGAGTTTAGGTAATTCTTATCTCTCAGAAAACATTTTACCTTTCTGTGAAGTTTAATAACAAATTAGGATAAAACACTGGGTGAACAAATCAGCAATTATCTTTCCAGAAATGTATTAAAACATAAAGGAAATGTTTTTTGGGTGAAAAAAAATCACCCAAACTAGATATTTAACTAGAATAAAAACTAAATCCAAGTACTTACACCTCCAGATAAGACATTTGGTAGGGAAAAAACCCCCATATTTTTTCATTCAATAAATAGTATTCTACAATGTCTTACATTAAAAGAAAAGCTTCATCTGTAAAATCACAGCAACTAGAAAGTGATTATGTGTGACCCACAAGGGGTATTATTAATTCTACAGACAGTGTCCTAACTTTTCTTTTTCTTACACATGCAAGGATCCCAACCCTGCCCCTACTTCTGAGATTCACCTCAGATTTTACCAATTTTAGTAAAAAACCCCAATAGGTGCAAGTAGAATTTATACATATACAAATATACTGTATTTATTTATCAACTATATATCATATATTCAAGCATGTGTTTGTACACACACATTTAGCATCTATCTCATTAGCTGAGCCTTGACCAGAGCATTCTGAGATTTTATGTGGGTCCTTCCACCTGGAAAATCTCCCTTCTCAGGGTCACCAACTACCAGCTCAAATGATATCATCAAAGACATTGCAGAGGAGAAATGATAGATTGCTGTAATTCTAAATGATATAAATTATTACATTTTAATTTAAGATCAAATGTTTGAGGACCTCTATTTGTTTTTGGCATATGCAATTACCCTTGGAGCAACTTAAAGTATTTCACGGTCCTGTAGCTGATTGAGCTTTTCTTACTAATAAAGACTAAATGCCACAGTCTGTCTGTTAGGCAATAAAACTCAGAATTTTTTTCACTTCATTGCAGTGTAATAATTTTGGATAATAGGGCTTTTAATGGAAAGGATTCCTGTGACTTAAAGCTTTTTTTATTATTAAGCTTAATTGAATTAATTATTCACATACTAATGACTTAACAGCCACTTCATAAAAAAATAAAAGCAAAAGACCTTTCTGAATACTTACCCCATTCTTAAAATCTAATAAAGCGACTGAAATAGAAAGATATCTTTGTTTTCTTTCAGATAGGGGAGATATTTAAACCACAGCTACTCTCCCTCCTGCTGAGGATGAATGGTGAAAAGATGCCATTTCATATCCTACAGAGAAATGCATAATAATCTATGAGTCCTTAATTGAAAAGAGATATTTATGAGAGTCAATGATCTCCCTTTTTTTCCCAGAAATTGCATCTTTCCTAAAACTAGCTCGTTTTGTGAATGGGCTGCTATGTAGGAAAAATGGAACAATGTGATTCTGAGAAAATAAAACAGGTTTGTATCTCTAACTTGGCCATCCCAAGGTGCACATGAGGGCTGGCATTTTATAATTCTTCATAATAATGCTTGGCACTTATGTAGTGTTTTATGGGATCAAAGCACTTTACAAACCAATTAATTAATCTTCACAACACCCCTGTGAGAAGGTAGGTTTTAGTGTTCCAATTTACCAAATGGAATAACTGAGCAGAGAAGCTGGATGATTTGTTTCATGTCCAAATCTTCAGTTCACAGAAACAGTGTTAGAAATAACAGTAGTTGCATTTCTCTGCTTTATTCTGTGGAACCTACAAAAGAGCTACTTGCATGAGAAAGGAAAACAGCATCTGGGCCCCACCTTGGGCCAGAGCTGATACCTTGTTTATTTAAAACAACAATTAATTCACTTAAGTGACATGCTGGGATTCAAGTTCCTTTCCTCATGCTGGATCTATATTGACTGTGAAAGAAAACAGCTATGATCAGACTTGTCCTGCCCCAGGACTTCGAAATAATGAGACCGGGGTGCTAATGTTTCCTTGTTAATGCAGAAATTCTTTGTACTTGAAATCCTACATAATTGTACAGTACTGAATTTCTTCAGGTCTTTGCAACAGCTGCATGACTTCAGCTTGAAATGATGTTTTACTACATTTGCATTTATTTCTGCAAGCTTCAAAAAAGTTCTTGGGTTTAAGGGTTCTTACATGCCTATGTATTCTAACAGCCTTGAAAGTCTGAACACAGAAATTGACTTCACCTCATTTCTTGTGCAAGAGTAAACAACTGCATGTCAGACTGTGAATTAGCTTTGGCAGGTGTTGGCAAAGGAAAAGTCAGTAATTGCATCTATAGGTGTGAGCACCAGCACAAAAAAATTACCCACTTAACACAATGGAAACACTTCTTCACAGACTGATATTCTCATGTTCAAACAAGTCTTACAAAAATTACTTTTGACTCCCTCTTTGCAATATACCCAAAATTAAGAAAACTTGTATTTTTAATTGGAGAACAGAAAGCTTCTGACGCTTCAGACATCCTAATAAAAATATGCACAATATTTAGTTATTTATTTTAACAAATGGCAACACTACTCTGAGGTGCTATTGATGCTATTTATGCTGCAGGGTACATGATAATGTTTATTTCCTCTTCTTCCCTGAGGCTGGACAAGGCCCCAGTTGGCTTGAAGGGCTGCACAGCCTAAGAGAGACGACGACTGCAAATGTGATGGAACCAGAAACACCTGCCCCCTTGACAGGCACCACCATCAACAACAGAGCATCCAAAATATCTTCTCCCCTGAAAAGAAGTCCAGGTTCTTCTTATCTCTTCTGAAATCCCCAAAGTGAAAAAGATTTCTTAGAAAATCTTCTGTTCAACATGAATGTGCATTAAAAGTAGTTAAACACACCTTCTGTCCAGCTTCTGGAAATATAATATTGTAGCAAAAAAGGTTGGAAGGGTCTCTTGCTTGCTTGCAGAAGGTATTTTGGAATAAAAAGGATGTTTGAAATATTGCAGGCAGTCCAAAGACTCAATTTTAATTTGCAGAATCACAAAATTTTAAGGTGTTAGAATCGATCTTCTAAACCCCATGCCATGGGCAGGGACACCTCCCACCAAGTTGCTCAAGCCCCATCACACCTGGCCTTGAACACTTCCAGAGCTCCAGCATGTATGATTTTAATGATTGTATGATTTTAAAACTGAAAAATGGAGCTTAACCTCCAAATTATACTTAGGATTTAATTAAAATTAAGCCCTATCAGAAAAAAAAAAAAAAATCCAAAAAACAAAACCCCCAACCACCTCCAAAACCCCGAAAGCAAACAAAAAAAAACCCCAAAACAAACATCCTCTGCCTCCCCACCAACGCCCCCCCCCAAAAAAACACCCCCAAACAAATAAAAAACCAAAACAACAGAAAAAAGAAAAAAGTAGCAAAAAAGGTAGCAAAATAAAGATGAGATGCTTTACAGAAGGGTAGCTGGTGTGAACAATTCACCTCTCAAAGAATTCACTTCTCACCGTCTCTGAGAACTAAAGATATTTGCAAAGCAATTGCTTTTAAAATTCTCCATTGGATTCCATAGGCAATAAGCTGCCTATGAGGAGTTAAACTGCTGAACAAGTCTAACAATACAACAAAAATGCCCCCAAATGCAAAGCAAAATGTGGGAGAACCTATTTTACTTGCAGAAGTGAAAATTTCCGAGCAGCTGAAACTGAGTGAGCAGACAGCAGAAGGCACAGCTGAGACAACACAAAATACAGTCATCCAGGACTGCTTAAGATTCATGTGACTCAATGCTGGTAGCAGGAAATAAAGAACAAAGCAAGGCCATCATACACATAATTCTCTCATTTGTGGGAGATTACTGTGTTCCATCAGTCAAACAGGAATTATTGCTGGCTGAGTTGGAGACTCACAGTTGGTAATTCATTAGATGAGTCTTGGCAAGTAAAACTGGACTTTCAAATGGGAAAAGTCTTCAATTTCTGAAAAAAACTCCTCTGTTCTGCTTCCTTTTGTTTTCCTTTTGGCTAAAAAGGATGGGAAGGTCATTACCCCACACAACATGGTTCCTATCAGGAGTTCTGTATATATTTATTTTTCTGTAAAAAACACCCACAAACTTCATTTACAAAAACACCCACAAACTTCATTTACAAAAAGCATAAAACCATCCTACTGAAGAGACAAAAAGCACACAATGCTCTTGGTCATGTAATTATCAGTTCTCTACCCACTGTCACAGAGCTCTCACGTGAGGAATACTGGGAGAAGTGTGTGCAAGAGTCAATATCTCTCTAAGCAGCCTGGCAATGGTGCAAACCCACACAAAGCATCTTGATTTTCAGCCACTTCTTCAGCTATATTTAATCCTTGTATTCCAAACTAAATTTTTCCCCCTTACTCTGACACATGGCATTGCAAGAGTCTCAACCAGCAAAGAGGCAAGTTCCAGAAAGACACCATAATGTAGTGACACAAAAAGCAGAAATTCTAAATTGGCAAATAAAAGGATCTTGTCACCATTCTCAAATCTTGCATTCCCATCCCTGGAAAAAAAAAAATCCAAAACCTTGGCGCTTTCAGAGGCTGCAAAAATCAGAAGTGATACTTCCCCAGGCCTACACAGAAGAAAGCAGAAGACAGCTGAACTTTCCATCCACATTTTAGAACAGGTTTGATGTCAAAAGTCAGAGGATTTATATATATATATACACACACAAAAATAAATCTAAGAAATAACAAATTTCATCTACTGTAGCACCCATTTCTGCTAAATGTATTACATAAACCAGATATTTTAACACAGAGAAATTTAGTTAAAGCCATATCTTTTCCTGTTCTGACTGCATATCTTGTTCCAGCTTTACTCAACCTACCGTAAACTATTTGCTATCCTAGATTTGAATGTCTAAATTTACTGTTCTAATTGTTGTCAAATCACTAATATCCTCTTGCAAGTCATCTTAATTTCCAACATAGTAATTTTCCCTGTAATGACTCTTCATTTAAGACTCATGTTTACAATTTTCTTCCATTTAGGTGATTTAAGTATATCATCTATTGAACGTCCTGGTCTTGGCAGCAACGAGTAATTTTCTTGACAGATGGAATATGAAAAAAAAACCCAAAAAACCAGAATAAAACATTTTCCCAAAACATAAATAGCTGGCAGTTATCCCTCAGAAATAAAAGTCCTTCTTAACTTAAAAGCAACCAGCATGTCATATTCTCTGTAAAAAAAGGTCAAGAATGAAGTTATGCCCTTAACCAATGCCCTGTTGCAATGAATAAGGCAGGCTATGAGAACAACATACAACCATTTAGATATCTCCATTCATTATTAGCCATTTCTCTTTTTTCCCCCTCCCTCTCTCCCCTATTTCAGCGACAGCATAATCCAGGTGCTCACAAAACTGCCTCTTAGTCCTCCCTGAAATTTACCTTCCCAATGTCAAATCTAATCAGATGTGACATGCACACCACGTATGGATTCTGCTCACAAAAACAAGGAGAACAATGTTAAGGGATGACTGCTTGCTGTATGAAATAGAAATTCAACTTCAGGGACACAAAAGAAAGGGGTGGTTGCATTTATACTGATAAGATCACTTGCATTTCAATGGATTTGGTTACAGCAAAAAAGATAAATGCAGCCAAATTCACAGCAACATTTATATGTGTGTGTATGTGATGATGTTTATAAATAGATGTATGGGGAGGTAAAAAAAAAAAAATCAGACTGATACTTAAAGGAATGTCAATTTGGAAAAATGAATCCCAAAGTAAGAATATGTGATTGCAAGTATTGAAGAAAATAACTCTAGGAAATAAAAGCTCAAAGTATTAATAATGATTCCTCTAATAATATTAAACGGCTTTAAGTAAAAAATAGACACAATTTCGCTTTATTGCATCTCACAAAAGACATTAAAACTGATTTGCTATTTATACTGAATGAAAAGGAGGAAAGGTTTCACCCAAAACAATAAAGCAGTACCGACACCGATTCAGCTCAAAAAAACAAGAGACTAATAAAACCTTCAAAACCTTTAACAAAGTATATTTCATAAAAAGTTTTAAGTTTTTGAAAAACAAATGACCATCAAAAAGAAACTCCCAAAAAACAAAACTTTCTTTTACTTGAATTGTCTATGGACAATTTTTTGTGATCTCTATTTTCTGTCTACCAACCTTTAAAAAACATAATTTTTTTACAGATGGTTAAGTAGTCAGGATAAGAAATGCCACAAATAGCAAAAAAAAAAAAAAAAAAAGTTAGCATTATTGAAGACATTAAATCTGGTATTTATTTCTAATTTATTCTAGAAGCTTATAATAAAGATTACAATTGAAAAAACTACACCAAAACCATTGTTATGTTCTCTCTTGCTCCAGTAATATAAATGTGTGTTATGTAGTTAGTTTATATTTCACTTTAAACCACAACAGCATTTCAAGGAACCAAGTATCTGTTGGTTCATTGAACAATCACAAAAACTCCAGACTTGCTCCCAGCCATGGTGCCAGAGCCTGAACAGCTCCCACAGAAAACACAACTGGACACAACCCACATTGGTAAATACAATACCCAGCTCTGCAGCATTTTCTGTTCTTACCCCAGACAATGCTCTCCTGCTATTCTGTTACCTACCCACACGGCATTGTCAGTTACCTTTTGCAGCCCTACTTCTAAATCAATTTCTCAGCAATTATTTATCCTGTTACCATCACTAAACAGACAATTTCCCAAGTTTTGAGAACTTCTCAGAAGTGAAGCCCTTTTGTTGATTTCTTCAGTCACCCCTCTCCATACAGTCATACAGAACAACAGGCTGTAAAACATTTCAGGTCATACCTCACCTTAGTGAAAATCAGAAAGCTTATTCATCTGGGTAGCATACAAACCAATCTAATATTTAATCAAAAATATTTTAAAAACATATCAGTTAAACTATCAGTTCAGCTGTCATACACATTTTCTGTTTTTTCCTCTAATCCTCATGTTGTATTTCATATTTCAATTCCTTTGAAGAAGCAGTTCTAAACCAGGCTTTTAATCCAGAATGAGTATTTCAAATAATATTTACAGTCTTATCTGTTCTTAATACAAGTCTCTGAACTGTACTAAAAATGGCAGTTTATCTCAAAAAATTGTATTAAAAAAATCCTTAGATTTAGAATACAACCTTAGAATACTTCTTTTTTTTTTTTTTCTGGGATATCATCAGTTATAGAGAATGCAGCAATAAAAAGAAAAGCATTAAAAAAAAAAAGAGCAAGGAACGGTTTTTATTTTTAGCTTTTTAATCATGGTTTTAAATTAAGAGACAGAAGAGTTAGAAAGGGTTCATACTGACCTGAGCCCATAAAGGACTGTTCCATCTGGATGCAAACGAATCATTCTGTTCTTCACAGTGACACCATGAACAAATGACTTCTTGTCATTCAGGAAATAGGTATCGGGCACCCAGAGCTGATCAGCTACTCTGTTGTCCAGAGTAAGGTTTAGAGGTATTACATTATAGGACAGCCTCTTATCCCTCCACGCTTGCTGGAAGTACATTGTCAAGGTATAGTCCTGTGATTAGAAAAACAAACAAAAAACCCCAAAGTTTGCATTGAAACAGATGGCATACATATGCAAAAAAAAAATGACAATGCAAATAACACATGTATTCATTGTAACTGTTCCTAAAGGCAAACGTTTCTGTTCAGAATTTCCATAAGGAGATTTATTTATTTTTACAGCACTGAACATCTTGTATACACTTAATAACAGCAGTGAGAACACAGAGAAGATGGGGCATTTACATTTTATGAATGACTTGGAAGTCCTCATTTCAATATTTAAAAATAAAATAAAATAAATTGTAGACATTTAACAGCCTGCAATTTCTGTAGCACTTTACAAGCCTGGGAGTTCTAGGAAATAGGAACATTCACAGATCCAAATTTAATTTCAAGGTCTCCACTGTATTTAGCAGAGCAGTGGATCAAGCCTTCTGTTTCTGAAGTTGCATTCACCACCCAAAGACTTCCCTAAATTAAAATCTCTTCAAAGTCTGTTAATTTTCCCCTGGGCACTGAAACCAATGGGAATTTTTTGAGGTTCCTTTTACTTCAGGGGGACAATTCAGAGAGCACAATTAGCATCTCAGTAAATATTCACAGTTTTATGAGACTTGCATTGTCTTGAGACAGGCCACCACTGTACAGTGCTTCAGAGATGTTTTGACCTCTTGGTGTTTTAAAGAATAATACATTTACAAAGGCTATATCTTTGTAAAAGCTGTTATACAGATGCAGAATAATCATTATATTTAGCCAATGCTAAAAAACCCTCTACAAACAATACAAAAAGTATATTGAGAGCTGTGGAGAAAGACTTGCATAAATGGCAATGTTAGTTCTTATTCCCTGTTTTATATTGCAAAGGAGAGTCCACTATTTAAAGTATTTTTTTATTACAGGTGGAAAAGAAAAAAGTTATATTCCTGCTGAACTACTTTAAAAGCATATGCCACAAGTGCATTTTAAAAGGGTATTTGACATATGAACATATATAGAACTTTTTAGAAAATACAAAAATAATTTTTCTCATTCTGCAGACTGAAAACCCCAGTAAGAAATCACTGAAATTCTGTTGCTGTAATTATTCTCTTTACAATGTCCAATGTCCCCCCTTGAACTAGGGAGGGCCCTGTGAGAAACATGGCTATTTCAGCAGAGCTCTGTAAGCAATGACACAGCACCCTGAGTTAGGTGACCCTGCCTCTTCTGCAGAACAGTGTGCACTCAGATGAATCAGTATGAACTGGTTTTTTAATAGAAATGTGCATTTCAGTGGTGGAAACACTCTTATTTTTTGCCTCATCCTTCCCCAGAAGAGCCCATGTACACGGGTTTCAAAACGCCTCTTCAATTTTCAAGTGAAGCAGGGGGAAAACATGTTCTCTTGTGAACAGTCACTGCATTTCCTCCTTACCAACACAAACCACAAATGGTGTTGCTGTCCCAAATATATTCACCTGGTAGCTGTTCCACAACCTGATCAGTTTTAACCATCTGAAACCTCTTCCTCTTCCCCCCTCCCCAGAGTCAGGTTGAGATTCTGTTTGCAAGAACGTTCCACCTACATCTGAGGAATTTTACTGTTATGCTTCATCACTGTTCTGCAGGATTTGATTCATAACCTGCTATCAGAAAATCTTCAGCAGAAAAATTTATTAGTCTTCATTATACTAATATATCACATCATCAAGTAATGATCTGTAGCAATTGTTTCTCTATTATCCTTGGAATGCTGCATTTTATTCCTATTCCATGGAATAACCCCCATGTATTATTACACTGCATAAATACACAGAACATACTTTCCTTTTTTTACCCCAGTAAAAGAGGAAAAGGAGGAAACACCGTAAACATACATGGTTCATTGCATAGAAGTGAATTACATAAAACTGTAAATCTGGAGCACTGGCATTGCTGAAAGAAAAGCCAAGTCACCAGGCTGGAGTTTAAAAATCAAACACACTGTGTTCCAGAAAGAGCTGGTATTCTGACTAAAAATTATTTGTCATCTCTTGGCCCTACTTTTCAGACGTGACTGGAGTTTCTGATGGTCAAAACAGAAATCCTTTGAAATTATAAAACTCTCACAAGCTTTTGAATTTAGGTTTTTATTTTTAATAATTTTGATAATTTTAAAAAACCCAAAGATATTCCAAGCTACATATTTCAAAGTGAAATTGATAAAATAGGAAAAAAGCAAACTCTGCCATATAAACTGCGCTTTATTCCTTAGAAAGGAGAGAGACATCTGTTTTCAAAATCCCAAATGAAAGAGTCATTCAAAAAAGATGTGTAGGTACAAAGTATCCCAAGACCCTTTATACTTTGAGATTAAGAACATTCTCATCTAATAGGAATACTACAAGAAAAAAGTCTGTTAAACTCACATTAAATATGGGCATTCCCCTCTATTCTAAGGATAAATATCAAAACAAACATGTAAATATCTTGTCTCTAGGAAGAGAGGCACACAAAAGAAGTAGAGGAATAGAAATAAAATATGATTTTAATTTGTTAAGGTTTAGCATCCGTTTAAATTCCCAGGGTGGGATTGTTAGAAACAATGTAAGTTTGAAGAGGTAACAAATTCCTTTTCACAACCTTGCACAAGGGACTAATTATAATGAGCTGAGAGAACTCCAAGCCCAAAGCTCCCGATGATGGTGTCTGTGTAAACCATTACACAGACAGAAACTACAAAGGTACAGACTATTTGCAGCACAAGCACATGAACACATTTCTCCCATAGAAATAAAGACTTTCCTCAGTTGCCCTGGACATGAAATGCTGTATAAAACTTTATTAGTGTTGACAAAGTTGCAAAAAAACCCCTAGAATATAAAGAAGCAAACATATTTTCTGTAAATAATATCAATTTTGTAGGTTTCATTATTATTCCATTGTTTGCCTAGATTTAAATGTAATAAAGTTTTTTGTCCTGTCCAGAGCAAAAATTTAGGCATCAGAAAATGGATCATTACCCCTATCTATTGTGAGCAAAGAAAAGAGATGTCCTCTTTCCTCACCTCACCTTTCCACTTTTCCCCTTATTTTATACAATGAAGAGAAGAGCAGCAAATATAAGACAAAGTTAATCTTTATGCATAATTTTCCATACGAATAAAAAAAGTACCAAACAGTTTCATTGGTATTAGCATATTCATGAGTAACTTTTATCCTGCACATTAACTCTGTGCAGTGCTTGCCTGCAAACATTTTAGCTGCTGGAAGTATAAATACACTGAGAGATTTAAAGTTGTATTTAGATAAATAGAAGCATCACAGACAGACATGGTGTCAGTGAATGACCATCAATTTCAGTGATGCAACAGAAGACACTGGACAGGAAAGCATCAAATCTGAATATTTATTCCTATTCTTATTTATATTCTCACATTTCATTCATGCTCTCAAATAAATGTTTAAGCCAAAAAAACAAGAAATCAGTTCAGGCCTATTATTAGTTTAAAAAGATTAGAACACAGGCCTTAGCTAAACCTACCCATGGGCCAATAACTGACATATTACTGATCCTCTTTTTATATTGGAAAAAGGATCAAGGCAAAAAGGGAAATTGAGGTCATGAATATTCACAATGACAGTGGGTGTCTAATGCAAAAGACTCTACCAGATGCAATTTTTTTTCAAAGCATCATAATAAGGTCCAATGTGAGAAAACACACTTAAAATATAGCTCTTTCTTCTGCATTACACAAATCAGGACTGATTCACACTGCAGCTTAAAACTGTAACCAACACTTGTATTAACAGGGCTAGAAAACAGCTACTGAAACACTGGAAGCAATAAAGGCAGGAAACTTCAGAGAAGAAAAAAAAGGCAGAAGGAATATACAATATCTAATGTATACAATATACATTCTGTATATTACAAACATAGTATAATTCAGTGTGAAGTTGAAGAAGCTCTTTACCATTGCTTTGCAATAATGATGGAGAACTCATTCATGGTTTGGCTTAAGCCCACTCCTCATCACATTCCTGGTTATTACTGACTTGTAAAAATGCTTTTCTACATTTCCATGTACAGCTATTTTAAAGCAAAATAATTTCCTTCTGAAAATGCTTGAAGCTGAATATTTTGCCTGAACACCATATTTATTTAACACATACATTTAAAAAACTGTTTGTTGATAACATTTAAAAGTGCTCATTGACAAGCCTTCAATCCTCTTTTTGTTTGAAACCAACCACTACAACGTTTGATTCAAAATTATCTATCTCAGTCTCTCATTGAGAAGAAATAATGTAAAAAGTCTGCTTAATGCTGGAGACACCACAAAGTGCATAAAGTGACTTATATAAAAGTAGAAAGAACTGTTGAAGGAATGGGTGATACCAAAGAAATGCCAAAATAGTCATATGCCCTTTCAAAAAAGTATTTTTCATATTCTGTAAATCTTTACTTCAAAATAAATAAAATACTCCTCAAAACAAATAAAAAAGCCACAAACAATGAAATCAGGAACTTCACACAAAATTCAAGTTGACCTCCCTCAGTCTATCAAATCCCACTTCCCAAGCTGGCATTAAATCTGAGAAACATCTGTAATTAACTGAACTAAAACTTACTAGGGGAGTTTTCCTTGATGGGAATTACATCTTCTCAAGTTTATGATCTTTCTGAAAACAAGAAGATCCCAACACCACCATTTATTTTGGTGCAACTCTCCTGGAATTATTCATCAGCAATTCTCATTTGTCAGCAGAACAAAGCAGCAAAGATGGGCTGTTTATCTCCCACCACAGCTCCCAGAAAAACAGTGTTCTAGAATCAAGCAAGAGACTTGGGTATGAAAGCCAAATGACTGTCAGCAGAGCTTGACTCCTTAGCATGAAAGTTTTGATCCTGATTACAGTGAAATCTGTAATAAGAGACTGTAGGATTTCAGCAACAAGAGGATGAATTCGTGTCTCCTTAGAACTACTGAGGGTAGCCAATATTTGTATTGTTTCTCCACGGTGATTTAGGTAATGACACAGCCTCACAGTATGATGGATTTCATGCACTGAAGTGAAATGAAGCGATTCTGGCTGGTATGTTTCCTGTAACCTTAATTAGTTTAGCAAGATGCTGTGACACTTGATTTTCACTTCTGACAAGTCATCCAGACTGAAGATGATACTGCACTTTTCCTGAGCTAGCAATCTGCATGTCACCGCAATCAACGAGCATCTGCCACAGGTCTTTTAGCTCTCTCTGATTTCCTGTCTCTAGATAATAAGAGGAAAATTGATTAAAGTGAACCTGGACTGAAAACTGTAATCTAACTGCTACTTGGTTAAGAGAGTCATGTGTCTTGAGATGTTCAGATTGTTCTCTTTTGAAAAGATCTCATCATCCTGATACAGCACTACAGGATTCTCAGATGAATAAAGCAAATGCAGAGTATGATGAATAAATGCAGCTATACTCACTTAAAAGAAGTTATGAAAACAGTAATTTTCTGCCTCAGACAAAATTATTATTTAGTTGTGTCTTTGAAGTAAAATAAAATATTTTAGGCCCCAAGAAACGTCAAAAAGTTTATATTTGAATTTCAAAGTTTTCTTTACTCATGTATCTCTAGTTATTTCCCAGAGCTCACAGATCATTCCCTATGTAATTGTACAATTCCACAGATCTTCAGAAAGGTAAATACCTTCAACAGAAATCATATTTATACTGCTTTTTATTACAACCTATTATATAATTGCCTTGTAAAGTAGTAGAGAGTTTGTTGCAAATGCTAAAGAATAAAAAAATCACAATAATCATTGAGTAGAGTGGAAATAAACCTGTGGTTTGGGATGATCATGCATATGTTTCTTTAAGAAAGGTAAAAGGGTATAACCCTTAAAGCTGTAGGATAAACTATTTTTTTTTAAATTAGCAGTTCTTGTTAATACTTTCTCATATATGTTTTTTGACTTTTTGTAATTTCAAATTACTTCTGTTCTGTCTCCCCCTGCTCTGCTCACAGGATGGCTGTCACCCTCACATGGAGTCACCACGTCTTACGTGCAGTCGTAGCTTGCAGACAGATTCATGACTCAAGTCCAAACAGCAAAGAGTTAATTACAGCAGCTCTTTTTAAAGAGAGTTTGAATTTCCCAAGTTTAGGGAGCTGATTGGTCTGGGTCTTAACACCACCCAGCTCGTTGACTAGTGATGTCTGCACTCCGGATTGAACATAATTGGGTGAGGTTCCTGTTTAGGTTTGAATCCAGCCTATCCCCCTGCCTTATTGAGGGATTTGTTTACTTCTGGGCTGGTTGAATTTGGAGGGCAGCTTCAGAACAGCTGCACTGTGACAATTTATAAGCATAGATTACACAGATTAAACAACAATAACACAGAATATTGATGTAAGGAGAGAGCGTGAGTTGAAGGAAAATACTTATAAAATAATCCAAAATATTTCCTTTAGTTTTTAACATAAACAATGGGATACATAATATTTCCTTTAACAATGTGTGGTATAACTGAAACACAATTAGACCAGTTTATTTCTTTAGCTTATTACGGTCTCTAAAAGCTGCTGATACTTCACACAAATTTGCAGGACAAAACCAGCCAGGTCTGTGCATGACATTTCCTGAGTTTATTTTTGCTTTATTTTTCCTCTAAATGAGCTCAGAGTCCTTCTCGCTTTGTCTGTGTGCATACATTTTCTCACATACTACTAACCATCACCTTTATGCTATACTAACCAGACCTTTATGCTGATTTTCTTGGCATTTTTTGTGTTGCTTTATTTATATTTATTTTTCTTCTAAATCTTTTGTCAAATACGTGAACTCTGGAAACAGAAACAGAGATGTTTCTAGGCAAGGGTGATCTGGCAGTTTTCTCACGCCATTCCCCAGTCCCATGAGGAGCACCAGCCGCAGTTCTCTCCTGTTAAACACTGTCACATTCCACAACACTTCATCCCTTTGCCCTGCTGATTCCCAGCTCTCTAAAACGGTTCATTAATTCAGCAGTAACAAAACGACACCTTGAAAGAAGCAATGTGCTCTGGAGAGCACAAATCTCCTCCAGAAACATCCCTGGAAGTATTTCTGGTGCAATATGCCAGAGGCTGCACTGCAAACTGATGTGTTTCTCCTCGTTTACATATAAATCTTGTGGGAATAGACAAACCACCCTGATTCAGCCCTTCCTCAGCCAATAATCTCTTGCACACTGCAACCTTATGTACGGATTTCATGAAATTTGAACAGTGAAGAGCGTGAGGATGAAAAAAAGCAATAGTGTCATGTCACCTAGACCTTTTCCTGTATTTTAAATGCTTTCCTCCCTGAAGCCCAAGATGTGACAGGCTGTTTCCTCTCAAAAATGTCAGGCACTGCGGAGAACTGCCAGCACTGAAGTAAAAAGGACAATTTATTATAAATACATATCATTTCTTTCAGTGATGACAAGCCTGTGGAAGATGCTAGAAGGTCCAATTTGCATGACAGCACAACACTTCAGCAAAGAGAATACACTTAGTCGAGACACTGCAAGAGAATAAATTATGTATTCAGATGAAAGAAAAATTAATATTATTATGCTCTAGGAAAAGAAATCTGAGGAAAAAAAACCAGGTGAAAAAATATTGCATCTGTAATACAATTAATTATACTCTAAATTGTTCACGGTTCAGCGAAGCCCAAACCTATTGGAATATCTCACAGCAAAAATTTCATTACAAGTGCCTCTGTTACAGAGGTGTATTTTCCTCTAGTTCAACTTCACACTCAAAGCAAGATCAACAGTAAGGTCAGACCAAGTTGCTCAGGGCTTTATCCAGCCTCATCCTGAAGACCTTGAAAAGTGGATTAGAACAAGACTTTATTAAAAATGAAATTGCTACTTGCATTTAGAAAGAAGCTCCCTATGCTTCAAAAAAGAAAACCTCATCTAGCAGTGACTGCAACTTAATTTCAGTTTGATTCAAAATCACCACAGTCTGGTTTTTAGAGCCATTGCACACTACTGCTTTCTTCTGTTCTGTTTAGTGTATTATTATTCCAGTCTTTTTGTGTCATTTTCTCAGCAATTGCCTCCACTCTTTAATCTCACAACTATTTGAGACACTTAGAAATCAACAGGATTCAGTTACCACTGGGGTTTTGAATGCATCTATTGTTCACTATTTCCTATATGCTTCAATTGGCACCAACAATTTCTCGTGAAAATATTCCCTGTAACTATACAGTACATGATTTTTGCCTTTTTTTTTCCCCCCCCTCTATTAATTTTCAAGGTTTCCATCTGTGCCAGAGAATTTTCTATGCAATTAAATAATTTATTTCCACTTTCGACACTGTTAATAGATACTTTGTAAACCGTCCTGATTGTACTTTATCAGACTGAAGCTATACTCTCATCAAGGGCTAATAATGTCTCTACACTCATACTATCAGTTCAGAAATACACTCCAAGAATCAAAAAGAAAAAAATTAATTTGGTATCCTTTACTACTGAATGGGTTTATTTATTTGTCACTGATTAAACATCTCATCTCAACCTTCAAAATATGTCACCTCCTTTGTGGTTCACTATTTCTCCCAGAGTTCAAGTCAGACTTGTATTTCAGTGACCAAGTAGAAGTAACTGTTTTGACAGCTGGAAAGATCAAGAACAAGACCCAAGAGAAAATTTTTTCAAGGAATGAAAGGTATATGGTTAATGGAAATGGCATGGAAAGTATTTGTTACTTGGCATTAACACAAATCCAGCCTATTTTAACAAAATAAGGATAAATACAAATACCATACTTTTTTTTTTTTTTCCTGGTCAGACTGCTTATTGGGAAAATGGCAATAAAAGTATTACTGGTTCCATGCTTTTTAGCCCTTCTAGCAAATACCCATATAAGTGCATCAGGAAATTCTTCAGGAAACATGGATCACATTTTTAACTAAGCTGCTTCATTATAATCATACTTTAAATGTATTTGACTTGGCAGACACTCTCCTGAAAACACGGATGGGTTTTAAGCAATTTTAAGATCTTGCACAGAGCTAACTTTCAACTTACACAGCAGTTCCCTCCAGCTACTCTTACTGGAAGGCATTTACACAACCTGCTGGGACTCAGTTTGACATCATTCCATCTGGACATCCAAACCAGCAGCCTGGATACAATCTTTCCTGCCTTCTCTCTACTTCACACACTTGACATTCATTGAAATTTCTGGAAAATGAAATGCCTAAGAATCAGAACTCTATGAATACTTCAGAACCCCTTGAGAAAGGGTTTTGCTTTCTCTTCACAGCTGAAAGAACACTAAACCAGTGTTTCCGAAAGCAGCAGTCACTTTTTCACAGGTAAAAGAATGCAATGCATTTGGTTCCTTTTTTGACATGTGGACTTGGATTGTTATTCTCACATCTTTATATATTTGGAAACAAATCAGAATTAACCAAGTCAATGTGCTCTGTTACAAAGAAGTCTAAGGACATATTCCAACTTAAAACCCGTCTTACATTAAAAACTCTCAAAAAAATTGATAAAGATGTGGAAACCAACTAATTCATGGATCAGAAACAAATACTAAATTTGCAGGAAAAACTTATCATCAAACATTCCTTAAAACTTACAAAAAACTTGTTTTCATTCATAAGATGACTTGGCAAAAGAGTTTTAACCCCTGTTTATGACAGAACCATTATTTCCCTTTCCCTCCAATGGTCAGTAGATATCAAACATATTTTGCAGTCTTACTATTGGAATTTTGGAGAGAAATGAAGAAAAAAAAAATCAAACACAGACACAAAAATAACCAAAAAGCTCTGTGATGACTCCACTGAGATTGTCCTAAAAACAATGACTCATCTCCTGGCAGCTTCATCAGTCCTGATGAATTTGTAACACTGGATTTCTGAGTTCATTTTCTACCTTCACAACAAAGATCTTGTTAAATATTTTAGTCACAACAGGTTCAAAAAGACATTAGCTGATGTGCTTTGCTTTTTCTCTTAAATTATTACACCACAGTAAATAAGTGCAGAGCCACAGCAATAAGTGCAGGGCTTCAGCAGGTGCTACACAAGCAAAACCTCCAGTAGCTCTCCTATCTCTAGCCATGACCTCATGTGCTGGATACAGTATTTCTGCTTGAGCACATTCCATATTAGCTGGGAAGCAGCACACATCGATTTGATATCTACTAGCTAGTAGCTGGTTAATTCATGCATGAAAAGCACTTATATTGCAGTTCACTGGTTTGATTGATGACACATCTATTCTTTTAAAATAACGGCACACTTCCTGTCTCAAGTCACGAAAGTGCTTTACAATATATTCTTGTGTTGCTACACACTGCTTGAAACTTAGGATTTTTCAAAAGAAACTCTTCTTTGAGATGCATTCTCCATCATGTCCAAATGAAGTAAACACTCTATAAAATTTTCCCATCATGAATTATTTTATTTTTAAAAGTGAATTCCTAAGTAATGCACTTGCCAGAAAGGGTGTTTCACTGGTGTCAGTAATCTCTCTTCCTCATTTTCCCCTCTCCCATTAAGAAAGCAAGAAATAAAGCAAGCACTAACATCCCAGCATTACACATTTTTTTTTTTTACCTACTGGGCTTTGCTTATCAGCACTCTATTCTTGAATTCTGATCATCAGCTTTCCCCAGCAAGGGAAAATGAGGAAGCATTCAGATCCACATTTATAAGCAAACACAACAGAACCCAAATTTGATACCAGCACCACGGACAAGAATCCCTTCTTTGTTTTTGCAGACAGGGCTTGGGGTTTTTTAATGTTATTGATGCCAGCTAATCCATAACCAACTACTAGGATTCTTGAAGCCTTCTTTGCTGTGAAATAATTAGAAAATAAAGGAAATACAGCTCAGAATAATAAAAAAGTAAATTGGTAAGTACTGCCTCATGTGCTCTGCCCTGTTCTTGGGTAGAGAGTAGCTGTACAATTATTTTGAGACAAGAGTTCCATACCTAAGGGTATTTTAAATTAAAGGTATAAGTTTATCAGAAACTTTGCTTGGCAAATGAGACTGGTATATGGGGATTCTATCCACAGTTCTCTCTCTTGTTTGAAATAATTGTAACATCTCAGTTCATTATAATAAGTAACATATAGAGTAGATTAGGTAAGGATTGTAGATCTTGAAAAAAGGAATCATGCTCGTGGTGTTATATTCTTGTAATAATATTCTTTCTTCCCAAATGTCTAAAAATCAATTTAAGTTCAAAGCGAGGATATGTAGACATAAATTAAATCAACACAATGACTAAAAATTGTTTGCATGGATGAAACTTCTTTTTGTTTTGACTCAAAATATAAAAACCATTATGAGAATAAACCATGTTTTCAAATACCAATTTGAATTATGAACATGCAAAGGATTTTGAAAATCCTATTTAAGAGATCTTCCTGTTATAAACAGGTATTTATATTTTCTCATGGCTCTATAATCGCAGTACCTAAACCAATCCTAAAGTTAAGCAAGAATCTTCAAACAGTAACTATTCATTCCAAACAGCATTTCAGAACCAGCACTTACACACCTCTCCCGGAAATGTCTTTATTGATTCTACTCAAAGTAGCTAATTTATTGTCACCATTTGCATACAAATTGAAGTTCTGATTTACATCAATGCAAATTGTTTACTGTTTCCATTTTGCTGTGTTACTTGATGCAACATTTCTTCCTTACCTGTCCCAAAGGTCTCCTCCTGAACACTACAGAATGTTACAGATTCTTGGAGTAAGTTGCATTAGCACTGATTTTGCTGATGAAAATATTACCCAGACACAGATACTTGAATTCTAACACATTCTAATTCATATCCAGAAAACTGGTGCACAATTTGGTGGGTTTTTTGTTTGTTTGGTGGTGGGTTTTTTGTTGGTGTGGGGTTTTTTTGTTTGTTTGTGTGGTGGTTTTTTTTGGTGTTTTTGTTTTTTGTTTTTTGTTTTTTTTTTTTTTTTTTTGTGTGTGGTTTTTTTTGCGGGTTTTTTTGTGTGTTTTTGTTTTGGTTTGGTTTTTTTTGGTTGGTTGGTTTTTGGGTTTTTTGGTTGGTTGGTTGGTTTTTTGTGGTTTTCTTTTGGTTTGGTTTGGTTTGGTTTGGTTTGGTTTGGTTTTGGTTTTGTTTTTTTTCCCCTCAGTGGGTGTGAAGAGGGAAGAACAAGGAATACAAGCAAGCACATATGATCTTTCAAGGTCCTTCCTTCCCAACCTGGGCTGTTCCATGAACGTTTTGAGACGAGCACACCCTAAATTAATTGCTTAATTTCTCGTATTAGACAACTTGTTATTAATGTCACCAAATATTCCAATTAAGTACTCCTCTTAAATTATCTCCTCATCTCGGCAGTGTTCAAAAAGTCAAACTAGACCTCAGCTGGCCTAGGGCATAACATGATTATCTACAGCAGCTCACAATTAACGAATTACACTCTACAATGCATGCGCTCTCACACACCATTATTTAGGAACTCACTGAAACATGAATTTGGTACCTGCTTCTCTGAGCTATTCAGCAAGGAATATTTACAACTGGAGATGCTCTCCGAGGCTGGGAGAATTAAAGACTCTTTAAATTAAATAGGAAAAAATACCTAAAATTAATTATAGCAAAATCTGCACAAACAGAAAGCAAGTACAGTCAATACTTCATAAAAGCCCCTCTCCTGAGGAAAATATTAAGTGCTTAAAACTAAGTATGTGATTTGGGCTTTTACAAAAGAGCACTTTATCAAATCAATACTGTGAAGGGTCTTAAAAAAAAAACAAACAAAAAGCCAAAAAAACCACCAAAACCAGACCAGACAAATTCTCAGGCAAAACCAGATCTCTCTTTTGGTTTCATGCAGGATCAGAGAATTCAGGCACGAAGCTTCACACATCTGCTAATCCTGTACCTAGTGAAATCATGGATACACTTCAGTATAGAGCTTTGAAAAAAAAACCCCAAACAAAACTTCTACAGATTTTTGATGCAAACAGTGACAATTCTGAGTTTTGTTTTTCTCAGAACAGGATATGCATGTGAGCCACTTAAAAATGGATTTTTCATTAGATTCTGTTTGATTCTTAGTTTTTATCTGGATCCTTATTTCTCTAGATCTGGGTTCAAGAAAAGCCTTTTTGTACTTTATTCCATTTCTAGTAACTTTATTTCCCTTGCTTTTTATTTACATTACTATCATACTCTGTAAAAAATATATCCATTAATCAGTTAAATAAACAATAAATATCTTTTTTATTCCCTAGTCTAAGTTTATTTTAAATCTTTACATGAGTGTGATTCCTTTGAGTCAAATACAAACAATGGAATTAAAAATAAAAAAAAAACTACACAGCCCTGAACGTCTCTATTTTTTCTTAGCAAGAAAAAAAAATCTCTGCACTCTGCTATATAAAGATGTGTAATTGTAAATAACTCTTTGGATGATTTAATCAAAACTGTACCCCTCTGTATCACAGACCTTAACTTTTATGATCACACATTTATTTATTTAAAACTTAACCACCTCTTCTACCCAGATGAAGTTACAACAAAACAGACAGAAGTGCTAAATTACTGAGTATCATTCTTAAGGATATAATGACACTTCAGTACCACGACATAAGGATTTTCATGACTTTAGAACATGACAATACACCAACTGCAGTGAGTGAGCTGGGAAAAGCTGCTATTTATATGTTATTTTTTAATTTCTATGTTCAAGAAAAGCACATCTCACAGTAAATTCCTAGTTAATAGGAAAACCTCAGTCTATTCATTACTTCATGCTTATTTGTAGCACAATAGCAATTTTTAACATTCATCTTAGTTCAGTATAATTAACCATTCTGCTTAGAATTGAACCAGACAACAAAAATGAAGGGGTAAAAGAGGATTCAGATTGCAACCACTGGATAATTTACACAATATCCACACATATTATCTACTATTAACACTAAAAATCACATTTTAAAAACTGAATGTTGAAATCCTATATTCCTGGCTGCCAGCCAGGCATAGAAAACAGACAGGCTAATGCTAAAGAAAACAAATTTTTATTCATTTACCTTCTGTGGGAAATGAACTGTGTAGTGAATTTTTTAGAAGATGAAAATTGTAATTGCGTGTGTAATAAAGCTGAAAATTAGGGAGAAACAGATGGAAGACTTAAAGTTCTTTTTTGTAAGTGATAAGAGGATGATTCATAAGTATTTGACATTAGTTAAAATTACTTATGGAACAAATGTTTATAGAAGATGTTCTGCTTAGGACAATGTGCCATCTCACAATCAGCAGTGAATTATTCTAATGGCGATCCCTAATCAAAACGAGAAAAGGAAATAAACTAAGAAAGCAGAAAAAAGCCAGAACTTGTTAATTTCTCCTGAACTTCAGTGACTTGTGTCTTAAATTTCTACCTCAAGAACTGAGGGCACTATCAGAAGCATTGTAGATCACAGTAATTCTATTAATTTGCAGTTTTAAGATCACTTTATAATGTCACTAAATAGTAATTAACTTCCTAAGGTCAGTTCAACAGAATGTGGGAAAAATAGGTGACAGGCAGGTGCATGAGACTCACGGTGAAGTTACCACACTTTGCTACAACAACCCCAAGGAAATATTATTTTTAGTCTCCATCTACTACTTCTAAACAAAAATTGACAGGAAAGCCAAAGATCTTATCCACACTTACATGGCTGCATATGACTTGAAATATATTAAGTGTCCATTTTCACATACAGCTAAATACCTAAAGTAACAGGAATAATTAAAAATACACAGATTAATATCTTTCCTTTGTTTTCCTAATATTTTATCATGAAAAATGCAGCTACTGTACAGCTGATGGTTTTGTTCAGAGTAAATAGGCCAGAACTCTGATTGTGCAGTCAGTGGTTCTCTGTATCATAATACATGGCATAATTCAGGACCTGATCCAGTGAGGAATGCTGTTACCAAGTCTGAAGTCCAAAAAAAAACCCCCAAAGCAGAAAAGGACCAACAGAACGAGACAACCACATACCATAATGCAGCTTTTTAAAAAAATAGAAGGTTAGTTGCGTGGCTTTCTAATTAAAGCTTCAAGATCCCACACACCCTCCTCTAAAAGCATCATAAAAAAAATTCTTTCTTCATTTGTTCATACCTTAAGAAAGTCTAAACACAAACGTATCACAATGAAGGGAAAAAGCAGACCAACAGAAATTAGCTGCACGAACTACCATAAACACTTTGTGTTCTGTATAGAAGGAAACACACCTGGAAAACTTCTTTCTGCAATATGTGTTACTTAAAGAGATAATGTCAATGAAATAGCACATTCTTAGGGGATAATGGTCTCCTGCTGCTATTAAACGCCTAGGCACAGCCAAGCAATTTGCAAAGCAAGGGACATTATTCCAATGATAATATTCTAGTACAAATGGCATTTCACTATACTGAATAGGGTATGTTGATTCAGTCATTTGATCTGATACCTGCTATTGTGACAGAGCAAGAGTTGCTTAAAAGCGCTGCTCTAAAATTGCAGCATTTGAACTGACCACCTACAGAACCTGCAGCATTTGCAACATTTAATCCCAGCACATAAACATCAGCCAAGTCTTAAATAACAATAGATATATATTTTTTATGGCCATTTGGCACATAGAGAAACTAAGACTTGTCCTACCTTATAGTACAGCTTAACAGAACAACGAGAAACAAAATGGGGAAATATTTAACCTTACAGGAGAGGTACACCCTCCTCCTGGGGTTTGAGATCATTTGCTAGCACATAAAAACCTGGATGTGCTTTATACCAGCAGCATGAAAGATTTGCATCCTTTCAGCCTTCCAAATGAGGTACTCTGGATGCCAAAAAGAGGGCATGGAGGGCATGTGAACATCATATTTCCAAGATTTCACATATTGAAAGAAAGGAGATTGCTCTTGACTTCAAGTTGTTCATTCCTCTCTCCTGCACAGGATTGCAGAATCTCAGAATCTAACAGAGAATCTCAGATAACTCAGATTTGTTCAGTCTCAGAAAAATGACTCTATCACTACTTTAAAAATGCTTGTTTTCTGAATTTCTATGCTGAGATGAACAAGCAACTCCTTGAAAAGGGAGTCTTCAACCCTTCTTCCCCTAAGGGCAAAGCAGGTGATTGGAGCGAGGCTTCACATGTCCATGAAGGGGCTGTACCCTCAGAAATGTTTTCCATTTGGATGGAGATTTGGGGATGGCCTGTGGGGAAGTCTAGAGCAAAAGAAGAGAGAACTTGTGGCAGGGCTTGTTGGTGATTGCCTTGGTGCCTGCCCATGGATCTTACTAAGACCATACCACAGTTGTAGGTAGAAAGAGCAACTGCAGCCAGTGTCAGCTCATCAAGAGCCATCCTGAAACACACAGAGCACGGGCAAACAGGAAGAGCAACAGCTGGATATTGCTGCTGAAGAAAGAAGCACTTATTCCAGATTTAAAGATGGTTCAAAAGACTCTTCATATGAAAATGGAAACCCATCAGGGATTCCAGAGATAGACAGGACAAGACCTCAGTGACAGCAGAGGCCCCTTGACTCTCCTTGCACAAATGACTGCTAGTGGAGGTCTGCCCAGGGCTGCTGCTGGTGGCTCCTGGCACACAGATGAGGGGACAACAGCATCTCTTCTGACACACACAGTGGCCTGTGGGCTGGCAGGGCAGCTGGGGCCAGGAGGCTTAGCAGTGTCACACAATCAGGACCTGTGAGCTGGAGAACCCAAGCCTTCCTGTTCATAGCCCAGTATTTCAGTTCTCAATAAGCACCTCCAGATTTCACAAAGAACTGCCAACTGGCTGCTTTTCCTCCCTAACAGCTGGTGAGCTGGTTTCCTAACACAAACTTGACAGAGTGGATAAGCACCGCAGTGCAATGCAAACTCAACCATGATTGGTTGTGTAAAAACATAACTGAAAAGCAATTTACTAATTAAAGCAAGGATTCCCCTGTGGTCCAGCTGAATAGAGAAAAAATTAAACTTGACTATAACTCAGACACCAGGCACTTGAGAACAAAGGCACAAAAGCTCTGTTTCACATTTTAACGGCTAAAAATATCTTCAAATTTGGGAGCTTAAATCACATGCATATTCTCAGCAAAACACATATACAGACAGTCATGGGAAGGAAGAGCAAGACTATTCTAATGATAATCATGTTCATTTCAGCAACTGATAGAAGACTGCTACATTATAAACTTCATGAAAATGTTGATTTTTATAAGCTTGCTTCTAGTAGTTCATTTTATTTGGTACAATTGTCATTCAGCTACCTCTAATCAACTGCCATAGATTTCACGTTTAGAATTACATGTTACTGTATAGCTTAAACTCTGTTAGGAACTTCAAGCTCCATTATATTGCACAGAATTGCAATAAATAATATAAAAACTAAAAAAATTATAATAAAAATAATAAAATAACATCTATTTATTGCATTTTTTTTCCTTTCAGTTTGTATTTGAATTAAGAGTAATTTCTCAGGGAGCTTACAAAATAAGTGAAAGCACTGGATTTGTCACAAGTAAAATTATTCATATTAATCAGCATTCAGAGGCAACTTATGTTATATGAACTGTCATCCACTTCAGACTAGGAAGTGGTACTGTGAAGGCAATGTGACCTAAAATCTTAAAATGGTTCTCTCAAGGAACTCCAAAGCATGCAGCCTTGATAATTTTTAGTTTATCTTTCATTTTCTAATCTGGGAGAGGACATTAGGCCCAGAGCATTTTTACCCTCTTCTCTTTTTATGCAGACCTCATTTTATGGTCTAATGTTCATCTGGTGATTTGGGGATTAAAACCTCAGTTACATTCCTCTGCCTTCTACAAACTTCTGTGATCAGGAATAAACCAGTTAAAACATTCTCTAAGTTCACTATACTTCCCTGCTGGGGGAAGTGTCTTAAGTAGATTATGTGACCTGGACATGACAATATTTGCTAGAATTTGACCAGAAATCTATCAATACTTAAATTTATCTCAGCAGACAACAAGATACCACTAATGCTCTGGAGGTAAACGAAAACTGCACATGCTGCATGTTTGTGGCTCTGCTTGTCTCAATAAAGGATGGTTCTTTCCTTTTTTATACTCCCTGGCATAAGGTAATGTGGCAGCTAAAGTAAACAACACCAGACAGACTTAAAAATTGATCCTACAGTTCATTCTATGTCTTCCTAAGGGCTTTTCATTAATATCACCCAAAGAGTAAAAGCATAATTTACCTTATGTAAGGTAAAGTTAATTATCTCACATTAAAGCCCCAGTGACTAATCCGTAAAGCAGCTGGTAGCATCTATTTTCAATTGCAAAACCATTGTCTATCTATCATTTTGTTTCCAGAACATTACATGTAATTTTTCTTGGTAATTTTCGCCTCATAAAAAGTTGACCTGACTGTCTTCAGATAATATTGCATTACTAATGTCAGAGCTAAGTAGACTCTAATATGTGCAAAAAGCACCTCCTATGGTTCTTACCAAACCATTTCAGATGGTTCAGAGCATCATCTATCCATAAAATACACTTTGCACTTCAGGTCTGTCTAGTTTTTAAAAAAATTCATTGTGCATATAACACCAAAACAGATAGAAATCCTTGCTGATATTAAATACATGAATACTGAGAGCCAAAGAAAACTCTTTTGTTCAGAGATGTATAATAATGTTACTGCTGCACGACTACACTTAAGGCAAAGCTTACCAAAATTATTTTCTTACTCATATTTCTACGGATAAGAAGAGACCTTTGATGAGAACACAATTTGCTCATTTTTCTAAAAATGCAATGTAACATCTTTCTTTCATTTTTCTGTCTCATATACTTCAAAAAAGTCTAAAGCACTTCTGAAAAGAATAACTTAAAACCTGCCATTGCTGCAGAAAAGTTTAAGTGATATTACTGGTATACTACAGAAAGAAATCCCATAATAGTAGCAAGATGTAATAGTCACAAAGGGTGCAGAGACAATGCCAAATTTTAATTTCAAAACATGGCGATATATGTTAATGAGCTCCTGTGAAAAACTCCAAATGTATAAACTTGGGGATTACCACATACCAAAGGGGAAAAAAAAAAGTCAGAAAAGGACATATGAAAAGAAATTGGTGACCACATTTATGTAGTCATAAATAAGCTTCTTTAATCTTAGACTCATTGCCAATGAACTTACCAGTGTAAAACAGAGCAGGATAATGAACCAGAAAAGACTCTTAACACAGGTGTTGCAGTATCACCAACTCAAATGCCTTCCCTCTGCTAAAATTCCTCTTAAACCATTTCCCTCCTTTCTTCTGACCATTTCCTCACAATACAGATCTGTTTTTGATAAAACTGTTCAGATTCTTCCAGCTTCAAATTAGGTGTGAAATTAATGTACAGCACATACATATAAGTTGGCCACTGAAAATCTACGGAGGTGAATAGTGTTCTGTAGTATTCTTAGTAATTCATAAAATGTCATTTATTGTTGTAATATGGTTAAAAGGTGTCTTTGAAAGAAAATTATCTCTTGAGCAATGCAAAACCAAATTCTGAAACAAGTATGTACAGAAAAATAGCTATCAAAAAACCTTTTACCTGTCAAAGTAATGTCTTTCAGTTAGTCTCCGTCTAACAGAAGCCTTGCAGATCTCTAAATAACATGTTTTTCCTCTTCCCAAAACCAGATGCTCACATGAATACTACCTTGAAGCTAAACGACTCTCCAATCACCTAATTTTCACCCTAGTTAACATAACTGCAAATCTGCTCAGAAGTAAGTCAATTGAAAAACAAACAAAAACTCCCCAAACCAGAACCAAACACCAAACCTCTTAAAAATGGTGCTCAAATAGCTCTTGAGGTCCAGACTTTTCTATCTTGACCATACTTGTGTGGCTAATGAGTGCTGCTTTGGCTCGACAGGATATTTGTCTTTCTGAATCTCCTGCCCTATAAGCAAGACCTCCCAAAAGCCACTTCATAGCATTTATAGATAAATTACTCTTCTTAAAAAAGAAAAAAGTTTTAATAGAACTCTGAATGGAATAGGTTTTCTCAACTGTAATTATTTCTGCCATAGAACATTCTCAGGGATGCAGGTAAGATTACATGTTTCTCACCTTGTTAAAAGAGCAAAGAGGGGAGGATGATGCAGAAAGGAGGGAAACAAAAAGAAAGGCCAGCATTTTTATTGCTACTGAGGTGAAAAATTAATTCACTTCTATCTGAGGCTTTGGATTTGTAACTACTGCTATTCAATGCTTTTTAATACTTCTGATAGCATGGAAGAAGCATATTGATTCCACTAAAATTTCTAATTTCAGTGTTCCTCCAGACAAGCAGCAACTTTGTCTGCCTGAAGATTTATTGTGAGACAACAAAGAATATTACAGTGAGAAGACTGTAAATAGTTGCAAAATCATATCCCTTTCTCAGCAAACATGGACAAACCAGAGCTAAAACTGCCAAACTACACAGCTTTGGGCTAGGCAAAAAATATTACTTCCACACATCCAAAAATGAAAAACTACTGTGAAATATAAAGTATTATAGTCTTTAAGAAAGTGAAAACAAATGGTAGATAAACTTTAATAAATCTCCTGTCATTGATTTCACTGGGATAACATCATTAAAGTCCAATTCTTTTTAACACAAATTTCACATAGTTGTGTTCTTCCTCTATTACAGAAACTCTGAAAAATTACTATTTTCTTCCTCCATAATAATTCTTCATCCCTTAACCAAAAGGCTCCATTAAATACCTTCTTTGTTCTTGTTCAAGCTGTCTTTTTTTTTTGTTTGTTTCACACCTCCTGAAGTGCCTCCCTATACAGGTCCACTCATTTCCATTTAGCCACTGGGAATCTTACAGCAAGGTGTCTTGCATTCCTTACCTCCTACCTTCTAGTAATGTAATGCCTCTTTGCATCCCTGCTGCTTTTACTAATGACTGTATAGAAATGTTTCAGTGTCTATTTAAACTCCTCAGTATTACAGGTTAAATTGTGATGTATAATAATAGCTCTGAAAATAAATCTGCCTGTAATTAATGGCTTTATCCATACGATTAGAGAGTCATGCCTTTTCCCAAAGTTTGCTTGCCTCAGATTCTTAGTGTGACAGCAGCAACTGCACAAATGCTATTGCACAAATGTTATTGCCTGTGGATAGTACTTTAAGACTCTCACTGCAAATTAAAGCCCCAATAGGCTTGGACTGGGCCAAACACGTAACAAAAGAATGATCTATGCCTCAAAATGTCAGTTGCACATCACACCATTCAACTGTTCCAATTTTCCAAAGCTGCATCTTCACAGACTTTGACCTCAAAAGTCAGAAATGCTGTGCTTTTCAATTATACACAGCTTTTTCCCACCAAACAGAGTCATCAGTTTTGTCTGACTCCCCACAAGCCACCTGCTTGGCCTCCTTGTGTTGTGGTCCTCAGTTAAGTACCTATATGTACCTTCTAATATAGGTTTGACTGCCTCATTCAAATCACTCTCTAAACCAACCTCCTTGGTGTCATTTTGCACTTTTCAGCATTGGCCAGATGACTTCTTTCTTATCGTAGTGCTTCTGAATTAAAATGCAAAGTCACTAACAGGAACACGTGCAATTCTATGCAAAACAGAATGCTCCAGAAATGAATGTTTCCCTCAGTAGAAAGTAGAGGTATTTTACATTTTAAAATCAACATTTTTTCTTTTGTCTCAACATGCATTTTATGCAACAAGGTTCCGAATATGGCAGGTAGATGAGAATAACACACTTCAAAAGAAGAAACCCTCAAAACTCTGTGTGGTTCCGACACAGATACCTGTGTCACCACTCACCTGCCTCTAAGAATGTCACAAACTTGAAAAGACATGTGTTCATGAATCAACAGCTCTCATTTCCCATCAGAGAGTCCTCAACAATCTCTCTACCAGAAGGTATGAGAAGTCATGAGTCAGAAACGGGGAACATTCCGGAAAGCGAATTCCCTGCAAACAGGAGGCAGCAGCTGCCAGGTCACAAGCCCACACAAAGGGTGGGGGAGAAAAGGCAGGTGACCTTCAGAAGGAGAGGCTCAAAGCAAAATTCCAACTCTCTCTTTTTTACAAAGGTTAGCTAAGGCTTAGCAAGAACAAATGAAGAACCTGAACCTTGTTTTAATTAATTGTTTTAATTCCTCCTATATACCTCCCAATTTATAAACTAGACACGCTACCAAAGAGGAAAAGGTGGAATTTCCCAAAATGGGAACAGATCCATGTTCAACACTGAAAAAAGTCCTCATCTCCAAAATATCCAGATAAAATCAAATATGAGGATAGAAAGGTAACACAGTTGATATGTCCAGTAAGATCAGTTAATTAATACATTCAGATTTCAGACAAAATCTCTCTCCTTACTCTCATCACATCATGAATCAGTTATACATTGCTCATAGAAAAAGAATGATGTCATTAATTTGAGTTATTTTGCTAAACTTCATTCACTTCTTTAGCTCTTGGTTCACTTGACTTCCTGTCATAAAAATTAAAAATAGAATTAAGAAACAAAGCACTTTTCTGACTACTAAACATCAGCTAAGAAAAACTGACAACATGAAAGATAATGGCTTCTGCTCTAAAATGAGTATTTCATAGTTTTCAGACTCCAGTGTTTTCACTCTTATCTCAACTGAAAACATTTCCACTGAGATATTATGCAAATGAATTGTGGAAATAAAGACAAAATTTTCTACCAGGAGAACTATTTATGGAATGGAAACAGTCCACACTGATGCTGAGGAGGGGATTAAGGCATGCAGCTGTAGTCTAGAGGAACCATCCATCACTATGAGCCTGCTGGTTTTATATGAGTCACTTCACTGATACTTTTTTTTTAAACTTCAAATCCAAAGTCAATTACTGAGATATTGAAGCTTTCTTGAACCACACTTTTTCATATAATTAAGGTCCTCTGAAATGACAGTGATTTTTAATTACATTGCAAATACTAGTTTGGATTGTGTGCCCAAAAACAGAGGTGATGAATTCTAATATAGTACATGCTTCTGCCTTTCATAATTGCTCTCAATCTCCAATTCAGACCTGAGAGATAACAAGTAATTCCTGGGAAGCCCAGGAAGCCCAATTCCCATCAGCTCCAGCACATGCCATAAGAATGCTACACTGCTCTTGGTCCCTGAAAACAACTCCACAGAGCTTAAAGCACAGATTGATGAAAACAAGTCTGTTCTCATTAAAAGTGACAATTTCATCAGGAGTATAGATCTGAAATTACGTGACAACTCTAAAGTGCCAGAAGAGGTTTGGAGTGCAAGGATTTTTCCTGGAGAGTGTTAAATATGTTATACTGAGGTTTTCAAAAATACATAAGCCAAATATTTCCTTTACAGAACAACAGAACATTCTGGATTGGAAGGGACCCACAAGGATCACCAAAATCCAACTCCTGACCCTGCAAAGGACATCCCAAGAGTGACACTGTGTGCCTGAGTGTTCTCCAGACACTCCTTGAGCTCTGTCAGGCTTGGTGCTGTGACCTCCTCCCTGGGGAGCCTGTTCAGTGCCCAACCACTGAAGAGCCTTTTCCTGTTATCCAGGCTATTCCTCCCCTGACACAGCCTCGGGCCATCCCCTCAGGGTCTGGCACTGGTCACCTGTGCTTTCCCTCATGAGGAACTTGCCCATTGCTTCAACCTTGTGTGGTCTTTAAATGGAAATTGGCTGCAGTCTGCCAGCACATCACTCCTCAGCTGCACATTGCCCTGAACAACAAGCAAGCCATTAGCTGGTTACTAATTTTAGCTTCTTCTATGCATTCTCTCCTTCTTTTTTTTCTCTTTCTTTATTTTCTGTTACAAAAATTAATAAAAAAATTTAAGAGGCTTCTTTATAATAATTTAGGAATGCCTAAAGAATGAGCTGTGTTTTAGGTAAGCAGAGCAGCCCCACTGCTGACTTATTTCCTGTGTTGCTTTCTACAGAGTACAATACATGCTTACACAAACATACAAAGCTATGCCAGCTTTTTTACATTGCAGTTAACAGAGATAATCAGCTGGAGCAGAAAATATTCAAAGAAACACATTTCTCAGCTCAGTGAAAATGCTGTGGATTATAAATGTGTTAGACAGGAATAAAGCATACATGTTGTACCTTGAAAGCAGAATTCAATGCTTACTTCTGAAAATGCCTAGTCATAAATAAAATTCTACATAAAATAATTTACTCACCAATGTAAGGACAGCTACAGTGCACGGTTCTAAGTTAAATTTTGTATTTCCAATTTTCTTATCTATGTTCCTGCACATACTCTTTCTCCATCAGAATGTAATGGCTCTAAAGGCTGCTTATGTATGTGTGTATGATTCAAGTGCCCTCAAACCCAAACTGGAATCATTTTAAAAGTGCATCTGTATTTTCTAGGACGATGAGACTGATAAGAGCAGTGCACATTTCAGTATACTTAAAGAAGAGCAGGTAAGATTCTGCTGCAGGCAACTACATTCATTCTACACATATTCATTTCAATTGTTAAAAGTACATTAACTCCAGACAATCTGCTAAAAATAACATGGCACTGTACAACTGTAGAATATTGATAGCAAAAGACTGACATATTGGTCAAACTACTTTTCCATGTCCATTATTACTGGACTGAATTTCCCATTCACATCACCATTTCTTGTACCACCTAACACACACATATAATGAAGTCCCCTCAGACACATAACACCTCCTCAAGGCAACTCTAACTTGCCCTCTACCAGCATGGGAATAACCCCAGGCTGCACTAAAGAAAAAGTCTACGTCACAGGACTTAGACATCTCACATTTAGAGTTTTATAAAAATACAGATAAAAGCTCTCCTCTCTGGAGAAACAGCACACAGACATCGATGGCATATTATTCTTCATTACAAGTGTCTCTCAGGATGTGTTGCTCCCCTGTGACAAAGTCTGTTGCAATCACACTTTCTGATCCACATTAATAACAAGATCAATAAAATTACCTTGGCCATCCAATAATGGCATGTGGAAAGCTGCTGAAGCTGAAAATTATGTTCTCCCAGCAACTTGAAAGATAAATTAAATCACTGAACAACAATAAAAAAAACCATGACTTTAAGATAATCCTGCAGGGCTAAGGCTCAACCACTGTCTATCCTTAACTTGAACCATTTAAAAGCAATAACTTAACTGTCATTTGCTGACCTAGATACTTGGCTTGTACTCCAGATGTTCTCACATTCCCTGCTGCTGGATTTGCTTTCTTACAGGCAGTATGAATGGGTACTCCATTAAAATTCTCAAAGCCCTGGATAGTCACAGTAATACAGAAGTGTTTTTCACATTCTTTCCTAATGCTCTTATTTATTTTTTTTTTTCATTCAGCAACAAAGGTTTGGGAAGTGTTAGGGAAAAATTTGAAACCAGCTGTTTAAAGAACGGGGCTAGCAGTACCTGGGGGAACTGTTAACAATTATCTGTTGGTAGTATTTAGTGCATAGTCCTCCCTTCTGTGAACACAGACTATGGAACACTCAGAGCAACCTCTACCCAAAGTGCTACCGTCACTACTTTTTAGTTAACAGAACACGAAATTACATTAGTGATTCCCTCTGTGCTACTGACAGCCAAGCACCAGGACAAAGTTCATCATTACCCATTTAATGTTAACTAGTTCACTCATCTAATTTGCCTTTCAAGCTCAAGGATTGAAAGCAGAAATATGGCTAGAGGAAACTGGGGTTCAGCTCCCATAACACAAGGATTTTTTTTTTTTTTTTTTACAGAACTGAGAGGAATCCTGGAACAGTGTCCAGATGATCCAATAGATGAGGCACTAAAATTGCCCTTCACAGATTATTTTATCAGCCCAAAGAATTGCATGCTGTATTCCAGCTGTATTTCCTTCTCTAGGCACACACTGACATTCTACTAAAGGAGCATTTATGAAGATGCAAGAGGAAAAGGGATAGCATGAACAGTAAGCAGTTGATAAAAATGAAAAGAAATTTTATCTACATGGAAAAGATAGAAGGGTGCATTAGAAGGATCATAAAAGGAAAAGGCAGTATTTATCTGGAGCTGCTACTCAATGATATTTCAGAGCATTTACTTCCAAATACAAATGTTCCAGCTCAATTACTACTGTATAGATGTCACTAGTAAGTGATGACTTTTTAAATGCAGTCACTGCAGAAACTATTTCAAATCTTTTAAAATAACCAAGTCGAAATTTGTGGATAAACACACATAAAGCTAAAGGTCTTATATCCTATCTGAAGACTGATACAGCTGTCAAATTGATATCTGAATGAAAATAAGTCTTAATCAAAAAAAGGGGCTAAGCAGCCAAAATGAATAGCCCCCAGAGAAAGCTGCTGACAACAGAGGCCTAAAGAAGAAGGCATTTCATAAGTCAAACCTCCTCTACTGTAGCATCATGAGGAAAGGTTTCCCATCATTACAAACACTAAAATTACCTCCAGAAAAATACTTGGGTTAAAAAACAAATCAAAACAAAACCCACCAACAAAGTAACAAGCAAACAAACACCCCAGAATCAAAACACAAAACAGGAAAACGCCACACAAATTAGAAAAAAAAAAAAAAGTAAGAAAACTAAAACTTCCAATTCTTAGCCATGAATCACCTTCTGCTATTGCCACACCTTAATTAAGAAAAGAAAGAGTATAGGTAAGATGGACCCAAAAATCAGAAAAAACATCACACAGAAATGAAGAATTGCACAGTAACAACAGCAGTAGAGCACCAGCCAAAGAGATCATCCTGAGGATTTTGTGTGCCACTGTCAGGCAGATGTATTTCCTGAGAGAAGTAAAGCCCACAGTTTTGGTTTGCAATGTAATGACAACATAACCTTTCTCAGTAGAAGAGAGGAATACTGAATAGTAGCCTACAGAATTTGAGTGATAGTAACTCAAAGAATGCAACTTTTAAATGACTACACTCACATGAATACCATTGCTGGTCTGAACAATGAGAAAAGTTTGATTACGATTAATCATTACAAGCAGAAATACTGGTTATTTTCTTTTGTCTGTGTCCAGTTAAAGGACTATTTTTATAAAAACAGATTTCTGAAAACTGATACTGCTAATATCCTGGAACACTTGGCTTAGCTGAGTTCCACCTCTTCACTTAAAACCTCCTCCTGTCTGCTACTCTGGTTCACCTTCAGAGAAATCATTACCATTTTCCTACTAGACAATGCTTTAGGCTGAAAAAAGGGGAAATTAAAATCTCAGAGGAAGATGAATAATTATTCCTCTCTCAAAATTAGGTCTTAAAAGAATTACTTTGAAAGTGCTTCCACAGTTGGGTGCTATGAACAGGAGAGAAGCACAATCACTAGTGTTACAAAATCTCTTCACTGTAGCTCATTAAGAATCCCATCTTTGCTTAAAAGAGTATTTCCTTACGAAATTATTTTATTTTTTTGCCAAGTTTTGCTCACTTAAAAAAATAAGTGACTAATATGATATTTTATTTTCTCTAGATGTATTAATGCAGATGGCTTCAGGAGCCAGACTGCTGTTGAGATATATTTAGAAAACATGAGGGCAAATAACCCAACATAGAAATTCTCTTCTGCTGGTGAAGACTTTGCTTGAGACAGAAGCAAAATCCTGTGTCAGCGGTGCTCAGAGGTAAGAGGGAACAGCACCATTGTTCCACAGCATTTAAAAATATACAGGTAGCATTTTGGAAGCCCAGGCACAAAGAACAGTGAAGTTTCACCATCAGAGAAAAACCTGCTCTCAAATAACTTACAACCATTGGATGGGTAACAGTCATATTGCTGAAAGTCTAGTAAACAAGCTAATTCTGTGAAATAGGATTGGCTCAGAAGGATGGAAAAGTCTTTCTGAAACCCACACGGGTTTTTTTCCAAGATTTTGTAAGTTTTCATCATATCTTAAGATAATGAAAAGCAATTATTGTGATCATATTGATAAAAGCTAAGAGGCATTATATTAATGCCCGCTCACAAGAAAGTAATCAAATAGCTTAATACTCTCTTCCATTCTTTAAGTAGATGTAAGGGTAAATTGAAAGTAAACAAAAACGCACTGCCCTCTCCCACCTTGGCCAGCTTTAGAAGGTCAACCAGTAATTTAGTACAGGAGATTTGAAATGGGTGCACTTGAAACAACAACTGGGAAACAACAAATTACTACAACATTGGTCTAACTCAAGAGAGAGCTCCAAGGTTTAACATATGCTCAAATTGATAAAAAAAATGACTTTGAGGTCTTCAGATAGGAGGAATTAAAACCTTATTTCTCTATCACACCATTGCTTTTTATGACAGTTCATCTAGGACTCAAGTTCTCTTAATATCAGGAGTACAGCTACACAAGCAGAGGCAGAGAAAAAAAATAACACATCCCAGTAAAATTCTGCCCATAAAAATATACAACTCCAGCCATTTCACTACTGTAAATTGTGGACTTACCTGTGTTCTAAAAAGTAAGTGTTGTTTAGGGTTTTTTCCTGAGTTCATTGTTTGGTTTGTTTGCTTTTATATACAGAGAAAAAAAAACAAAAAACCCCAGATGAGATAAAACTTCATCTCTCTAGAGGGAGACATTTCCACAGTGGAAAGTTTGCAAATCAGCACTACACTACCACTGGTTCCCGAAATACTTGTCTCAGCAGTGAGCTTCAGAGAAATTTCATCATAAAATACTACATTTCGTGACAGCCCCACAATGTTTCTCTTGCCTTTTGTAGAAGCTTTTAGACACACTTGAAAATTAATCTTTTGGGGAATCTTTCAGATAGCATGGGAGCTGGGTTATTGGTTTCCCACTTGAGACAAAAATTGCAGTTCATCTCCTTCAAGCAAAAGATCTTTGTCATTTTTACAAGGGGGTCATTACCACAGCTTGGTGGCTGCTACTGCAAAATAAAAAGAAACTGCAGCATTTTATAACCCATAGTTTGGAAGCTCTTATTGATACAAGAGCAAGTCCACAATACTATCAAGCAAAAGTAAAAAGCTGAAGTCAACTTTTACAAAAATTGAATTAGATCTTAAATTAAGCAATTTTTCTACTGATAATATGTGATATAATTATACAAATATTTTTTCTTCCACTGCTGTTCATATATTACCAGTGATTCCATGTGCAACTGGATTATTTTTCTATTCTGTAAGACTTTTGTGACATTGGGCCAGCCAGCCAAAGCTCTCACTCCCAAATCAACACCTTCTTCCCTTTTTGCCAGAAGAAACTGGTTCAAGTTTTACTGACCTCTCAAGAACCAATGTTCCAATTTTTTGCAGTTCCATTTTTTTTTAATTCCAAAATATAAAATCTGTAAAAATTTTAGTTTTGGTGCAAAATAAAAACTTGCATGAGTGCTTTCCTGCAATGGTGGCAGTAACACGCTTCTGTATTTACAGGAAGTTCAGGCCATCACAAAAGCAGTAAATAACTTAAGGTTAACTCTGCCCATGCCAACCAGATTAAATGATTGCTGCATATTTTTCCCCAGAAAAAGACTGTTTTTCTGTCTTCCCACTTGGCTTCTAATGTACCTGGACACTGTTTAATTCAGCACAGTCTATTATTTAAAAAAAAAAAAACAATTATACCTAGCTTTACAAATTGCTATGCTGCTCTATATTCTAAATGTAATACTCTGCAGCAAGGTAAACTTTCTAAAAATAATACTAATCATATTTTTAAAAGTCTATAGAATCTGATGACTATAATCACAACACTTCTTAAATTTGCAACTCAGGAATTGTGAATTTTAAATACATTAATTACTTCATATTTGCTACTCATGAGTCAGCTTTGATCTGCTAAAATAACATACAAGAGGCATTCTTTCCCCTCTCAAGATTTTTATTTCTGCATTATAAACAAAATGCTTTTGTTAGTATTTAAAAATGACATTAAGATGACACAGCAAAGTGGTGTGGGTGAGAATGTGTGGGAAGCTGATCAGAAGCACAACGAACTCCTTGGATGTTCAGAGAACAGCGGATCCCTCCAGGGAAATTTGGAAAAAATATTCTGCATAGAAACAACTCTGCCTATGTATCACATTTTATCTTTTTCTCCTAAGGTTCTTTATCACTTGGACTATTTGCTGGAAAACAGATTTTCTGTCTTGATGGTTGTCTAATCTGCTATTTACCACCCCAGACATAATCCTGTTTATGACATTGCCATTGGTGGCGATGGAAAACTCCCCGCACATCCACCTCCACACTGAGGTCAGGATGATCCAAAGAACACAGTTCAGCAAAACACTTACAAGCCAGCCTCAAACATGTGCTTGTGTCTTATGGGTGTGCATCCTCACCAAATGAGGATGTGAGGACAGAACTCCCATTTCTCCCTGGAAGGTGCTGGGGTTGTCATTACTGCTGCAGCCAGAGCCATGATCTAAGGGCAGTGCCAGATAGATTAGGGCTGATGGCCAGACATTTACACCCTACAACTTCACTGGTTCTCTTTGTAAACACACTCACAGTGATGCTCAACCATTTTACTGCATCAGCCAGGGTGAAATAAGAGACCCAGGTGTGTCAATGACTGGGATCCCTTACACACACGTGGCAAGGGGAAGAGGCAGACACAGGCACTGCAGAGCCAGGCCAAACTGGCAGAAATTAATGAACAACAAACAGAAAGAACAAGATCAAGCAGTGGAGGAACATATCAGCTATGACCAGGAAAGGTTTGCACTCCAGTTAAAATGTAATACAAAGAACTTCACAACTGCAATTCAGCTTATATGAATTACTCAGCAAGAAAACTCACATAGACGTTCTTTGTTTTCAAAAAGTTCAGCTCAAGAGGTAATTTAAGTTACATAAAATACAAAATACTTCCTTAATGAAAATAAGTGGGACATTGATTAAAACAAGCCCTTTACCAAAATTTATCCAAAAGCAGCAATTTTGATTGAAATCTTGTATTCTCAATCTTTACTAAATAATTGCTTCCTTCATGGATAAACAAAACTGTTATCCAGCCAGCATATTATTGGAACATAGGCATCTACCCTAAACTCCTGTAGGCCATATCAAAAGTTCATATACCTTTGTGTTCTCAAAAAAATCAATGCAACTAAAAAATTAATCAAAATTTAGCTCTATGCTTTAGACTTTGCACTACCATCTAACTCACCCAAGATGATTCTGTGATTTTAAAAAAGTTCATTTTTATTCATTTAACTGAAAGTAAACAAAATGATGCCAGAGAGATTTTGATGCCAAGTGATGCCTCCCATTTAACAAGAGGCAAAGTTTGGCCCTGGTAGGAACCACATGAACCTCCTAATGCTGTCTCAGCAACACATTTGTTTATAGCACAAACTCAAGACCAAGAATAAAAAAATTGCACTCTTCCTATGACTGGACTAACTGGGTTTTAAATATCCTTTGATCAAAACTGCCAGCAAGGTTTTATGACTTTCCAGCCAATTAAAACCACCAGTAACATCTACTCGCTTCAAAAGAGCACCTATTGCACAGCAACAATTTTGGAGACTACTACCCAGTGCCATTTACATTTAGTGGCTGAGACATTATAAGAATCATCTTGTATTGCATTTCAAGTCACTCAAGTGCCCACAAATCTTTTGGAAACCCATGCAGAAATAACCTCCATGGAAAAATCAACATCGCATTTACACATTTTAAGACTTCAAAACAAGGCTCACGTGGGACCTGAGCTCACAAAAATATTCTGCAAAACCCATGCACAGAGGTGGGTACTTTTAACTGTGTATTTGAATGCAGCTGGTTAACTAGAATTATTATAGATTTCTCTGTAACTGGTCACTTGTGTCACATAACAGTAGATTAATGAAAACTGTATTCATTTCCAGGCATTTACACTAACAGGAATGATTATAGTTAAGGTTCCTCTGGCATTTCCATTAGAAATCTATTTTTTGAGGATTTATATAGAGCTATAATATATTTTTAGCTGAAACTCGATATGAAAGGTCTCAGCTATGCATTATTCAGTAAATGTGTCCACACCTTTGAAAAGGCTTCTTTCAAAATTAAGAAAAGAGAGTAATTTTACCTCATTTTCCTATTTATTGTGGTTGTTGAGCATTTTATTTTGAGCAACCTAAGGTAGCATTTGCTACAAGATACAAACATTACATTGTTAATTTTATTATGGATGGACTTCCTATCAGTAGCATGGCAAAATGTCAGTGAAAAAGAGCAATTGGACAGTAAAACAGATTGAAAAGTCACATTAAGTTTTACGAAGATTTCAGGATGATTAAAAAGCCTCTTTGGTCATTTCTGGACCTACATGATTAGAGAGACAATGATGGAATTGGTAGAAAAATGCTCCTTTTCATTTGTAAATGACGTGCATATTTGTTTAATCCTATTTCCTTCTTCCCTGTATATTATCTAAAAAAATAAATCATTTCCTAATAAGGCATAATAAAACAGTTACACTCCTAAACTATTTAATTTATGAATTCAATCTACTGGACCTTCAAACTATTTTTTTTTCCACTTAAATTTTATGCTTCCTTTGGTGCACATCTTGTCAAACATGGATTAACACTCGTATTCTAATACACCTGAGAGAGACAGCAGAGCAAGTCCTAGGGAGAGGAGAAAGATTCCACAATGCTCCACACGATCTTTGGAGCTGCAGGGTCTATTAACTCAAAAATACACTTGTAAAAGAAACAAATAAGGATTAGACAGTGGACCATAACAATTTCTGGACTATTGGGTGATAACTGTTATGTAAACGACAACACATTCACCCTTACTGACCAAAAGAAATTAACAGTATTTCAGTACTTTCACTGTGGTTGCCATTATGTGCCTCTATTATTAAACAGTATACATTTTTAAAGGTTTACACAGAAAATTTAAAAAGTCTGAACACTAATTTTACTCAGTCGAGCAGAAAGAATCTCTTCCAATTATTAAAAAACAATTCAAACTTCCATTAAAAAAAAAATCAATTTACAATTGAAATTAGGATCAGATTTTCCATAGGCTTCTGCATCCATGGCAGTGAATGGTTTTTAAAAAGGCTTCAGTATCTTTTCCAGTACTTAATTACTACATTTTAATTGCTGGTTCTCACTGAGAAATACTTCACAACCATAGGTAATGCAAGAAGTAGAATGAGAGTGACTTCTAAAATCTAAACCACAAGTCACCATTCAGAGACATCCCAAATATATGAATATCCACCCACATCTCTGAAAGACCTTCAGCTGTGCTTAGCCTGACCTTTACTTAACTCTACACCTTATAACAACTTCTCTCCAAGGGTTGTATCTAAAAATAAACAACACTTAGAGCATTTTGCACATTAGGGCCTTTTGCCCCATGTCAGCCGAAACCGACTTTTCAAGAAAATTGTGATGACTAATCTCTGAAAAATACTGCATTCACAAGTTTCTGCCATTCTGATGATTCAGTTTTCCCTGTTCACAAAGACCTGCAGTGCACATCTACTCAGAAAGGAACTGCTCCAGGGGAGCAGGCATGTTGTTCCTGCTGAAGCCCATTCAGACAGGTTGACAATATTTAAATCTTCTGCAAATAGAGAAAGTCATGGCTACTCAGGTTCAGAAACATTTCCAGTGACAGAGAAGGCAAAGGATGTGTTGTCAGCCTTTCACAGGTTAATTCATGACAAGCAAGGCCTGTTGTTCTGGTGCCCTGACATCCAAATGCTTCCACTCCCAAACACCATGGGAGGTGTTTCCATCTAGAGCAGAGGTTCCCTACAGCCAGGCTGCTCTGCAGCAAGGGATGCCAAACTCATGGCCATGGAAAAGAGACGTTCAAAGCAGTAGTAAAGACACCCAATTGTGAAGGAAAATTCTGGGGTTTAATCCATTGTTGCAGAGTTGTTGGGTTAATGGAAATGTCTGTTTGTTAGAGAAGAACAGAAAGAAGAGACAGTCCAGAAAGCAGACACTGAAACAAGAACTTTCCACTTCAAATAGCTGAATTTTTTCAGTAATGCTTTCATTAGGGTGATTTAATAGAGTGCTCCTGTCCAAGGCCAAGCTTTCTGTAAATTTCTTCTACTTGTTCAAAATTTTTGAAGCTGAGTTTGTCTTTCAGCACAATCACAAAGAATCAGTGGTTTGTGTATAGGAAAAATCAGTGGAAATACTCAGAAGTGACATATTTACTATAACAGCACTTGAATTGCAAAATGCATCTCTCAGAAGGGTTGATTTTCTCCCCACACAGTTAAATTCTTATTACTTGAAAACTAACAAATGAATCCCTCTGTCAGTATTTACAGAACAAAAATTAATAGGCCTTAGCTTTGATGGAGATAGGCAAAAAGAAGCTCAAGATACACAGAAATAGCACAGTCCTCTTGTTCTTTTAAGTCTGGGGACAGGGGAAGAGCTCACACTCCCAAATATTTTATCTGGCCTGTGATAAACTACATTGAATATGTACATATTCTGTATTCAGTTGCATAAATGTCAATTTCCTGAATATTAAATGTCTTCTTATTTAGAACAGAACTTCTAGTTTTTATTGGGAACTACACCCTTATTTGAAAAACTCATACAAAAATGTCATATGCAGTTGTTGTGATCCCAAGTCTTGGGAGGATCTTTGCATTGTTCAACTAATTTGAAAATACTTAGCCACAAAATTTGCTTGCAAAGATTTTTGTAGGGAAAAGCTGTGAAATGAGAGCCCTGCTACTTCACCGGCCTTCAGACAAGCAAGGCTGAAAGTGTATATATGCCCCAACGTCACTGTTCCTCCAGGGTTTGTGCTGTCCTGGCTGATATCCATCCACTGTACACAGCATCTCTGTCAAGAAATGGGAGCAGGATGGGAATCCCTGTAGAAGCATAGTTAGAGTCATTACAGTAGAGTACAAAGGCTGATTCTATCCTGGTTTTCTTTTGCCAACACGCAATTGGCAACATTTGTCAATGCCTACAATTCATATTATAATATTCATATACTACCTGTGTAATTATACACAGGTACAGACAGATTGCATCCACTCATAGTACCAAATATTTCAGTTTTAATAACTCCAGACATTTGACTATTTCTGAAGTTATCATCCCCAAAGACAAACAAGATGCCATCCTCCATGTCTTAAAAGGGGAATTACAAAAATTATCTTGTGGATGAACACCATCCCTTGAAATGAGGGGACTGAACCTTGCTTACTTAATTCTTACAAGCACTAGCAGAGAGCTACAGCATTAACCAGTAGAAGTCTACTAGGAATCTGGATTACTTTTGGAAAAAAAAGAATCATTACTATACAAGACTGTACTTCAACATGATTGAATGCTAAAGGTTCTATTATAAACCTTGAAGAGGGTTGCATGATGTATGAGGATAAAAAAGGGAGGGAGGAATAATAAGGATTTAGTCATGATGCACTGACAGACTTTGGAGTCACTAAGGAGCACAAATACAACCATTGGAATAGCTTAAACTTGTTACAAGTTTGTAGAGTACAACATAAAAATCTTTTATTCTACTACACGGCTCATCTATAAAGATTTTATGTGATTTTCAATAGAGGAGTTATGAAATAAAGCAGCCTATAGCAGGAGCTAACAAGTGCACTTCATGTTCATTCCCACGCATTAGCACCAAGACACTGCCCATAAAATATATTAAAGATAAATTTATCTTTTCTTCTGTGGCAAGAGCCAAAACACTTCAATATTTATAGATCAAGGCTTTCTTAAAGGAAAAAAAGCAAAAACCCCCAGAAGACAATAATTACTAATTCAGTAGTACAAATCACCTCCAAGGCAATCTCTTTAAATTACTAACAACTATCCCTTGGTCTGCAGAAGGGAGTGATCACTCTGAAAAATCACCACCACCAACCAAACAAGAAGACTTTTCTACTGATTAAAGTCTTGCAACACTGTAGCACATTGAAAGTGCAATCCAATTAACAAACCATTTATATTAGCCTTAAAGAAAAATGAGAATTATGTCATAATATATATAAATATAAATAATAAATTATTACTTGTGAACTGTCTTATAAAAGTAGTTACAAACTCGTTATATTCCTGCACGTATGTTCTATATATGCATCTATATAGATGAATCTTTTCATGTGGCTGAAATATATAGCATATATTCTAGCAAAACCAGCATGAAAACTCCAATCCAGGTGTGGAATATCAATAGGAAGACTCATTTTGGTCCCTCAAGGATAAATATTTTATTTGGACATAGGAGCTCTTACTTATTTTCACATACCCTTAAGCTAAGAAAGGAAAATGCCTGAATTAGAGACATGTAGTAATGAAAAAATGGAAATCCATACTAATGTAATTTAGTTCAGTTCAAAAATGTCCTGTGATGCTCTTCCAGACAGTAACTGAAGGAAAAGGTGAAACAAGGTTTTCAGGAAAAAGTTCTCACTTCTAAGACATACATCACCTGCTCTGCATTCACAGAAGTCTCTGAAGACACATCTCAGAGTGAGTCAGTAATGTATAAGCACAATAATTTGACAAGAGCCAAATTCAAAGTGTCTGCTGAGAAATGTAGTTTTATGTGAGGAAACATATGCATTTATGACACAGAGAAACTAATAAAACCAACTGTCTCTGGCAGCAGAAGTATTTAGCAAAGCAGCACCTTCTCAGTATTCCAATACTTCATTTTCAATGCATTTTCAGCCCTGTTCTCTCCTTTTTCTCTCTACAGAATATGTGCAGCAACATAAAAAAGGATTAACAAAAGAAGATATTGCTGACAGAAACCATTTTCATTACCATTTTCCTCACCTCTTTCTACACTAGTGTATATAGGAAAATTTTTCCTGTTCTCATTTTACTCTATCAAGACTTTTCCATGAAGTTTTGGGGTTTGGGAGAGCTCCTCCCTATTTCCTAAATCCCCATTTCTTTTTATATCACAAGCCATCTCTTCCCTTTACACACACAAAGATAATTGCTGCTACTTGAGAGGCAGCAACACAGCTCCTGTTGTTTTCTTTATCTAAACCTATTTCATAATCTAAACCCTGAGCTTTGTTAATGTCCCCTACTGAAAATACCTCAAGAAAAAGGAGAGATTTTAAGTAAGCCAGTAGTGGTCTTCCATTATCAAGAGGCAACTCAACATCAGAGGTCTACCAGCAAATTACAGCTATGCCTGTACATTTCTGAGAATATTCTGATCTATGAGTATTATACTTGTTGTTTTGTGCAACTTTGGCACAACTCAAAAACAGAAGTGAAATATATATTGAAAAAAAAAAAAAAAAGCTTTATTTTTAGAGCTTTAAAGCTATTAGGCTCTGCTATGTAAAAACTTGGCACACACTAAGAAATAAACCTTTCCCTGATAGATGGTAACAGCTCCTTTGTTTCTCCAGCTCCCACTTGATGGAAGGATTATGCTCTCAATCAACGGTAATGGCTCCCACTAAGACAAACCAATCCATCCTCTCTGACTTCACACACACCACTGACTCCATGTGCCAAAACCTGCACACTGAGCAAGCAAATACTTGGAATTAAACAAACAGTTCAGATTCCTCTCTGCACACCCCAACGACCCACAGAGTGAATAGTTATATTTAATTATATCTAGACAAAAAAAAAACCAGACAAGAGCGATATCGGACCATAGAGTCACCCCAGGACACATATACAACCCATCACCTCAAAAAGTGTGTATTTCCTGAGTAAAATCTGTAGCTACAGAATATTTCTCTCTCAGTTCAAGACATTCTGTACTAGAATCCCAGAATAGCCACAAGCCAAGGGGAAAAAAAAGAAAAAAAAAAAAAAAAGAAAAAAAGGAAGGAAATGTTGACCTATTTAGTAGGGAATAAGCCAAGACATTGAAAACTAACACATGACCAACATTATCCATAGAAATCCTCATGTCTTATCTAGATAGATCAAATGCACAACATGTTACGCAGAATCTTCAGGGGTGTCTAGGGAAGAAAATTTATTTCTGTACTTCTTAATGAACCTGTACCAATTCTCACTCTTTCATGAAGAGTTTATGAGGGAATAGTTGGGAGAAAAAGGGAGAAAATTAGAATGGAGAATAGTCTTCATTGCTACATTTTCAAGGGGTCTCTTCCAAAAATTAACTGAGAGGAGAATGTGGAAATGTGAACATTGCATTAGACTCACTGCAAGACAGCTAATCTTACATAACATCAAATTCATTAGCCCAGGAAAACCATTTTAGTAGCCTTCACAGATCTCCATCTTTGTTCTCCGTTGTTACTTAAATAAGAGAAACCCTAAGAAAATCTGTAGTATAACTAGAATAAAGGATACACTCAACAATATTGCAGGACCTGGTGAAGAGTAGAATCAGCCATAATCATTACTGCATTGCATGAAATACCTGCTGTATATTTTTTTCTTTGCAGAATACAAAGATATTAGTCCAAATAGTCATGATATTTGTTGATGACCACATACACTTGAAGTTCTCACTTTTCTCATGTGTGTTCAGTGCATTCCCCAGAGCTGGAACAATTTATGTTCCCAAGTACCAGTACTTTGAACCCATTGCTGTAAACTCAGAAAAATGCTAGTTCAAGTTTCCCACTACCCAAGGTGAACAGCTTAGTTTCAGCTCTGTTGCATAAAAGTAAAAATTATAAGGCACCTGTAAAGCCTAATACACTCTGAGTTCATTATGATGCAAGTACCCATGACCTCTTTAAGAATTCAAAGTCAACAATAATATTCTTTAACATCCTTAACATACTTTTACTTTCTGTAAGAGCAAGTCTAAATTATCCAGTTCAAAGTGAAACTTCATGATTTACTTCATGACACTGGAGTGACAAAAACATTCTGCCTGCAGGGTGGCACAAAGTTTATATGGTGGATGCAATATATCAAGACTGAGAAAAAGAATGTAATTTTAAAATAAACTAACAGTAAAATTAATAGAAATTATCTCAAGTTGCATAACTATGATTATTTAGCTTTTCTCCCAAGGCAGAAGTTTGATTCCATTATGTTAGTAGATGAATCCAGGCAATGATCTGCCTTTATCTAAAGTCAGTAGTGTTTGCCATGTCTACAAACAAAGCTACAGCAAGGCCATGCTTAGAAAAAACTAGGTCCATAAATCCAAAAGATTCTTTCTGTGTCTCTTGTTATCTCAGAAGGCTTTGCATCAGCTAGTATTCCATGGTATTCCTCCTGGTTTCTACTCCAAATTCTGGTGAATTTGCAAGCAAAAAAGCCAAGGCCTTGCATACTAAGTGGTTTGTTGTTTCCTTGTATGTCTCTCTCCTCATTCATTTCAGGTTATATTCAGGGTATATTAGGACTTGCTATGTTATACAGACCATTGTAAAATCAACTGTTACATTTTGCAATTAAGCAGATTATAATCTTGGTTTGGAATCTCTTTTGAAATTGTAAGTTAAAAAAAAATTATGTAACATGATTGCCTGGGTTTAAGAAATAGGTGGCTTCTTAGAGTAAAATAAACCCAGAGCTTAAATGCTTTAGGCAAATTAGTAGGACAAAATCATCTATACAGTCCCTCCTCTGAGTTCTGCAGATAGTCTGAAAAGACTTTTTTTTTTCAGAAAGGTCAAACATTTCATTATAGAAACACAATAAACTGACTACAGAATACTAAAAATAATACTGCTTTATATAGTTGGGCTGTAAGTGTCATATCACAGTATTCTGATATGCTATCACCTTTAATTGGAGACCAAATGTCTAGAAACCACTTAAGGAAACAAAGAAAAGATTCACAAGATTTTTTACCATTTTTTCACAAGAACCTCCCAGTTCTGAAGGGATGGGAGGATATAACACTGACCTGGTAGATTGCAGCCCCAGCAAGGAACCTTCATCTGTTCCCTCACTGCCCAGGGCTGTCTAAGAAATAACTCCATGTCCCCATTTCTCCTACCCACAGTTCTCTTAATGAAAAGCAAGTGGTTTAAAATACAAGGTACTTTTTTTTTTTCCTCTGCACTTAAAGCTCTTGGAGGTAGAACACTAGATAACAAGTTTAGCAATACAAAGTTTGCAAGCCCCTTTTAGCCACTTAGAAATGTTCCTGAAGTAATGTTTCAAAAGGTGAAATTATTCAGGTTTCCTGGCATCTTGAGAAAGAGGAGCATCAAGCTCTGGGTCACCATCACCTCCCTGTGTCACAGTAAAATCACCTGTAATGTTATCCACAAATTAGGCCAAGGGCTTTATTTTACATTATGAAAAAACTCCTGTACATCACACAAGTCATTCAGTTTGAGAACAAATGTTTGCCAGTTCTCTCAGTGCAACATCTCTGAGAACCCAAGCATGACACTGAGGAATTAAATATTTTCCTAGTACAATGATATTAAAACAACTGATAATTTTCCAGGTGTTATTTTCAAATGCATGAGTACAGCTACAGCAAGAGCCCTAAAATCACACTTTTATTTAGAAAAATATTTACTTGAAACCTCTTCAAGAATAATAGAAAGTCTGCTTCAAACAACAATCTTCCATTCACAACTACTTGACAAAATCACATTTATTTTACATCACTTTTGTATCATGTGCTACTATGTTTCAGTGTCTTGTCATTCTTTATAGGCCCCTAGGAGTGTTAGGCCAAATTCCGTGTCCTTAACCAATCAACGTGCAAATTAAGATAAAAACTTCAAAATTTGACCCCAAACATTTCCAAATAATAAAAGCGAATGTTAATAAAGTTTCATCTAAGTCAAGAACAGCTTCTTCTAAAGTATGAATGAGACTTGTCCAATTTTCTCCACACCTCATTAGTCTCCCAGGTGATGAAAGTGAAACACAGGAAACGTCAAATTACTAAGTTCTGAACAAGTTCAGTATTTGAGCAGTCAGTTCCAAGCATTAAGAGAGACAAACATCTTGGAAAAAAAAGCCCTAAACTTCTAAAATCACCGACTCTTTCATCACCATCCAAAACAACGTCAGGCTGGGGTGGGGGGGAAAGGTAAGTTTTGAACGCACACAGAAGTGTAAAAAAAACCGGGTTCTTTTGTGGTTTTTAGCCGAAAGCGCGCTGCTAAGAGACAACTATTATCGATGTATGTTTGATTGTTTGGGTTTTTTTGTTTGTTTATTTTTCGGAAGGCCCCGAAGCGCCGTTCCCCACCCGGACCGGGGCGGGCGGAAGGCGCGGGGGCTGCGCGGGGCGGCGGGTGCGGTGCGCGCGCGCGGCCGGCAGGGGGCGCCGTTGCTCGCGGGAAGGCGCTGTGAGGGCCGGGAGCGGCCCCGGAGCTGCCGCAGGAGCGGCCCCGCACAGCCCCGCCGGCCCCCGCCGCTCCCCGCCCCGCCAGCCGCCGCCGGCAGCGGGGCAAGGCCGCCCCCCAGCCCCCCGCCGACCCCCGAGCAGCCGGTCTGCCCCGCCCCGCCGCCCCCCACCCCCGGGGCAGGAGGCCGCGCCGGGACCCCACACGCCCGCGGGCACCGCTCCGCCTTGGCAGGGGCGGGGGAAGCGGCAGCCACCCCCCTCCGCCAGCGAGCATCCCCAAACCCTAAGTACTCACCATATTGACTTCCGACACCATATCTATACTGGCAATGTCTATGTTCATGCCAACAGCCACTGGGGGACCTGCAAACCGACAAGATGGTCCGCAATGTGATCTCTAAGAACTTAACTCGTTCTTACCGGAGTTAGCAGGAGGAAACGCAGCGCGGAACACACGAAACGACGTTTTAAACACAGCCAGAAAGTCAGGAGGGAGGCAGAAAGTGCTCCCCCCTTCCCCCTCCTTTTTTTCCTCCCCAGCGGGGTCCCACCGCGCCCGCGGGACCGTGGGCAGCCGGGGCTTTATGTAACACACACACACACACGTGCCGGCACCGGCGAGCCCCGCTCCGCGCCCCTCCGCCCGCATCCGCGCCCGCCGCCCCCCGCCACAGGCGCAGCCCCGGGCACGGCCAGCACCGAGCCCCCGGGGGAGGGATGGGGGTGACAAGGTTGGGGGGGGCATGGGGGAAGGGTGACCCACAGCGAACACGTCCGAAATAAACAAACTAGTTCGGAGTGGGAGCGCGCAGGGGGTTAAATGAGATTTTTGTATCGGTTAACAAGCACATCTTGTACTCGAAAATAGTAACTGTGATCACAGGCACATTAGGCTGAAAGGAACGAACGCTGGGTGAACTTAAGGGAGATTTGCATCTCGATAAGAAGAGTTAAACAAGGGTTTAATTACAGGTTAGCAAAGTATCATCACACACACACAATGAGGGGCCGATTGTGAATATGCAAGTAATTTAAGTGATCGCATTAAGAGCATCCTGTGCTAAGAAAATTGAGAAACAATGGGCTTAACTTTGGATCATCTACAGGAAATGGCAACACACACACACCCCAAAGCAACAGCACCCACAAACCGTTTGAAACCGCCCCCACACAGAACGCACCCAGCCCGGATATGCAACCTCTCTTATGCAAAAGCAGTCAAATTACCTCCAAAATCTGGCCTCAAGCGAATATCATAGCCCTTCAGCAGTCTATCCACTGTCTCTTTCACCAGTGACATATTACTAGGGTCATTGACACTAAAGAAAAAAGAAAGAATAATACTGTATTATTTCTGATTCCTCAGCCCCCAGCTGTACATTCCTCTCAGCAGCAGCATGCACTGCAATTCAAAGTAAAGGAAAAGAGATACCTTCATCACTTACCTCTGTGCACACACCGCAGCTATTATTAAAGGGAATGACCAAATCCCAAAGTAACCCTTTTTCCGGACTCTCAGCATCCCTTTAGCTTTTGATATGATTTAGGGTTTCAGTGAAGAGAAGAAGAGATCCAACTTATTCTGGCCAGTGCAGTAATTCTAATGTGAAGCGCATGCGCACGGCGTACCACAACATCAAAAGGAGCAGTGGTTGCTGCTGGAGATGGAGCAAATTTCCTTGGAAAAAAAAAAAAAATTAAAGGGGAAGAAGGAAATGCATTATTTAAAAAAAAATAATAATCCACTGGAGGATCCAGTATATTTTTGTTGTCCTTTTTGTTATTATAGAGTATAAATCACAGCAAGAAGTTTTAGGAGTTGCAGGGTACGGCGGCTTTGCAACCTAGTTTAAGCGTTGGGGGGGCTGGACGGACTCGGATTAGGCACAGGGAGAATAGTTAAAAAGGAGAATGCACTGCGTACGTATGGGGGCAGGTGGGGGGAGAGAGGGGGCAGCTTAACTTTTTAGTCCCTGGAAAGAACCGCCTGAAGCGAGGAGAGGTGCGGGCAAAGGAGCCGGCGCTGGCAACGGAGGCGGGCGGTGGGGGAGGAGGGAGATGAGCGCCCACAATATTTCTCACGGAGGAAAAAAAAAAAATATGATGACGAATAGTTTCTTGTAAGAGGGGATTAGGCTGTTTCTTTCCTTACTGTGATGCCAGGCGCTATTCCGGGAGCAGAGGCGCTGGGAACTGAGGGGGTCGGCGGCTGCGACCGCCGGCTCCCACGGGTCACTGGCTGATGCCCGAGGGGCGGGCGCGGAGCCCCCGCGACCCCGCTCCCCCCCGGCGCATTTTCCCTACATCGACCCGTGTTTAACCCAGGGATGCCAGCTCTTCAGGTAGAAGGAAACCTGGCCAGGGAGCTGGGGGAGGGGGGCCAAGGAGAAGAAAAACACCGCTCTGAAAGGCTTTCGCTGACCATCCAGACCCGATGTAGGTGCATAAAGCCCTCTTACCTTCGTGGGTAAAACACCCAAACTCTTCAAACGCAGCGTGTGATCCAATTAATGCCTCGGAAGAAACCGGAGATGAGCGGAAAGCTGATCTGGGGATGCTTTGAGTGACATTTAAATCCTGAGCAGAAAAAAAGATAGGAGAGAGAGAGAAGGGAGAAAAACCCCACAAACCCCTGAAAAACAACAAACACCGGAGTTAAATTATTCCTCTCAAATCTGCTTTGTGCCCGTCGCTCCTTTTACACCACCTCCTCCTCCTCCTCACGCACATACCCGCTCGGCCCCGCGGATCTGTGCTGCTTCACCGAGCGGATCTGGGCGTGCACACGTCCTCGGTCGGCCCGGGCGGCGCGGGGAAGGGATTGGGAACACTTTGGGCGTCAATTAACAAAAGAAATATTTAACTCGCTGCAGGAGAGTGGAGGAGCGGAAAAGAAAAAAAAAAAAAAAAAAAAAGGAAAAAGAAAAAAAAAAAAAGGAGAAGAAAAAAAATAGAAAAGCCGGCGGGTGGTGGGGGAGGGCCAAGGGTGAAGGTGTTGCACAGAGATCGAGGCGGGCTAGAGAGCCGCTCGCTCCCCGGCGCGGCGCGGTGCCCCGGCGCGGGGCTGAGGCGCTCCGGAGCTCCTGCCCTGCCCTACCCCGCCGCCCCCGGGCCGGCCACCGCCTCCCGCTCCCCGGGAAAGCCGCGATCCGCCTCGCACGGCCGGCCGGCCACAGCCCACACCCAGGCACACCCTGGCCGGCAGCAGGAGAGTCAGGAGGGGTGCGGGGCCGGGGGATGCTCGGAGAGAAGAGGCGGCGGCGTCTCCCCAGGCAGGGCGAGGGGAGGAAGGGCTGAGGTGGGGGCGGACGAGCGGGCGGTGGGATGAAGCCTCACCTAGGGAAAGCGGCGGGGAGGAGGGTGCGGGGGGAGCTGCGCCCCCGAGAGACGGCGGAGCCGCTAATAAAGATAAACAGCCAAACCGTGAAGCAGTCGGCAGCCCCGAAAAGCAGGCAGCCATTTAATACAGACCGACAGCTAGGCTGGCCGGAGCGCTCGGCAGCGGGGAAGCCCCGCAGCATCCATCCACCTGGCGCTGGAGCGGGGCCAGGGCGGCCCCCGGCCTCCCCCCGCCGCCCGTCCTGCCGGCGGCCACCCACCCTGGCACCGCTCCCGGCCGGGGGACAAACCGAGCCCCTCTCCCCGCACTGCCAGTGCCTCACACCGCCACACTCTCTGCCTTTGAGCTCAAGTAAGTAGCTGCTCGGTTTTTTCCTTCCAGAGACAAAATAGCCATCCTATTTCATTGAGGGGCTGGGGGCAAGTGGCCAAGGCGTTTTCGCCACCTTTTCCCATTTGTGACAATTGGAATTGCACAAACTGAGAAAACACGCTTTTCCCGCTGAAACAGACAGGATTGTGTGGTTGATAAATTTCTCATTTATGTATTCAATAGAAAAAAAAAAAAAGCCAACAACCCCAAACAAATAAGTTAAAGAACGTTTAAACATTTTTAAAATCAAAACACCCACGGCCCCCACCCCATTTTTCAGCTTTGTGTTCCGTGGCTAATTTTACAGAGCCACTCTCCCTGTTCACCAGCGGAGGTTTCTGTTCTCACACAGCCAGGCTCTTTCACTGCCAAACCTCTTGAAATATAGCCCTGAAAGGAAGATGGTGGATATGCTGTGCAGTGAATCATTTGACTTTAGATGTATAATAGGCACTTTTTTTTTTTCCCCTTTCTGCAATCATATGATAAGACCAGGAGATCTCAAGATAAAACACTTTAATCCTGCACTGAGAAATTCACCTGCAAGTGCTAACTTGGGACCAGATCTGACACTCCTGAGCTGTTTCTGAGTCTCTGCTATTAATTGTCATTACACCACAGAAATGTGTCATTTGCCACATCTGAATATGGCCAGATATCAATATGAACCTGATGCTGGTAATATTTGGTGCTAGACTGACAGGAATTTTTGATTTACTTATTAAGAACAATTCAAGCAATGCCAAAATATCTCTGATCTGGTGTATGTGCTGATAGTCAGAGAAGACTTGTTCCAGGCCCAGGGTACCCCTGTGCCATGTGTAGTGAAACCTACTCTCAGTCTGGCTACCCTAGCAAAAAGGAGTTGAACATATCTCAAACAAATTCAATATATGTGGATATCATGGTGCATTATGTGTGGAAAATTAATGTATATCCTCGGGTTTTGGAAGTTTAAAGGTTCTACTGAGCCACGTTTGGGTTGATCTGCATAACTCATTATTTTTGCTGGCTGTAAATACACTGCTGTCTAAATGTGTCTACAGCAGTAAAATCTTTTTACCAACACTGCAGGCTGTGCGTGCCCAGACAAGCCTGTGGGGTAGGGGGTTCATCACTAGATATTGACAGTGTACAAAGTCGTACAACACTTTTCCTTTTACAAATGTGTTCATGCTTTGCTGTACACTTTTGACAATACCACTTTTTCTCTGACCACGGGGTTGTGTTCTATCTCTGCCAGTTAAAATTTCTTATCACCTTCAAAATCTCCCATTTATTTTAGGCACCTTCCTGTCAAAGAAATTGTTTCCCTCTTTTTCTCACTTGTGTCTGCGTGTTTGATTGAAAAGTAGAGGAAATAACTGGTGTGAACACCAGTATTGGCAAAATGCAGAACTGTTCATGTGACATGTTTAAGGATTGCTAAGATTTTGGGTGTCTTACAGCGGGCAAACAACCTGGTTTCCAGCTGGATATGGTACTTCTGGTTCTAAAAATATCTCAGTTAGACTACAAGTACTGTAATCTCACAGAGAAGCCAGCAAAGATGGTCTTATTTTAAATGGCAATTGCAGAGTATTTTGATTCTTAGCTTTCAGGATGGAAAAAAAAAACCCCTTAAAACTGAAATACTCTTAAAGAATGGCCCACAGTCCTTGCTGAGCAGAGTGTGGTACTATGCAAGAAATGGGCAATAAAGTAACATCATACTTGTTCATCTTGTCAGCCCTTGACTACAGCATTATTTTCCTGTCACCACGAGTAATATCCCAGGCCAGGTACTAAGACCTCTAAAAGGTTTTCAAATGGGTTGCTGTAAATGTGCTTGTTATGCAAAATAAACTTTCAGATGGAGTAAGAGTTTCAAGATAGGTTCTCTAGAGATCCAATCACTCAAGCCAGTAGAGACAGAAGAGATGTCAGTGGCTACTGATTGATGGTAGCCCAAGAACACTAGCTCTGTATCACAAATAGTGTGACTAACAAGTGCAAAATCCCACTTAAAAAAAAATAAATCTTTTCACCACACCTCAACAGGCTGTTGTGTTCTGTCAAAGTGATGTTTCCTGATTTTTTTAGGATTTGGAGAAGATGCAGCAGTATCAGAAATATGCAGGTAAAAGTTATTTCCATGTATCAGATATCTAATTGAAAAAATGTTAATAATAAACTACTTCATACATGATTTAATTTTTCAAATCCTGTAAATCTATAAATTCATGTGAAACACAACACAATATAGTCAACTGTTGTAGAAATTTCCCAAACAAGGTTTCAATATACTTTATCTTGGTCTCTTAACTTTCACTGTAGGTCTTCTAGTGTGTCACAGTCCATGCACCGTACACCATCCCATTAGCAATCAGCATGTCAGCATAAAGATACTTGTTACATCACATGCATAGAAAAAAATATTCATGCAAGTGTTTTGATTCTGCTTTTCATGGGGAATGGAGTTCACTTTTTCACAGCCACAATTTTCTGGGATTCACATCAGCTTCAACTACTGTGTATCTAAAAGAATCCAAACTGGCAAATTTATTGACAAAAGCAATATTGTAAGACCTTCCAGTTATACTGCTCTTGGCATCTTAAAAATAATCTTAAAAATGATCTTAAAAAAGTACCTTAAAAATACTAATTTCTCAGCATTGTACAGAAAATGAGTCCAATAAGTTGCTCAGGAAACATATAGCACTTGATACAAGCATGACTGTCAATTAACTGTAAGAGAAAGGCAAATGGGAGGGGCAAATAATAATCTCTTCTTGGTTTGCATAATTCTGTAGGACTTTAGGTGTTGGAGCTCATATTTTTTCATTCTGTATCTCACTACATGCATCTCCACAGGGTTAAAGACACTATAGGTAAGACCTTACCCCCATTCTTGGCCCAGGCAGTATTTTATGAGTCAAAGACCTGCTATATCTTTAAACAAAAATTTTTTGTGTAATTTGAGATCAGCAGAACTTAAGTGTATGTTGAAGAAAGTCTTTTAATGTGGAATTGAATTACAGATTATAAAAAAAAAAAAAAAGGCAAATAAAAGGTTGTGCAAAACATCCCCAAGTGCTTTGATTGCAGACAGTTGGAAGCAACTCAGTAGGGACTGGAACAAAATAGAGTGTCAGGCACCTAGAATTACGATGGATTGAGAACTGAAGTCCTCTTATCAAATCATGAAATCACCACAAAAAGCTGCCCTAATTCTTTCAAAGTGGTGGAATAAATTAGTTTAACAGCTATATAGACAGCAATTTTTTTAATTCCTTGATTTTAGCTACATTGGCACTAATCTAAAAAATATCTGCAGCATCCACATCCTTTGATAGGAAGGCAGGGCAAGGCGGAATGAGTGATTGCATAGGGTGAGGATAGTAAAACACTTAAAAGACAGCAAAAAATGTGCACCAAGATTATGTCACTCTGTGTCTAAATCTCCTTCATGATGTTTGTGTAAGATTCAGCCCTGAAAGCAGATTGCAGAAACCTGTTATTAAATTAATGGAGGGGCATTTTCTGCATCAATTGATGCAGGATTTGGTCTTCCTTTCTAAGCTTTTTTTGGACAGAGAGTTGGTTTCCTAATTTCTTTATATTCTGAAATACTGCTATAAAAGATATCTGAAGGTTCCAAAACTGTTAGGTTAGAAGCTTTTGATGAAAAAAAAAAGACAAAAGTTTTCTTTTTAAAGCCATTCAGCTTTGAATATCACTCTTGGGTCTGGTATAGCTGTGTGCAAGTTTTAAGATTAAAATGGTTTTAGCTGGATTTTTCCTCAGCTGGAAGGTCTTCACTTTTTCAGAAAACTTCTCTTCATTTTTGCCACCACTTTGACAAGGCGAGGGGACAATGAGGACAACTCAAGAGAAAGAATTTAAAGAGAAGTACTGTCAGTGGATTTGAACAATAATCAAACTGCATAATTTTTTAAGATAGAACTGGAGAACAGAAGTTTGCATCTGATTGTAAAATATATTACAAGTCATCCTTTTATTTGTGTTCTAGAAAGGGAGATGAAACTGCTTTCATCAAATGTAGAGTGTTATTAACTCAAGCCTTCCTTGAGAACAGAGAAAACACAGTGCTCTTCACTGTCTCCCACTTTCTTGCATGGCCATCCCAAATGTGCTTGTGTCCTGTTCTTTACCTGCTACCCTGAAACTCCAATCCTGGACAGGAGATGTCCCCCAGTGCTGCAGGAAGCATAAGTACAGCTTCTGTAGCACACTTTGCCCCCAGCTAATCCTCTCTAACTTGGAGCATGCAGGCCAAATGCTTTGTGAACCAATACTTGCTTTACCTGGGATCTGCCTCTGTTTCCAGATGCTAAAAGGTAGAAATTCCACTGAGAGATGTTTCTGTTCAGCAGCAATCACCAAGTCTGAATAAATCAGTGTTGCTGAGTTGAGAGTGTTTTTAAAGAGCTGCATTATCCTCTACAGATAGAGCATTGTTGCCTAAAGGGTATAGCATGGAGATGGGCTGAGGGACAGTCAAGATGGCAAGGCACCTGTACTGCAACTCAGGCCTAGAGGATATTATGATAATCCTGGGAAAATTCAGAATGCCGGTACAGGAGAAACAAAAATAAAACATTCAAACCAATCACAATACTTACTGTGGAATAATCCCTTTCAAGAAGCTGTACACAGCAAAAATATCTAGGAATACTGTCAATACTTACCACTTGGCATTCAAGGATCTCTCTCAGATATCTCAGTGTTACTGTGGAAAGTTATCTTTCATTCTCTCCACCCGTCCCATTTTGTGGTCAGGCTTGGTAGTTTACAAACAGCTGTGATCTGGAAGAGATCTCATTCATGCAAGTTTGTACAATATTACCATGCCAGGTTCACAGGTGAGGTAGAGGAAGCACACTCTGGCTCAGCATCCAAGACAATCCCTACTGAAATTAATGGCAAAATCCACATTCATGTCAAGAACAGCAACATGTAAGACACCCAACATACATGATTATTCAGTCTTTTTTACCAACCTGGTCTCTAACACATTTACAGGGAAATTAAAAACACTCTCTAATTTTTATCTAATGAAATACTAGATGGAAATGAAAACATCCTCAGGCCGCTTTTTTTTTTTTTTTTTTTTTTGGAGGCTACAGCTTTCAAACTAGAGGATGTCTTAGATCCTCTAAGGTCCTTAGCCTTTCAAACTAGATATCTTATTAGAGAAGGCAAAGGCCCAGGTATGCCCAGTCCTCAAGCAGTGGTAGGGGGAGCTCAGAGAGGGTGTGAAACCTTGATGAATTTGTTTTGTGTGGCCTCCCCCTCTAATGCCTAGGGACATTTTGTATCGATTCCACACAAGCCAACCATAAGGTCACTTCAGCAACTCCTATCCATCACTTTGCCAGGCATGGGCACTTCAATGAAATCTTAAACAGGGTGACAAAATTGTCTTCAGAGCCACTTTGAAGAGCTGTGAATGAACCAGTCAGAGCAAGAGTCTGTCACTGGAAGCAGAACAGCAGCTCTGGGTAGTCATACTAATCAAGGTATTAACTTTGTAAATTTATTCTCATATGTGGCAAAAGCAGCTGAGTAATACCCATACTTGATGTTACACAGCAAATTCAAAGTACTGCTTTGCATTTTATCTCTCACCATGGCAACTTTAGACATTTCTTGCCAGTGTAAATCAGGAGCAACTCTATAGGTTTTACACCATTACAAAAAAACCCCCAAATACACACACACACACACACACCCACCCCCACTGAAAATAATCTAAAAAATCTAAAAATAGAGTTAAAGGAAAGACCTGTAGAGAAAGACATGCTGTATGCACAGGAGATTTGGCCATTACTGCTACAAATAATTCTGCAAGAATTGCCTTTTTTTTTTTTTTTCTTAAGGTCATTACAATACAAGAGTTTATTATGATTCTAATTTATACTTTCTCTACAATCAAAATGATTCTTTCTCCATTCCTTCACTTCAAATTTGGTTTTGAGGGAAAAAAATAAACTACCTTCCATTTCCTTCTCCTCCAAACATTCTCATAATAAATTTATTTGCAACAACAAACTTCCTTCTTGCATGTAATGCAAGCACTGCAGTGTCATGGGTTGGAATATCCTCACCAGTAACCCTTTCTTTCAAGAAAAGGATTTTCAAATTCTCATTCTTAAAGCCTATATCAGAACAGTTTAATAAATCCTTTTGAAATACATGCATTAGTACAAGAAAGAAATAAATAACAACGTCTGAAAAACATGAGAAGATTTTGGTACACTTCAAAGGGTTTAGGACAAAGCTTGTACTCTGAAAACATGAAGAGATAAATATTTTCACCCAATAACAAAAGATACAAATACACAAACAGGTTTCTGAAGAAAATCAGGGTCCATATGAACATATGGGAATACACAGTGTGTTCATATTGTATACACAAAGTTAGACAGGTGTATACCATGAATTCTGAAAAAAAAAATACAAATTACAAGTCAAAGGTTACCTGCAGCACTTCTGTGCATTGCCCTGATGGCAATGACTCTGTTAATGCCTATATGAACACAATCCAGCAGTGCAATATTTTGGAGGTCACACCAAGTTCTATTGTCTGAATATGGTCCAATATCAATGTGACATGAGAAGTGCAAATGTCTGTCCTCCCCATCCCAGAAAAACTGCCTTTTTTCTTTCACTGGAGGGGCACTGGACTGGTCCATGAAATTTCTGGTTCTGTGTACCTGAGAGATAACTCTTAGAATAAGATGGTCTTCCTTGGGCCAATTTAGAGTGATTTCTAAGTAAACAATATTGTATATGTCAGTCTTTTGTCAGAATCTAGATATGTCCTTACCAAACTACAATATGATCCACGTTGGAGAATACTTGTACAGTTGAGAGTGCTTGCTGGTTTTCACAGAGATTAGGACAACCTCTAACAAAGTTTGCTAGGACAACTATCATACCAAATATATCACAGCATAAAGTGGAAAGACAATTTTGAAGGTAATAAACAATTGTATCTTGCAAGAGCTCAGTGTGGAGCAGAGAAGAGAAAAGGCTATTCTTGACTTTGCCTTAGGTAACTTTCTGAAATAATTCCTGTAAGTAAGTATGATTGACCTGCTAGAGAAAAAAAACTTAATATAATTAAATTTGACATGTTTTGTGAGACCAAACTAAGCAGTGCTTTGAATTCAGGAGCCAAATTCTTTTTAAATGAGTTGGCTATAGCAGTGTAAAAGACAATGAAGTAAAAAGAATAGAAGACTAAAATGCAGAATAGGAAGCAGCCTGGACACCATGCAGACAGTCAGGGGAAAGCTCTGAAAACTCTGCTATCCCAAATCAAAAAAACCACAGGTTTTATTTATTAATTGTTTTATTTATTATTAAATACAGAGTAGGTTTAAATATAAAGTGGTTTAAATATAGAGTTGGCCTTCAAGATGCTTTTTATCAATGAAACTCAGATTATGGCAGCAAGGAAGATTCCTAACAATGGCTGCCCAGGAGGCTAAAATCCCAATATGAGTGCCAAAAATAAGAACTAAATACAGTAAAAACCAAACTTTGGAGGCTTAGCAGAATGCATGTGGGATGTCAGTACCCCCAGAGATCTTCCAGTGAGACAATCATTTTACTTTGCTCTTTAGACATAAGTGAATATGGGAAACCCATATAGAGCACTGAAGTAGAAAGCAGCTTTTGAGGCATTCCCAAAGATACAGATATCAAAAAGTCTGCAAGTGGTGGGTATAAAAACACTGAAGTGGTGCATTGTCTGAATTTTGTACCTTTTAAAAGGCACATCTCCACTGCTGTATCCTTGGAGGGGTTTCTTGTGGAATTATATTTAGCCTGGGTATCAGGAGTTCAGCTCTAGCAGCATGAAGCTCAGCATGCACTAATTAGTCAGGCTCCTCAGAAAGCACTTGCAGGCCATGCTCAGCCCTGCCATGCTGCAGATACTGCTGGCATTTGAAACACACACCAGCCTGAACAGTTCATTTGGTCTTCCTGTAACTGCACTAGAGAAGATCCTGCAAAAAGATGCATTTTGCCCTTGTGTGCAGGTCAATGCACTTGCATTGATTCAGCGTGCTTGAAAACAAGACACCAGGCAGTTGGGGATGAAGATATACATTTATTCCATGTTATGTCATATCTTAATTGTATCTTCTCTATGTACATACAGAGAACATATACCTATATCATGTCTTCTGGCTTTTTCTTTGCTGCACTTCAGCTGGAAGTTGTGTGTTATGCACAAAAGGGCTGCATAATGAATAACAAAAGCATGTTATTTAATTCTCTTGGGGGAGACCAGCAATTACTGTATACTGACTGTTCAAGGGTGTTATTTTTGTAAACAAGAAAGAAAGTAAATGAGCATAGAATTCATCATTAGGAAATCGTCTCTTATTCAATTAATACACATTCAAGAGAGCCCCATGTGCATGTGCTCTAGTCAGTGAAGTGCTGCAGGAAAATAGGAAGAGATCTCCCAGGGTGCAGCACACCCTGCTTTCTCTACCATATGCCTTCTAAATATGTTCCTCTGTGTCACTACGCTCACGAGGCAACTCGCTGATTCTTGGCAGATTGATTCTGATACATTAAAAACATACAATTCCTAAAGAGTAGGTTTTTCCCTTATCAAAAAAAAACCAAAAAAAAAACCCAACAACAATAACAACAAAAACCAAACCAAACAAGCCCAATCAAAAAAACCCAAAACAACAACAACAACAACAAAACAAAAACAAAACAAAACAAAAAACCCCAAAGAAACAAAAACCAAGCAAACAAACTTGCCAAACCACCAAACCAACCACCCAAAAAGAAACAACCTTATGAAAGTGATCAGTGAATTCTGGCAACAGGCAAATACTTCCAAAAGCTGGAATAATCTACTCTTTCCAAATTATGGTCTCAACAAGGTCCTGAAAAACAGAGCTTGAAAAACTTGAGGGACTCCATGGCACATGAAACGTATCAGGTGCATTTATCTGGTTGAGGTAGTACAGACAAAAGTTATTATAAATACAAAGAAAACATGACAGATACAGGGAAACCATAAACATTTTTGAGATTAGCCTAAATGTGGATAAAAGAAATCAGAATTTTCAAGAAGAAAATGCTACAGTAAGGCTAAGGAGTTCAAATAATAAGCTGCTGGTAAAACATAGATTTTAAATAACATACTAAAATTTACATTTATGGTCTTAATTTTCAGTGCTGTTCAATAAAGTTGTACAACAAATTAAATAGGAAACTTTGTTCTTAAAAAGACACTTTTAAAGGCCCTCCAAATAGCCTTAGAACAAGGAACTACTAATTAGGAGGAGATGGGAATATAAAGGATAACGAAAGAAGAATTAAGTAATTTATATTAATACATTTTAAAGTGTGTGTTAGAGAAAAGAATAAAGATGAAAAAGGAGGGATTAAAGCTGGAAGAAGGTAAAATAATAAAATAGCATTTACAGGTGTAACTGGGATTAGAGATGCAAGATTTGAAACATTAGCAATCACTTTTAGAAACTTTTTGAGAATTGAAGAGGTAGCAGTTGATTGAAAACCAGTGACTTGTTTCAGTATTTTGAACAGCTTTCTTAAAATTATTTAAAATAGCTGTACGTCTGCAAGTTCTGCATATCTTTACTGTGGGCTTTAAAAACACAAATTTCAGCTTCTGTGTTGTCTTTTTGCCTCCTAAACTTAAAATGAGTAGGAATGCTTTTCCCAACAACTCAGGAACCTGAATTTCTAACCACACAGTCTGTGGTTTTTCTGAGAATTAGCTGCATTTGGGGATAATAAAATGTTCTAGTGCTTAGCATCCCTTTGCCCAGCCATGAATCCCAGAATATTTTGTCCTGTTTTATCTGAACTTTTGCAGCCATTGACATCCTAATTACGAACTGTGCTGGAAAGTAGTTTTAAAACCAGTTCTATGAACTAGCAAATTCCATTGAGTCCAATGGGCAGAAATAATAATTAAAGTGTGTATAAACGTTCAATGTTATTCAAGAAACAGACTTGGAAATAGATACTTCATAAGACTGCACATTATGTGATGTAATAGATTTTTTCTTTACAATACCAAACAATTCATTCTTAATACAGAATCTTTTTACAAATGGATGTTTCAAAATATGAGCAGAAGAAAGGCCATCTGCAAATAAGATAAATCAGGGATGTAGTGAGTATTCACTGGGTAGATGTGATTTATTTCCACTGTGCTCCAGAGAATCCATCAAAATCTATCACATACAATGTAGAAAAGATGGGATCTTTGTTAAGAACATTCCAGTGTTTAGAAGGCTCAATATAAATCTTTTTGCAAAGTAAAGCAAAAGCTAAACAATGTATATTATGGTAAAGGGAGTGTAAGGAGGATTTTGGTTACAACTTGACAGTGACTCCTGCCATAATATGACTCTTAGAAATTAATCATGTCCATTTTGAGAAATTCAACCATGTTATAAAAATCTCAGAGAAATGGAGCTGTCTTATTATATATTCAGAACAAATCACATAATGTGAAACACATTTTATTTATCTTGACTTAAATTCTAAACAAACAAGGCCTTAGTTCTAAAATAACACATAATAACAAACTATTCAGTGACCACTGATAGCATCAGTAATATAGGGCATTGCTGGAGAGTTACTTTTTTTTTTTCCTGTTTGAAGAGTAGCTTTCTGTTCCTCAGAAAAATACACAATTGGACATTTGAGGCATTTATTGTGCATCTATAAATAAATCTGCTGAACATTACACTGCTTTCACTAAGTTTCCACCTATAATCATTTGTGTTTTACCTTCTGTCCTTGGCACCAGTGAGCCCCTGGCCTTAAGACTGGTCTGTTCTTCATACTCAAAATTTCTAAAGCAACAAAAATTCTTATTCGTATTTAAGAAAGTTGCCACCTTCGACAACAGGAAATAATGTAAAATATTTCTTACTACACTGTTCAGAGACAATTGGTATTTAAAGTAATTTTTCATAATAAATAATTTCAAGCTGTTTGCACACTCGAAATTGCATTCCAGTTATTCCATGACAACACTAACACTTGGTATCTAATTTTTTCTTCCTCAAATTTCTGTTGAGTTTTATCTATGCAGACATTTCTCTGGCTATTCACATTTAAAGACCTTTTTGAGACCATTTTGAAAATGCAGCCGCTAATGAGAGGGATGATTAAGAGGCCTGGTAGTTTGCTATTAGCATATAGAAAAGTGAAACAGTTTCCATCTGCATACCTATTTTTATCTCTCTGTTTCTTCTCCTGCCCTTAAAGTAGAACTATCACATTAGGTAATCTGCCTTGTTAAGGCATTGGAGAAGCAATCCAAAGTGAGAAGCATCCTGTGATTGCTGATGGAGCTGCCCAGAGAAGCAGTGGCTCATCTGCACATTTATCATCTTTGTGCTACCATAGAATGAGCAGTACAGTTGTCTCAACTGACAAATTTGAGGGGATTTGGTCAAATTCTTTGCTAGTATTTCAACATTTCACATGAGTAAAGATGTGTACAAAGATGTCACATATTAACAGAAAGCACCTTAACTGCTGTGTGTTGTATGCTAAGGATTTCCTCCAAGTTCATAGTTTAAATTTTGGATTTGAGCCTATCACAAATAAAATGTATTTGAAAATTGCTTGTGAATATTCAATGCAGTACAGCAGGCCTAATCTCCAGCCTCCAAGGTTAAATCTGCTAACAGTTTCTTATTGAGCACCAGACAAAAAGAAGTAAACAAATCCATCTTTAATTAGACCTTCAGACTTTTTTTTTCCTTTTTTTTTTTTTTTTAGTAACAAAGACTATCCAATGCTTAGGAGAATTTCTCCTCACAATTTTGTTGCTGTTGTTCTCTAAGGTTCTGTGGTGCCCCCAGCTGTGTCCTCTTGTGTGCAGGACTGGACACACCTGAATTGAACTGCCCAGTCTGTATTCTGTGCCAAATCATGCTGTAAAGATTATATAATTCATAGTATAATAATTAGAGATACGATTTCAAAAAGTACAACAAGTAATGCCTTATAGAAAAAAAAATACAAGCAACAAGAAAGCACAAACAAGAAACCCCCAAAGAGTACTAAAGGAGAGGAATCAGAGGCAATCTCCTGTCTGCTAGTATTACCTTTCTAATAAATCATGGAAAACTGGAGTTACTCCAGAAGATCAGAAGAGAGGCAATGTTGTGTCCATACTAAAAATGCCAAAAGGGATGAATCAGGTAACCACAGGCCAGATGCCCAACTTCAGTTCTTGGCAACAGAAAGGAAAGCTGCTGCAACTGTTTGACAAATTATAGAAAAATATTTAATTCCCAGCTAAATTGTTTTAGCGGCAATTGGTCTGGACTAAAAGCTTGATTTTATTCTTTTAAAAGATTACAAACTTTGTTGATGAAGGTAATCACGTACATGTAATAAACTTACTTTTTTCACGGCATCAAAAACAAGCAGAATTCAATATTGCACTCCATCCATGCAGAAAAAGGTATCTGACTGCTCTGGAGGGCTAACCCTTAAATTCCTGGGACTTTCTGCTTTAAAAGATTTAGTGGTAGTAGCTGCAGATCTCTGTGTCTGCCTGCCTGTGCCTAAAGTCTGACTGCCCAGCTGGTGAGGAAAGTTGTGAGAAATACGACAGAATTTACTTCAGATTCATTTTTTCACACAAGAAATAATAGCTTTAAAAGTTGCACAGAAAATTATTTGATCAGAATATTTCTGATTCGGAGATCTGCTTTGAGTATTTCTGACCACCTTGAAATGAGAAATAAGAGACTGAGAAATAAGACTTCTGTGGCCACCACTGAAAGCTCCAAAAGGGGAATTCTGCACCCCACTTCTATATATACATTTTAATAAAAGTTTACTTATTTTGTCCCATCCAGGGCGAAATAGGGCAAATGACTTAGAGGGTAGACAAACCAAGTATCTGTCCAGCTGCTAGTCTTGAAACAGGCTGGGAGTTGGTTTGCTTGTTGTATTTCAGTATTCACTTACAGTGAGAGAGGCATCAAATACCAACAAGTTCCCTAATAGGGCAATGAGTAATGGAAACCAATGGCTAAGAGTTAGAGTCAGATCAAAATTAGCTGGAAATAAGAGACAGTGTTCAGTGAGATGGTTCACAGCATAGGATAAACCAGGCTGGAAGACATCTCAGTGGTCATTTAGCACAATCTCCTGCTAAAAACCAGATCAGCTCTGATCACTCAGGGTTTATGCACTCTGATCTTGAAAACTTACAAAGGTGGAAACTGAAAAAGCTCCTTGGCAGCCTTCCCTGTTGCTATTCACTGCTATCAGGGCTGAGCATAGAGAAGATACTATAGCTATACATTGTTTTCTGAATTGAAAAAATGTCTACAATTCTGAGAATATTGGTCATTCAAGGATGCAAATGAAATGCTACCAAGAAAGGAGCAGCTGAAAAACAAAGACACTAAACTATCTCTAAATGGTACAGTAGTTTTACTTTAAACTCATTCCTTACTCTTAATATGGAAGCATCCAAGAGTAATTTGGGCCATTAACTGTTTGCAATGTGATATCAACTCTTCACTAAAAGCAGGTATTTCTGTAGGCAATGATGATCAAGTAAAATCAGATACTGAAGGCAACACCAAAGCATAGGGGAACTACATTCTCAGTCATGACTTTCTAAAGATATTCCCAAGACAATGACTTTGCTTTATGCTATACAAGTCACTTTTTTCAAAAATAACTGAGAAAATTTGAAACAAAGAGGCCTTAGTTGCCAACATATTTTTGGTTGAAAACAAAAGATGTGTTCCTACATTGTTGAAAAAAATGTATCAATCAAGATATTGAACACATCACTCTGCAGGCTATCACTCATTGATGGGAGCAGGACAAGCTATTAAACAATTCTGGTATCAGTTCTTAAGACATAAAAAAGGGGAAGCATGTAAGCAGCTCAAGGGATGTGAATTTCTATTCCTCTGACAATATAAAATAAAAGAGTATATTTTGTAACAGATCTAAGAAACTATTTATTGTTTCAGTATGGGGTTCTAGGTATGTTGAGGTGGGGGGGTGGGTTGGGAGGGTTTTTTGCTCCTTCCTCTCAGACATACTGTGCATGTCCCACAGTAGAAACAGCCAGGAAGAAAAAGAAAAACAAGGCACATCCCCCAAACACTATAGTTTCTACAAAGAGGAAATTTGCAATTCATTACTCATTCCAGTCAAACTTCCAAGGCATTGCAGATGTACTGCTTCATGTGGCTTACTTCAAAATAAAAGAATCTTAAATTGTGAATCATTTAGTGCTACTTACTTGTGCAACCTATGAGATGTCTGGCACTTGAAACTGCCCACGACTACAATAATCAATTGGAGGATGCAGCCAATCACATTTCCCCCATGACAGTTTCCAAGGTAACCAACAAAGATACTGACATGGGCTGCATGCAGTGCAAAAATGCACAAAACCACTGCTACATTGCCACTTTTCTTTTTTTTCCAATACTTTGGATTGTATATTATAAAATGCTAAAAAATCACCTAAATTAGTATTGACAAAACCAGCAGCAAAAAGGCCAAAGCAGAATTAAAAGACAGCAATGACGAACTTCTGTCTGCAGTGATTCAGGAGGACTAGAGAGACTTCTTGAAGCTCTGCTTTTCACCAGCTACAGTATGGAGCCCTCCCTTCCCTAGTCAGCCACAGAAAAGGAGAGCTGCGGCTCATTTACACAAATAGGACACCTTCTCTGTTTTGTTCCTGTAAATACTTTGCTTAATTGATGTTTGTTTGTGAACTGCCTTTGTCATGAGACAGTATGACACATAGTGCTTTTTACATAGATTTATGCTAGAACTTTTAGTTCTCAGCCCCCAAGAAAACCCCTCCAGGAAAAAAAAGATCAATAGTGCTTCCATATAAAGGAGCCATCAAATTACTCATTAAAAAAGCTCTCCCCCTCCTCTCCTTTCTCATCCCATCCTGTCAATCAAAACAGAATATGCAGGGGGGGAAATGTTGGGATTTTTGTTTGGTTTTTTCCCCCACTTCATACTCACACCAGAATTTCAGGCCGTAGTTTCTTGTAATTAAAATATCTCAAAAGAATAACGATCTGAGCAAAATGAATCTGGAGTCAAATTGAGCTTCTGTTACTTAAAGGCTTAAAATTGGGGTTTAGCAACACATGGGTTCTGTGAAAATAGAATCAAGCATTGGGACTTTTTCAATAGCTATTGTTAAGAATAAATAACTCACACCTGATATTTGGCTCTGGTACATGAATGTTTTCCTGAGAGGCACCTTGGCACAGCTTCTTTAATTCTGAAGTTTCCTGATCAGAGAATGTCAGTCACATTTCTCAGTGCAAAGCCACGTAGTGGATAGGCATCGCTTTCCCCAGAGCCCAATACAATCCTGAGGCTTGATTTTTCTTGTGACTTAATCAAAACCCAAACCTTTGATCTCCAGAAAAAAATTCTTCTGTATCAGGAAAAAGATGCTTTGCCTTATCCAAAAGCCCCAGAAAACAAACCAACCAACCCCACACCCAAAATGAACAAAAATCCAAAGCAGAAAACCCAAGCCAATCCACACAAAAACCCCCCACACAACAGACTTCAGTCACTGCAACTTCCGCTCTACTCACTGATTATCATGAAGGCAAGTCCTTCATGAAGGTATTCAATTGTCTTTTATTTTATAAAGTGCAGACTGACACAAGCTGTTTGATGATGTTTGTGGAACTGACTCTCCAAGCTCACAGATTGCTCTGAGTAATTTGAAATGTATTAGAAACGCAAATGATTTGAGTAATTTTAGCCAAACTGGTTAGGTTATTAAATTTAAAAAGTGTGCAATAGTTGCTAAATAATTTTAAATGCAATAGTACTTTTCAATTACTAAAAAATTTAGCACTAGCACTCTCTAAGATAACCAAATATATAAGCATTAGAGCAGATCCAAAGTTGGCAATCAAGTCTTAATTTTAATTACATGTACTTCCTATTAAATCTTGCTGTAAGATAAAATGGTTTCAGAACATAACCCTAATTCATTTATATTCTACAACCCTTGTTAAAAAAGAGGCACAATGAAATTAACTTCCCATGTTGTTTAATAAACAGCTTTGCAAATAAAAGGAAGGCCAAAGTTTGAAAGCAAGGTGCAGGCAATGAGACTGCAATAATCTTTGTTTGCACATGCAGACAGGATAACAACATCCTTAGCCATCTGTCAGCAGAAATACCAGCTTTTGTTCTTCAGCTCTGAAAATAGAGTTTTTAAACTGTACCCTGAAACTTCATAGAGTACAATAAAAAGTAGGATTTATTTTTATTGTCCTCACACTATGTAGTAGTAAACAATAACAACATTTCTTGGAAATATAAAGATGCAATGCTCCTAGCTTGCCCATTTGCTTTACATTTCCCCATCTATTCTGACTGCATTGGGTGGGAGAAAGAATGTGTTTATTAAAAATTTGTATGAGAACAGATTGACCCAAATGTCTGTTACAAAAATAGATTATATTAGCTAGAATCAAGTGTGTTTCTTCCATGAAATCAGCAACAGCCTTATGAAAATGTCAGCTTGTATATATACATTCTGATGCAGGATAAGTCAAATTACTTTTCAACTCAGAAAAATAAATACATTAGAAATAATTTGCTTTGTACTATGAGCACAGACTATAACACTCCTAGAAACACTGTTCTTGTAATCAGCTTCTTTCAATGCTGAGTTTTATTCATCACTCTTGGTAGACTACCAAAATAAATCAGTTTCAGCCAGTCCTTTAAAGTCATTAACAATTAAAATTAGCAGATAGACATTAGCCATGATCAATGGTGATCTCTGGTAGACCAGTCTAGAGCTCTCTATGTCTGGTCAAATCATCCCCAGCATGAAAGCACAGCAGCTTATTCTTGTACATTTTGGATATTGCATAGTTGCAATGTAGATTTCAAAGGACAGGACAAGTCTCTTGCCCTAAAAACCTCCACAGTGCTTCTGTTTCATGCTGATGTCAGAAGGAACCCTGCACACCAGACACCAGAGCATTTAAGTGTATGAAGACATTAAACCTGCAATGTGTTGCAACCTGCCCTGTCCAAGATTGTCCAACTTGCTGTATTCCATTCTTTTTTTCATAACCCTTTTCCATCCAGGTTTTCATTTAAATGCATCTCTGTCAGGGCACATAAGGGAGAGCAGTGCCTACCTCAGTCTCAATAAGTTAACAGCTATTTCACTTTTATCCAGAGTTTTCTAATAATTAGCTAACTAACACAAGAGTTGTAAGATCTGGGTTAGATAAACTTTATTGTAGAGTTTGATGTCAATTTAATTATAATGATCTCCAGAATGTTTCACAGTCCCACAGAATCATTTGCAATCAATTCATAAAAATACAGCAGAGAACAACACAAATAAAACAGGAATCTCTTTGGGGCCTAAGCATCCAAGAGCAGCTGACAAGAGTTAACAAGGTCACTTATTATCACTGTATATCATCCATAAGCTATTTTTCTCAGTAGACTCTCCACACATTGTTTGTAATAGCTAAAACATTTACAACTCTATATTTATGAGCAAAGGATCAATACATTATTATTTCTTCTAGCAAAAAAAAGAGATTTGCAAGCCATGACTATTTAACCACATGAGTATGCAGGAGAAATGCTACTGGCCAATTTAAAAATTACTAAGTGCTGTTGCTGTATGTGTTCCCCTTTTACACCTTTCAGTTAATTTACCTACATCACTGGAGTTACCTCTTAGTTCTTTAATTTCCTGAAGAGATTATGCCAAAACCTATTGGGAAGCATCCAAGTATTTGCCAGACATAGTCACCTGCTGTCAATTTTATGTGCTACCTTTTCATTAATAATCTTGCAAACAGGATTTCCTTACTGAAGTGCAGATACCAACCAGCCATGGATAATGTTCTGTGTTTTATATGAAATTATAAACATCTTTAATGATTAATATTAAGGAAAACTCCCTAGCCTGAAAGCTCAAAATTAAAGTATTAATGTTAAGGCTCTAAGTTTCTGGGTTTCATATGAATTGATTCATTATAAGAATAGGTGCTTAAAAACTAAGTAGTATTGGCCTGAGACCATATCAGCACCCCCATTAACCTTATCTACATTTTTAAGAGTGAAGATTTGTATTTATTATGAAGTCAGGCATTTACTGCACACAGACTTAGCATTATATGATGCATCTGGAACCCCGTTCCATGCATTCAGTTGAATAATATTAAGAAAAACAAATGGTAACATCAATTGAGACTAGAAATTAAAAACACTGTCCACTCTCCCCTTCTGTGTTGTGGCAGGTCATGGTAACAGATGACTGTAGGTGAAGATGTTCTTCCCATTGTGTTGGCTATATGAGTGTTCCGTGTAAATAAATCCATAAAATTATTTGGAGACTTGTTTCAGAATAAAAACATTGCAGTGGGGGCTTTACTCATCCCTAGTCCCTACTGCTGTGTAAGCTTAAAAGTAGAAAGGCTTAATATATATTTAAAAGAAAAAGCAAACACCAAACACAATTTTGTGTCTCCAATTCTGTAGGAGTTTGTTACTTAGCAGATTCTGTTCCTACAAGGAAATAGCTATACTTACATAGATTTATGATTGTTTAATTTTAGAAAATATTAGAATTGGTATTCAGCCAGCAACATTTAATAGTCCAATTTCTGAAAGAAAAAAAAAAAGAAATGAGAAAAAGGAAAGCTGATGAAAGCACTGCGGTTGTGGTTACATTTCTTACAAAATTAATTATGTTAGTGAAAAGTAATATGCACAGATGTTTCTACCAGGCCATACTGACTAAATGTCACAAATAATTTTAATATCCCCATTGAACAACCATTTCCAAGGCTGAATTTCTTGTTAATTTGAGGACTAGCCTTAAAAATGTGATTTTCTTCCAGTAGCAGAAAACAGAAGTCTGCCTATAGCTTTAAAAGATTTTCAACTGTCTTTAGGCCAGATATTTAAAGTGCCTAAAGATGTAGAAGATACATATGGGATTTATAGAAGTGACTAAGTGAAATTCAGTGGGAAGCAGATACTGCTGTCTAAATTGCCTTTAAATAATTCTGTTAAACATCTGACTGTATCGTCAAAGCACCTAAATAGATCTTTCTTTAGTAAATGCTTCTCTTCATCTTCAGCATTGCTGGACAACGTGCTTAGTTCTTAAAGATATTTTCTTTTTGCTTAGCAATCAGTTTGAGATGTTAAGAAGCAATGGGTTGTTTAGAAATATTTTTTGAAGTAACTAAAAAGTAGAGTGTCTCGCAACCTGGAAGTCATATGCCATTGAAGTCTCTCAAATTCAAAACTGGAATACTGCCGAATTTTTCTACATGGCCTTCATGAAAAATGAAGCCTTCATTCAGTTTCACTGCTTTCAAAATAAAATGTCTTTCCAACGATTTGGTTACACTTATTTTATCATCACTTCTTGGGGGAGTCATGTTATACCAAATGGTGTCCCCAGGGGGGAGGGGGGTAATAAGAAGAAAGGAAGAGGTGGCAGTATCATATATCTGACAGAGCAATTTACTTCTGGATTTCTTAATTCAGATGCAACTTACAAACCAACAGGAAAGTTATTTTGTTATCATTGGACCTGGGTTAGTTGAGAGAAGAATTCATGTCAAGGCATCCTATCAGATTTAATGCAACAGAGGAAAGTATTTTCCAGCTGTATCTTTCACCTTGTGCTCCATGGCTGAACTGAGACCAATTATATGGGACTTTCTATCTCCAGTCATGGAAATCCTCAGAACTGGGACAAAACCAGCTAAACAGCATCCACCTGTACATGGTCACTTAGATTCAACACTTCATATTCAAATGGTGTAAAGAAAATAATCAGGTGTGGTTATCTGGAAGCACTTGAAAGATGGGTGAAGGACATGAGCTGTGATTAACAAGCCTACTAATTTTTATAATCAACTATCCAAGTCTTGATAAAAGAGATCATATTTGCTACCAGGAGTTGAAGCTAAAAGCAAAAGGCAAAGAAACCTGTAGAAAACTCAGTACAGTGGATTCTCAAGTGACTTCTTAAAAAAAAAATTAACCAAAATAATTGGTTTTATAAAGGAAGGTTATTAAAATACATACCCTTCATGTACTCTAGTTATCATGCATGGCTTTCCCTTCCAAGGGTTTTCTTATTCCCACTTGAATGGAGAGAAGAAATTTCTAATGCTCCCTGAAAATCCAAGAGAAAGTGTTAACAATTCAAAGTTAGGTTCTGGTCCTACACATTCACCAGAAAAGCTTCACTTATTCCACTTGTCTTTCTCCACAGATACTTCTGGCAGCAATGAATGAAATTTCTCCTTCCAGGAGAAAAGTTGCTGCCCATCATCTGACAAAAGAATTACTCTACAGATCTAAAGACATATTTTCAGGTTTTGCCCACTGCCAGGGAGTGGTGATTCTACTACAGCTTATAAACCCAAATGTGATGAACTTCTGCTGTTACTGGTGAAGTTCTGCTGTCAGTTTTTTCCATGGTCAGGAAAAAGATATCTGCTTTAAAAATTGGAGTAATGACAATGTTTTAAATGAAAGATGTTAAAACATCTTGTGCTCCAGAGTATTGAAAAAGTCTCCACATATTCACATTTCATGACCCTATCTAGTGATACAAACAACGGTTATTTATCTCAAAATATCTTGTGATGACATTATTGCAGCTAGAATTTAGTAAATCTCTGCATAATGCTCATTTTGAGTGCATTAATGAGCTTCATTAGTCACTCTGAGCATCTTACAGACATGCTCCTTTCTGGTCATGCCATGGAGAAAGTGACCCTTGGAACTGGAGACTTTGGAGCTACCACAGCCTGCAGAAGGGAAGGATGGCAAAGCATCAACAGTCCTGTTGATTGCTACAAGAACTGGAATTGTAGTTCAATAGTTCTGGAATGCTGGGTTATTACTTTTTTTTTTAACAGTCAAAGTCATAAATAAAATGGCAGGAAACCAGCGTATAAAACATCTGTAGCTTAACTAACTTGCATTGCAAAAAGTAAAAAACCAGACCAGTAGGGGAAGCCTTACCTTATTTTTATTAAGCAACAAATTTAAGGGTTTTGAAATGACCAGGAGAATCAAATTGAAATCTTGAGCAAAAGATGATAAAATTGAGAATTGCAATTTAATTACTGTAGGGGTAGTTTTTCTTTGAGTCATGTTTTAGCTTTCAGTTTGGACATTTCAAAGCAGAAGACAATTTTGTTAATTCTGGTGATTATATTATTGAGTTCCAAAATAAAACCAACATTAACATCCAATGCTTGCTCCCTTACCCGGGTGAGTTCCCTCACAGTCATTGTTTTTAGAAATGAGGGGGAGAAAGATTTGTAAGGAGAATTTGCTTATGTTGCAAAGGCTCCTGAATTCTAAGTCTTCTCACATAATGGAGGTCTTCTTTAAATAAAGAAAAGCTATTCTGAATTATCAGGTCTCCTTCTGGCCCATTAACACAGTTCTAGAATTAAAAAATCTCTCTCATTTACCTCAAGAATGCATTTTCGGTACCTAAACTGTATTTTCTGAAAAAAAAAACCTGACAAATTTATCACTTGCAAGAACTAAAAAAAGACCATAAGCTAGAGGTATCGAAGCTGAGAAAAATCAATTAACTTGAATACACACAGGTATGTTCACATAACATCTATGAGTGTGCTTAAAGAAATAACTGTCCTTATAGGGAATGAAGTACGTGTTACAGATGTACTTGTACACATCAAACATTCAAGACATACCAAAAAGGCCAAACATTTTTCTTTTTGTCCATCTGCAAAACTTCTTTTTAGTTTTAATCATGTGCTTATGCACCATCAGAAGTATTCCAAAAGATCTGATTTTCTTCCTCTGTTATCTCTAGCATTATTCAGGAAATTTAGGTATTGTATGCCCTAATAATCATCCAAATAACTGAAAAGGTTAGGGGAAAACCAAAATACATTAAATCCCCCCATTCCAATTCTTTTGGTAGAGTTGTACTGAAAAAGACAAGGTAGTTCCTAAAAGGACTCCACAGATTGTAAGTTAAATCATTATCATGTATCTCTACTGTAGATCAACTAATGATTTTACTGAATTGCATTTAAGCTTATTCTTCAGTGTTTCATTGAAGATTATTTATTTGTGCTATGATTCTGGAAAAAAATTAAAGACCCATTTCTTACTGGAAAAAATGATAATAATGGAAAACTGACAGTAAGATTTAGTAGAAGACAAAACATGAGAAGAACTTACTAAACATTTTTTAGAGTATTAAAACATTGCTAGCAAGGTAATCACATAACTGAGACTTTTCTTGCTGCATGAAATGACAATATTTTAGGAATTATGCAAAGATTCAGAGAGGGCTGGTTTTGCAGAGTAGGAGGAAATTACTACACTTGCCTGTAGTATACACATTTAAATCAAGACAATCTGCATTTCAGTTGGTTATATAACATCCAACTTAGTTGATTGTTAAAATAAACTGAAAAACTCAGCACGAGGCAATGAAAGACCAATGTAATTTTCTTCATATCTTAAACATCTTTGTATCGTTGTTACTGACTTGAGATCAAAATAAACAAATCCTGATATAACGAATGCCCATCAAAACTTGATTTTGATCATAGTACAGCACAGTTCAGATAGAAGAAAGCACATAAATAGTAGCCTGATCTTCATCTTGAAATAAGTAACAAAATTTTCAGACTTGCTAATATTAAAAAAAAACCAGGATCAGTCCTCCTAATGAGCAAAAGTTACATAACCATGTTCAGATAAAAGTAAAAATAAGCTGGGAAGTTCAAGCAAGAGTTGGGTAGATGGCTGGCTGGATTCACACACAGCTGTGTACGCAGTTTTTTCTCAGATAAAATATTTTAGTAAAATATGGCACAGAGCAAAGGCTGGGCATGAAGATATTCTTCTTGAATTGTTCTCTGCACTCAGCCAAACTGGGATTCTGGTGTACCACAAAAAAGCAAACTTCAAGACCAGCAGCTTTTCTGCCAGGAATTTCTAGTGCCTCTAAAACAGCTGATCATCAATAATCATGCAAATCTCAACCAATGAGCTAAAGATGTCAAACCCCATTTTCAGCTGTATCTACAAAATAGAAATTCAGCAGATTGTGGAAAATAAATTAAAAGAACACAACCAAACTTTGCAGATGAAAGTATATAGTGGGCATAAAAGGTAAAGTAACTTTGATAAGGGTATGGAAAATAATAAACATTTTATTAGGACAATTTTGAAGCACTAATGCCTCTAATTTAGGGAATTTATGAGTGAAATTCCACAACATTTGCTGCTGTAGTCATAACCAAACTGCTAAACTTTAAAGACCCCTATTGTCATAACTTTTTTGTGAAATATTTAATAAGTGCACATTAGTACTAATACAATTAATTAATTAATGCTATGAAGAAAAACCAATTAATAAAAATCGGTGATGCATTAACAGTTAAAATGAATAGATTTCATTTTGAATGTTACTTTCCATAAGATTGTGCCTATATATTATAGGGCACAGGAAGCTGAAAATAGGATTTTCGCAATAATTTGAATTAAACCAATATGGTCTTTATGCAAATTATCTTAATTGGCTCTAGCACACGTTTGATATGTTGCATAACATGAAAGTTTAGCTGTGTGCTAAGGCAGTCTCAGAGCCTGGGTAACCACCCGTCAGTGCAGGCACCGTGCAGTACTGCCTCCAGCAGATGGAGACAGGAAAACAAATGAGATGGATGCAGAGGCAGCTGCTGGTCACTTTCTGAGAACTGACATTGTGCTGTTAGGGACCTGCACTTGTCAGAGATATTGAAAACCCCGTGTTTTCTTTTATTACTTTTATTTCCAAGAATACTTTCTCCCCATCAGGTACTTGGGGCACATTCATTAGGAATACTTTTGAAACTGCACTGTGGCCTAAAGGCTACATTGCTACTCTGTCATTATTGTGCCCCACTCCTCTCCTTTCCCATTTCCCTCTGTAATTTCACATTCTCTGCTAAACTCTGTCTAAAGACTGTTATTATTTCCTGTTGTTCAGCGTGTCAAATGCTGATTGTGTTGTGTTCTTTCTGGTGTTTCAGGTACCTCGTGCAGGCTGGCAGCATCTGCATGTGCAAGGCAGATCAGACAGGGTGGAAGGAACCACAGAACAGCTGGAGTTGGAGGGGATCCAGAAGGATCATCAGGTCTAACTCTCAAGTGAATGGACCATACAGGGATGGACCTCGACCTTGGTGTTGTCAGCACCATGCTCTGACCAACTGGAAAGTTCCATTTCACACACAACAAGAGTTTCTCTGATGAGAGGATGAACTTTTGGTGCAGGACAGAAAGATTAACCCAAAACAAACCTTTCTTCTCAATTCTAGATATGTTTTTTGTTATACATGGAGAATATTTTTCTTTACTTTCTGGTAAACAGTATTTTACTTAATGTAAAACATGAAGTAAACAGAACAAACTGCAAGAGCAGAAATTCCAGCTAAATAAATAGAAATAAAACTTTATGGGAAGATTGGTCAAACATTGGACCAGACTAGCCAAAAAGGTTCTGGAAGTCTGTCCTTGGAAACACTCAAAGCTGAGGTAGATTTGAGCATAAGCAAATTGATTTGACATTGAAGCTAGATCTGTTCTAGCCCCCTGCTTTGAGCAGGGGGCTAGAACAGATTACCTCCCACAGTTCCTTTCAACTTAAATTATTTTAGGATTTTATGAAAGCATATGGTTCCTTTTCTTATATCAGATATACCAAAAGAGAAGATAACAATATCATTATAATAATACACGGGAAAAGTAAGCAATTATGGGGGGTTTTTTAATATATATTTTTAGGACATAATAGAAAATAATCAGAACAATATTTTACTAGGGTAGAAATGCTAATACCACTAGTATTTTTATCTGTTGATAAAAAGCTACTTGTCAGACAATGACAACTGGGATTATTTAGAAGTCTTTGGTTGCTGAAACTGACAGACATTCAACAATACTCCCACAGAAAGAGTTTTTGATTGAAATTTAGCTGTTAGATCTGCCATTGGTTTAAAAAATACATTATTGAGGAAAGCTGGCAATTCCCATGTGGCATTTGATTAATAATTTTCAGGCTTCAGTAGATAAGCATTACCACGTCAATGAAGGCTGTTATGCAGAAACACCTCAACAACCAACTGTACCAGCACTGTAGAAATTCAGATTATCATAGACTTCTGCAAGCTATATTATCTAAATCAGAAAGGCAGACACATAGGAGAAAAGAAGGACAAGGAAGGCAGCACCATAATTACCTTTGACTGAGAAAAGACAAAGGGTTTTTGCCATGGATTTTGACATCTGGATTTATGAAAGATAACCAAATCCATAAACACAGATGTTTCCTGCAAAACTTTATCTTTATTGCAGCCTTCCAAGAGTGTTTTCCTGATCTGTGGTTAATGGGAGCCCAGATAATAAGACAGGGCAAGTGTTCAGAGCTGCTGCAGTAAGGACAGAGTCTTTAGGGGAGGTTTAGATCCCCTTCCCCTATTTAGGGGACAATGTGCCTGCTGAGGACCTGGGTCAGCAAAGCTTCCAAAGCCTATGATGCTCCTCATAGGAAGAAGTCCAAGGTTCTCTGCAGCTAAGACAGAACTTGAGAGTTCTCTCAGAGTATTTATTTTAATAAAAAGTCGTGAATAAGAAATTTTATTATCATCATAAATTTCCAAGTGGCTATTGCTATAACTTATCCTTCATCACTAGTGTGGACTTCTATAGAAAGTTGTACATGAAAACAAATTTTAGCAAGGGCTGGGCCACTAAAAGACTCCCCTATCTTCTTGTCAGCTGTGGTTTTCTCATGCGGCAAGATTTACATATATTAGTACTTTCTCATTAATCAATTTTCTTGCACTTAAGTGAACTTAAATATATGTTCTTGTAGGTTCACACTCAGTAATATTAAATTAGAATAGTACTCCCAAATAAGTACACCACTAATAACTTCAGATTTTGAGGCAGATAAGCTAAACCAGAAGCAGTTGAGGCTTCAAAATGTAAAATGATAAATCTGCAGAGAGACACTACATTTGCTGGGATACAGAGGAGGATGGAAATCACTGGACACAATAAAAGGTGGCAAAAGTCAATCAAAAATTACTGCTCCTGTGTTTTTCAGGCATTACCTTTAAAACAAATGCTACCTGGGAAAAAGTTTAGAGTTTGGTGATAGACAATTCTATTCACATAAACTTTGGGTAAAAAATTGCATAAAAAATAAGCCCAGTTACAGAATGTACAAGCAGTGGAATTGCAGTCTCTGGCAAAAATTAATGGGGCAGGGGCTGTTTTTTATCCAACCCAGGTCCCATACATTCCTAAAGAAAACACAATATTATCACTTTCATCAGAAATTATACACAATAGTTTTCATCCACTGATCACGTTTCACCCATAGATCTCAAGGCATTTCAAAGAGAACCAGTATCCTTCTTCCCATCCACTCAAGCACTCAGACTTTAGAAAGCTGAATTTATGTTAAGAACTTAAGGCCATTGTGACCCAACACACTGATTAAACTGAGAGGAACAGCATCTGCATCTAATTTTCTACAACTGTAGCATTTGCATAGGGAAATCATGTTAAAAATTCAATTAGGAATACCATTGCTGTTGTGAAGAAATGGCTGACATGTCAAAATTAAAATAATATAAGTATTTAATGTTTTTTAAATGCTATAAATACTTTTGTGAGAAATGGAGAAAATGTAGCTATGCAAGTTGGGGAAACAAATTGAAAGGATACATTAGAGTAAAGGAAAAAAAATAAATCAGTATCTTCACAGAAGCCAGCATGCAAAAAGGAGGACACTGATCCAGAAATAATTATACTGGGAAATAGGATAAAGAAGATAAAAATAGCTGTCATTAAACTGTTATTTTTCTTCCAGTTGTCCTATAACGGGTTTTGTCCACTGCCTAAACTATTTTATCTCTTATTTATTACATGCATTAGCACATATATGAAAGATGCCACAGCTGAGTAAGACTGTATGATTATATAGCTATATATATAAATATATTAGCTACTATATACAAGAACTAATACACACAATACTGCAAAAATAGTGGAAGAAATAGAAACCATTTAGGTGAAGCAAATATGTACTTTCAGATGGATTTAATTTTACATTGATGGGCTTTTTCACAAGTTTGAATGAGGCCATGGAAAGTAAAATTATCAATGGTGAAGCACTGCTCCATGAATGTACTGGGAACAGAGGGGCACAATCCCATGAAACCATAGATTTGATAGCAGGCATTGTAATAAATCTGCTAAACTGTAGCCTTGCTTGATTGGAATATCCACTGTCCATGGTTATGCTGTAACCCCTCCCTGTGCAAATTAACAGTGTACAGTCGTGGCTGAAAGCACACCTGGGGGTTTGTGGTCATTGTTAGCAGTCACAGCCATTGCATTGGCCTTGCTGTGAGAGGCACAACACAGCTGCTGACTTGGGCTGTCCCTGTTCAAGGCCCTAAGGTACAACCCAGCCCTTTCAGGTGCTTTGTGCCCAAGCTCTAGAGTTTTGCACAGAGCAGCTCACTGCCATGCCGCAGCAAAACCAGCAATTCTGGATTACATCTCTCCTTCCTTAAGTCTATCAATAAGAATGCTCTTGATGAGATTTCATGTTCTAAATCAGATTTCCTAAGTTTTGTCTGCATTTCTTTATTTGCAAGGATCCTGAGGATGATAGCAGAAGATGGAATAGTTCACTAAGCCATATGAACAGGCCTAGAATATCATGTATATATGAAGGACTGTCAAAGATCCACTTCAATCCACTCTTGACATTGTGTTTATTTATCTTTCTATTTAAAGACTAAAAGGATCAATTTTTCATTAATGTAGAAGTGTCAGCAACCTGATAAGCCTCTGAGTATTATATCTGTTGTAATAAAATTACTCTGGACTATATTTAATTCTTTTATCATACATCACGTCAAAGAACATCTGGCAAATATTTGAAGCAAACAATTTTTCTATTTTCTTTCTCTCTCTGTGTCTTTCATTTCAGCTATTGCCAGATCCCCTTTCTAGTAAAGGCTATAAATACCTAGAAAGCACTTATTGTAATTAGTATTTCCATATTTTATAACCAGTGACAAATTACCGATTCCAAGATGCTCATCCAAGAAATACAATTTTATCCACTGTAAAAATAGTAGTAAATAGCATATGAAGTATCACAAACCTTTGAAGATAGGAAAAATTCTACAGTAAGTTACAATTTTGAAGGTTGTTGTAAACAAGGGGCAGATGATTCAAAATTCTTAAGAACTGGAGGACTACTAAACAGCACATGATTAAAATTGTTATAGACTATATGGATTTATGAAATTCAACAAAAATTATTTTACGTTAAATATGTAACAAATACATGTTCAATATAATGATCTTTTTTGATTTGTGTAATTTTCTATTTAAATAATTCTGCATTAAATTTTTGAAATAAACCTGCATCTTTAATTATCTTTTCATTGAGGATTGCATTGGAAGAGGGTACTTACGTTTATTGAAAATAATTACATTTCTCTGGTTGTGCTTGGGTTTTTTTCCTGCAGCTCACACTATAATTTTGGTAGGGTTGTTTTTAACATTTACACACAAACAATGCTTACTTTTTAAGCTAAGAGAAGATACTAAACATAGATACCTCCTTAAACTGCATTACATTAGGCTTTATTTGAAGCTTTCAATCCATAATTGGCTGAGACAGTGAAGCTCCAGTTTAGAGTGAGGCATTGTCAGAGACTGAATGTCATGATTTATGCTTTAAACATCTTCATGAAGCACCTTTGCCTATTATAGCAAAACTGTGTCACAAAAACTGCAGAGAAACCACCACACCCTGCTCATGGATGGAAATAAGATGAAGTGACTCAGGTCTGGGCTGGGGGAAGAAGAATTCATTCACAGAGGGGTCAAGCTGAGCACCTTTGGGGACGAGAGCCCAGCCCCAGGGCTGTCAGCTGCCAGGCTGGCACAGACCCTCACCCCAAAGGGTGGCTGAGGAGAGGTTTTGGGAGTGCTAAAAAGCCTCTGGTGAGAGGCAATGCCTGCCTGTAGCCCTGGTTCGTGCCTGAGAGGTTTTGGTTTTCTGAAATTCTTTTCCCGTTTGATAGTCTAAAATATTTACAGACAGGTAAGCAAAAAAACCACTGTAAAATACCTCAGGAGATTAACAAAGACAGGCTACATTTTCCAAGATGTTTGGTGACTTAATCTTTTACAGCACCATAACTTTGATGATGCTAGGACTGATGTAAAATAAAAAGCACATTCAATATTATTATGATTAATATGCAGGTTGAGTGAGTACTAGAGAGAGAGAAGAAACTGCTAACTCCACAGGGAAAATGTGTGACAAATGTAATTTGTATTGGTTTTAATACAAAATTTATTGTTGTTGCTGTATTTCCTGAGATTAAAACAGGAAATTTCAGAATAAAATATTTTTGTAAATTTTTTTTTTTACTAATACAGAGCACTACATGTACATCTTACTGCTTTCTATAATGCAAACATCTAAACTTTTCTAATAGGTTCAAGCAACTGTTGGGAATGAACCTAATTAAGAGACACTTAAGTGGCTTATCTCTATCCAAACAGTCAACAAGAGGGAAAGATTCAGATGTCAGATGGGGTGTTTTATGCAAGCATTCCAAATACTCTCCAACATGGAAGGTAAAAGAAATTTCAATATTTTGAAGTCAAAGAAAATAAGGAGAAACCTTTAAGGATTACCAAATAATCCACAAGTAATACTTTCAGAAATCTTGCTCCTTCCTCCTCCCCTGAGATGGCAAAGAAGCAGGGGAAATAATCACAGGAAAATTATTTGCCACAATAAAAGAGACAATTACATATTTTCATTTCAAATATTTATCTTAACGGATTTTGTATAAATGCTGCTCTACAGTATGCAATATTTAAGAGCTGGTCTAACTTGTGATTGTCAAACAACTTACAAGAGGCTCTTGCTTTCTGTTTGAGTACCCAGCTAACGACACATTCCTAAATGCACAGAGCACATTACTTTGGAACTTATGCATTTAAATTATGTATTTCAATTATATAACCGTTTTGGAGAGAATATATAAAACAGAGACAAATATAGGTGAATTAATTTTGCTCAAGTGCTTAGGTGAGTATCTATAGGGAAGTGACATAAATCCAATCTCTGATGACAGTCAAGGAGTGTGAGCTGGAAGGGATGATAGTGGTTATCAATGTATTCCACAGTTACTCCACAGTGAAATATTAACATGTTTAGTATAATAAAATATATATTTTAGGCATTCTGGATGTGTATTAATCTTATTCAGAGACCCTACAAGAAATTAACACTTCTACATTAGTTTTTTAGCTACATTAACACTTCTACATTAGTTTTTTAACATGCAACCCAAAACCCAGTGAACTATGAAATTCCAAGAGAAAGATATGGATTCTCTAGATGTGTTAGTAGTCATCCAGGCAATGTAGGGGTTTAAGTGACTCTGAGTAAGAGACCAACAAGCTCCACACACACACTTTTTGTGTGTGTGTGTGTAAAAGCAAACAAACAAAACCCACTGAAGATTAAATCAGAAGTTAATTTTTTAACTTCCTTTGGGTTTAAAATGAGTTGAAGGGTTTTAATCATATTTTTGGAAGAAAAATCATATAGATTTTATCTCATGTAGATAAATTATATCTCAGAAGTAAGTCTATAAGAAAGGTACCTTTATCCAAAACTTATGTGAAAATAAATTAAATTTAACCTTAAGTCTCTACAATTAAACAAACCTCATTAGGTAATAGTTGGCAAAGTCCTACTAAACACACGTCTGAAAGATGGTTTGTTCCTTTAGGCTAATTTCTAAATGTGGGTTCCTAAAGGCATGTGCTCAAGGAAAGAATACTAACCAGCATATTACAATCTCTTAAATAATTTGTCAGATTTATGTATCTTGTGCAGGCATGCATATATTTAACCAGGCAGCTTTATCTTTGTATCAATCAAAGACAAAGATATTGAATGGGTCTATGCTGTGTCTGTACATCCCTGCCAGTGCCCCACCTACATGGCTGAATAGAAACCCATTTAACTACCACCACACAACTAACAGAATGACAGCATAGACCTACTGGGCTTTTTTTCACTGTGCATTTGGGCTCAGCCTTCTCTCTGGGCAATGTGCGAAAGGATTTACTTCCAAAACCGTAGATATCTTGAGACTTAAGAATCTGTGTTCACTGATTCTTCAAATGTGAAGGATGCCAGGCTACAAACCATCTTTCTCTCATCAAAGAGTTCCTGTTCAGTGAAAAGAAAGCACTGCCACCACTACTAACAATTATATAATCACAGGCATTACTATTAGTTAACACTATTAAAATCACTAAGCTTCACACCAAGTCATGTGCAGTGAGCCTGCAGTTCCCAGGACCTCCTACCCCAAGTGCTGCTACTAAAGAAGGATTTCCTTCTCATTTGGAGCTTGTGCCTTACACCTGCTCTAGAAACTTATCCAAACAATCAGAGAGTCAATGTGTCCTGGGTTGACAGTGACATAAGGAGAACTTGCTTCTGCTAGATTAGGACCTGGACACTTGCCAATACAGTCAAGACAGCACAGTGTATGCAAGATCCAGAAAAAGAGATAACATGGAGTTGAAACTGCTTCTCCCCTACTATAAATGTCTATCCTCAAATAAAGGATATTCCTGACAAATTAATATTAAGCCTCATTCTTTAGTTGTGAATGGCTCTGTAAAGATTACTTAAATTGAAATAATAATGGATGGCTACTACCAAGTACAATTAACATAACCTAGTGAATCAGAATTTTGCTTTCTGAATTGTATCTTTGATGTACAAGAGAACATCCTCTTTTAGAACAGCTCTGTCTTTGAAACACTTTGAAACAGACTTCTAAAACATCATAAGAAAATTGGGAATCTGACTACATATAAATGAGATGATCTGGAGAGCCAACAAGGCTGAAAAAAGTTCAAGGTTCACTCTACCATCAGCTCTTCTGTTGGTGCTGAAAAAACAGGTGACTTAGACACACAGAGGCATAAGACGACACAGACTTAGACAGTATTGCTGTCACTCCATGATTCCTTCCCTCTGCAGTTCAGAATAGGAAACAGCTGCTGCCCTCTTGTCTGTTAATACTGAGAGGTGACTGGAATGGCGCATGGCAAAAATGCCAGCAAAAGAAAAGGTTTTCTGATGCCTTTAAGCACCTGTAAATGAAACAACACACACTTTTGAGATCATATTAGTATAGGAGGCAATATAAAGGTTGATCTTTGTTGAAGGCCTCCAAGGACAGGTAAGGAAAATATCCACAAAAGCTCACCCCTCCACAGGGTGAATACTGTTTTATAAGTTTAATAAATTAGCATAATTGACAAAAAAACCCACCTATTAGGAGCACCAGTGGTGATGCAATTCCCCCCTGTTCAAACTCCTTCTAAATCCTCCCCCCTCAGATGGGACTGAAGTTTGTTGACGAAAATATGTAAAAAAGAGCTGTTTTTCAATATTGGTTTCTAAGGAGAACCAAGATAGCATAGGGGTCTTGGAATGTGTTTTGTCTTTCTGCCTACCAGGGCAGGGGAAGTACTGGGAAAACTATCTATGAATGGAATAACAGGCTACAGAGCTCCACATGTATGTGTAAAGAGTACAGAGAATATATAAAAGAAAAAAGGCCAAAATCATTAGGCATCATTCCAAGTGCTGGGGCAAAGGAGGGTTACACAGTTTATTCCTATGTGGTTCCTACCAGGTTTGTTTTGGGGTGTTTCACCTCTGTGCAGCAAGTAAGGAGCCTAAGGCTTTCTGTTTGGCTTAGGTTGTTTGTAGATGCCTCAACAGGCACCTAGAGAGAGCCCTCAGCTTTCACAGGATGATTCATGGATACCTCACATTTCCCAGAAATATGTCAGAAATCCTAAGAAAAACAAGCAACCACACAATGCTTGTATCGATTTGTACAATGTCAGCCCGTTCCATCTGTACTTTGAAATGCCATTTATATATCTGCACGGTAGGTGGAACAAGTACTAACAACTGAGCAGCAGTCTGTCCCATATCCTTCAGAAATGCTTAATGAAGAATTTGTTCCATTTTCTGCCCGGTAGATCTGGCAAAAGCAGGCTTCTTTCCATTACTGAGGTGTTTATTCTAGACTGCACATTGAATAATGTCGAAGAATCTGCCTGAGATTTGAAATATTATGGTTTCTGGCTGTTTGACTTCCCCGGACATAAAAGCAAACTCAGGTTCAATCTCCTGTGCATACAGGCTCAAATGTTTAAGCATTTAATATAAGAAAATAAGAATGCATGTCTGTATATGTCCTTGCAGGTGCATAAATTTGTATGTATCAATTAGAAAATTTTTCACTGTGCTCGAGCTTTGTACAGGAGAAGAATAAATAAGACAGAAGCATCTCTACCTCAGTGTGTTCCTTCAGTTCTGAGAGCTGCTCTCTCCTGTGCCAGCTCCTGGTGTTACAAGGTACCAATGAGGCAATTTGTGAACAGATGACTCATCCACACTTGGAATTATCTGTGGCAGGGTGGGGTGCGCAGCATAGGTAACAAACAATATGTGCATACATTCCTCCCTGAGGGTTTTGGAAGGCAGAGGGAACATTTGAAAGGGTAAACAGAGTAAACACAGTCCTTTGACAGCAAGATGAGCACGAAGGAATACCAATCTGACAGGCATCCCGTTTACACAGAATTTACAATGTTAAAACTATTTTCCTTATATCGCTGCTGTATATTCCCTGTAAAAATAATTAATTCGCTGGGAAATAAAGCTTGTAAAAAGAAAAGCCAACAAAATCTTGAAATGCAAGCTTTTCCCACAAAATAAGGACAGTTTTAAAATAATGACCCTTGATTTAATTTATAGTCACATCCACAGCACAAAATCTTATTTCTTCTTATGTAGTATGTAGATGCTGAACAAAAAGAAATGGGGGGCACATTTCTCTGTCAGAGGCTGAACAGATAGCAGGTATCAGATTGACTGCAAATATGAGAGAATCAATTGCAATCTTGCAAGCCTTTGTGCCAAAATTGTCATATTTTAACTTCCTAGTTGCCACAGAAACTTCAGTCAGACTATTTTCATTTCAAAATGCCTCAGTTTCAAGATGAAAACAAACACATTTCTCAGGAAGTTTTCAGCTGTTGCAAAAGATCTAGTTTTCAGCAATTGTATTCCCAAATGAATCAGAAATTTCATTTTTTATCTCAGTGCTAATGACACCCTACAAGGTGATAAGATTAGCAGCTGGAAAGTGTAATCTTGCCACCACACTTCTCAACTTGCCATTCACTTTTTTTCAAGCCTGTTGTTCAGTTCATGCCATTTTCTCAACAAATTTCCAAACCGTTTGTTCAATTAAGAGCCCAAAGCATATGTTGCTGACAAGCTTTTTATAACATTTTTATTATTCTCACAAGAGCTTTGTCTCCCAAGAAACATCTCTTCCTGTCTCCATGATCACTATTCCTTTTTAAAGTGTGCTCAGTTCACTTAAAAAATTCCAATTTCCAACTGATTTTCACAGACATGTTTATTTTCAAATTGATTTGATAACCACTCTCAATAGAATTTGCTGGTTTGATCTTCTCTGATAGAGATATTTGCACAATTGATAGTATGAACATTTCATAAACAGAACGCAAATACAAGACTACTTGTACAAGACTTCTTGGTGCAGAGAATTTCGAAACTGCTGAGAAAGGGAATATATCTGTTTCACTCTTGAAAGTTTCAAATTCACAAAAAGAAAACATTAACTGAAAGTTCAAGATAAATTAGATTGAACAGTTTGTCCAAAGCCTCTTTCAGCTCCTGAAATCAACTAGTTCTGCAACAGTAGATTTTAATCAAGACCAGAGAGAAGAACATAACCCCAGAAAGTTCTGATTTGTTGATTTCCCTTTTCCTCTTTTCCCTGTTCCACTTAGTATTTCATACAAAGCTTTGATTTTTTCATACATGCAATAATATTTTTTCTATGAATAAATTAATGCAGATAAATGAATATCAACAAAAATCCCGAGCTATACCAGCCCATGATGAATTCACAGAGTTCACATCTTTGGTGTATTCAGAGAGCATTTCCAGGGATCCTCAGGAACTCACGTTTCCAACTGTTCAAAGGCAGACCTGGAGCTCTGGCAGTGTGCAGAGCCTACCTATGTGCATTATGTCACATTACTGCCCATGACAAAAGGGAAAGAGACTCAGTGTCAGAGGGTATCTTGTATTTTTAATTACATAATTGAATTCTCTTGGTTTTGTAGCATCACAGTCTCTCTTAAACACAAAACTTGAGCACAGAATCCCAGTGTCAGTCTTAATGTAATTTTACTCCTGAATAAATACATGATTTTTCTAGTTTCATGCAAGTGCATTTTTCCATTTCTTGTTAATTAATATTTTTTCTTAGAAGCTGGTAATGAAAATGAAGTTTATGCAACAAAATATTATGAAAACAACAGATTTATTTAGGTGTATTTATTTGTCCCTCTGTATTACCATGGAAAGAAAATGGACCCAATTCCTTTGTTTACAGTGTAGCTAAATGACATAGGTGTTACATCATTCACTGTTTTTTTGAGAAGTAATAAGGCCACAGAAAAAGCTGGAGCAGCATGAACTTTTTTTCCTTTAGGGCTGACTACGTTAACACACTTATTGAAGGAAGGGACAGTAAAGATCCAGTCAGTACTTATCAGGACAAAATTAGTAATGAAAAATAATCCCAGTGGTTTAAAAGTAAGGAGCTCCAGTTCTAGCAAAAGTCCTGGTAATGCCTTGGTTTAAAGTCTGAGGAAATCTGTGTGTCTAACCCTCCAAAACAGCTTAGTATTAAAAAAAGGCCAAAAAAAAAAAAAAAAAACCAACAAAAAAACAACCCAGCCCCCAAACAAACAAAAAAGGAAAAACAAACAGACAAATCTAGAAATCTGAACCAGAACCAACTTTTAGCGTTCAATGTCCAGATATCAGCGTTTAGATACTGGAGATCTCTGTACAATTCTGAAGAATTGATCAACAGGAAAACTGTTGAGAAAGGTTCAAACCCCAGTAAATTATAAACTGTAGGGTTCCCCCCTCCTCCCTCCCCCCCAAAGTTCTAATGATGTAGAAGCTGCATAATAATCTCCCTGTGAACCATAAACATAATAAAAGCTGAGGCCATTTCTAACATAATCTCTATCAGCAAGATGCCAGAGCTTTTCCAGATTTCCTAACGGGTCCCTGCTAATTCCATGCCAAAACTAGCAGTGGATTTCTTCCTTTTAATCTCCCCTAATGCCTTATTCGATTATTGTCACTGCTCTCCGGCCGCGCACCGTCCCTTCAAACCCTAATTCCCCCCCTGGAACAGTCAGAGGAGGCTGAACGGCGGTGGCGAATCCAAGGGACACGCACGGCCGCGGACACCCCGCACGTCCCCACCCCGGGCAGAGGCCGGCCCGGCACCGCGGGGCCGGGGCTGAGCCAGCCGGGCTCTCCCACAGCCTCAGCCGGCCGAGCCCCGGGGCCCGGCGGGAGGATGAGCACCGACACCGGCTCCAGCTGACGGGTCTGAGGGCACCTGAGCGTCCCCGCACACACCTGCGGCATGGCTCTGCTGCTGGCCTGGGCGTGTGTGGCTGTGAGGTGAGTGAGAGCCCCGGGGATCCCCGCAGCCCCGGGGGAGCGGGCCAGGGGCTCTTCCCGCCCTGCGCTCCCCCGGGGGCCGCGCCGGGCGCCGCTTGGGCCGCGGCACTGACGGGGACTCGGCTCTCCCCGCAGCGTGGGCACGGCGCTGGGGGACCAGGGCGACGGGGCGGACCTCTACTCGGAAAACATCACTCGGATCCTCGACAAGTTGTTGGACGGCTACGACAACAGGCTCCGACCGGGGTTTGGAGGTAGCGGGGGAGCCCCGTCCCCTCGGGGAACCGGCGGGTGGGGAAGGGCGAGGAGCGGCAGCGCTGCGGCTGCCCCGGGCAGCAGCGGCTGTGTCCCGCACCCGTGGCAGGAGGGAGGCGACGGAACCCTAAAAGCGGTGGCAAAGCAGCAAAGTTGCCCGTGTCCCACAACCCCCGGATTTGCGGGGAATCTCCAATGCCCTCGAACCGGGGGCGCCGCAGCCCCGGCCCCGCTCCTCTCCCAGCCCCTCTCTGTGTCCCGCAGGCGCCGTGACAGAAGTCAAGACGGACATCTACGTGACCAGCTTCGGGCCGGTGTCCGACGTGGAGATGGTAAGGGCCCCTCTCGCCGCCCCTGCGCTGTTTTCCCGGGATTCATTACGGTGGCATCTGAGTTGACCGTCATTAAAGCAGATTACGAGGCTTAATCTCTTTGACAATCTCTAGGGCCCAGCAGAGCAGTTTGGCCAGAGCTGCATACAGCTATTTCCCGGCCGCGCCAGCCGGGGCTAGGCGCACACACAGCATCAGGTGAGGTAAAAGATACCACTTTTACCCTATGAAGAAGATGAGCACCAAGTGCCAGCACAGTTTTGCAGAACGCTGCCTGGTAGGAGGCAGCCGAATGAGCAGCTGCAGGGGAAGGGTGCTATTGCCAACAGTGGTGCTATTGCTAGCTGCCCCTGGTCATGCTGGGTGCCCCAAACTCGGGCACCTGCAGCCTTGGCTGAACTCCAGTGAACTACATCAGTAGCCCCCAGGAACATGTGAAGTCGTGGAAGTGAGGATGGCATTGCTGTTCTCTTTCTGGAGACTGACTTAAGCTGCTGTTTCTGCCCTTGTGCACTCCTCTAACACCAGCTCACCTGAGCCAGCAGTCCAGTTTGCAGGCCAGGAACTGTGGGCTCCAAATACTACGGAAGTTTTCCCCCTGTTCTTCATCAGTCAGTCTAGGAGAAGGCATAACCTTGCATTCTGACAAAATTTGCCCTTGGCCAGGTTTAGCTCTGTTTCCTAAGCAACTTCTGCACGGAGCTTTTTTCTGAAGACTTGTGAAAATATTACAAAGAATTCTTGAAAAAGAGTCCCATCGATTAATATTAACTTGACACCATAATCCCACTGTGATGTGACTCAGATCAGTCCTTACTCTGTGAATATCCAAAGGAAGATGCAGAAGAGTCACTGAGCGTGTTTTTTTGTTTCTTTTTGGCAGTTAAACATTGATAGTTTTCTCTTGCACTTTGAAAGGTAGGCATTTGTATTTCCTTAGCCCTCAGTCACTTCGAATTAAATTATTTTCTATGAGAGTATAATGAGGGTTGTTTTTTTTCCTTACTTATATCAAATTATCTGTTCACTGATTCATTTGTAACTATTCTTCAAATAATAAGAAAATAACATATGTTTTCACGGATGACTTTTTTTAGTAACCACTTAATGATAATAGGATTGAGTGTTTAAGCATTAAATGAAATGCCATTGACATGTGTGTTAGGTTGTCTCATGGAGTTACTGTCCCCACAGCCACTTGGGACTGCTGATCCCCACACAGAAGTCAACTCCTATTTATTTTCCCTAGGAATACACAATGGATGTCTTCTTTCGTCAGACGTGGACTGATGAGAGGTTGAAGTTTAGTGGGCCAACTGAAATTTTGAGGCTGAACAATTTAATGGTCAGTAAAATTTGGACACCAGACACATTTTTTAGAAATGGGAAAAAATCAATTGCTCACAATATGACCACTCCTAACAAACTTTTCAGAATTATGCAGAATGGAACTATTCTTTACACAATGAGGTGAGAGCTTGTTCTTCTGCTTTTGGTTGACCTGTATTTTTGATTCTATCAGCATTTTCCTACATACCATATTCTTTCATTATCTACAACTGTGTATTCTAGACTAACCATTAATGCTGATTGTCCTATGCGGTTGGTGAACTTCCCAATGGATGGACATGCTTGTCCACTGAAATTTGGAAGCTGTAAGTTTTTCTGTATCTTTCAGTTTGTTAAAGTAACACATTTGGTCAGAAGGTCAGAAGATCCTAAGATATTATTTAGTGACATAGCTGAAATTTTAAGTTGTATTTTTATACTAGAATTTTACTTTTTTTTCTCTGAGACTCAGACCATTCATATGGACATGGATATTCACTGAAGGGAGACTGTTGAAGTGTGTCTTATATTTTATTATTCTTACACTTGTTGTAGTCAAAATTGGTCCTTCAACAAATCATAAGGACCAATCAAAATTGGTCCTTCAACCTCTGCTACATTTACTGTATTACGTATAATTTTGAAAATATGTAGTTTCTGGTAATCAATTTTGAAAATATTTAGTTGAGCTGTTTGGTAATCAATGTGCATGTTTTACAGAAAATTAAGAAGCGAAAGCTAGTTCCTCTCAGGTCCCACCTCAGCCATTCTCTTATAGTTGCTTTTTTTAAAATTCTGTCATTAATGGGGTTAGGAACTTACTGGAGTAAGATGCATGTTTCCATGGGCATTTGAGCTACAAAAAGGGATTTTTCTACTTATTTTTTCAATTGCTTATAAAATACGTAATTAGTAATGGTAATTTTCCCCTCTGTTACTCAGATGCTTATCCAAAAAGTGAAATAATTTATACTTGGAAAAAAGGACCATTGCATTCAGTAGAAGTACCACAGGAGTCTTCCAGTCTTCTCCAGTATGACCTCATAGGACAAACTGTATCTAGTGAAACAATTAAATCTAACACAGGTAAGATGGAACCATATGGAAACTACTGGTGTTGTGAAACATCTTGATAATAAATTACAGGGTTTTTTTCATATAGAATGAAATCAATTATCTTTTGCCATTTTAAAAAGTAAAATCCCTGGACAGACTCAAACCATTGCTTCTGAAAAGACAGCTTTTCAATACAGTCCCATCAAACACAGAATTTTTCATGAGATTCTCTTCTTTCAGGCCTCTCCACCCCAGTAAAAACAATACATAAGATGAATATCATTCTGCTCTGTTTCCATAAGGTCACTTTACCTTTTTTTAAGCAGCTTATTTTTATTATGCACTGGGAGGCCTGTGATTTCATCAGAACATATTATGTTGGGTTTAAGCCAATAATGTTCACTCACATGTTGCCGAAATAATGCTGACTTACTTGTCTCTTAACAGGTGAATATGTAATCATGACAGTTTATTTCCACTTGCAAAGGAAGATGGGCTACTTCATGATACAGATATACACTCCTTGCATTATGACAGTCATTCTTTCTCAGGTGTCTTTCTGGATTAACAAGGAGTCTGTTCCAGCCAGGACAGTTTTTGGTATGCTGCGTTAAGGTCTTTGAACAGCTCGGCATCACATCTACCATTCATTCATTCATTCCTTTCATTGCTTGTTTGTTTTAGGAGAATATTCACTCCAGCTGCTCTATTTCCATCTGCAAAGGAAAATAGGCTACTATCTCATTCAGACATACATTCCATGCATCATGACTGTAGTCTTGTCTCAAGTTGTGTTTTGGATCAACAAAGAATCCGTTCCAGCAAGAACCGTGGCTGGTATTTGTGTTTTTCCTTTTGTCATTCATTTCATTCATTGTATTGAATCCATTGTATCAATCAGATACTGTAATCCAGGGGGGATTAGGAAAGGCAGCTAGTAGGTTTCAGTTAGCAAAAGTAAATACTGAAGTGAAAACAAGTGGTAGTCAATTTGCCCATGAGGGTCGAAATTCTTGACTCAGAATGTTTGGTTAGCCAGACTTCTTTGTTATGATTTTCAATGTATTTTTGTATGCAGGAAGGGACAATTTCAAAGCAAATGTCAACCTCTTATTTTTTTAAAGAGGATTTTTTTTCCTATGGATTATTTGTCTTGTGAAACCAATATGAGTTAAAGCTCCAAAAGAAAAAAAAAATCTCATGGAATGTAGTTATTATCTGACATGTATCTCATCTAAAACTCATTCTGGAGTGCTCTCTTCTCCTTGGCTATAGAGGTATCTAAACAACTAACAAGGGCTTTAGGTGGATAAAGATCAGTGAGATGAATAATATCCCTAGCACAGGTTGAAATTGCAATGAGAAAGATATATCCATACTGCATGGCAGGGCCTTTTTTTTTTTCCCTCTCTAGTGGTTTGAATTAATGCTGTCAAAGCTTTGAGTCTCCTGATATATATATATATATATATATATATATATATATGAGGTTTATACTCCAGATATGATGCTACCTGAATTTGGCTTCATGTTGCATCTCTGGACTGTAGAGTTACATCCTCTACATTTAGAGTAAAACGTGCTTGAACATAGTGGGCATGGAAGGTAACTACATGCTTGAGGAGATGTGCGAGTAGATCTGTAGCCAATTTGGTAATAATTCTAAAAATACCCCAAACACACTGGAATAACAGCTCTAAGGTGTTGCACTGAAGAGTAACGTGGACTTGAGAACACATTTTATAAAAAGAGCAAAAGAAACACCTTTCTGTATTGTGGAAAATAGTGATGTTAGTGTTTTAAAAGAATATTTCAATCCTTATTCCATTTCTCCCAGGGCACAGTCTGAATTTGTAGTCCTGACTCATTCAAAATCCCATGGATTCTGAATACCTTAATCTATGGAAAAAAAGGGCAAATTCCTTATGACAAAAAAAGGCTTCTGTTTTTTCAGTGAAAAAGAAAAGTTTTAAAATGGAGAAGGTTCAAAATAATACATCATATTGCAAATACTTGAATTATAAATTTTCACTTTTACTTGTAAGTCCCGAGTTTGAGAGAAGAGAAGTTAATAGTATAAGAATAATGATGTGCCTAAACCAGTTTCTCAGCACAAAATAATTGAAGGACTTTGTTTACCTCCAAAATGCCAGTTATCAGATTTCAGTGTTTGTATTATGTAACATATTATTCAAAACTTACCAAGAAGTGTTCAAAATGTAAAGACAAGGGTAAACAACCAGCAGTTGCACAGTTTACCAGCTGTAATTTGGTATTCAGTTTGATGAAGTAGCTTTCCACAGTGCAGAGCATTTCATCAATATTCACTGCACATTGAGAGAATTCTTATCTATATCTGTAATAGAATAGGGGACCTATTCCTAAGTTAAATTCCTGCTGCAGTAAGTTTTTATTCAGACACAGAATATATCAATTTTATTACTAACCAGCACATGGACAGATTCTAATCTAATCACACATCATTTCAAAAAGTTCATTCTGGACCTTTGAAGTTGAAATACATCTCAGCAGAGTTGTATTCATATTATAAAATGAGTCTGGCAGATTTGAGAGAAATAGGGATCCTACATATTTCTATACTATCTCCTATTTGTATTTCATTAAAACGTGTTAAGTGATGACATTGGGATGTAGTTAACCTTAGACAGCTGGCAAGCCACATCATGTGAAAGAGTTGCAGAGAAACTCTGAAAATAATGTCACCCTGTCTGGATGCTGCAGTATGCTATGACACTGCATCCTTTCCTCTCAGCATCACTCATAGCATATTGCTTCATCAACTCACCATGACCATTACAATATGACATTATAACATCTTTTACTTCATCATCTACCCTTTCCCAACTGCAGAGAATAGGACAGGAGGATATTCTCCACCCTACTGTCTTTAAATACCCACAGTTTTTACATTCTAGCAGGCATAATTATAAGTAAATATGAGTCACAGAGGCTTGTATGTAAATGATTGAGTTTGTTCTTGCATTTTTTGCTTGTATCAGGCAGCAGTAGGAAATAAGTATATTTCCTACATTATTAATGCTGTACACTCCAACACAGAAAGAATAAATTCATGAATTCGTGTGAAGAACACCATGGGGCCCATGAGCTACATGACCAGATTTGCTCTGTGAAAATAGATAAGCAGCTCTAGAGCAGTAGTTTTTCTGTCCTTCACTATCTCTAACTACGGGTGCTTTTAAATCAAGATACTCTTAGTGAATCTTAAAAAATGTATCCAGTGATTAAAGACAACAGCTCAGGGGACCACAGTGTTGTGACTTGAAATGTTTGGATCAGGCTCCGACTGTTTTTAATGTAGAATTTGACTGATTTAGTGAGGGTTCTGTAAGCCATGTTCTTGTACAACAACAGGAGACAGAGAGGATGGCTGTTGGGGAATGACAATATGTGAATCTGGGTTTCTGCCAGACATTCCACTTACTAACCCCCCCAAGGAAAATCTCCTTCGTATTTTGAGCCTGGATTTTGTTATAGCCATGTTTATCACAATTCTAAGAAGCTGCACCATGTAGAATGTTGTTACCCTACCTTTCAGTCTCAGTGCAATAAGGAAGTTTTTTTCCAGACCTTTTAGATGCTGACTCCAATTATGAGTTATTTAGGGATACAAAATGCTTAGGAGTCTTGTTGGTTAGCTGGGATGTAGGATGACAGCTAAAATCAAAAAGAGTGTTGTGCTTTGGGTTTTTTTTCATATATATGAATTTAGGAGTAGCAGGGCTGAAGCAAAGTTCTAATGCCCCCCATTTCCTTCTCTCTTTTCAAGGAATCACTACAGTTCTGACCATGACCACCCTAAGCATCAGCGCTCGCCACTCTCTGCCCAAGGTGTCCTATGCCACCGCCATGGATTGGTTCATAGCCGTGTGCTTTGCCTTTGTCTTCTCTGCACTTATTGAGTTTGCAGCTGTCAACTACTTCACCAATCTCCAGACTCAGAGAGCCATGAGGAAGGCAGCCAGGGCAGCAGCACTGGCAGCAGCACTATCAGCAGCAACTGTACCGGCAGAGGACGAGATTGTCTCGGTAATTGCTTGCTTTTCTGATAATAAGCATCATATAGGAACAGGCAGCTGAAGTAGGGAATGCAAAACAATATTAAAGTGATCTTAACCTGAAACAGATTATGTAACCAGATTGTGTCTGTTTGTCAAAGACGTTGTTCTGATTCCAGCGAACGAAAAGACTTCATTTATTTGTGGTGTTTATTTAAATTTGCAATATGATTTTCTAGAGACGTGTTTATTTGGCAAGATATTTAAAGAAAGCCATTAGACTGTTGTCCATGATACTTCTCTTGAGCAATGCTGTAGGCAGTGTGGTCAGGCAGCTGTGGTTCCCAGTAAGTCTGCAGAATTTGTGGGACAGTGTACAACAGAATGAACACGTGCATTGGCCAGATGATGATGGAATCACTGTAGTACGAGGGTACAGACCATAAGTGAGTCATCTGGAAGATGGGTAATTAGCCTTTATATAAACTTGGCATCTGCTACCTTTATGAAATCTGTGTTGGTGGAAGCTTGGGGGAAAAAAACATAAATGAAGGCTTTTAGTATACATGAAAGACAGGAAGTCTTTCTAGTATAAAAAAAAACTGGGCCAGAATTGCTTGCAAATTTTACTCTGTAAATCTCATGCTAAATCGTGAATGCTGTCTCACAACATATGTTAATATATTTATCACTGTGGCCTTCCTGTTTCAAAATCAGTTTTACTACCACCATGATTTCCATTTTTAGAGAATTAACAGAATTTGAACATTCTGCAAAACCTCAATCTGTAATTGAATAAGGGAGTCAATCTAAGAGGTGCCCATATTCAAGGAAACATCTTATCCACCATATAGTAATTTTTCCACATTTGCTGATAAATAGCAGTTAAAGTTACAACATTTAACTACTTTCAAACTATTGAAATCATAATTGATAAGTTTTGCTGACTCTTTTTTGGAGGACAAGCTATCAGAAAAAAACCCAAGAAGTTCCCCTGGTTTTATATAGCATGAAGAAAATACTGATAGCTACTACATCATGAAGAGGAGCAACAGCTTGGACCTGTCCTTCAAACACTTCCTTATTCAAGTTTGAGTTAGTCATATGTTTTTAATGATCTATTATTTTACCTTGCTTGAAGAGGGAATAAAGGAAATCGTGGTGGAAATAACCTTAGGATGTCTGAACTAGTACTACACTAGTACATACAAGTACTTCTTGTATGACAGGTAGACTCAGTACCACATAAGAGAAGCTCAGGGAGTTTGCATAAAAGGGTTTGGTATACATGAAAATAAAAAGAGTTACAAAATAGCCAGTTAGAAACTTTTCCTGCTTGAGTGAGGGCCTAGAATCAAGATAAATGTAGCTACAGATTTTTTTTTAATTCCAGATTAAATGTTTCTTAAAAAAAAAATTAAAATATTATCAAGCAGTCTTCTTTCCCCTTCAGTCTAGTTAATTTTATTTAAAATTTTGCTTTATTCAAATAAACTGAAGTCTCTCATGCAGGTTTTTATAATGTGCCAAAAATTCTGTACACTCAGGAAAGAAATATGTCAGAAGACCAAATTCTGCTGTACTGTAGAATGAGAGTAGGAGAAAATGCTGCAGCCACTGAACTGTGGCGGGCTCAGTAAGAGAGATGCGGCTGTGCCCGTGTGCTCAGCAGAGAGCTGGGAGCCCACCAGGCCTGGGCTGGCTCCAGGAAAGCCTCTTTATTTACCTCAGTTAGCTGAGAGCAGAATTTGGCTAGCTCTCTTCATCAGCTGCAGGCAATCCCTGTGTGAAATACAAAACTCTGGGTGTTCCACTGCAGAACACGATGGCAACAAGCTGAGCATTCATCTGGACCCTGACACAAACCTGTTCCTGCTCATACGGTGGCCAAGCTGGTTTTAGCATGTCACTACCAAACATCTTGTATATACACATATAAAACCATGGTGGCATTTAGCTTTTAAGCCCATTTCAAATGTTTATTTTCTTTATCAGTTGCACTGTTTCCTCTTGGTGGCTTTCTTTTCCTAGGGAGATCCCAGTCCGGGAAGTTGCAGGGGAAGGGAATTGGTGACACTGTGTGGAGCACACCATTTGTAGTAATGCTTTGTGGGATGGTCAGGGGGTAACCCCATGGATCAAAAGACATCCTTTCCATGTGAGAGGCTACATGTAAAAGACAGAAGATTACCACCCTGTAACAGCTTGATTACAGCTATGTTCTAAAAGGCCTCATGTTTTAACAGAAATCAGCACAGAGCAGTGAAATACCTCTGGGGGAGCTTCCTTCTCCCTCCAGCTTTGTGTTTCAAAACAACATGGCTTGGGCAGGAGAGGATTCTTACTCTCTTTAACAACCCTGGCCAACTGCAGAGCAGCCATATGTCACTGGTATAGAGGATTTAGTTTCCTATAATTATGTCAGAATGTATTGAGTATGTTTAATGAGTATCCTGGTGTAACAGAGTATTTCTATCTGGATCATCAACCACCCTTTAGGTATCATCCTAGAAACAGCTACATGCTTTAAGGTCTTGACTGATAACATTGAGGCCTAATCCCAGCACTTTTTTTGCAGAAGGGGAGTGAGAACAAAATAAAGTAAATTTAATTATAGGAAAAATACCCACAAAAACATATGGACAGGCACTGATAGATTTAAGAGCCAAATGTGGCTTTGAAAATTTAAATCTGTTTCATGTAAAAACATATTTTGACAGCAGAGAGGTTCTGTGCCAATTACGTGTTTTTCCTGGCATGCTACAAATAAATGTTAGGGAGAAACTCTACCCTAGCACATTCCCATTGAAAAGAGAATGACCAGGGTTCCAGTCTCTGCTCTCCTTACTGCATATCTGGTTTATATGACAGCAATTTTAATACAATGGGCATTGGGTGTTTTTCAGTTATGCTTCCTGCCTATATAGATCTTTAGATTTTTCCATGCAAAATAAAATAGCTTTGAAGTATTAAGGTAACAGCCTCTCCCCTTATTCACCTTCACATGATGTTTGGGCTATATTCTCAGAGATGTGAATTTCAGTTCCTGGAGGTTAAGAAAGAATTTGAACATGGTTTTCCCATGCTCCAAGTGAGTAATTTATCCTAAGTGATTTAACCCTTTTACTAGGGTAAAAAAGTGATGAAAAGTCTGCATGTTCTTCCTCAGTGTTTCTAGCAAAGGTAACTTAAAAGAGATGCTTAAAGCTAGGGCTGTTAATGACTTCTAAACTATTTCAGCTTTTGATTATGCAGGATGCTGTTTATATCTATATTAAACAATACACATTATTTGCAATAGATTTTTTTTTTAAATCAGGTCCTACAGATGAGACATTCAAAGAAGTGTCCAGATTAGGGTTTATAATGAATCTCTGCCATGAGATGGATACTGAAACTGCACAGGACTGTACTGAATGAGGTCCCTTAGTAACATGGCCAAAAGATGATGTTGCATACTGTAATGAACTTTGCAGCTGGAAGATGCTGCATATAGATTGTTCAATAGCTAAGGAGAGTTTTTACAGATCACACTGGTGGATGTAGGGGCTAAACCATGTTTAACTCCCCCTTTGGAGATGGGCCACTAGCATGTGCTGTTATGTCTGTAACAGTTGAAATTACTCAAACTGTATCGACTAATGAGCAGAGGTAAAAATGGTATATATTTAATTAGGCATTCTTCCTTTTACAGACACTGAGTTCTGGTTCTAGGTTGGTTTGTGTGTGTTTTGATATAAGGAAAGTTCAGTGTCCTTAATCAAATAAACTATGAAGAAAAGAAGAAATAACACATTATTTTTATCTAAACTTTTAGAGTTTATTCTCATGAACCTCTTTTTTACTGCATTGCTAGCAGGAAAAAGAGATGTGAGTAAAAGAGAGATAAGGAAGGACATACAGATATTAATTTGTTTAAAGTTAGCCAGTATCTGGGTTGCATATATAAGAGACTCATTTTACTGTTAGATCATAAACTAAACTGATAGTGAGAATATGCATTTGCAGTACAAAGCAACAGAGAATTCTACAAATATGAATTACAGAAATCTCTTGAGGGAGAGAAACATAAGAACAAAGTGCATTCATAAATCACAGTTAGCATGCACCAAAAGAATCAGAATGAGCAGACAAAGAATTCTGTTTACTCCAAGGTTATGTATGCTGTATTTTTTTAGATCTGGAAGGCAAGAAATTTGGTGAAAACCTCCTGAGATATTCTGAGTATAAGCAAATTCTAGTGATATTGAGGAGACTTGTGAGAGAGCAGAGCTTTATAGACAGGATGAGAGTGCTTTGTGAGCTTTCCAGGGGATGAGATAGCTTGGCTGCAAAAGCTTGATAGAGGAAGGCAGACTGTACCTTCCAGGCCATCTACATACCAGTGTTTGTCTAGTCCAGTGTGATGGTGTCTCACATTAAACAATGAACTGGCAATCTGCTCTGTGTCACTGCCTACTCATACAGACTTGCAAGTTTAATTGCCTGATGGACTAACATTCCACGTGAGTGCAAGGCTGAATGAAGGTTCAGTAACTTCAGAAAATCCATTATTTCCTTATGACACAGTGTGCTGCGCCTCAGGCTTCTTGTTCTTGCTGCTTGTAAAACAGTCCTTACTTGAGTGATTGGCTCTGTGAGCTATGCAAAATAGGCTTTTCACTTCCATTTTCTCTCTGTGTTTTATTAACATTTCATGATGTTATTGTATGTAATCTTTGTCGAAAGGAGAAGTTAAATCCAGATATAGTAGACAGATTACTGTAGCTGCTGTCCAGAACAACTGGAATAAGAAATGATATGGTCTCCTCACTGCCTCCTCTTCTTGGTTTAGCAGTGAATTCCAAAGCATAATATGAGTTGTGGTTCTGGGGCAGCAGTCTGGTCTACAAACGACTCCCATACTGAGAAACATCCCCAGTACACATCTGAGATAAATTTGAACTTAGAATTCTATATTCTGAGTAGGGATTTAGAAGAAAATAGACTTTGAGTTCGCTGTTATGGGGACACAGGACTATTAAAGACAGTGAAAATAACTACTCAGGGTTTTCTTGAGATGAAATCACATTGAGATAATCCTCCTACTTTAGCAATCCTCCTTCTATAGGAATGAGATTTAATAATTATAAGTAAAATAATGACTGGGATTACACTTTTCCAAGTGCCTATTCAAATGATCATAAAGATTTTACTACCTTCACAAATAGGTTCAGTACTAAACATCACCCAAAGATCATATGCTACATCTACTCTACTTTTAACTCCATCACCTCAGTACTGTAATTCCTGATTCAAGCTTGAATAATCCAGAGCAGAATTTGACCCACCTTGTACCAGAATATTGTAGATAAAAAGGGCTAAGATTCACCTTAACACTGGTATTTTTAGGAAAAAATACACGAGTTTCCACAAAAGGTCAAGTTATTCCACAGTAAATTGAAAAACAAGATACCTTACAACTTGTACAGTTCTGTTCAAAGCAGGACACACAGGCAAAATGGAACAGAACTTGAGTGAAAGCAGGAAGGCAGGCTCAGCCAGCCAGTCTGTTTATAGAGTGGGATTATTATTATGATTAGTGCAAGTGGACATGGATAACCCTCTTTCTGTTTCTGTGACACATCTGTAGATCATCCTCCATTTAAATCTGTCTGTTGCTTGCTGTGTTACTGGAAAATACAAAACCAAACATCTGTGTTCCAGATAGGCACAGAGCAGGAATGCTCTTTAATACCCATTCAGAACATGGCACCAACCATGTAATGTACAGAGGGCAAATTGGAGGTGGTGGTTGGTTGCAGGGGAAGAAAAAGGGCAATAGGTAAGGGAAATACATACAGAAAAAAAAAAAAAAAGTACCGTTTTCCTTTTGAAGTAAGATGATGTTCTTTTCACCTTTTATTTAGACTAAAATCAGCTGTGAGGAATCCATCCCTCCCTAATTTTAGTTGGATTCCAGTCCATTCATTCATGAACAGAACTCAGCATCCTGTTGTGGAAATGTCACTTGTTCTGATTCTGTGACAGTAACAATGACTTCTGGAAGGATAATTCCTGTTGCAATTATTTTAAGTCACCCAGGAGACACCAGTTGTGCTGGGTTAGCCTGTTATCTAGAAATTGTGGCCCAAGAACAGGAGTGGGAAATGCATTTCAGAAAATGCATCCTTTCCTTTTAGTGACTCAGTCATTTATCTGATTGACTAAAATCTGTTCCCATGCTTAGAAATCCTGCAAGATAAATCCCAAAAATGCTGACAGCAGGCTACATTTAAGTGAATGGTTGTCATTAAATCACTCCCAATGAATGACTTTGGAAGTTGCCTATCTAATAGCATTTTCTACCTTAAAATCATTCCAATGTTAGTCTTCCATTTTACTATAGATGCATGTGCTGTTATATTAGGAGTTATTTACATTTTCCAAGAATTCCCTTACCTGCTTCAGTCATTTGGTCACCTTGTTCTGCTGACCAAAAAAGCTTTGTATTCAAATCCAAGAACATCTCTGTGTATTGTGTGATTTTGTGCACAAGATTTTTCATCAACAATCTGGGAAATGAGTTTTATGGACAAAGTTTTAGGCTTAAGCTCCATATTAACAGAACACTACAGTTCTGTATCTCAAAACAAACAACAAGCAAAGTCACTCTTGGTGTCCTTCTGTATTTTCTCAGCCAGGAGATGAATCTTACAGCTGCTGCCATGCATCTACTAATGGCTGTTGTGGGCTATGGCAGTAGCAGCAAAGTTTTTGAATATTTCCTCCTATTTGACACTACTGTGAAAATGGGTAATCAATATCCATTAGAGCAGGCTTAGAGCCTGTGGTAGATCCTATTCCTAACTCATTTCTGGAAGCAAGAACTCTGTTACTTCCACTCTTGTGAAAGTAAATTGATGGCAACGTGGCCCCAAATAAAACAGATGTACAAAATGAATACACATGTTAGTCTAGTAACTAAGAGATAAGCTCTACATGTCCCTGAGTTCTAGCTAAATTTTCTTAAGAGTTTTAATACAGCTTTCTGAAGAGTAATTGGACCTGGCTGCGAATACTGCACAAAATATGGGAGTAATTTGGTTTAATTTCACCATAAATGAAAATAAAATAGTCCCATTACAGTTAAGTATATTTATCTTCAGCTGTATGCATGGAAGTGCTGTGGGAATTATGAGATATATTTAAAAATGAAATTTTATCCTAGAAAAAACAAGAGGGCAATTCAGCATTCATGTCTTCAGCAGCTGTAAAGTTAGTCCATTGCCTTTTGTGCAGCAGTTTTCTAGTTCTTGCATGACTGCTTGATTCCATTCAGTGTTTACCAAACACATCAATGGGTTCAGCCAGGGAAGACTGCACCTGAGCCAGCCCCTATTGCTGTTTTGTTTAATCTTGATCCATATATACACAAACTTCAATCATACCAATCTACTGCAATTTAGATACACCATTACCTTCTTTTCCTTTTAGCTCCATCATTTCTTTTTCTCTCTTGGACCTTCCACTTACCACAATGTTAAAAATATGAAGAGCACATTTTCTTTCATGGCTTTACAACAAAGCTTCAGCCCATAAACAGATGTATCCTTCTGTATAGATGCTTTACTTCTGTGATTTTCTGAGATTGCACTGTAGCAGAGAAGCAACAATAAATTCAGAAAGTTAAGTTAAAAGGTGAAATCTAAAGATCACAAAACCTGAGACTCTGTATCCAAATATCACCTGTTTTTTTTTCCTCTTCTTTTTTCTTTCTCAGCATTCTGACTCCAACTCTAACCTGAAGAAGCGAGTAAACTCCATAGCATCCCAGGCAGAGCAGTCTCCTGAACCCAGCATAATATCCAACACTGCATCCCAGTGTCAACCACTGTCTGTTCCTCCACCAGCCCCACCACAACCACCAGCTATTGGAGGTGCAAGTAAAATAGACCAGTATTCCAGGATCCTCTTTCCAGTGGCATTTGCAGGATTCAACCTGGTGTACTGGGTGGTTTATCTTTCAAAAGACACTATGGAAGTGAGTAGTAAATTTCCTGAGTATTTGTCTTTAATATGTAATATGCTTATTTGGCCAGCATTATTTCAATTGCTCATTTACTGTTGCAACTCAGTTCATCAGTCCTTTCTGAGTAATATTAGAATGTTTTCTCAAAAAAAAAAATCAGCTGTGGCACTCAGTGCAATGCAGAAAGGCTCTTTGAGGAGGGGAAATGTAAACACTTCTCTCTAACCCATGCTGCCCTGAGCAGAAAATGCTCTGTAAGACAGCATAGGATGTCATTCTCAGCAAACAAACTGATCTAAAGTCTTCTATTTCTTAACCTGTTGCAAGGAATGGTAGAAATATCTGTTGAAGCAATGAAGTGAAAGAGATAAGAACTTTAATATCCTAAGGTTTTCTCAGTGATCTAGTACCATAAGTCTCCCCAAAAGTTTGTTACATAGTATAAAGGATTAATAACTGCAGTATAAAGTTTGTGAATCAAGAGTCCCTATTTTTGTACATTTCAATACATTTTTCCTGTTTTTTTTTTTTATATAACTGTACTGTCTTATGCAGATGAAGCTGAAAAATCTTTGCTTAGGTTTGTTTGAATGAGACAGAGCATGATTGCATCTTTAGATATCCATGAGGTCCAGAAGAGACATGTGCCCTGCAAATTGAGCATGTCTAGAATAATCAGTCAGTAATCAATCATTAAACTTTAAGTCTTTAATGCTTTAAATCGCTATTTTTTCCCCTTTTTTGCCTAAATAAATTAATGGGGTCCTATTTCCCTGGTAAAAAATATATTAATTTGCCTCGTTGCTATAGAGTTTTGGATCTCATTGTACATTTCAGTCAGTATGACTGGTACATTTAGTTTATTTAGGACAGCTAGAAGAGATAATTGATGGCATTTAGATAGCACCAAATACACAAAGTCCCTACATCAATAAAAACAGAAGCTGGAAATCTGGTATGAGTGAGGTCAGGCTGTACTTTTATTTCCTTGATTAAAGGTAAAGCAGGCTGAGGGAAATCTCGTGGGCAGCCAAGAGATGTTGCAATTCAAAGGAAACAAGACAGTGCTGACCAGCTGATTGGTGGCACCTTACCCCTGCTAGAAGGCTGCTGCTCTACCAGACTCTAATTTTTGCCTGTGTGATCTGGAAAATGCTGTCTCTCAGAGATGGAGTGTGCTGCCAAGCAGCTTCTATGGAATTGTGAGGGCAGGAAGGTAGGAGACAGTGTCTCTTACAAATGTTCCTGCAGATGTCTCTCAAGAGGTCACAGCTGCCAGCTCCTGGCCACTCCAACCCTGCCCAGTGCTAAATTTAGCACTTGTGCCAGAGTCACTGATCCTGCTGTTAAAATATTGACTATGTGTGCAAATTACTTATCTCAGTCAGAGAAGGGAGGTGTTGAAAGGTTCATGTCTGATCATGACAACTTCTGTTTAGAGGCCAGCTCCTCAGCTTGTGTAGCTTGCCAAGACTCCGGTGATTTCATTAAACCATTGACATTTTGGATCTGGAAATATTTGGAACATACTTGCCATTTCCCTTGGTAGTGATGAAATATTTACACTAAACCTCGTATATTAATAATAACATTGAACAAGGCTTTTAAAATACTTCCAAAGCCTAGGACTAAGTGCTGACTATAAATATTTTTAAATGCTACTGTGCAAGCTCACAAACGTGCTCAGAAGCTCAGGAATTATGTTCTGTAGTAGCATTACAGAATGACAGAAATCCATCAGCAAGACTTAGAAAAGAGAACAGTATTGACAGCTGGGGTGTTTTGAATTATGAAGAATATTGACAATTATGTAAATTTTGACCAAGCTCTTCTTCCTAAATTACTTCTCCCCATTTGTGTACTGTGTTATAACTAATAATAATTGTGATACACACTGCTAGGTTTTAATTCAAATGTTGTATCACAAGTTGTTACTTTCAACAACCAGGATTCTTTTTGCTTAATATTTTTCTATATTTTAAATCAAAACAGCACCATCCTCTGACAAAAACAACAAAAAAAATCCAGGTTAAAATTAAGTAATTCACCTGAATGCTTTTCATACATGGATTGGGATAACATTCATTTTCTAGTCTTAATATTTAAAGAAAAGGTTCAGTTCTCCATTGGAATAAGTGGGAAAACATTCAGTAGCAGCTATTCACTGTGCATCTTGATGCATAAGATATTTCAGTGTAAATAGGTTTGCACTGGGGAGTAGAAATAGCGTTGCAGAACAAAAATTATATTGGTCAAAACAAAGAAATTAAACTAGCAAAGTTCTCTGTCTGCAGTTTGTTAGACTATGTGTTGGTAGAACCTAATACAAGGAAAGGACTACAAAATGTAAAAAATAACAGAGGCTAGTTAGTTTTCAGACCACAGAAAATGCTGTAAGGTACTTGTGAGATAAGTCCCTTTTTCTTTTAAAAGGTTTTATAAGTTAATGCTGACAGGTGCTAACTATAGTGACTGTGCTATTTATACTGAGAGAAAAAAAAAGCATCAGAGTTACTCTAAGAGGACTTACTCCCTCTCTGTGTGAGGTCAATTACATTAGGTGGAAGGTTTGGAGATGTGGCATCCCCTGATTTATCCATGGGGGATGGAGCAGGCACATTTCTATGGTTCATGTTCTTCTGTAGGGTACAGTAATATCTGCCATCCACAAGAAGCTCTACACAGTAACAAACAAGACACATTTGTTTAAATTAGACAAACAGAAAACTTCTCAAAAGAAGAGCAAAACTTTCTGACAAATGAGGGAAAAGATACTCTAGCTTTTTATTTTGTCATACAGCATATTTTGGCTTTGTTGTCTGTTTGAAATCTTCCTAAGTCCTTGAGCTGAATACTGATTTATGACAGTGACCTTGGTAGGTGAATTGCACACTTAGTTTATTTTAAAATTTGCTTGATTTAGAATGCAATGAGTCCCCTTCTAAAGAGCTGCTAATACTACCTTTGCCATATAACTCACAATGTTTATGCCACTGCCACATCATTTTATGCATCTTATTTCTAAATTTATCTACCTTAATTTTTATATTTAACATTTAACATACAGCTTCTCATGTAATAAAACATGGAATGATGGAGTGAATCAAACTAGATAAGGAGATGATGTTAAAAATTTGATGATAAATTTAGAAAAAGAAGCAGAGTCCACCTTTTATGTTTGGGAGCACAGGAAGGTACAAAGTCACTGAATGGACCAAAGTTGCTGAGTCCTGGATATTATTTGGATGCAGAGAACAGAGCAGGATGGCAGGAGAAGAGTTACATAATAAATTGAAGATGCAAATGATGTCAGGTAGGAAGAAAAAAGAACAGAGAAAGAAACAAGAGCAGGAAAAGTATTTAGCTTCAGTACACTGATATTATAAAGCTTTTAATGTGTATCATTACATCATTTTTCAGTTTAAACATTGGAAAAATAAAGTTTAGGAGGAACAGTCATTGCCATACATACTTAACAACTGAGCTTTGATGATCCAGGTAATGAGCATCAAATTCTAAGAGGATTCTCCTTGTAGTGCAGTTCTATTTTGAGTCTGCTGGGAGAGTTGGAAATCACGTGGGTTTGTTGGTTAAGTCAGTTGTTAACAATGGTTAACAACCCACAGCTTAAACTTCTCTGAACTTTTCTTCCAGTTTTTTGAACCTTCAGCAATGCATTTTCGAAATGACCCCCAGTCCAACTGAAGAACAGCTCAAGATTTCAAGGAAATCACTCAAGGTCACAGGGGATTGCAGAGACTTCAAAGGATTTGTCTGTTCACAGGTGCTCTCAGTCTTCAAACAGGGAATATTTATATTGGACATCACCTGGATGCAAACTCTGGACAAATCAAGAGCTGCAAACTGCTTAGGGTTCTAATTAATATTTTCTTAAGATTTCTTACAATGATTCTACTGCAAAAAGTTCTTGTTAAATTATTTGTCAAAGAAAAGAATGTTCATTTGTTCTAAAACATTTGTAAACAATTGAATGTTTACATTTATATGAAGCATCAATAAAAGGGTTTGGGTTTTTTTACTAGAATAAGGATTACTAAACTCAGATGTTTCTTAAATGGTATAACTTGGCATAGTTTCACTGAAAATTTAGGAGTTGTACTGATTTCCAGCACTTGAAATTGACCCCAAATAATTTTGGATAGAAATCTATGAAAAGGAGCTGTAATTCCATCGTGTTTTAACCCTTTGATATAAAAGAAATTAGTTCTTAATTATTTTTAATTTAATTTTCATATTTGAGATGACACTTATAAAGAATGAGATACAAGAAAAAAAAAAAAGGAAATATAAGCTGTTTTTTGTGTCCTTTAGCTGGTTGGTTACCACAGTGTAACTTTCTTTGTTGGAAGGCAGCATTGAAGTACAACCAGACTAATAACAAGAAATTTCTCAGCAGAGTCTAGAAATGGACAGCTGGAATTTCAGGGAGTTTTCAAGGTCTGAAGTGAATAGACAGAAAGAGGCAGCTACCCATCAGGCTAAATGCAAGCCTCCAGCTCCAGGGAACTTCCTGGAAGCAGACCTCGATAACTCGTTAAGGAACAGCTTTTTATCAGCTGATTCTACTGAATTGCCTGTAGCAAACTCCCTAGAAATGTTTTCTAGAGGCAAAGTACTACCAGCACATTCAGAGTTTAAAGGTAATAATATTTTGCCACTCTCAACACAAACTGTTACAGAATTTCTTCATTCACCCTTCATCTCCATGATCCTTCTCAAGAATGTAATTAGGAAGCATATGCCTAATCAAATCAAACCCAAGACCAAATTATTGCAGCTGTCATGGAGATTGGGAGGGGTCAGGAGCTCACAAAGAAGTTTTATATGAAGCCAAATAAAAATGAAGGATTCCATCCTGTCTTGAAATTTTAGTGCAATAAAAATTAACCAGAAACATGAAATAATGCACAGATTCAGGATATTCAGGGTCTTTTGCTTTGTCTACACAAACATCTTAATCCCTGTGAGAAAATACTTACAGGCTGACTGATGGATTCCAGTAAGTCATCAACTCTCTCCTTGGTACTATAACCATTTAACTCTTTGAAGGTCTTGTTCCAGCTGTTTTCCTCCGATTTCAAGAGCTTTTCCTGGTGTGGTAGCTGGAGTGATCATGGGAAATCCTTTTTGTACACTCTGTTCTCTAACTCTGAAGGGCTTAAATGGAACAATTTAAGGATTTGACTCAATAATAAATATGGTTTGTACAGAGATGTCACATTTGCAATTTGCTTATTCTGACTGGCTGCAGGCTGGCACACTTGGATGTATTTGTAAATGCACAGAATTCTTTCTTCATTTTGCTATCAAACTAAAATTGTAAAAAATTTTCCTATTTTCAGCCTTTATATATTGTTGTAAGAAAAAAATTAAACTGTGGATACTGGGCAAGTATTTTATAATTTTTAAATACATCTTGTTTTGAAAAAAGCAGATTATGCTGTAGAGACCCAGAAGTTATTTTTTAGAGTAATGGTACTCATTCTTGCTTCACTGACTAATTTCTATTTTGAATACATTAATATCTGTAAGAGTTTCCAGAGTATTTTAAAACTGGTTTATGCACAAAATGAAAATGTTTAAAAGCTATGGTAAAACAAGTGACACTAAAGGAGCTAAATTTTGTATCTGGTCTTTGCTTAAAAGAAATCTAAATATTAATTTACAGCAGATGCAGAGAGTTACTAAATAGTGATTATTTCCTTGAAATGTAGTATTTCAATGTATAAAATGGTGATAACTTCCCAATTAGGAAGCTGTATCAGCATCTTAAAATTGTTTTAGTAGCTCTTGGTATTTAACAACACATTTCAACATGAGCACAAAGACTGCTTATCTTTTTTTCCAAAGAGATTTTCATGTGGATATGACAGAGAAGGGTTGGTCCTCCTCAGCTTTTTGAACAGTAGGAAGGGAATGTGTATTTTTCCTGTTGCATACTTTGTAGAGACACAGGTGTAATCAATAATGTTAATAATGTCAAGTTATATCTTAGAATAAATGTAATTGCTTACAATTAATGTCACTTCTTAACAATCTTGGTTATGGTCAAACACTAATCAACCAAGCAAGACAGTAAAAGAGCAGATAAATACAAAAAGGTGTTATATATATATGTATATGTATATATTTCTGTATGCATATATACATATGTATTTCTGTAGAAAATATAAATAATAAATTATACTATAATAAACAATATCTATTTCTTTCCTTAGCACAAATCGAAAGGAAATTAAGGGATATGGGTTTCTTCCAGCAATAGGAAGAGCAGGAGCTAAAAGATGGGAACTCCTGTGTGTGAAAAGGGCACTGTGGGGAGAAGATGTGCAGTTACATTGAGCTTTTGCACTCTGATGCACATTATTCAACACCACCTTACCTTTCTGTGGATCTTGCTGGAAAGGATACTCTGGTTTTAGCCCACACAAAGGGACCAAATGTAGTTTACCAAATTCAGTTTTAGCATGTTCTGCTTGATCAGAAGTGGAAAAACAGGATAACTATGAACAAAATAACAGAATTGTTTCATAATAAATTAGAACCTTCAATTACATACAAATCTGCATTATTCTTGATCTGGGCTCAACCTTCCACTATTTTTTTTCATAATTTCTAAACCAAATGAGAGCCCAACAGTTTTAAGACATAGAAACTATGCAATGGCACACTAAATCAGCCTTGAGATCATCCACTCCTGTCTTCAAAAGGTAGTCCTCCCCAGCAGCTAAAACAGGAGCTGCACAAACCTCATAAATGTGAAGAAAATGTCTTGATAAAGGATACTGTCCAGTGTTTTGGTATTTTGATGCTACCTGTAACAAACTCAAGGCCTTTCTCTTGTATGCAAATAAAATTCAGAGGTGACTTTGTCGTTGCTTAGTTCATTACATTCTTGTTTCTCTTCCCAGTTCATGACAAGAGCAGCATTCCTCATCTACCTTCTCTAATGAATTCATTCTTGCAGGATTTTCCTCTAATTGGTAATCAATCAAGGCCTTTCAACTCTCTGCATAAATGATGTCTGTCACCTGGCTTTATGGAGAGATCTGTGAAGGAAAAAGTCCTTATCCACAGCCAGAATGGGTAGGGACTTCAGAAGTAAACAGTTGTGTTCTGCATCACTGCTTCAACAAAATCATCCCTCAGCCAGTGCTGGAGTGGTGCTTGTGTACAAAGGATAAAGCTCTGCAGCTCATTTCCAGGCAGCAGTTTGATGCAACCCACAGCAACTCAGAAAAGTATATTGAAGTAGAAATTGGTGAGAAAGCACAGCTGAGAGTCAGCCATGCTTTGAGATGCAAGCCATAAACCAGAAAGTTTAACCAAGAGAAATGAAGGAATCCCAAGAAACCAAAGCATCCCCACAGCTGTAAAGTAGGAAACAGAATTCCATGCCTATTTAGAGTCCTTAAAACAACCAACCAACCAACCAACCAACCAATTCTCACTTTAAAAAGACCAGCTAAAAAAAAAGTAGGGTGACCTACAACTCTCTAATTAAATGAATTAATGCAAATGTATCCTTAAATGCTGTATTAAGAATGCCTAATATAGTACTTTTTATAAAGAATGAGAACAAAAAAGCCCAAGCCATTGTTTATGTATCCTATGAAGGCAGCATGAGGAGATTATAACACTGAACAAAGGACAAAACCTTCATAGGTGCAGGAACTTAAAGCCAGAAACACCACAGAAACACACAGTCTATAAGAAGCTCTATGTCGAGTGGACCTATTTGTACTTCTCTTCTGCACACAAAAATTTTATCACAGAAATTCACTTTTTATGTTTGAGATCGTTCATTAACAGCTCATTATAGAGTAGTCACAGGAGTATTATTGTGTGCTTGAAATAAATTAAAACCACTAGGTAAATGTGCTTGACTCAGGACCAATAAAGAACAAACAAAGCCAAGTGATCTTATAATTCCAGCTGCACTGGAAGTTAAGATCCACATGACTCTGACAGCCTGCCTTTATTTTAAGATTGGAAAGTAATTTATTCACTCACAAGGTATCATTCCTTTGTGGGCTGATTGTGGAGTCACACATTTTAGAAGTGAACTCCTTAATGTTCTGAAATCACCAGGAAAATATCCAGGTCAGTGATGTGCAAGCTAAGACTTTTTCTCCCTGCAAGTTCCATTTGAAGGTGCAGCAATATCAAAACATCTCCCATGACACCCTTGCAAGGAAAAAATAATTTCTGGAGTTGCTAAAGGGAGAAGAGTCATTGGAAACTGTTCTGATTTAAGCACTAAAACTGGAGAAGGCAAAACTGGATTTTGTTATTCTATATTTCTGCAAAGGAGAGTTTGCTCATTAAGATTATTCAAATAAATGTCCTTTGTGATGGTCTCCAAAAAGGAACACTGACAATTACAGAAAAATTAAAACTTACATTTGCCATCCAAGCCATATTCCTTACTGGCCACTGAAAGGCTGAAATGATGGAGAAGGTGTTGGCAGGATTACAGAGAAAGAAGGAGCAAAGAGCCAGTGGTTTATGGTGCTGAAGGACAGGAGCCTTCCAGTTCCTTCACATCCCTGGAGCAGCAGAAATGTAACAACACTCAGACTTGAGTGCAGCGCAAGCACGTGCTGCTGAGAGTGCTTTCACTGACATGTCATTGTCCATGGAAGACAAAATGTCACATGAAAATTTGCATCAACGAAGGTAAGCAGAAAGCACTCAGGTCAGCACAACTCTGCTTGACATTGCTTTCAAAGAAAAACATTTCGTTCTAGAGACAGTAAAAAATTTCCTCGGAAGTTGTCAGGGCACAGATTTCCCCTATCAGTTCCCATTTTATTCTGCATTCTTTTCTGGGCAGTTTAATGAAAACTGGGTAGGTTACATCAGTCTGTGGTCGCCAGGAGTGACACCACAGAGGTGTCACTCCCTCTTAAGCCATTTTTAATAAAAATCCAGGTCCTTCTGTCTAGGAGGAATTCTGTGTAAGGTTTTTATTTCTGTGAAGTGCAGCATGTCCCATGCAACACCTATTTGGATCTGCTTGACAGGACTGCACAAAGGCTGCTGGATGGATTCTCCAGCAGGGGAAAGAAAACAAAGGGCTGAGGATCAAACAAAGGAGAAGTGGATCTTGAGCTAGAAAACTTGTACAAGAGTCTCATCAAGTTGATGCTGTCACTTTGTCTTAAAAATATTTTACAAATGACTCAAAGCTACTTTTCCATAATAGTTTCTTCAAGGCTTCGTTTCTACCTTTCAAAATTAAATGTTTTGATTAAAAGACTTATGATGTCCCTGTAATTTATTGAACTTCTATTTAACTTGTAGACACGTATATGTTCATCTGGTGTTTCAGTGTATGCAATTAAGTGCCCATAATGCTGGTTTATTGACTGAAATGCCAGAGTTTGCTGGAACCCAGACAGTATTTCAGGTCAATATCTTATTGAGTTGGTGCACTTAAGTAATAGAATAATGCTAAAGTTGTATGTATGTGCCAGGTGAATGCACAGATTAATTAATCTCATGACAAAGTAATTATGCAGAAAATGTAGAATTTTAAGTGTTTCCAGTCAGAACAATAGAACAGGAAAATATGCTGAGAGGCTTCTGAAACATCTCATCATGCAACAGATGGATTAACAATTGCAATTAAACTCTGCAGTACTATTTCTCTATATAGTATCCATATAAAAAGTGCAGACCAATCTGTGGTGAACACGTAGAGAAGAGGAGAGCTGGGAGGTGCTTTTCAAAACAGAGAAAAAAAATTGAATGCCTAAAATATTTTACTGAAAACAAATCTCCCTACTTGATTGCTTACAAGATTGTTAGAAACATATTTTAAATTTTAAATATACCAGGGCTATCTTGTTTTATTGCTGTGGTGGTATGTTATGTAATGCAGGATATAAAAATGTATTCAAGTACATCATGAAGCATGGGTGAGTCAAAAGTTCAGCACTAAGACAGCATCTGGTTTTCAGTCTAGTTCAGCTCCCAGTCTGCTATCAAATCAGATTGAGATAAACTGGGACTAAATAACATCCATTAACTTTGCTTGGTCTCTTTATGACCAGTATTTTCTCTCTGGAAATATTTAGAGAAATTTTAAAATGGAGTTGTCATTTTTCTACTGCTAAGAGCAGAGTGGCTCACTTCAGAAAGTGCCTAGGGAAACTATCTGGCTGCAAATGTCACTTTGAGGAAGGTCCAACTAAACATTTCTTTAAAGTGTCTTTTATATCTTGTTTCTATCTACTTGGCACCCATTTTGCACATTTGTTAACCCAGCTGCTTGATCCTTCAGATGTATTTGTCATTGTAAGAAAGCAGATTTGTATCTCATCCATCAGCTCTCTGCTGACAATATAGCTCTTACCTGCTATCAGCTTCTTAAGCTGGGTTTATTATCCTAGTTATAATATTTGTACCATGACAGCTTTAACCTGCAGCTCATTACTAAACAAAAACAGTTCTAGCAAGTAAGCCTGTCCAATTTAATAACAAAAAGGAAGTTTCTTTTCCTTCTAAACGTGTTAAATTGCTGTGTAGCCTTTGTGGTGGTGGGACACTTTCTAAATGTAGATATATGTGCAGTTAAGTCACTTAAATTGTGAAGCTTATTGGACACGTTTTTCCTGCTTCTCTTTAGGTACACCTGAAATGTCCCTCCAGTGCTAATAAACTGGCAAAAATTTAATTTCCTTCTGCCTTCTATTTCTTCCCCTTTAAGCACAACTGCAAATGGCACATTTCACCCCCAGTTTGGGGGCATCAGGACAGTAAAAACAGAGCATTTTCACAGCACTTTCTCAAGTTTTGCTTGGGTATAAGGCCAAGAAGAGGCAGAAAATGGGGGAAGGATGAGGGCATCATCACATACACAAAATGAAAACAAAGATACAAATCCAACAAAAAATCAAAACCATCAAACTCAAACAGGTCAAATTCATGCAAGTCTGATCACTGGCGTTAGAGAATAACCTCTTGTTTTGCCATCTCATATAATGTTTCCTTAGGGTGACCTTCCTTACCCACTGCAGGAATGGAGCAGGCAGTGAACTCTGTGATAATCCTAAACTAACCATGAAGACCCCCTTGGCAGCATTGTTCTGCTATTTGGAACAAGACAAAAAAAAAAAAAAAAAAAGAGGGTACAAAATACAGTATGTCTGTACAATCAGCCTGTATTCAAAATTTCCAAGCCAAAGAAATGCTATTTGGGAAAATAACTCTCAAGGAATTCAGGTTACTAAACTTTACAGGGTTTTGTGGAGAGAACAGTGTTTCTGCTTTAGGCTTGTTGGTCTTACATTTCCATCTCATTACTTCCCTGCAAATTGTGCAGAATTTGCAGTTGCCTACTAGCAGCTAAAAGCTGGTATCAAAGCCCTGCTTTAATTAACAGAAAACTGTACACAGAGCTCAGGGGCTTCACTCATTTTGCTAAACAGAGAAATTGACAGGGGTTAATATGAGAAGATAATTATGGAAACTCATATATAAACATACTTTTCACAGGAATTTTCACTTTGTGGCTTTATTAAAAGTGTTCAGTGCTAGCAAAGACGTGCAAAGCCTGAGGGGTGAGTGGAGAGCACCTCTCTGCTGGTTCCATTCAGCACTCTGAGACTTAAACACTGAATTTTTCAAGGGTTTAGAAGGAGCAAATTTATTTCATAGGTTGATAAATAATTTTTTACATCTAATGTAACATAGTCCACTTTCATGGTGTCCTTATAATAGGAGATCTTCCATAGGCTTCAGCAATGTCAAGTCCCCTTCATTTATTTTCATAGAGCATGAGAATTCCATGTGGAAGTGCTGGAAGACACTGGCTGTATAACTCTGTCTTGTTTCCAAAAGCACAAGAGACAATTGTGAAAGTTTTCAAAACTAAATTCTGCATGCCCTTAAATTCCTTTTAATTAATTATCATCTCTCATCATCTGATTTACTTCCACCTGATGCAGCTTTCACTATATAATTCTAAAAACCTGCAATTGTATTAAACATTTTTAGGATAAGACTATTAATGTGAATTCAATATTCCATGCATGATTATGTATTAAATGTATGTATTAAACATAACAGTAATTTGAACATATTGTAATGACAGGTAGCACCAAATGGAGCAGCTCCTGGTCACAGGACTTGCTCATCTTCAGCTATGAATTATTTACTATAAAAAAATAAAACATAGTTGTTTGTTTTGCAGTTCAGATTCTACTGGCTGCTTGTTCCAAAAGAAAATGGGAGTGTTCTCTGATTTTTGGTCTCTACCTTTTCTAATGGTTGTAATGGATTTACATACCCCCCTGCTTCCCCCCAAGCCAATAAACTAATGTTTGTTCTATGCTTCTTGATTAAAATAAGAAAAAAACCCACATTGTGTTGATGAACATCTGTTCAAGACAGTTAAATGCAGATTCATGTTTATTGTTTAATTTGCTGGGTGGGCTCAACATCACTGAATTCTCCCCCCATGGGAATTCTACACCAACTGATATTCAAATAGGCCTGCATTGTTCACCCCTCACTCAGTCAGCATGTCCAAATATTGACAATTTTCTTCTACCACCTGTAGCTGCAATGAATAAGAATAAGCAATGTCCTTTGGAAAAAAAGGCATTGATTATGTCCATAAATAGGATGAAGAAATGCAAATTAATATCCATTTTGGAAACAAGGGGCTCTCTGAACATAAAATTTGAAAGATTTGGGTCCAAAGTGCCTGACAATTTTCTCTAATACATTTAAAGAATGCTTAAAATTAGAGCCATCATTTCAAAAACTCCACATTATTTTGGTCTTGTCCAGTTTTACAACATAATTATTTTTAGTAATAGATTTTTTCAGAAGACTTTTCATGATAAACTACTTCATTTTACATCATTCCTGTGAGGTGAATACAAACGTGGTGGAGGTTTTGTTTGGTTTTTCGTTTGTGGGTTTCTTGGGGGTTTTTTTAGCTTTTTTTAACTGATGAGAAAACAAAGATGGCAGGGTCAGCAGCTCAATATGTCAGCACCCTATGCACTGGAAAATTCTAATTCTTAATAATTTAGGTTGTGTGTACATCTCAGATGACATAAGACATTCAGAATTACAGATCTCAATGCAATTTTCCAAGGTCTGACGAGTTAAGACAGAAAAGAAATGAGAATTCATAACTTCCCTCCTCTGTGGCACATTTTATAGTTAATATAGGCTCACAATAACCATATAAGGAACTCCAAAATAAAAATAAATAAAATAAAAATAAATAAAATAAAAATAAATAAAATAAAATAAAATAAAATAAAATAAAATAAAATAAAATAAAACAAAATAAAACAAAACAAAACAAAACAAAACAAAACAAAACATTCTGCAGAAAAGTCCACCTGCTCCTCTTTTAGCTGGAATTTTCCAACCCTCTTTTGTGTATTCAGCAAAAGCTGAATTCTGATTTTAAGGAGGCAAAGGATAGCACTCACCAAATGGTGGATTTGTTCCAACATTCAAAGTGATGAACTAACACACAATTTTCTCAGCCACAGTCCAGACTCAGGTATAGCAGTGTGGACCCAATTTTCATCCCAAGGGACACCAGGTAGATTGTGAAGTTTCCAGTAAATGCACTAAACAGTATTGAGGACACTTCAAATTCTTTTCTGATGCAGTCAAAAGTCTTACATGTGACCTTGAGAAGTTCATGATTTCTCTGGAACTTACATCTGGGAAATCCTCACAGTAATGATTTCTGTCTTTACATACACAGATCAGGGTCTGTGCCTTCTTACATGTTTATTTCACTAAAAATTCCCAATTAGCACCAACCCATCATTGCTCTCTGAGTCTCCACAATATATAAATACACTAAGAATTATTTGAGCATTCTAAATCATGCAAGTCAATGTCAGGAGACATTTTATCTCATTAAAGAGAATGTCAGGAGCCTCTTCATCCCACTTATTCTGCAATTGGTGAACATTCATCCACCTCACTGTGGGTAGGAACACCTCTCACTTTCAGAAGATATGATATTTTTATGCACACACTTATATGCAGCTGTTATTAAGAATGCAGTCACATCATTTTTTATTCTAATAGTGGGAGTACATAATCAGTTCAAGTGCTTCACTAGTAAGGAGAATTCAAGACAAATTATAAGTCATAGATAATTACTATTAATAGAAAATATGCCTCAAGGAGAATGGAGTTATTAGATAAACATCATTGCAGTGCTTAGTAGCTCAGGAGTGGATAAAAGGAAGGAGAATGACTTGCTCTGGGATTCCTTCACCCTGTAGTAGTTGGAAGGATATTTTTTTAGAATCCTTTCTGCTCCTAGCCACATAAATGCAGATTTCCTTTAGGAGGCATGAGGAGCTCCAGAAGTGCCATCTTGGAGCAGTGCAGTGTTTGGTGCCCTGCTGCAGGAGACATCCCAGCTCCTTGGCCAAAGCAAAGGCTCTCTCACACTCCTGCCTCGAGGGATCACAGCAGAGCCCCTCACAGCAGCACTGCCAGAAATGGGAATTACTGACCAAAATCCAGATCTCACGTAGATGACCTGGCTGCTTTAATTTGAATTTGCAGAGAGGTGACATATTTTGCTAGCTGTGGTAAGCTTTATGCCCTGTACTGGATGAAAAGTTTCCAAGCTTGTTCCTTTTCTTCTGAAATTTCTTATAAATTTTTTTGTTCTTCCTTTCATTTCCACCCCAACAGCTTGATGTCTAAGTGAGGCAGTTTAACAGCAGGGAGACAATCCCTGTGGAATACTGCCCTGCACAAGGCTGCTGGAAGCTGAGGAGGAGCACTTAGGCAGCAGGAACATGAGAGCTGACATTAACACTGGCTCCTCAGTCAGTTTTGTGAGTGAGAAACAATCTCCATGGGAGATACACCAATCACAACCCATGGATCTGTGACTTACATGTGGCACAGACACAGTTCTGTGGTTTTTTTATCAGCACAACCACACAAGCTCACAGACACACAACTCCCCTGCTGGACTGAACAGCAGTGCCAAGTTTGGCACAGTTTGATCCCCTCTGTGTGAAGATGTCTGGGGACATCTGTGAGCTCAAGTGGGAGGCAGTGATGGCCCTCTCCTGCCAGCTGGCTGAGAGGCAGCAGGGATGGCAGCTATGGAACAGCTGCTCTTCCACCTGCAGGAGTCATGGGGCAAAGCTGCTTTCTGACCAGTGGGGGAGGAGACAAATGTATATTTTCTAATTATGCAATTGCACTCTCCTGCTTATTTTCTGTTTGGGAAAGCAGAGAAAATTGGCACAACCAGAAGTTTTGCTTACTAAGGCACACATGGAGTCAGCATCACATACCAGAAAAAAAATAGTCAAGCAATTCTCAAGCTCTAACCAAAGTAATGACAAGAGTTATGATGTCAAGTAATTTGATGCAAAGAAACATAACAGTGGTGTAATAGCAAAGAAATTACAGGAGGAAATATTTGAAGCCAAAGGCCAGATTCCATGATACATATAATTTTTTCCTTTATAAGTCACAGCAATCAGAAGGGGCATGACTTGTCATTGAGACACTTCACAGAAGAGCTAGTTCATGAATTCAGGAACCTATGGTAGCTTCATTTATTCATTGCAGGTGTGCCAGAGCAGCCCTGTGGCCATCATTGGCCACAAACACCCCTGGATGGACATTTCAGTGTGTTCTGCACAGCTCAGCAACTTGACTTGTGCCTGACAACACTGCAAGGTACACAAATAGGTACTCAGAGTAGAACCTGGTTTTGGTACTCACAGCACAAATATTCTCCACCAAAATCCAGTGCATTAAGAACCCCTTATTGGAGTTTTGGACTCTAAAATACTTCATACAAATACAAAGTAGAGAGGTGTGACAATAAAGGCTTAGGCAGCTTCAGCAAACCTTCCAAATTTTCATTCTGCTTTCAGACTCACTGAGTGGCATCCTAAAACTCTCAGTTGGTCATTTCTAAAAGCCCTCATATGGAATAAAATGCTGTATCACATAGTAGTAAGTTACCTAAATTTACCCCTTTTAAATAAATACTTGTTTTAAAAGCAGGTTCTCAAGTAAAGGAAAACCTTCAGGATGGAAGCTTGGGCAAATAAAACACAAAAGGAAAGCAAATAACTCTTTCTGCCAGCATCCTGGTGATAGGTAGCAGGCCAGGAGCCTGAACAATGTGAACTTGTATAGAAAGTGGAAGGATCCCTGTTAAGAAAAGAGGGGTGGGAATCATTGGATAAGGACTTAATATTTCTGAATGACCCCCCCTTTAAATCAGGGGAATGTACAGTCAAACCCATCTTTGGAGCTGTGCCTGTCAAAGCTCTTCACAAGCAGGTTTTCCAGCTCTCACTGTTGATGTTTGGAGCTGTGTTGCCAAGGGAGGAGAGCTGACAATGAAGTGCTGTCATTAAAACCACACAAGTAAACTCTTCTTTCAGGAAACAAGCACCAATGCAGCACAAAAATAGTTACGGATGTTCAGGATTGCTTTGTTGTTGTTTTATGTATATTTTGTTGGCTTTCTTAAAGATGGGAATATCTTTTCCAAATCTGATGTTTGAAAAGTACCCTCATAAGGCTGGCTAAAATTGGAATGAATAGAACTAGAATAAACACAATTTCATATTAGTTTTCTTCTGTTATTATTTTCAGCTCTCCATTTAACTGTGAATGATCATGAACAAAATTTATTTCTCTTCTAATGATACAGTCCTCTTACTCTTTCATGTGGGATCACTCAGATTGAAACACACTAATGAGGCTTTCAGAGCTGAGCTCACATTTCCCATTTTCTTTGAGCATTGCTTCAGAAAGCAGATTTGCTATTCGTGGAAGCAGAGGAGATGAAGAAGCTTTAAAACGAACCCAGGGTGGGTCCAAGGGATGATCCTCAGGATGCACCAAGCAAGGGTGTGGGGGTGGGATGACAGAGGAGGCAGTATGAGCAACCTGCACCCTACAACATTCCAGCAGTACCTAATGTTCTGTTTTTCAAAGGTGCACAGCCTGAGTGCTGACTCATTAATTCACACAGAATCAGGGAGCTGATGAGCCATGCAGGTCCATGCTACACCAGAATAATTCAGTGTAAACCCAGCACTTCCAGCAGGCTGGGAAGCAGAGAGACACCAGGAATGGGTAAGGAAGAGTCTCCAGAAGTTCATTTGTATGCAGCAATAGCAAAGCACCTTGCTCAAACACAAAATAAAACCAAAACCCAGAACACTCGCACAGATACATTTTTAGTCTGTAATTGGTTTTTGCTCAGGACAAAATAAAAGTTAGAATAATGACACCTTGTTTCAGTAGTATCTTAAGACAGCAACAGTGGCTGTATTATTAAAAAGAGGCTAAGCAAGCTATACCTGAATGTTTTAGGTTGGGAAGCTTTTTCTGCTCGTGATTGTATACTGGAAATAGATTCAAAACCTAGAATTGAGTGGTTATAAATCAAGAAGGCTACAGAAACAGTATAAAGAAATAAGAGAGAATCAGAAACTACACAGAAAAAGAATTAGAAGAATGCAGTTCTATAAAAGGGTAAAAATAAAAACCTGTGAATATTAACAGGAAGGCAGGAAGAAAAAAATGAATACTAAACATCATTTCAAACCCTTGAGAAGGTGATTTCAAAGGAAACAGGGAGATAAATGGATGACAACATGCATATTAATGAGCCCAAAGCAATTCTCAATTACAGTTCATTATCATTAACCATTTGAAAAGTAAAAAGCAGATAAACAACTCGGCCTGCTCCAGCAGGAGTTGAAAATTGCCTGGCAAGAGATGCTTCCCTCTCAGGAATTCTAAGTAAAGGCAAAGAGTGTTTCTCTGGCTGTAACACTTAGGATTCAATTCAGATAATAAAAAAAAGACTTGGGGGAAAGGGAATTGAGTTGCATTATCCAGAAGACAACACACTAGTCATAATATTCTGAGCCCTCTGTTAAATACATCCTCCCGTGCTGGCTGGCAATAATATGCTGGTCTGAGCACCAGGTTGCAGTGCAACTCCCCTGACCTTTCCACCTTCATTTAACCTTTCCATCCCTCACCCAGCCCAGCTCACTCTGAAGCAATGCCCTGTCAGCAGGTTCCAGGGTCTGCTGATTGTTTTCCTGGTGCTCAGGACTGTAGGAACCTTTCCTGAGGATTGCTGACTAAATACAATTCCCATGTAACTGCATGCATGCTGGGGATCTATTCACAGCACACACATTATGGGTTCAATGTCAAAAATTCCTTGCCTTGTAAGTACAAAATCACCTGCCTTTCTTAGATTAGGTTTTGAAAGGAACAAGGATATCAGAAGGGGGCAGGATTTAGAAACTGAAAGAGACTGGAAGAGAAACTTTGGGAGCCAAGGACTGGTGTTACTTGCTGTGAAGAGTACAGTGTGCTCTGTTTGTCACACTGAAGTTTTAGAAACTCCTCCTCTCAGAGCCTGTGACTGCCTGCTCTGGTAAGCCTAAGCCATCACAGTCTCCTTGGAATGAGTGTCCAGAGTTTGGTAACTTGCAGAAGAAATCTGCAAAGGATTTTGGTGGAAGGAAAGGAAGGAAAATTCTGGGGCACCCTCCTGCAAAATAATCACGGGTTTGGCACCAATGAAGAGATTGCCAGAGTGCTGCCGTGGAGCCAGCTGACAGGAGGGGTGGAACTGTGCCTCCCCAAGGATCCTGCCCTCCCCTGAGGGCCTGGCAAGGGTTTGTGCCTTGAGGATGCTGTGGGTGTCCCTGTGGGGCACAGAGGATCCAGCTCCACCAGCACCCATGAGCAGATGGGCCATTCTGCCATGGACAAGAAGCAGCCCCCAGCCAAAACATCACTAATAATGTCATCTATTTAAACCTATTCTAAACCTAATTCATCTGTATTCAACATTTTTTTTTTCTATGCCAAAGCTTCATAAATAAATGATTTATAAGCTTTTTTTCCACCAGGCTTTCGACCACACAGAGATAGGATTCTCATGAGTGGCAATTTCTGTTTCCATCAGAATAGATGTATTTATGCCCTAACTGTCCCTATAAAAGTCTGTGACAAGAAAACAGTGGGTAACAGGTTGGCAAAGAAAGAGAAGTCTTGCAGTAATTTGGTGTGAAAACCAGAGGATCAATGCAGTACTTATTTTCATTCTTTTACTTACTAAATCTTATTTGCAAACCTATAACTTTTGCTAAATTCTATGCATTCTTGGTATTTTTCCTCTTTTGATGTTACAAAGTCTGCTTTCATAGCTCCATTCTAGACAAAATAGGAGGCTACTTTGCTAGCTTCTAAATTTTGTAAGATTTTCATAACTGGAGCTTGAAAGAAATTCATATCCTGCCACTGGGTCATCAGTAAAATAATTAGTGATTCCCTTGATCTGAGAAACACTCATTTTAACTTTGTAAAGTAAGTTGCTTTAAACTTTTATTACCATCCTGCATCTAGTATAGAGGGAATAAAACATTTGTGCAACACTAGACCATTACAATTTCCAGGAACATTTTATTTCTTAATCAAAAGCCAAGAGTTTGTGCAAACCATCAGAAATAGTTTGTTTAATGGTGCTGTATGATAAAGTTACCAAAGAATTTATTTGGAAGTTCCATTTCTTTAAACATTACAACATGGTTCTTGCTCTTCGTGGTGAACTCAGGCAACAATTTGGGTCTGTACAATACACACTTCATAAAGCTTTTTTTACCAAAGCTGGTATTGTCCAGTCCTAGTCAGAATTTCAGAACAAGTGCTAAGACTTGGAACAAAGGAACAAATCCATCATCTTGAAACCTTTTCTCTAAGGAAATTAGCAGCTTTGATGCCCAATTCTACACAAATACCTCCAACACATCTAAATGATAATGATCTAAATTTCCAACTTTTTAATAGAGTAAGCAGAACATTACACATATGTAGTTGTTCAATAATTACATTTGATCACTAAAATTCAGGAATTGTATCCTGATATTTTGAAGGCATTTGAGTATTTCTTGAAGGAATTGTTTTAAACTAATGACACAGCAGCTTCTGTGTAGTACATAAATCTGATTTTGTTTTACTTTGTAATTTGATGTTGGAATACTGTGGGATGCTTTCCCATAAGAATATTTATTTCCCAAAGCAATTGTATGTGGTCAGTACAGGGCTTGGAAAAACGGAGCAGAAATAATTAATCTGCATAAAGAACTCAAACTGTAAGACTTGTCCATTTTTACAGACATCCTTCAAACATTTAAACAGAGTTAACCTGTTATAGGCTCTTTGATGAGAAGGGCCCTAATGACATTTTTTTTAGCAAACAGTACCTCTTCTGAATTCAACTGTGTTTAAGCAGGCAAGGCTAGGGTAGAAATCAGGGAACAGAGAAGCACACAATTACAAGATCTATTCAAATAATATACTCATCTTTGAAAGTACCTCCCTGTATACACCAAGCCCACCACGTTCAGGCAGCAATTGATAAAAATGGTTCAAAATTACTTTCTGACAGAAATTTCTACACAAAATTAAAAATTATCACGTTTTCTATTTGCTCATTAAGAGACTTTCCACTTCACTCATAGGAGACCTACACCAACTCACACAACTCCCTGGCATCTCACATATTTATGAAGTTGCATTTACTCTTCATTGCAGCACGTGGTTTTCATGACTTCTGACAAAAAGGTGATATGGGGAAATCACAGAGGCCTTTACCAAAGCCTCTACAGAACCCTCCACAGCAGCTACTGTTCTCCTGCTCCTGAAGCCACTGTCATGTGTGGCATTAGGAAAATAAAAAAGGGAAAAAAAGCCATCCATAATTTATTTAATATTCAATTCTTTCCCCTGCAGCTTTGATTAACAAAGTCCACTATTGAAGGCATTTTTTGCTTGATTGCTCAATATTACAACCACGCTGTGGTTCTTTTGGTTTTTTTTCATTTCAGAAGACATTTCAATGTAACATTTACTATTGAAAAATCCCTTGACTATCAAGCCAACAAAAGTTTCCCCATCGATTTCAACAGGCATAAGCCTTCAAATTCATATTAAGAAATATATTTTGCTGATGTGCCAGTAAGCAATGTGATTAGGGGGGGTTTATTACCCACTGATCATTTCAATGCATAGCTATTGCAATAAAACACTGGGTTTAACTAAAAGCTTTGATGTCATCAGCATCCATGAAAATGGAGCATAACGAATGTGTGAATGGGAGACCTCTCCAATCTGGAAGTTAATTTGCATGACATTATGACCTTGTTTGCATAGCAGAATATTAAAATATTCCTTTTAGCAAACACTGGCATTTTGAAAACCCAGGAAATGCCATGCTGAGATCTTAATAGGTTGTTAGTTATATTTCAGCTTCCCCAAATTTTTTTCCAGATGGGTATAATAAAAGAAAAGAAATCCTTATTATTATAGAGAAAGGGTAGGATTTTTTCCTTTAAACATCCAGAATATTGTTAACATATATTAAGAGACCAGTATTAAGCTATTGTCAGTCCTCCCTGTTAATATTGCACTGTATTTTAGAGTAATACACATGCTGTCATTTCCATAAGAATGTCTGTTGTTCAGGATAAAATTATTTCCTTTATAAAAAGCTGAATATTTTCATTATTATATTCATTAATGAATGAACAGAAGGAAATAAGGCAGGAATACGTTTCATCCATCAGCACAAAATCTTCAGCACTCAAGTGAGCAATAATGCCTTATTACCTTCAAAGACAACTGAAAAGAAAAAACAAACTTGTCTGACAGCCCTAGTCCTTAGTTACCACTTTGGCTGCTGCCCTGCCCTCCTGGACTGCTGACCTGAGGCCATCAGACCTAGGGCTGCTCCAGTGACAGCAAATTTCCCATATGGATCCCTTCAGTCTGCTCCCATCTCACATCTGATGGTGACAGACTTGACTTCTCCAACAGGAAAGCCAAGAAAGAGAAAGCAGAGGTACAATTACATTTAGTGTCTGAGGGAAGTGGTATTTTTGTGAATTAAAATCTTTGTTATTAATGGAATCTCAGCACCAGAAATATTTTCAGAATGTATCATAAATCTCATAAATCCTTCAGTTCTATACATAATGTCACTGCACATGCAGATATAACTTGTACTTGGGAATTCATCAGAAGATTCAGGATGCCAGACATTTTCCCCAAATGCCCAACTTCCAGACTGGCTCTTTGGAAAGCACTAATTCAAAACATACTGAGAAGGGCAAAAAAAGTTTTATGCCTAGGTTCCAAACCCTGCCACAAAAAGGGACATAAATGTCCCAAAGGCAGGCAAAAGATTATCTAATGGCAGTCCACAGCTAGACTCCTATTTTCATACAGAGCTATCTGCTCCTTCAAAAGGAACCCAAGAACAACTCTTGTTTGCTGGAAAATGGTACTTAAATAACAGTCTGTTCTTTTCAAGAATTTAGAGGTGTAGAATATTCCAACTGATGGCCAAAATGTTCTTGTTTTTCTATTTATTCTTTTGCTTCCCTTCTCTTCAGCATGTTAGCATGCTGCTGTTAATGAAAGTGTTACAAACCACTGTATGATTCTGTGATTACCAGAAATACAACTGCGAGGTCAGAGACAAGTGGAATCAAAAACCAGGTGGGTCATTCCCAGTCGTTGGATTGGAGGGGAATGCAGAGTCCCTGGCAGGCACACACAGCCCAGGCCCAAGGGCAGGCTTAGCCCAAACTCTTTTCAGAAGGATTCACACATGGCTCAGACATGCAAGGCACCCAGGGAGTATGGAATCTCTGACATCAGACTTATATCCAACTTATATCCCCTGAGATTCTCCAGATATACAGTCATTTAATCTGCTAAACAAATATTGGCTGTCTTCAGGGAAGGAGATGAGCATTTCACTCAGAAAAGCAGAGGACAGATATTGGAAGGGAAATGTAAAGCTCTTCTCAGAAAGCAGAGGCTCTGACCATGGGAGAACAGGGGGCCTAGCCATAGTCAGGCTGCTGACAGAGCTGCAGGGCCAAGCACCAGTCTCTCTGTTTCCCTTGTACTTATTTTCCCTTTTCTTTTTCTGCTGTGTTGTTCTTTCCCTGTGCTTGCTGCCTTTGCTGCTTTCTAGACTGTCTGGACATTGTCCAGCTGCCAAGTGTCAAACCTACTTGTCTGTGAGATCTCCCCTTCCCTGTGGAAGGACAGAGCCTGGGCTGTTCTAGGCTAGTCCTTTGCTCTTGATTGTTAGAGACACCATCTTGTGCTAATTGTTTGGAAAAAGTGAAAAAAAAAAAAAAAAAAAAAACCCAAACAAACAACAACAAAAAAAACACAAAAAAACAAAAACAAAAACAAAAAAAAAAACAACAACAAAAAACCCCACAAAAAACCCACAAAGAAAACCAACCAACCAACCACAACAACAACAACAAAACCAAACCAAAACAAAACAAAAACCAAAAAAAACCCAAAACCCAAAAAAACCAACCAAACAAAAAATAAACAAAACAAAAACACCCCCAGCATTCTGAAGTGACTTCATTTTCCTAAGACTGGCAATCCCACAGAATCCTCAGGTCCATGTAGGACATGGAGCTGTCATTCAAAGGCAAAACCCCCTTTTTATTCTTTATGGGCACAGAGACAAGTTCTGAAATTTCTGCAGAAGTGTTCTGCACTGGCTGACAGCATGTGCCAGCAGGTCTGAGTTGATGTAAGAAATGTGATAAACCCAAACCCCAGCTCCTCCCAGCACACAAGCACTGCCTTTGAGGAGTGCTGGGTGCATAGCAGGAGCCAGCCAGTGCTGGAGAGCCCTGGCTGAAGGTGAACAGAACAGGAGATGTGATTCACAGCATCTCTAAAAGCACTGGTCTTTCCCCATCATCCCCATTGTGTGCCTGCTGCCTGCAGCCCAAGGGACTGGAGGGGTGGCTGGGAGGGACCCACAGCAGCTGAATGGCAGCAGCTTCATGGCTGTTGTGTTCTGCAGTTCCAGCGTATTTCTGCAGTTCCTGTATTTCAAGTGGTACTGAAAAGGGCACCACTAACACACATGCTGCTTCTGGCTTTTGCAGCAATACCTGAAAGGAAACAGTGAGACCTTTTTTTGTGATTTTTAATGGAAGAAGACAGTTCAGCTTGAAAAGGAGGGACTAGAGCAAATTTAGCCCAAAGACAATTTGAATAGGGACTACAGAATTTGAAGGTAAACTACAGAAAGGTCACTTAATAAATTTGCAAGATTTGGATACTTCATAAAGCCTCTGAGGTCTTGTAGACTACTGACCCAGCTGCTTTCAGAGAAAAACACATTCTGATTGAATGCATGTTGAAAAGATATCTTGAGCAGAGTGCAATGTTGTACTCTTTTATCAGTGACCTGAAAATGGAGTCTTGGCTGCTGCTTCCTGCAGTGCTACTGAGAGCATTATGCCCACTTTGCACGAAAATGGGACAAACTAGATGGGCCAAAAGTGCAGATAAGTCCTGGAGCAGTTTGTGTTTGGTTAGCAGGTTTGGCCAGCATGCTTGGCTTAATAATGTTCTAGATAGAACCCAGGAACTTTATAAATAAAACAACTTTTTTACTATTATTATTATTATTATTATTATTATTATTATTATTATATGAAATGCTGAAACCATAACTTCCACAGAACTATGCAAATAATTTGAAAACTTTTGCCTACATGCCTACATGAATCTGTTACTGGCAAAGTCAGTCACACATACAGACATATGTGTAGATTTAACTTCATGTAGAAATATCATTTCATGTATTTAGAAGGAGCAATTACTCTTTTCTCTCAGAAATAAATAGTACAGTAATTTCTTTCTATTTTGAAGTTCTTCTGTAAAACAGCATAGTTGAGACTGGCTGTTAGCAACAAAAGAATGTGTCTTTAGCAGCAAATGAATGAGTCTGCTTGACAGGAGTTTGTTTTAGAGAACAAAATTTGAACATCCTTATTTTTACCATGCAGATATTTAGTTCCTTCTGCTGGGCAATCCAGACATCCACTTAGTCCTGTCTACAGGTAATCCTAGATCTTGTCTGGGATACATTTGTTACAGCAAGAAGTCAAAGACTTAAGGGTTTTGGCTGAAGTAATGATCATTTCAGATGTCTTTGGTCTGTACTCATTCAGTGGTGTTGCTGACAGGTCACATCACTCCAGTCTTTTCTTTGAGTGAACACATATGATTTTATCAATGCATGGCATGCCACATCCATTTACAGGGCAGGTTATTTTCCCCTTTTCCTAAGGGAAGTAGCCCACTCATTTTTCTTTGACCTTTCATTCCTTCATTTCAGATGGAACACAGGTGCATTTTCCCAAAGCAGAGGAAACCTTCAGGGAGATGAACACTACTGCATCAAGGACTTGTGAACAACACTCAGCTGCAAGTGGTGTGTGGGGACCAAACTGAGGTTCTGCACTCTCTCGTTGGGACTTAGGACCACTTCTTAACAAGGGAAGTTTACAAATTTGGGAGAGTTTAGGTTTTAATTCAGACCCCTTTGTGAAACACCCATTTCACCTCCCTTTGAAGGGTGCTTGGGACTGGGGAAGCAGAAGCTTCCTCTAAGCATCAGTCACTTGGCTTGAGCAGGTGCATCTGATTTCAGACATGAATTATGCCCGTGGTTAGATAACACATCTGAAACCCAGAGGCTCTGCTGCCTTGAGATGGCCATTCCCCCTCCCCCCAAGCTTATATATAGCAAGAATATTTGTGTGTTCTGAATCATTATTTTTCTTTGAAACATCTAAAAATACTATTGCTGGAGGAAGCCAGCCATTTGAACTATGTATATTTAGTCTTCTCCAGCTGCTGGAAATGCTGATAGGATTTGAATTTATCAGAAATTTGGTTTAGGCTGCAGGTTTTTTTCTTAGCAACAGTTGCTATGCAAATTATTCAGAGAGTTTCTGCTGCAATTGATGCTGGATAGGGATTTGGAATATCAGATTCTTAAAAATCTTTGCTGCAAGACACCAAGTTCTTAACCTTTCAATGTGCTGAAATTTGACAGCTATTTCAACAGAATCACTTGCCCTTCCTTACAGCTCTTCAGCCATGAAATCTCAATATTTTCTTGATAATACATAGAAAATTAGTTTCTAATCTTCAGAGTATTACACAAGAGAGCAGTCAAACAGAGATGAAATTGTCTTTCTCTACCCTTTGGTTACCACAGAGAGCTCAGTCCTTTACAAAGGGGAAAACACTATTCTTGCCTAGTGACAGTACCAGACTCTTGGGGGAAAATGGGGGAAAAACCAGAACTCCCATCTAGCATTAAGTCTATTAACATCTTTGTGAAGTTTGGTTCAATTTTGCACTCATTGTACAGAGACAAAAAGCAAGTCATGATTAGGTTAAATCAACTGTTAGAACTGCACAATGGAAGTAGGAATAAAACAATCCCAAACTCCCAAATTTCCAATGCTCAGTGCAAGCCTGTAATAAAGAAATACTGATCATCTTTCTCAGGTCATCTCTTGAAGGTGTTGAATTTCTATTATCTGCTACTATGCACTTATGCAAAAGCTTTGTATATAAACTCTCTTGTTCTGCAAAGAGTGCCAGTGGGGGAACTGACCTCGTGCTTCCACTGCCATTTAGAAGTAGATATTAGATATGGGCTGAGTTCTAATCATATTTCAGTCCAGTTTAAAAGCAAGGATTCAGTGTTGGAGGTTCTGGGTGAGTTAGAACTATAGTTCAATACTCAGTCAAAACTTGTCTTTCAAAAACCCCATGAAGTTAATACACGAGCATTAAGTACTCAGAGAGTTTGTGTTCAGTCTAGAACAAGAAAATTAATCACTAATATGTTGAGCTCAGACACATAAGCATGTTTCTAGGGCTACATATATCAACAAACTTGCCTTAACCTGGGAAAAGGATGACTTCAAGACAGACTTTTCAGCTCCCTGAGAAATTTTATATGACAAACATTATCCCTTTTCTCATTCTACTTAAATAGAGGGGCAGGGCAGATCATCACCAGGGACCTATTGATATTTTGTGAACTGCAAACATGTGAAAAGATGTGAGAACTGCAGGTCTGTGGTTCTGTTTTATTGCTACAACACTGATCGGCTTAGAGGAAACCTCTGGACTCAGTGGCAAGTCCAAGCTGCATCCAGAGGACTGACTAAAATGACTAAGGTGAGGAGATGCTAGGAAAAAAGCTAACCCTGCCAAAACTAACTAGGAGGTGAAGAGTAACAAATGTACAGAGATCTTCAAAAACTGTAAGGAAGTTGGACTACTTAGGAAATTTCCCCCTAAGTTCTGTACCTCTGCTGGGTGCATTGATATTGTATAACTGGGAAGTTTGAGCTCAATCTCTACATGCCCTTCTGTAATCCATGATTACTTCTGCAAATGTCACAGCAATTAGCCAGATTCTTATTGTCAGAGACTTGTGCACTTCTGTTTTGTGTAAACAATCAATGAACAAGGAGTCCTCTTCCAAGGGCATGACAGGCAAATACATTACGTAATATCTTACATTAAAGAAGTGGCAAGCATAACACTTGGGATCTTCTAAACTCTCCAGCTAAAAATTGTGTATCAGAAAAAAAAATAATAAAAAAACTGTTACTGTGAAGAGAAAAATCTGGGTTTCAATTATTGTGTTAAGTTGCATGCAGTAGAAGCAAATTCACAGTTTAGTTGCTCCTGTCCTCACTGCCATAAGCCACTGCAGATGTGCAGATGTGCTGCACACTGAACCTTCTGTGTCAGCTGGGGAAGGTGGGCCTTTTGGGAGAATGACAAGGAGCATCACAGAAGCCTTTTGTACAGGTAGCTCTGGGAGAGGGAAGGAGTAACACCTACTGTAGTAGCTTCTTTGTAAGCCACGAGCAATGAATTTACTCACTGAACTGAACTAAGAGACAAAATGCTAATAAAAGCTTGCCTTGGGCAACAACTTTTTTTTTTTTTTTTTTAAAGAAGTTCTATTGCCATCATCTCTGAGCATTACAAAATCTTCCTCTGACTTTATTCAGCAGAATGTTTGCTCCTATGGCAGAAGGGCTGCAGTGCCACTCCTGGGGTGAACACCCTTTCTTGGGCAGGGTTCATGGCACCCTGTGTCAGACACATTTCATCAGGGGCTTGGGACTCCTTAAGGACACAGGGGAGAAGCTGGTTTGTTCTGGGTACAACTACTCCCACAGTGGGGCAGTTGTCTGAAACAGCAGACAAAATTTATACCCTAAAAATGAGTCTGTGAGGAAGTCTGGCTGAGCAAGTCAGATGCAAGCACCTATTTGGTAGAGAGGTAAAATTAGGTGAGGAAAAATTCCCTACCATTCCATCTTCAGTCTCAGTCTTGTGCATAAGCTGTAATGTATGGAAGAAGTTATCAGACAGAACAAAAATGAGTATTTTAATGACTGTTTTTGAACACTGAATATCATGAGACAGGTTCCTTTATTCTGCTAATTCCTAATATCAGGGTAGAAGGCTTCCTTCTGTCTCAAGAATTGTCTGTTCTATTATAGCTTGAGCCATTAATAAATTTCTGAAAATTTGTTTCTCCCAGGAATAAGCACAGTTCTTTGAAGCCTTTTGGTGCATTATAGGTACATCATGCTTCACAGCCAGTCACAAAACAGGGTCTTTCACTAATGGGTTCACTGGATGGGTCACCAAGCAAAAAAAGAGCAATATCCAGTTGCATTGTGTCCCCTCACACGATGGGGATTCATTGTGTTCTCTGAGTGAAGAATAAAGAAAATTACTCCCTGCTTCTTGTCTGGGCAAAACTGTGCTCATTTAGGACAGGTGAAAAGAACTAGATGAGTTTGGCCATTGAATTTAAAGTACTGGCCTTATGTACAATAGGTATTGTATGCTATGGAAAACCAAGTTTATCTTCAGGATCATTTCTAGAAGCACAGTATAAAAATAGTGAAAAACCTACAACTATATGTTTAAAATTGTAATATGGTCCCTGGAAAGATTGAGGAAAGATAACCCTAACTCCACATAAAGGTTTCAGCACAATAGGCTGTGTTTATTAAAACATTTATTCATTTTTCATTTCTTGTAGGAATTAAAGTGAACTATTATCTTATAACTTATTATAAGTGAACAAGTTAGATAAAATACTATATAGATTATTATCACATGGCAAATTTAGTGTTATTTTAATGACTTCACTGCTAGACTGGAGGTTACCAAGATCCATTGTGAGATTTGAAAGCTGAAGTTGATTTTCCACCATAAAAGACCCTTATTCCATCCTCCTCCCAACCCATTGCTTAGATATCTCCTATTTTGTCTTTTTACATAGCCTCAGCAACCCCAGCCTAAGAAAACTAATTGCTTTGCTGTTTTTGAAATTGCTGTGAGCATTCCACTGTAGAGAAGCTGCTTTTCTAAAGCAAACATATATGAGTTTCTGAGATAGAAAGGCTTCAATTGACATCAGAGGGCTTTAGAATTGCTTCTTACTGTTCATATACTTTTTTAACAAGGCTGAATTCCCTTTGTAGAAATCATTAGTGAAAAATTCTTTAGCAGACTACATTCACTTCAGTCATTTCAGTTGCTGTTTATTCTGAAATGATTTAACACTCAAAGCAAACGAAGGCCTGATGCAGTAAAAGAAAACTTCTGTGCATCTCTGTGCCCCTGCACACAACAAATCCAGAGAAGACAGAGCAGAATCAGAGCAAGAGTGATTTGAACCACAGCTGTGATTGTTTCTGATATGTTTATTACTGACCACTACTGCTTGTTATGCTGATTTAACAGAGTTGTGGTATTTTGCATGTCTCACTTCCTACCTGTTTCTGTAGAAGTCAGATCAATTTATCTGACATTCATCTCACAGCTCAATAAAATGCCCAAATCCTACACTCAGCTAAGAAAGTAAACACATTCTCCAGTTAAAAGCTATTCTTTTCTATGAATCTGTCTCTAGTGAGAATCCTTTCCTCATGATTTTCAGCTCTGGAAGGCAGGTTTGGGACAGTGTGATGTCAGACCTCCTGCACCTTCCACAGTCTATTGAGCCAGCCCTGACTGATATGGTCCTGACAGCTGCTGTAAATTGAGTAACAACTAAATCTTTCCCCAAATCTCTTAACAGAGATCCTTTCTGCCAATGACAAGGCCAGCCAGTCGACCCTGAAAAGCCCAATAATGCTACCACTCTGGATTTCACAAACTCAAGGCACAGATAATCGAGGTGGTCAAGCTCACATCTCACCTCTTTTCCCTTTTTAGAAGCACATTTTTTGACAGCCATCAGCTACTGAATTAAGTACAGACCTGAAGAAACCTTTCATTCCAGGATAAAATCATAATATATGTGAAAATCTAGAAAGAAAAAGAAACAAAACCGTGCAGAACTTCTTTTCTATTTTCTTTATTGGATTCCTACTGAAAAAAAACCTCAGAGACAAGCACAAGCCCACAGAGCAACGCATTTAATGTTTTCAGTATTTGACAACTTACTGCTTAAATGATGAGGCCAGACTTGGGGCATAAACCAGAGAAGTTTGATATGCAAAGCAAAGAGGGAGCTGAGCACATCCCGTTCCATCAGCATTCCTGCAGCACAAGCTTTGGTTACCTGGGAGCAACTCTTGTGGTCATGCACAGCCCACCGTGGTGCTTAATGCAGCTGTGAAAAACACCAGTGCTCTCCTTTCCAGCTGCAATAAAGGGTGATGCTTGCAGGGCAGGGCAACATCAAACAGAAAACTAAGAGACCCTCAAACAGCTTGGGGTGGAGTGAAAAAATTCTTCTCTTTATCTTCAGTTTCTTTAAACAAAAACAGAGGAACTGAAAAAAGGAAATCTGACTCTGCCTGGAAATTTTCAGTCTTCATAAAGGCATGTGTGAGAGATGTAATAAAATTCCTCTGAACTTGGTTTTCAACATTTTTAAATGCAACAGTTTCTGTTCTTTCTCTGCTCTTTAAACTGCTTTGTCACAAGAGGCTGTCCTACACTTGATAAATTCCACGTTAATCAGCAGGTGCCTTAATTTATGACTCAGAAGAATAAAAAAAACTGGTTAATCAGTCAAAAATGTATATAATCAAATAAAGAAAAACTCACAGAACCTCTGGGACACAGTGTCTGGAGGTGATTAATAATTAACGGTCCCATTTTCAAAGGGAAGTTTTATTCTTAGAGGTGACGAATTTTCCAATCCAAGATGCCATTTTCCTTATTGCTTTAATATCTTTCTGGAGTAAAGAGAAATGTTATTCACAAAAATCATAGCTCTCAAATAAAATGAAAATGGAAATGCATTTTAGTACCAACACTTGCTTTCCTGAGGTTAATGTGGAAATTTTCATTTCCCTCACTTTATGTATTTCAAAGGAGATTAGGCTGGTACTGTACACGAAGAATATATTCAGAAATTAATGACATTAATTAATTATAAACACTGTACAAAAATATATTCTTACTTGTCAAAATGGCCTCCATCTTAAAACAATGCCTATAGCACATTTGCAATAATGCCATTCACAGTTTTCTGTATTCTCTCTCACTCCATGCAGAGAGATGTTTGACAACTGAGATGGGTGATTAAAGAGAGTGCTCCCATTCTAATATAAAATAAGATTAAATAAAAAAAAATAGGTGAGGTAGGATATATTTGATACATAGTAAAGAAATCAAGATGCTGCAACACTTCCTCCTGCCTGCAGAACAGATTAGCAGAACTGTGATTAACTGTCCCTAGATAAAAAGAATCCAGTTAACAGTTTCTAGTGGACCGTGGTCAGTAGAAATGACTCGTAGTTTTACTATCCACAACTCTAACACTTAAAACTCTGTGACGAAGTGAAAAGCACAGCATAACCTTCAGCAGTAAACCTCTTTCAGAAAGAGCTCGTGTGCTTAGACTGCCAAGTGCATTTAAATACCTTCCTAACAGAGAAAGAGAAATTCCCTGTGTGAGCAGGCATCAGCTCCACCCGGATCCTCCAGCCCAGCTCAGAATCTGCACCAGCTCTGCCAGAGGGCTCTCGGGGGCTCTACCAGCCTTCCTCACAATTCCACCACCAAACCCAAGGCAGGATTGATCTCCCAGTCTCCAACAGAGCACACCCCTTGCTGGATACTGCTTCATCATCCCTGCTAGAAATTACTTTTCCCTGGAGCTTAGGGAGAGGCTTCTGGAGAGAAAATCTCCCTTTTGGCAATGTATCAGGCTGCCCCAAATGGCAGGTATTTTCAGAGGACTTGTTCCTGCAGGAGGATAACCTCCCTACAAGGTCTTTACTCCTCTGCTTTACCCAGCTCCCCCAGCTGAGCTCTGCACCAGCATATTAGCATGCACAGCATCCCCTTCTGAAAAGCAGAAACATTTCCAGCAAGGGCACTCCGTGCGAGCTGCTCTAAGTGGCTTTGCCTTCTCCTTAAAATATGCTTAAAATAAAGCGCTTCTCAGCAAAATAGATTCCCTGTTATTCCTCTCCCTGTGCACTGCATTCAGAGTCAGGACATTTTTAGACCCTCTGCACTAACTCCTGTGAGTTTGCATCCAGCCCCTCTGCCTGTTTGTGGAGGAGATGTTGCTGTTCCAGGCTGAGGCACCTGCCCTGTGCCCTCCCTGTGCTGCTGTGGCACCAGTGCAGAGCAGGCAGCCCCTGCCAGTGGGCTCTGGGCTCTGCCAGCACAGCTCAGCCCTGGGATGCAGCTCTGTGCCATCATTTCAAAACCAGGACAGAGGATATTGGTGATCTGATGGCTACACATGACATGGGAACAGGCTTCAAGTATTCCTGTTGGATGTTACTCTCCACTTGGAAGAAATAGTAAGAGGAAATTTATTGGCTCTGTTTATAGTCTTCGTGTCCTAATTAGCAATCTTCAAGTGCCAAAATCATTTGCCAGATCCTTCCAGATTTCACCATACAAATTACAGTTTCTGGATAGGTTCAAAACCACTGCTGACTTTAACATATCAGAGGTTGTTATATCTTTACTTACACAGAGAAGAGAGTTTACAATTAGGTTCTGCTGCCAAGGTTTTCTTGTTAAAGATAAATAAAACTGTGACCTCTAGCTATTAATATTAATTTATAACAATTATTTTTATTGTTTAGTAATCATGGCTACAGATCAGATATTCATATCGGTTTGCTTACAATTATTAAAACTATTAAATGAGGCCAACATATATGCATTTATACTGCTACATTTACATACATATATGTGGTTTGAATGTCTCATCTCTGGATATTCAAAACCCACCTGAATGAATCCCTGTGTCACCTGCTCTGGGTGACCCTCTCTTGGACTGGACAATCTCCAGGGAACCCTTCCAATCCCAATGATTCTGTGATTCTGTGCACATGCATCCTGCAGGTCCACACCTACTTCAAAGAGCAGATATTGACCAAGACTATCCTAAATATATTTTTTTATGCACAATGGTACAACAGAATCTACAATTTCATGTAATGACACAACTGGATTTGAGCTACTAAAATTTCATCCCAGAAGAAATAGAAGAATAGCAAAAGAAGAAATTTCTGACTTTGTCATAGAGTATGGATTATATTCTGTTAGATCTTAACTACAATTTGAAATATTTAAAATCCTTTACACAATCCCTATGAATTTTGTATTTGCCATTTATCTTTGACACTGCATAGAGGAGTTAAAAAATTAAAATTATCTATCACTTAAACAGAAACAACACAACACAATCAAAGACAAAAGATCCAGGTTGATACTTCAGTTTAGTAAAATACTTAAGTGTCAACTCCTCTGAATTAACTGGGACTATTTACATACTCTAAGTTATGTGCTTTGGGCTGAAGGCCAAAGGAGAGTGGGGCTATATTGATGATTAGTTTGGAAAGATTTCACTTTCTGACCCCCTCCTGGCCCAGCTCAGTCTGGAGGTGAGCGAGTGGCTTTCACCAGCCCAGAGGATGGGCATCTCCAGGGTGACTGCACAGCACTGAATCCAACCCAGCCACCAAGAAACTCAGGAGCAGAAGAAGGCTTTGCCCCCCTCCAGGGCTGCTTTGCTGTCCCAGCCAGCACAGCTGGAGTTACAGCAGGAGCAGATGGAAAACATCAAGACACTGTAGGTGTTTGCTACTTCACCACTCACAGGTGCTTGGGCTTTATTATGCTGAGCACAGAATAGGAATGAGACTGGCAGAGAAAGCAATACAAGCTTAATGTAAAATACCTTTTAAAATACTGACTGATATATTTTTAAATTTGTTATAAATATAGACAATACAACCTCTGGCAAAGCCCTCAGACCTTCAAATCTATACTTAGCTCAGCAAGTGAGCAGGAGTAGAAGCTAAAATGGAAGTGATGGTATGTATTTTAAGAGAACTAATAAATCATTCATCAGTCTCTAATTATCCTACTCTATAATCAGAGAATCAAGCAATAAGTATTTTGTACCCAAATTGAACACTTCTACCTGGCCATTGACTAAAATTGGGAAGCACTTAAAGACTTCTGTTTTGGTTTAATTATAGACAGCCCAATTTCAATCTATTTATTTTGTGATTTGCATCTCATCCTGAAAAACCCATATGCATTTCAGCATCTTTAACTGTGTGATTAGACCAATGACATTAATATCTGCAAGACTTTTTCTTTTATTTTGAATAACATTAGTCTGGTACGAGAGATTAGTTCTGAAAATACTTAGTCACACTTTACTGTATTTTAATAAAGTTCTTCAGCACCCAAATGTAAGAAAAATACAAGAAATATTTTATTTCCTGACATTTCCTCGTTGTAATTAATGTCTTTTAAAGTACATTATTTCTACTACAACCTGTGAACTCTTAACTGGGACCCCAGTAAATTTATTATGCAGCCATCCCTAGAATAAACCCCTTAAAAAACCTTAGAGTGATAGAAATCACTCTGATATCAGAATACCCCCTCAAATTTTTACATGAATATGACATAAAAAAGTTGGGTAATGAAAATAAAACTTAATGACATTTTACTAATTCTGAGAAAACATTAATTAAAGTAATTCAGAGGTAATGGAGACTTGGTTTAAACTAAATGCCAAGTTGTCTTAAAACCTCTCAAAACCACACCTGATCAATTTTTTCAACTGTGTTGGGTTTGCATGGCCTGGTTTTTGGTTTCAGGGGGCCACAGAGGTGGAGAAGCTGCTGGAAGCTTCCACCACATCCAGCAGAGGCATTCCCTGGTGGCTCTGAAGATGGACAGGCTGCTGGCCAAGGCTGGGACAGTGAGAGAGGTTGGTACTGCCTGTGTGATAACACCTCCTGTGTTGTCAGAGATGGAAATATTATCATTTATGACTTAAACATTTCCATGAAGGACTTTTAGGACTGTATTACGAAAGCTGCAGAGAATACCACCCCACCCTGGATGGGCCTTTTCTTTGCTCTTCTGGGTGTATGTGTGTGTAAAGTATGTCAACAGTGAACAGCAAAGGTGAGAGAGATCTTGCTGTAATAATGTTCTTGAGCTAAAAAAAAAAAAAAAAAAAAAGTTATGAGAACTGTTAAATAATTGTTATAAGAATTTTCAATTAATCTGGTCATAATCCCATCAGGAACACAAACTCCTGAAAATAGAATTCCAGATCCAGATACCACAGGGTTCAGCTTTACATAGTGTTGTTTTGGCTTTCTAGTGGCAATGAACTAGTCTTGCCAAAGAATAAGATCAGATACCAGGTCCTTAAATTTTAACAAGGGAAGAAAGCTGACATTATTCCCTGCTTATTGAAATCTCATCCATATCATCTTCATAATGTAGAATCTTTCATTGAGAAGATAAAAAAATAACACCATGAATTATCTTGACAATCCATACCAGTTTTATGTCCTGACACACAAATAACTGGTACTGACAGTTAATATTCTCATGTTGGATGTGAAGAGCCTTTTTCCTTGAACTCGTGAGAAATAGAGCAGTCACACAAAAAAAAACACGGCAAAAAAAAGTTTTGGCTGGTGTAAAGATGTGTAAAGATGTGATTATGCAAGGGAAAGGAATAGAAACAAAAGTTTCACATTTTCTATCAGTTTCTGTGCTTTGTTCTGCCTACTGACTCTATTGACTGGATGTGAATGTCAGCAGGTCTCCTGGTACTGATAGGAAGAATAAAAAGAAGAGATTCTTCTAATTTTTTTCTTGTTTTAAAAAGAATGAATATACATTACAAAGAATTTGTTTTATAAACTCATGCATTTCCATTTCTATTTATTTTATTAGGTGTTTGGTCAAAAGCTGCATTTGTAAAGTGTAGATGCAGGATAATAATATTGCTGGAAAAAGTAAGGATTGACTTAATGCTGGAGCTTGTCTTGTTTATGAGGTATGACTTGAAATCCTGGAGACACTGAAAATTAGGATATTTTGAGTGCATGTGTTTTTATATTTCTCTTGATAGTCTTACAAAAAACAAAAAAACCAAACCCAAAACAATCACAAAACCTGCAAAGCTGCTTCTAAAAGACAGACACACTTTTCCTTGGAAGGTTAGTTATCTGTCTACTCATGCCTGGTGCTAATCTTCTGAAGAGTCTTGAAAGGGGCTTTGAAGTGGCAGCAGGACAAGTGCCAATATCCCCAGCAAGTCAATATATTAATTCCTCTGAACACCGACTCAAGACTTTGGAAATGCACATAAAAGGCCGAGGCAGAAATGACACTTATAGCTGCATTCATTAAGAGCAAGTTCATACCCATTTTCTGCCTAATGAGCATCCAAGATAAATCAAACTTACTGAGCTCCCCGAGCTTTGATTTAGAGAGATCCTTAATAACCTAGGGCATAAGATATAAGTGCAACTATAGCTACACCATCAAAACCAGGCCAAGAAAAAGGTCTTGATCCTTTGTAATGGCTAAACATCAATTATCATATGCCATGACACTGAATTTCAGAAACCTTGATTTATTTGCTGATTTGGGAGTAGTTTCTATTCTAAGCAAACAACTGCAAATTCTGAGCTGATGAAAAATGTTGCAATATAAATAAATGTTTAGAATATTAAATTGCTTCCATAATTCACCCATGGCATACAGTCACTACATCTCTAGCCCTGTATAAGAAGTTATTTAACTAAACATATAAATAGCTGAAGAATGGTGCTGGGAGATTAAGACTAGGAATTGAGCATATAATGCATGTATTAAAATTACATAATGTTAATGCTCTTTTAAAGAGCAGTTTCTGTAGAGGAATTGAACAAACATGCTGACTTACAAAAATGATGGATTCAAAGTTCAAGACCAGCCCCATTAATAGTGCTGCAATATTTTTTTTCCAATTCGAATTTGACAGTGTTTCATAGCTTTGACTTTCAATTCTCCACGTTTTGTTACAGCAAGATCCATAAGGTGTTTTCCTGGATAGATTTGTTCTCAGCTTAATTCAGATGCACATGTGCTATCCCACATTTTCACAGGAGCAGTAGCTGCACCAGGAGTGCTTCTCACATCTTGCTTCTCCTCCTGTGGTACTACACCTCTGCTGACTCTTTTCTGTGTGAACCTTGTCTTCATTTTTCTTGGTGTACTTTTCACTACCAAATTTCTGTCAATTAGCAAGCTTATGTCTCATGCCTGCACACTTGAAACATAGATGTCAATGCATGGACACTCTCAGGTGCCACAAGTTGTTTCTGCCATTGTCATGACCAGTTCAGGGATATAAAGTCCTGCTCCCTTGCTGAAGCACAAATGCTTCTGCACAGGCCATGCTGGGACCAAGGCTTCCTGGTGGTGAGGCAAGAAAAACTGAAATAAAACTTTCTCTTAGTGCTGGTGGGGCATAAACCACCTCTTTTGTGTGGGACTGTTCTACACTACAGCAGTCTGACAGAATTATCAAGGAGTAGAGAATACATGTAGATACTATATCCGAAGGTCAGAGAGAGAAAGGATGAAAATTCACCCTTCAGAATCTTTTTAAAGATTATAGTTTTCATTGGTTTAATATATCCTCCTCCACAGCAGTAAACCTATGGTAAGACAAGTTGAAAGGAGCAGACAAGTTGAAAGGAGCTTGCCTGTTGCGCATTTCTATGAATTGTCTGTCCCTATCACTTCACTGGAAAAACTCTCTTATGTGCTTATAATAATGGAAGAATCCAGCATATTTTCCAGCAAACTTAAAGAGCTTCAACATAAAATTTGTTCTTTGGTGGTTTGTTTCCTTTTTTATTTTTTTTTCCTAAATTTTAATGCAAATTGAGTAGAATTACCTGAAACACCTGTTTAGTTCTGAGTCCTTGCTATTGCTTTATAGTTTCACTACCTACTGTAAAGCACAGCTTCCAAACTACAGCACTAAAAGCCTTCCAAGTTATTCCTGCTGTTTGAGTGACATAAGAGCATCTGATATTTAATTCTTACCATGATGCCATCATTGCCATCTAACAAGAACACCTTATAGTCAAGAAGTACTTGCTTCTTACTCATTATCAGGACAGCTCTGTCTGCATCTTTGCATTTTCATGTTGAATTCTCTAACAGATAATTTTGTGAGGATTGGACATCTCACAAACATATTTCACATTTCTCTACAGTACCCTCAGACACCTCTCACTTGAATTTCAACTGCAGTGGTTGCTATATAGTAGGTGAACAGACAGAATCTGATAAGGGCTTCCTTGTTACATTGGCTGACTCTTGCCCTCTGAGAGCTTTAGCTTTCCAATTTCTTCCTCCTGTAAAAAACTAATGAGGTCCCTTCTGTGCTGCTCCATATTGTCAGTCATTCTTCATTGCAGTGGTCTTTAAAAAGCTTTTCTGTCAAAGAAGTTGCTCTAAAGGTGTTAACTTGGCATACTGAAATAAATGCATTCATTCACCTTAATTATAAAAACCGTCTCTCTTTATAACTCAGTAAAAATCTATTTGGGTAAATAATACTCTAAGTTATAATCCAATTTTAGCACACATTTTTCCAAAGAGATTTTTTTTTCCCTTTCATTGTTGAGAGCAGTATTGTTCACTATATAACAGCAATTATATTTGGTTTACATACTTTTTCTAATTTTGTACATTTTGAATAAATCAAAACTTACAAAAGAAATAAAAGAGGCTGAGAGTTGTGAAACCACATAACCTGTGTTTCTTCACTGAAGACCTCTCAAAACTAGGCTTCTAATCTTGTGCTTTTGGCACTTGCTATTTTATACTGACTTTGTACTAGTAAATATTTTTCCCTAAGTTCACCCACATGCAGTAAATAGTCTAGAAGGTACAATTAAAGAAATTTTATACATAAACTGCCCCCCTGCCATATTACACATTTCAAGTGGAAATGCCCACTTGAGCTTTGTGTCAATCCAAGGCTGTTTTTCACTAAATGTTTGCTTTGATTAGGTTTCAAATGTATGAAAAGGAGTTGGTGAGGCATCTCCTGTTTGCAGCATATTTCTCTATAAAATCTTGTGGAGGTCAAGAAACATTTTAATGAAATGTTCTACTAAGCAGTGTCATTAGATATTTTTTTGAGAATAGGTCCTTGTACATTAATTTTCTGAGGAGTAAACTATGTTGTGTTTTTTCTCAGTTTAAATTGTTTGATTAAACTCAGTCACATTTAGGATTGAAAAGGCTAGTGCTTCCTATGTAAACATTAAAATAGACATTAATGACTTTAATTTTGTCTTCTTGCAGTAGTTGACATTTTAGTGATTTCATAGGCAGTAAGAGAAACCATCTCATCATTGATATAAAGTTCTGATAAAGGATTGGAAGGGAGATGGCTCTCAAAGCAGAATTCTGTACCAATAATAATAATAATAATAATAATAATAATAATAATAATAACCTCAAAAGAGGTAAAAATGCACACCAATATGTCTGCATTTCACACTTTTCCTCCCTGCTTATATCAGTTCCCACTTTGTTTGAACAGGGCGCTGGGCAGGGACCAGATCAAGCTGTAGCAACCCAGCTGAACTCAGCTCAGCTGGGCCAGTTACAGGTACTGGGCAGCTAATCCTTACACCTACAAAGGTGTTGATACTATATTCAACAGTAAAAAACTATGGGTTGCATTCAAAAATATCACTTGGATCATCTTGGATTATCAGAGACCTTCAGAAATTGCATTGGTAGAGCTCTCCCTTAGAATAAAGGGCAGCATTAGATTATAATACAGTTTCAATTCCAACTAATATTTATATTCATTAATAACGTCCAAAAAATTGATTTTCAGTTGTTTGGGGTTTTGACTCTACAGCCCAGTGATTATTTTGTCTGCTTCTAGATGAAAACAATCATTTCCTAGTATATTGTAAGCATCCATGCAAACTATGGCAAATGCAGATTTGATGTTGCAAAGCTTGGCATATAAATATAACAACTGTGAGGTATTTTTCTATGAATTAAATAGATGGAATAGGAGTTGTAGTTGAATCACTGTGGTTCAATGAACAAGAAAAAAAATAAAAGTTCATCAAGCAGCTTTCTATCTAACATCAAAATTTCAGTTCTGCCTAACACCAGGGGCTCTGCAAGGAAATTCAAAACATATAAATCATTATTTAATCTGTAACAGCAAAAACCAAGCAACACAAACCAGAAAATAAACCAGGAGAAACCCACCTTGGAAGGCAATTGAGTAGAAACAAGGAGCCCTGGGCAGAAGAAAAGCTTCCATCTACCATACTCTGCTCTTCTATTGCCTGGAAATGTCTGCCACTAACACCTGGAGCTTCAATTTTCCAGCACAGCTGTTCTGTGATAATTACGCAGGTTTTGCCCATGTAATTTCAGTAGGTATAAAGCTAAACATAAATAATTTTAAAATAGGAGGAAAAGGAAGAAGAGTTCTCTTTCAGATAAGGACTATAAAAGAGATGAATGCAAAAGCTAAGCTAAAAACCATACCATTACATCCCTTTGTTAATGATTGCCCCAGTGCATTCCCTGCCTCCATTTGCTACCCCTCACTACACCTGGATTTTTAGCACTAAGCAGGTCATGCAAAAATTAAATTTGAAAATGTGAATATCACTTAAATATTCATGTGGCTGTTTCTACAACAGCCTTGGACCTCTGGAGCAGGACTGTGCATGCAGGGGAGCTCTGGCAGTGCACTGCAGTTGTGCAAGCAGAGCTCCATGCAGTGACATCAGCAGTCAGGAAGCACATGGTGCTCCCAACTGGGGGACAAAATCACCTGACAAGTTTTCTTGTCCCCATCTCTAGGAAGTGAGGAAGGTACTGGAGTAGGAGGAGTGGGTGAGTCCAACACTGGGGTGGGATCCAGCACCTGGCAAGGCAATGTGTGCATTACCTTGGCTGCACAAACCTCTGTGACTTCAAAACTGCATTTGCAGGGAGGTTCCAGCTTAGCACTGCACCCACTGAAATCTACAGGCTTTGGGGCTAACTGAACTCCACAATTGCACTCTTCTCAGTCCAGATAAAGGCACCAAGACCGGGAGAGGAAGTAAATGTGTCTAAGGTCACCTGAGAAGTCAGCAGGGTGTTGGCTTCCAAAGCAGCAAAATTCAGCTTAGAGGAACACATTTAAGTTTAAGAATGTTTATGACCCATGGTCTTAAGTGGATTCTGAAATGTATGGCTGAAAAAGAATGGATTTAAACATGTTTTAAGCGTCTATCTGAATATAGATTGAGATATTCTGACTCTACATCTTTTAGTTCAATCAAAGGCAAGTATTTATAGAAGGACAGGTGAACTGAAGTTTTTCATAATGATTTTTTGTTATTTTTTAAAAATATGTTTTATTGTTTCTTATTTCTGTAACTATTTCTTTCAGTTTACTCCCATTCACAGTCACTAATTTTCCTTGTCTTCAAATAATCAGTATCAAGGCCTCCTAAATGCACTAAACATTGTGTGGTTTGATAATTTTTTTTAAAGAAAAGTGGTATAGACCCTCAAGAATTTTGAGTAATCTAGAACTTCTCCTTTCAGAACTTTAGGAAAAAACCATCATTGCAGATCAATCTGAAGATACAGGTGAGTTTATTGGTCCATAGGAACATGAACTGTCATTAAGCATATCAAAGTGCAAATCATCATTCTAAGATCTGAGCCCTAAACAAATATTTCCTTCCATCTGCAGAGCAGGAAGGACAGTAAGCAACAAAAATGATTTCCTTATTTTTGAAGTATAACTGATTGACACACCACGATGCCAGGAGTCCACTCCTTGCTTTCTGTGGGGAGAGCTGCCCTGTTGTTTAAGGACAGCTGATCTTGTACTATGAAAGGTCCAGGAGGCTGCAGATCTCTAGTCAAGACTTCACCTCCAGAGCAGCAGTGAGAGTGAAGGAGATAACCCCATGAGGTGCTTGTATTCCACTGCAGATAAACCCAGCTGTGGGAGGAAAAGCCTCCTGACAAAGATCTCATCAATGATCACTGCTGGATTTACAAGTCTTCTGTAATCCCCAAAAGCTCCCAGTTGTGACCTTTGTTCTTCTTGGTGGTTTTTGTAAATTCCACAATGGGTTTTTTAGAAAATAGATTAATATCCCATTCTTCCTTTCAGATATCAAACAAGAAATCCTATTATTATTTAGGAAAGAATTCCCCAATTTTGGCTTGACAGATTAAACTTTGTGGTGATGTTTGGCAACAGCGTGGCAAGGCATAATTAGTTGTTGCCTCTGTGGATTAGAAAATCTGAGAAACTTGTCAGTAACTGGGTTTTCTTTTGAAATACTGTACTTAAAGACTTTAAAACTCAAGAGACAATCATCCTCTCTAAGTTTCTGGGCATCAGCTGGTTTATCTCTTTATTTCATTTTTAATAGATAATGGGTTCAAAGAAGTGCTACTTCCAATTTTCAACACGGTTCTAGAAAGAGCAGTCATATGTCTTTGATGGACATTGTAAGTAAGCCTGACTCTTTGAAAATAGTGCAATTTGTTCTCATGAAGATTCTCAGTTACATTCCCCTGAAAGTTTCTACTCTTTTTTTCTCTATCTACTAATTTTTTGAAGAGGAAAAGGATGATGAATTAAACCTTATTTTAAAATGAAAGAGGCATAAAGAGAGAGAACTTTTTTATACATCATCACTTCCCTTTTACAAAAATCCACCACTAAGTGACAAGTGCATGTCTTATTTTCTTTATTGTGGCTGTAAATTAAAGAGGGAAAAAAAGTTAAGCCACTGAATTTTGTTATGTCTATTAAAGGGTTAACAACTGTGCTTTGATATATTACTGAAACACATTAAATTAGAAATCAAATTGGAGTCATATATTTTACAAAATATTTCCATTTAATCACACGAGCAGGACTTGTAAATAACAGAGCTCAAAGCTTTGGAGCAGATGGTCTTTCTGTTTTAATTCTTCATCTGATCTGCTGTATGCCAGTAAATCTCTGAGTTTCATTTGCTTTATTCAAATCCCTTGGCTATTCAGGACACATTGTGTCAAAGCATTCTGCTGTGGAATTTCAGTTGATTTCTATATTCCTAAACAAAAATAAAACATATGTATATTGTGCCTACACAAAGAAAAATATGATAAAAAACCACAAGAGTAAAAAAAAATATATTCTTTTCAGGTGACCTATTTAAATACTATATATATGTGTATATATATACACCAAAGGAATAGGCCAGACTTCAAAAAGTGCTTACTAGAAATTTAAAAGCAAAAAATTGTTCTAACTACATTGAAAATCTTTCTCTATGTCAATTTTAATCCATCATTAAAAAGATATGTTTTACCAAATTAGGACTCAATTGGTTTAACTTCACTACTACTAATCACTTGCACTAACATCAGGGTTCAAAGCATTGCACAGAGCTGTGCCAGGCTTGATTTGGCTGACTGTTTATATTTCATAATATTGTTTTTAAAGGATATAGTTCTACATTCCCATATCACATGAAAGACAAACTCTTCTGGAAAACTTTATGGGGTCATAAAGGGGGCTTGAAAAAAACACACGTCTGCCTGACAGCTTCCTTTTCCAAATGTGACTGCAGAACTGCAGAGATGCACATCACCCAACCCTGAGTTACCTGGAGACCTATGTTCAAAGGCATCTTTCCTTTCTCATTTGAACAATTTGTTCAAGAATGCAATCACATGACCCTAAGCCCACTGGTACTATGCACATTCCTATATATAGCTGGAGATTTTCAAAGACATTCTCTTAAGTTAGGTGCCTGAAATCCACAGATGGACTTGTTTGATAAATGCATTACCCCTAGTCGTGTTTTGATTAGGTGAGTGGAATTCAGCTGGAAAAGGGAAAAAGTAAGAATTGCAAGACACTTAGCTTTTTCCTTCAAAGGAGCATTTTTGCTGGTGAAAACAATTTGTATTTTCTTTTATACTTTTTAAAGCAGTTGTTTTGATAACGCAATCCATCACAAAACAACCTATTTGTTTGATTACATCCAAATATTTTTAGCGTTTACTATGGAGTGACACGATCACTGCGATCACAGCTTTTGAAAGGAAAAGATAAAATCTGGGTTACATGTGAGCACTGATGGACAGGAATCTCAGCCATGTCCTACTTTCTGTGCAGATGCGAATTAGAGAGAGAATGAGCAACTTCCAATTTTAGGTCAATATTTTCATCCAGTGGGAACTCAGGAAAACACACAATCACTTGGCACACAGCAATAGTGTCCATGGAGGCAAAAAGGCAAAGAACATCACGTGTAACCCTTGACACTTTAGTAAGCTAAAACCAGTTGCCATTGTTTATATACAAATTAAAATAAGTCAAGAAAACTGTGGGGTGCAAGGCTATGTCTCATGGGCTCTGAAACTGCTTCAGCTTTCCAGTTGCTCAGATTTTAGTGCACAGAGGTACCTGAATCCCTGTCCATCCAATCACCCACTTTTCAGCCCATCTTTCTGTCCAGCCTTATCTATCACAGACACACCCAAAGAGCAAATATACTTACAACCTCTTTGTTCATGAGTGATGAAGGAGAAAATGAAATACCAAAGCCATGCTGAATATTTATTTAGTTTTTTGCAAACATATATTATTAATCTAGAAAAAATAGTTTAAAGTCATTGTAAGAATGTAATTAATGCCTTATTGACGGGGGAAGGAATATGGTTTTCCAGCCACAAAATGCCCATGTACTTTAAAAAAATACTTTGTGTTGTTTTTGTGAACTCAGGTGAGCACCTCAGTTTACTTGTTGCTTAAGCAAAGCTCTCTAGTGCTTCAGTGGAAGAACAAAAACATAGTAAATTGTGTTAGCTAAAGAGCAAATGAAGGTGAAAACATTGGATATTTGAAAAAAAATCCCTCTAGCCACTAAGACTGTCTATGCAACAGTGATTTGAAAAGTCACTACTTATAATTTCATTGGGAAGTGGGTAGGTTTTTCTGTTCCCTGCTTTTCTGTGCACTGCTAACAACCTTGAATCAAAATGAGATGAGCTATATTGGAAATGCCAAGAAATGAAGCAAAAAGTCCATTGCAAGCCTTTAAAATAACCTGTGGCTATTCAGTGCTGATCATAATGACTGGGTAACTTGGTGCACTAGGGGACTTGGATAAACAAAATTTCAATTTTCCTTGTGCTTAGGGAAATCATTGCAGTGTTTAGACTGTTATATCAGGCACTTATCCAAAATGATTGCCACCTTGGAGGTTATTGCCAGCCTTAGCTATGAATGTCATTGGTTTCTTGGGTCAAATCAAAACCTTCTTGTGCTGTTACAGAGACACACAGATCATGCATTTCATGAGGGTGCACAGAATGTGCAATATTTCATTTAAAAATCTGGATAAAGTTTTCAACAGATAACTGTAATGTAAGATATTCAGGTTATCTCTGGCAAGATATATGGATTCTGATCTCCCTTGGAGCAGCATCATAGGAGGGAAGAGAAACTGAATCAGTCATGGCGTTGAGAGGAGAAGAGGGAAAGCAGATAGTATTTCAAATCCAGTAGGTGCATATGATAGAAGGGTTTGGCTTTTTTTTTCACCCCACAGATGCTGGTAGTGTTTTATAAGGAAGCGATACTGTCGAAGAAGGAGTTGGTTTTGTCTTTACATTAACCAGAGCAAGGGCAGCTGACCACGCTGTGCTGGTGGCAGCAGTGTCTGATATCCCTGCAGAAGGCTTGGAGCTGGCGAAAGGCGCCTGGAGCTGAAGGCACGATAACCTGTGCCGGGCAGGTGAGCGCTGCCCGCCTTCCCCCGCACACCGACACTCTCCGGACCTGATGCATCCAACTTTCTCCTTGTCTCTCCGCAGAACTGCCGGCGCCCGCCCAGCTCGCCCAGCTCCTTCCCATCTGATGGGAGGAGGTCCGGACAGGGGTTAGAGTGACGTTCATGTGGGGCAGGACTCGGTCACGGCGGGTGGGGCAGGGCAGGGCCGGGCCGGAGCCGCCCCCGCCGCGGGACCGAGCCGGGCGCTCCGCGGGGCCGGGGATGTCCCGGCTCCGGTGCCCGGCGGGGCCCCGCGGGACAGCGGGACAGCGGGACAGCGGGACAGCAGGACAGCGGGACAGCGGGACAGCGGACAGGGGCTGGCAGCCCTCGGCTGAGCCCCTGGACCGTGCCGGGCAAACATGGTACCTGCCGACTATAGGCGTGTGGAAAAAAAAAAAAAAAAAAAGAGGGAAAAGTGGGGGAGATCCGCCTGCTCTTGGAGCTGATTTCCTACGGGTCTCGCCCAAAATGCGCGTTACCTGCGTTTAATTAGTATTGCACAGCATCTCTGTCCCCGTCTGCTTACAGCCGTGGTCTGCCGCCAGGTCCCTATAGGTACACATAGTCTATAGGCACAGGCGCGTAGTGCTGCATCCTCTACACCCCTGGCCAGCCTTCATTCATGTTGGTGCCGCGACTAAATATTCGATCAAAGGTTGAACGCTAACGCAGATGGGTTATATTTTTAATGTACGACCCTTAAAATAGACTGTTTTGTAAACTGCGAGTGTCTAAAGATGCTCAGCGCAGCCTCCCCCGGCCGCGCAGCCTCCCCCCCAGTGATAATAATGCTGCAGATTGTAGAAGGATTTGAGTCTGCAGCCAGAGAGAAAGGGATTAGGGCGAGAGCACTGGAAGTTAAATTGTGCTGCATATAAAAAATGGGCGGATTGGTCTCTAGATGAGAGCTTGGTACCACCTTCCTTTCTAAAATAAAATCTCTCTGGCATGAAGTCACAGCCTATTTCACATCCGGTTTACCCTGGGACGTATTACTACTGTCTTGGTAAAGAGAAAGCTTTTGTTGTATAGCGGCGGTCGGAAATACCGGCAAGAGAAATTCGGGTGCCGACACCCGGAGGAGCGGAGCGAGCGGCGGCGATGGTCGAGGCGGAGTGAGCGGCGGAGCCGGAGCCGCGCAGCCTCCGCGCCGGCGGGCGGGCACCCGGCAGGGCAGCGCCGGGCAGCGGCGCCGCGGACCCGCGCCCCGGGGCTCCGGTAAGGGCGGCTCTTGGCTGGCACACGCGGGCACACACTCGGGCACACGCGGACAGACACACGGACAGACACACGGACACACGCCCGCATCCCCTCCGGGCGCTCCCGGCTGCGGGCACCGCGTCCAGGCGCGCGGGCGGCTCCTCTCCTCTCTTTCCGCAGGTACCGCCGGATCGGGGTGATGATTTTATTTATTTTTTTTTTTCTCCCCCCTCTATCCCTCCAGCTTGAAAATCCGCAGCGATCGATGGGCATTGTCAATTATCTTATTTATTTATTTTTTTAGGGCGGACTGATTTCCGCCGGTCCCTCGCAGAAGGGTTTTTTTGGGTTTGGGTTTTTCCCTCCCGCGGGCGCGGTGGGAGGGAGGGGTGGCTGCTCCGGGCTGGGGGATGCAAAGTTGAAATGCCGGGAGGAAAACAAGTCTCGATTGAGCCTCAGAGAGGAGCAAATCTCTCACAGTGAGTCAAAATGCATCAAAATGCCTCCCTTTTACCCCCGATTTTGTTTTTACCCCCCCCCCCCTTTTTTTTTTCTTTTTTTTTTTCTTTTTTTTTTTTTTTTTTTTTTTCCAGTGGGCGCTGCTGAAACGCTCTCAGAAGCGTGGCTCTTGCTCCCATTTTGAATGGGAGAACCGGCGCTGGTTTCTCAGGCGGTGCGGGTGGGGGAGGCCGGGGGCTGATGGGCTTCAACGCTCATTCAAAGTCTTTGTTAACATTTGCATTTTCCAGGTGCAAGAAACTTTCCTTCTTGGGGATTTATTGTGCCTGGATGGGTTTATCGAAGCAGGGGGTGGCGTTGGGAGAAGGGGGGCGAGTGTGGAGCTCAACAGATCAAAATAGTTCAGAATAATTCACTTTCCCTTCTTCCTCCCGAGGAGCCTTTTGCAAAGGCAGAAGTTGGCAGGTCCGGGAGAGGGTGATTTTTGAAGCCACAGATGTTGTCTTTCCCTTTGTAAAGGGGCTGATTACAGGGCAAGTTAAGACGCAGTCTCGTCCCTGAAGATCTTTAGCCACACTTTCCTGCCACATCCAGCTCCTTCCTATCCAGTTAGATTAGCTCAGCCCCATTCAATGCATATCTGCCGATCATTTGGCTCTAAAGGCATTAATTATATCTCATTGCTTACATACGGCTTTGTAACGGTGTTTTATTGATTTAAATCGTCCCTGAGAGTGTGCAGTGAACTGGGGGGGCTTTATTTAAAGCTACAACAACATTGCTATGTACAGTGCTTCATTTTCTCGGGCAGGTAAAAACCGTCCAATTCACTGGTGGGGGAAACACTGTTGGGCTTCGTGTTTGTTAACCTTATTTATGTAATGAATCCTAAAAATCGACTGTATTCCAGCACACATTGAATTGATATGTAAAGGGACCTGCAGCATCTCCTGGGCAATTGAATCTGCAGCACTGCTTCCACAAATATCAGCTAACTTTTTATTTTATGGTTTATTAGAAAGCAGAAGAAACTTTCTGAGTTGTGTTACTTTTTACTCAAAGATAAACTGAGAGTAACTCAATGAAGTCTGGAGAGAGTACAGGAGATGTTTGGAGAGGAGGAGAAGGCTGCTAATGCAAAAACATTTCCTAGCAGCATTCAGAGACTGGTAGAGATTTAGGAAATGGTGTGTAGGTTGTCAGCACATGGTTTCATTATGAATTGTGCCCTTTAGCCCTAAAGTGTGCCTGTGTAGCAGCAGATCACAGAGTTAGAACCTGCTCATTTTAGTCCTTTTCTGATGCTGCATTTCAGGGAAGAGGAGGATTGTTGTATCTCTAGAAGAAAGTTGCTTCCATCACATCAAAGCAGAGCAGTGGCTGTGAGGAAAGCAGCACTCTCCTCAGTCACACTACCACACACTGACACCTTCCCAGAGGTTTGGAAGGGCTCAGGCTGGTTCAAGTCAAACGAAAAAGCAACTACACTTGGTTATCTGGAAATGCAATGGAGGCACCTTGACACATTTTCAACACGGGGAAACAGAGTAAGAATTGCCACAGGGTTTGTGGACAGCAGCTTTTACTTGTAATGGTTTTTGCTAAAGTGCAAGAGTGACACGTAAAGAATACACCCTTACCACAAAATCAACCATCCTCATTCTGTGGGTCTAAAAGGAAAAGGTAACCAGGAGAACAGCCAAGGCCATGCACCCTTATTCAGAATGGCATCAGCTCTACTGTTGTGATGTCATCATCTGACATCAAATTATTCTGCAGAAGTTTCCAATGTCAGATATTTTTTTTTCCCTAATACCTGTCCTAATGTGGGGGATGTTAATGGTCATTTTCCTTCTAGTTCCAGAGTCCACCATGAAGAGATTCCTGGTGCTTTGTGACTGCTTCTGGGCCTGGAGCCTCCTCCTGAATGCACTGACTGAAAGAAGGTGGGGAGATATTTTTTAATGCACCAACATATTTTAGGAACCTTTAATTTAGTGTAGCAGCATAAGACCAATACTGCATGGGCTGCATTACCACCAAGTGTATTGGGGGAAGTTAATCCCTGTTCAAGTCCCAGCTAAATCTAAGTGAAGTTTAAAAGAAAACTGCAATTTGTCTGCATGAAACTTTTTTGTTCAATATGGTGAGGAAAATAAGCAAAAGCTTTTTGAAACAGTTTGAAACTAATCTACCTCTTAAACACCTGTGCAATTTTTTTCTATTCTTATATAATGACTACTCAGAAATACGAATTTCTTCAGCGAGAAAGAAGTATAATGAAGAGTTATTTTTAATCTCATTTCAGTGCTTATAGTAACTTTATTGTGCCTGCAAGCAGAGGCATAATTTAACTTCTTTGTTGGTCAGGACTGTGTGCTAACTTAGTAGTTGTGTTGAAAATCTGAAGTAGACCTTCCTGGTGAAAGGAGACTGCTTGCATGAGGAAGAATTTGTAAGCTCAAAGCCCATGCCAGTTATGTTTGAAAGATCATTCTGCACGGAGTATTTATGGAATATTTGTTGAAATCATAATTTAAAAATAACGTTAGTATTAAGAACAATTTGTAATCATACACCACCTCATCAAACAACTAGTAGCTTAACTAAAGGCTATAAAGCAGTTTGGAGTATGCTGGAAGTACTGTCTGCAATTCAAAATTCAATGGAAACATTAAAGAAGACTCTCAGTCAGATGTATTTTTGTATTATAAAAAACACTTATGTGCTTGTCAATGATGTTACCTAATGACTAGAAAGCAGTAGAATATTTTTATTGCCAATAGTGATACCTAAAAGATCTATTTGTGCCTTGATCTCCTCAGTGTCTTATGCATTCACAATTCTAGAGGAACTTATTTTCTGACTGCCTTGAAGATTTTAAATTTGTGTGGAGTGGTAATGGGCAAAGGTTCATCTGCACAAGTATTTCCTTTAAATAAAAGATTAAAATAAGAGTGGGTGATTCATGTAACAGCTGCTGTATCAAATAATGTTTTAGGAAAAAAAAAAAAACCCTTTATTTTTATAATATATTAAGGCAGGACTTGAAGTATTCCTAAAGTACTTCATCTGACCTAGCTGGAGAATTTTGTGAAAACATATTTATTCTATAGATATTTGCACATATATCTATGTACATACATTTATTGTAGCTGTGATGGGTGCATGTGCATTCTTAACGTGAGAATTGAAACGCATTGGACCAGAGTTTAAGAATCCAATGGTGTGTCAGGAATGTAATGACCTGTAGATGGAGTCCGTGCACAGTTTTTTATGAGACTGGGGTTTAATGTGAAAACACAATTGCATGCAGTAATTTTTTTCCTCAAAATGTACACACCTTACACGAAGTAGATCTTGGGTTTAAAGCCATTTTGTCATTGTTAGTTGCCTTGCTTTCCCTCTGGAATGCTGTTAATGCTTTATTATAAAAAACAACTGATAAATTAAGTGAAATGTGTATGGTACAGAGACAGTTTTCCCATGTCACTCTTGTTATCATAAAAAAGCCCAGCGATAGGACTATTTTAATATGTGTGTTTTGAATGAGAAATCACAATCCCTCTGGAGCTACAGCCTACTCCATATGTGCACAAATGTTCAGAATCTTCCTGTTGTGACCATATGTCAGTTAAACCCAGCCCTCACAGTGCTTTTTACCTTTGCTAAAATGGTGGGAAGAACAGGTGAGGGCACTGACAAGTGTGACTTCTGGCATGGGAGCAGGGCATGTTATCCAACTGCACTGCCTCCAGCCCAGCTTCCTGATGCCTCCTCACAAACATACTCATTTTTTTACCATTAGCATTTCTGAAGTGTTTTCGTGTCCTTTTTCCACCTTAATACTGATGACCTTCTGCTATCCTTGAGATATGTATGAAGAGCAGCTTTTTTTTCTGACAATGAGTGTTAATATAAAATTTAATCCACTGAAGGTCCTGTGTTGAAATTCTCGGGTAGGTGTATGAGGAAAGATCCTTTAAAAGATAAAATGCCTGCTAGAGACAGCAGGGGAACTTGTTGGGTAATATAGAGGAAGCATAAAGACATTGTCTGTGACTTAAAATTCAATTGTAAGCAGGATCAATAAATATAAATCAACCTATTTTTTTATTAAATGAAGTCGTATGATATGGTTAGAGGAAATTCATACTATTTTTTAAAACCTGCTAGGTATTTTGCCTTTTCATTAGAAAGAATGATTTTATATGCATTCAAACATCACACCCTATGGAAATAAACCAAAAATTATTAAAACTTCTGTGGATGTCAGTCCTTAAACAGATTTAAATTTGTAGTGTTAAATGCTCAAACCTGTGCTGCGAAATAAACTTGGAGGCATTTCCAGAGTACCTACGTCCAGGGTATCCTTCCTCCTTCTCTCTGTACTTGATCCAAGTGGAAGGTAAGCGTGGGATACACAAAGGATGTCTGACAGGAAAAACATTTCATAGGTGGTTTAAAAGAACCTGATCATTTTGTGCAACATCATATTCCTCCTGAGAGGGTCTTCAGCGGTCAGAGCAGGAGGGACGGGCAGGACACCAAGAACCACGCACCCCAAACAGAGAAGAGGCTGGCCAGTGGAAGAATCACTTCTGTCACTAGACCTGATCCTAGGGAAAGTTTCTGGTGCTGCACCGTTTCTCCAGTTGAGGAATAATGTGTGCAGGAAAACGACGTTCTGAAGAGCAGCACTTTTGCTTTTATCCCTGGTGACTCCATGTGCTTGTAATGGAAGTCTTCCCAGCAATGAATGAAAAACTGCGACTGGGTTGGGATTTAAGACAAGTGTAATCTATGATTAAGGGAATCATCTGTGACAGGGTATTAGGTAAAGGTCTCAGATTTAAGAGAAAGGTTGATTCTGGTGTCATCTACAGCAGACAAACCATTAAGCCTAAGGATTTCACTTTGATTTGTATTGATGGAAGTAAGATTTTGGTAGCTGAGTTCAAAGAGCTTTAATTTTATCCTTCTTCAAGTAAAATTTCAGGACCTTTGACTGACTTAGAGATATACATAGAGATCTGTAAGGGAAGCTTTATAGACACAAGAGATTTTCGTATCAACAGATGGTTTTGTTACGCACTTGAAAGGCAAAGATGGAGATATTCCTCCAAATCTAACTGCTTCAGGAAAATGAGAAATAAAAGCAAAATTACATATCGATCTATGAAAATGTACACTCACTCGATCTAGTTCTATGTTTAAGAAAAAGATATCTCTATTTTTGTCAGTACTTGTCAGTGTTCTAAATTACTGTATCTTTCTTTGTATGCAAGCCATTTATAGATATTATGAATTAAACACATTGTTCTTTGCTGACGAATGAGTGTTTTCCTGAGGAAAACACATATTAGCACATTATAAACATAAGGAGTAATGAGATAAACATTAAGGAGCTGGCATTCTATTTGCTCACCATTTATAGAGGGGCGCTGATTTTTTTATGATTTTAAAATCTTGCAATTTAAGGAGAAAACATAAACGTGCAAGAACGCTACAAAGCACTACAATCTTGTTATAGGGAGGAGGTTATGCGACCATGAACCAGTATAAGCGAGATTAAACGGATTTGGAAATTATCATTTTCTAAGGTTATTGGTGGATTACCCTTTCTCAGTGTGAACTGTTGTGTATTTCAGCTATGGACAAACCTCATCACAAGATGAACTCAAAGACAACACCACAGTGTTCACCAGAATATTGGATCGTCTTCTGGATGGTTACGACAACCGCTTGAGACCAGGACTGGGAGGTGTGTTGTATTATGATTTTCAATGTTACATGCTAGATAAAAAGTCAGTTAAAACATTGTTATTTTTCCCATAATATACTTTTGTTTTAATTCTGTCTATATATGCACATAAAGTAATGCTGATATATAGATTTTTTTCCCCAAAAAGCCATGCCTTCCCTGTCTTTTACATACTTGGTTTTCTCACGCTTTTAACCAAAAGAGGAATATGGTTCACAATTCAAGAAGACCTCTGAATGGGCAGTAAAACTTTGAATGTATAAAGAATAAAAGATAAAAAAATACAACCTGTGACCTGACAAATGACAAGTTGATAAATGAGGCCTAAATAGCCCATATATCTATGACTATTTCCATGAGGATTTGTTTTTTCAAAAGTAGAAGTATCAATCTACCCTGGTAGATTGTCTCACATAGAAGTTTTTAAGATTTTTTTTTCTATTTAGATATGTAAGGATTTGTTTCTATAATATTTTTTCTTCACAGTTTGGTAAAAATGTCTCTCTTCTTCTGCTCTTGGTGCTGAATCCAGAGAAAGGCATAAAACCAAATAGCAATTATATGCTGTAAAGCAATGGTCTTTATTAAAGCATTGTTGCAAAGCCTGGTCTTCATCAACATCTCTGTGTTCACTCTGATTTGTTCTACTGTGACATGGTCCCAAAATTTGGCCTTAAAAGCTTACTGTTCACAAACCTTTGCATCCTTCCTTTTGTGAATTGTGTTGCCTGTTCCTGCCTGTAACCAAGAACCTTGAATATCCAATTTTCCTTCTGCACAGTATACTATATTTTCATGGTGTCAGTTCAGCAAATTTCTCTTATGTTTGTTTTCTTCCCAATGTTAGTGATGGTTTCTTGTTAAATATTTTGATCAGAACACAATTTTTGTCCACTCTGAAGCAAAAGTTAAGAAATCTACAGATGTAACAATATTTTTAGATATATAGAATTAGCTCTGAATCTCATTTCTTCTGTATTAGCTGTGATGTAGCTATCAGACAATTTAAGAGACCAGAGACCCTCATTATGTGTTATGTTGATAAATATCATGCTGTTAGGCACAGTGTAAATCTGTGTATCACTTGAGTGCACTATAGCACTCTTCCAATCATCCAAAACTGTCTATTCTGTTCTTTCTGTGCTTTCTGAGAAGCAGATGAAGTAAAACAATGCGTGGTGCAGATACTTTGCCTTACAGAAAAGGGCACATTGCAGAAAACTCTGGTTATCCCAGTACGACCTCTCCTCCTGTAGTGCAGGTTTTCAAATCTATACACCTACAGAAACAGAATTGTGTGCATGAACAGAAACAGAAAAAAAGACCAATTTCTCTATTTCTCACCTATGGAATAAAAAGAAGATGGTAGTTTCTTTAGTAAGGTTATTTGCTTTTCCTTCCTTGCCGTTGTGTGTATGCATGAAGAATTCAGTGATGAAAAGCTGTCTTTAGATACTGAAAAATTGTAATGAATTGTGAAAGGGGTTTGATCTTGGCTCTACTTATTTAGAGGAGTAAATTCAAAATCCTTTTTGAAATAAACACCATGATATTTCTCAATCCCAAGCTTGCAGACATCCTGTTAGTGTAGTGAACAGTTTTGCTGTTTGGTAGAAGATTTCTGGTGTGGCCCATGAGGCACCATGGAGCCAAGGAAACCCTTCTGGAGAAATCTCATTACAAAGATTTGTTGTAGCAGCTATACTGTGTATTCATGGGAGAGCCAGGGTAAAAGGTGGAGCATTAAGATAATGAAAAACTTAGAGGTGTTGAATTTTGAATCACTCTTTGAGCATGCATAAGTGCTGGATTAAAATTAACTCTGCCCTTGCCTTCTTTTACATCTTCTTTTGAGGTATTACTTCAAAAGGAAAACTAAAAATCACACATGCTCCATAAAGAGTATGGGAAAGGAAGTTATCATCAGTTAACCCAATAAGGCCATATCTGAAATTAAATGAGAGCCTCTAAGCAGTTTGCCATTAAACAAGGGGGGGAGAAAGAATTATTTCTCGTTAATCAGAATATTAAACAGTGGAGTTGGTGACCCGCAGGGAAAAAATATAGTGATTGAATATGCTTGTTATTCAAAAAATGGCATCATTGATAAAATTAATCTGATTCTTTTCTAAAAGAGCATGCAACACCATGTTATGCATTAGCACATTTGCACTTCTTATCAATAATTATTGATATAAATTATGTTATTTACTTGTTTTGCCTCCTTCGCATGTGGGCTTAGTCAGACACTGCTAGGAAATAGCATCTGTTGTACCCATCCATAAACATGAACAAATAGTTACATTTAGTTATTTATGCACAGAAAATAGGACTTCCAAAATGAATGGAAAAATGTTGTGAATGATGCTAGAGGACACCTATCGACTCTGTGAGAGGATAATCATTTACAAAAAGCAAGGAGGAGGATTTGCAGAGAGTAACATACTGAAGCTGAAAAGATGAAATCATGTCATTAGACATTAGGAAAAAAAAATGGAGGGAAGTCATTGAGGTAATGGCATCATTTTCTGTGGAAACTACCTGGACTGTAGAACTAGAGGCGATCAAAAATGGCCTAAATAATAAAGATGCTGATCTGTATTCAAGCATACAGTTCTGAAAAAAAAAAAAAAAGGTACTGGGAAGGAGTGAAATAAAAAGCAAAATTCACTTCAGTGCATAGTGATCTCTCCTAGTAATGCACTGTGTCTAGAGTGGGAGTTAAAAAAAAATTGAAGAGCAATGAAAAAGGGCGGGAAAAATAAGTTCCTCAGGTAAATGGATGTGCCATTCCCTTTGGCTCAGGGTTGTCTTCGTGTGGGGCATAGAGATGATCCCTGGGTTGCCACCACAGAAGGTTTGAAGTGCCACAGTGGAGACAGGGAAGAGTTGCTTTGGGCAGGTTGTGTTTGGTGATGAGATTCAGTAACATGAAAACAGGGACAGCTACAGATTTTCTGAGACTTTCACCTTTGCATAGCACATCTCATCTCCCTAAAACTAAAGGATAGGGACCTTTTAAATTAGAATAATGGTAAATGTGGCTTATCCCTTTGAGAGGGATTTTGTAGTAGAAAGGTTAATACAGAACAAACAATGGTTTTGATTTGACAGACCAGAATCTTCCTGAATTAAACTTGGTTTTATTGTTGAGTTGAATGCCCAGTTGATCACCCCAAGGAGATTATCAGCTTGAGTACTGAACAGAATTACACTTATTTTATGCTGTCAGTAAAAGGTATTTGTTGATGACTCCTGTGTGATGTTTATCAAAATTGAGTGGGACTGTCCTTAGGTGGAGCATCAGTCAATCCCAGGCAATCCATTACTTCCATGGAGTGGAAGGGATGGGGAAATGAACCTCACAGTATTATGTTAATTAGATTTTAAGATTCAGTTGTATGAGAACACTATATATAAACATCAAAAAATTTCCTCTTGGTTATTGAGGTCCCAACGGAAATTGTTGGATTTTAACATATCTGAGCTAATATAAAGTTTAGAGAAAATAAGGGTTTTGTTTGTATGCATAATAAAAAGTTAAACAATTCTACTCTAAATGAAAAGACCTCACCCCTACACATTATTCTGTAGGTAAAGAAGGACCAGATGCTACTTTGTAAAACTGAAGGGGCTGATTTTGGTCTTTTTTTTTTTTCCACTCTGTAGGCACCAGATTAATGTAAAGACAACTGTAAAAAGCCTTAGAAAATCCTGGGAAAATTGATTTAATACAAGAGTAGGGAGGTAGGTAGGATGTGAGCAGCTTTGAGCTGTTAATTGGCATGTGCAAGTCCCAGTAAACTCAGCACAGACTGCAGTGGGTGATCACAGGACAGCTCACTCTTCTCCCTTTTGGCCTCTACTCTTATTAATGCAGCAGCACAAAATTCCTAGGAGTGCATTTGTTGTGGTTCTTCAGTCAAAATACTTCAGAGGGCACAGCTGGGCTGATTAGTCTAAGTGTGCACTGTACAGGTATCAAAACTCCTTTAATTCAAAGCCAGAGGAAACATCTCCTCCATATTAATAATCATAACACAGACAGACATGAGACAGAAAGGAAGAACAAGTGCATTACCAAGAAATAGAATTCACTTAAACCACCAAAACATGCAATTCAAATAAACCTTGTGCTCAAATACTGGCAGATCATAAAGGGAAATATTTCCTGTATGGTCTCTCCTGATAAATAAGCTTATTTCCTGCTGTTTGAATAAATCTGTATTTCTTATTTTGTTCTCACTTTATAATCCAGTCACAATTCTAGCAATAATGAGATCCCTGGGAGTTTAAATCAAAATATTTATTGTTACTAATTTTGAGTTTACGCTAGTCTAGCATCATTAGCAAAACACAGTATTTATAAAGAGTAAAATTACAGTAGTTGAGGTTGACTGATGCTTTCATAGCTGTATGTGGATCAATTGCCCAAAGCTGTGTTCCAAAGTGTCTGGGTGTGGTACTCAGCTGTTTTTTGGTGCTCACTAACTACCTGGACCCTGTGGTTGCCTTATAGTCATTATTAATTTCCTTAGGGTTTTTTACTGATATTGTTACATGTTCTACAGATATCCCTACATTACTTACTCCTGATTCATGAGATGGATGTCATAGTCAAGAGGCAAAGTTAATGCATCTTTAGAACTGCTGGGTTTCTCTTCAGCAATCCAACCAGCTCCTGACCTGAGCCTGTTTCGGTCAATGACTAAGACTTTTCTCTAGTTCTCAGGGATATTGTGAAGGTTTTGAATACAGCTCAGGATTTGTGGTTCCTGAAAAAAGCATTTTGAGCATTTGAAGCACAATTTAAGCCTTCCCATGGTAATCAAGATGCAAATTGAACATGGGTAACCTTGATTCTAAATATGTATCAGTTGTATGAGTAAACACATGTCCTGTGCAGGAGTGACTCACAACTTCTGAAGCACTTAACAAAGCAGAGTTGAATCATCTAATTAGTAAAACAGTAAACAAAAATTTCAAAACTTCCATATGGCTTTGGAGCAGCTAATCTTTTTCTGTGTTTTCTGTGATACACACTTTTTCAGTAGTCTTGAAAGTGAGGTACACACCAAAGGAAAAAAAAATTGGTGGTCGGTCTGTACATTGGTTTATCTGCATTTGAAGGGATTAGATGCACTGCAAAAGTGTAATCAGTGTGAAATAAAATAATCTCTTCTAAATTCACAATCTGAATTTTCTAATTTTCATGTGATTTATGTGCTAGTTAATTTATTTTCGATATTACACAGAATTAAAAAGCATTGCTTATTTTTTCACTCCCTTGGAAATCTTCCTTCTCAGTGCAAAAGTCTTAAGTTTCCATTTTGTGTCCTCACGTTATTTCCTTAAGCTTCAGCCTCTCTTCTATGACTACATGTCTCTCAAAGCCAGAATTGAGGATAGCACAACATGATATGCTGCTGATTCAAAGAGCATATTCTGTGTTTGTGCAAAGCAAACCAGCTGAATTATATTAAATAGAACCTTGCTGAATTATATTAAATAGAACCTTGCTCAGAGCTGGGACTCCTAAGGACCATCCTTTTGTGTTTGAAGAGCTTCTAGAATCTTCCCTCTCCCAAAGTGCCTCAGAGGAAAGAAGACAAGAAGGGTGAGGAACAAGGATGAAAGATCTTTAAAAGCCATTTGAGATTCACTTTTCAGTCTGTAAGAGGCTAATAGATTTCAGGGTGGTATCAGTTTCTCAGTCTTAAGAAAAGGTGATTTGGTGGCTGGAGTCCATTCAGCAATGTTTGACTGGACCCTGTGGAACCTCCATGTCCTTTTTCTGCCCACTGTTTCACACATGACCACAGCCTCTTGAACTTTTGTGACAGTGATGGGCTGAAGGACAGAATCCTTTCCTCCCAAGTAATTTCTGAACTACCACATGCCTCTTTCGGTTCCAGAAAATTCTCACCATGAACTTCTTTAAGTCCAGAGACAATTAGATGGCAAGAAAATATTGAAATTTCTTTAAGTCAAATGAAAAGTTTTTAAATAACAATGAGGTCACATATTAAATCAACTGGACAGCTAAGGAGGAAATTTCACCTATCCAGTGCTTTTCTCAATAGTCACTGTGTTTTGTTCACGTCTCAGTCACAGATATAAAGAATAAAAACAATATTAACAGTTCAGCCACATCACAATATTTTACTTTCCTTGATTGTGAGTAATACATTGGAAATGTCATCATTTTAATGTTAATATTAATGAGTCCTGAAGATTACTTTTGATACCATCTAATTTTTGCATTCATTTATTAACAGAATATGGGTCATCAACTGCATTCCTAGACCGACAGCAGAATCAGATCTAATAATGCTTTTTGATTTTTGCTGTCTTACAAAAAGACGTATTTTACTGTATCTATACTAGACATTTATAGGAAACTGTTTCCATTTTTATATATTTAGAAGTTGCACACTTTTTCAGAATGGAAGTGAAAGGCCTGTATGAGCATTGTGGAACACTGCTTCTCATTAGAACTTTTGCACAGATACTGAAATGTATATTGTCACTGGCTGATTCCCTGATTCCTTATTTTACTTCCCTTCAGTCTGAATTTTCTTGTCAGATGAAACAAATTGTATTTAAACAGTCCAAAGTCTCTTGAAATAGATGGTTGTATTCAATTAGGGGAGTTTCATTAATTATTTTACAATATTTAAGATTATGCAAATAGCTACATATATATTTCTTAGTGTTAGGAAGATTTTTGTCTTCTGCACATCTGCTTACTATTCATGTATACTGTAGTGTTTTCTTTAGGATTACTTTCAATATTCCAGATTGGTCCATTTATTTATTTTTTGAAAGTTATTTCAGAAATGTTCTCACTCGTTCCCTGTTTGAAACTTCTACGAAAACCCCTATGCTGGCACACAGTAAATGTATTCAGACTTACCACCATGACTTTGGAAAGCTGATGGGGTTAGCTGCACTCAACACTGCTTGGATTCCTGCCTCCAGGTGGTGTTACTCCCTGCAGCTATATTTAATTCAACAGGGTTATTTTGATATGTGCCATCCTGGGTGAATATTTTGCTGTGTGTGCCCTAGAACATACCAGTATGCTCAGAAGTGACTGCTCCTATGTGTGTGTGTAGAGGGAGAGGAGAGGGAGGAGAGAAGTTGAGCTTGGGTGCTTCTCAAAGTGTCTTTTGCCAGTCCATCTACAGAAGTCAGATGTTTGACCTCTTTCTTGAGATCAGCACCAGTTTAGGCATCTCAGCACTTGTGACCACTAAAATCACTGATTTCTTCTGAAATGTCCAATGTCACTGTGCCATGGAGCAAATGGAGATCCTGGAAATGACAGAGGGGTCCAGCTTTATGATACAGCACATGCATATAATCTGTGTTATGTACATGTTACAGATTTCTGAAGTATTATTTATACTAATCTCTCATTTAGGCTTACAGGACTGGAGAGCTCACTTTCAGAAAATGTTTACACAGATGACTTCAGTAGGGAAGTTTAGCTGATGTTTATTTGGAATAGTTTTAACTCCTTTTTGTTTATTGAAGTAAAGGGTAATACAGCCATTTCTAGCTCATACCAATAAAATTTATTCATGTTTGTATACACCATAATGTATTCTCTCTCTCTCTTCTGTGTTCTTGGTCTCAATACAAAATACATAACTTGCAAGCCCAGGGTTAATTATTAGAGACCTTATTTTAGCTTGCCCAGAAACTGAGTATCCAGTGAGATTATAGAGTTCTGTGTACAATATTCAGCACTGGTTATAGTGTCAGAAAAGAAGATTTTTCAGTCAAAGAATGAAAAGATTTCCACAACAGCAGAACTGCAGCTGCTGTGCTGTTGCATCTCAAAAAGTTCTGTAGAAAAAGTGTAATAAGAAAACTGTTGCTGACAGTATTGACTGTGAAATTACTTCTACAGTAAATTCTCAGGATCGTATTGCAGACCAATTTCAGAATGGCTAATCAAAGCCAATAATTTCTCTATTTATTGTGAGAATTGGTAGTGGTTAGATCTAATGAAGGCTCTTTATAAATACTCACTGTCCTAATTTCCTGCTTCATCAGAGCGTGTAACTGAAGTGAAGACTGACATCTTCGTCACCAGTTTTGGGCCTGTTTCAGACCATGATATGGTAAGTGATGGCCTATATTTCTACAGCACTCATTTCCTCTTGTCTTTTTAATTTGGAGGATGACAGATCTATGCAGTAACTTATTTACCCCTTTTAAGGCTGGTCTTTCTTTAAGCCCTTGATCCGAAAATGCCATCAGCTTTTATGTGCTACCATTCCTGCTGCTGTGACTGCATTTAAGTTCCCTGAAATTAGAAGCCTCAGTGACTTTAATAATGTGTTTTAACAGACTTTATATTTGCTACATAATATATTATGAAATGCATTAGGGTTTGGATCCATACTCTTCTGAGAGTGATTCCTTAGGTCCTCACTGGCACATCACGGATCCAATTTGCCAGGAAAGATCATCTTCTAAAAATGCAATTAACACTTATGCCTATGGTGTGACATCTGTACAGTCTAACCTGTATTTTTATATTAAAAGCTACTGATCAATGGAAAGTGAGTTTCCTAGATCTTGGCTGCTAAAAAGAGAAGATTAATGAGAGAATCAGTGTCATTTCTTTATGGAATGAATATTAAAATCAAATTGCCAGATAAGTGCAGGGAATGGAGATGTTCAGAAAACTGAATGAAGATGTTGTGAGCCCTGGTCTTAAGAGTTACTAAGAGTTGTGTAGAAATATGGATAAGGTACTTAAAATTTTGCATATAAATGAAGTTTGCACAAGCAGGTTGCTATTGAGAGGGGTAAAGCCTGTTCTGCAGCCACCAGTATCTGCTGATGCTGCATTAGGATGAATGCTAGAAACATCCTTGTTAATTTAAATTAACAAATGAAAGCAGTTCAAACTTGTGGGTGGCTACCTTTAGCTAAATACACTTACAAAAAAAGAGATTCAGGAAAAAAAAAGACAAGAAAAAAATTAAGTAGAGGAAACAAGTTTCATTTCTGACTACAAAATTGTCAACTGCTTAATTTGAACTAAAAATGTAGACAGGCCTTAAACACCATGTTTCTGACTACTCAAAACAATGTTAAGGAATGGAAAACCAGAAAAAGTAGCTTTTACAAGACAGTTTATTTTTCTAAGTGAACCATTTTTTGATTGCTTGCACAAGCATTTATAAAACTACAGTAAAATTTATAATTGCAACCAATGCCATGATACCCACACCATGTTGACTCCAGTTTTTCAGTCAGTTAAACAGGAGAAAGAATTCATCATCCTCTTAATAAAATGTGTGACCAAGAAACACAGAGGCAGGTGTTCATATATTTTGAAAAGTAAAGAATTCACAGAAAAGTATTTAGTGTAAACTCCTACTCACCTCCCATAAAAAGTAACGTGTGTGCAGCCTACTCATGTTAAACCTTTTCTTGAGGAGCTAGCTGTGAAATCAGAGACAGAGAGATAAACTGAAGAGTTTACCAGAATACAGAGTTTATATTAATTTCACTGAACACTCAGTGCAATGTGCTCTGTGCGTAGACAGGTTGGTAGCAGACACCCTCTGTGGGCTTTTTGTCTTCTTTTCTTCTGTTAGAGCCAGGATTAAACGCTCGAGAGACGCAGTTCGTGTTTGGACTCAGATGTTTATTAATGCTTATCTATAGCACAGTCTCACAGGTTGTGAGTTCTAGCTAACAAGGTGGTAAATGGCTCTGTCTCTATCTCTTTCTAAGGTCTTTTAAGCACAAATTGTCCAATTATGAAAGGTTTTTTACTAAATGATTTTTACTTTTAACCCAATAACCAACCACCCATGGCCTGCAACGCGGACTCTCCTACCCAATTACAAGAAACCACCCAAACGCAGGAAGAAGAAGGTGAAAAAGAAGGTCTTAGCCTACACCCTAAATCCTCCATGTTGCTTTATATATACATTACTATATACTAAAATCTCAAACTCCAAGTTTTCCACCCTGTGATCTTACACACTTCCTTTCAAACTACACACCCATAATCCCAGTGCCACCACCCAACCTTGGACACCCACTCCATGGCCCCAGGACAAATGCAGTGTCCTCCCAAGGGTCAGTGCCTGCCAGCACAGAAAGCCCAAAGTTCTCAGCTTCCAGGCTTCCAAAACCCTCAGCTGAGGGCTCCCCAGATTGCCCTGTGTGCAGCCTGGGCTGTGAGGGGTGTGGGAGGCAGCTTGGGAAGGCAAGAGGAGGATGTGCTGTGTCTGGGGCTGGCCAGGGGCTCTTCCAGCTGACCCTGAGTGTCAGGAAAGCACTCCCACTGAGACACCAGCACACCTCAGCCTCTGTGAGCAGGGATCCAGAGAGGCACTTGCACGGATAAGTCAGGGAGTGCATGGTGCTCCTACCCACTTCTAAGAGCAGCATAGACATGACCCTGGTGTTCTATAAAGAGACTGTCTTGGCTTGTTCTTATGCTTGTGAATAAAGTTAAATGGGAGAAAAGCACTTTTTAAAATAAAATCATCTCTTTTGGAAGAACTTTGCAGGTTTTCAGGCACGTTCACATGGTGAATTGAACTGAACAAGAGATATTTGGCTGTTCTCATACAAACTGTCATTTTTGTGAAATTTTTTGATGTATCTTACTTGGAATAGGAAGCATTTCAAAATTAACTTTTTCATAAAGATAGATTTTCTTTTTCTAGTAAACCTCCATTCCCAGTTTTTCTGTACCAAAACCTTTTTGGGAGTGATTATCTGTCTTACTACATGTACAGAACATCATGTAGACCACAGAGTGGCCTTCCCTGTCTCCAGGAAACAATCTCCAGGAAGAAGTATTAGAAGAGTAAATTAGAGAACATTTAAGTCAAAGTGTTATAAATATTCAATACCACATAATATATTAAAAGTGCAGATAGAAATCTTCTTTTTTTTAACCCGCACACTGTGCAATGAAGAGTTTCCACTGTGGAGAATTTATTCCAAATTCCACTTCACTCATATGAGGTCTGCACATAGGCCAGTGCTATTGTACACAGCCTAGAGAAAATCCTCTGCTCCCTTGTTCTGTGTGCCCCCCTGCTGTAGAAGAAAGCCCTAATCAGAGTATCTGATGGCTCGGCTCTAAAGATCAGCTGTCTGTCAGGATTCATTTGAGGAGAATTAATGTACATGCTTAAGTGGGTAGTGAAAGCTGAAGAGCTGAGATATCTTGGCCAAAATTAATTCACTCTATATGGTACGATGATCTGGGATAGGGAAGGATTCAGTCTGTGCCAGGCGTGACCTGTCAGCTACTTTTTAATTGAATTTTATCTTAGGCTGTCAGGACCCTTATCAAATCTTTCTGACTCCTTGTCCTTTTCCAACAAATGAACCTTGTGTTTGTATGAAGTGAAAAACCAGACTCTCTTTTCTCAACCTGTACCACCTCCCACTCACCCCCTCTGCAGCTGAAAGAGAAAAAGGGAATGGCTTACATGCACGCTGAAATGATGTCACCTTCTGGGCATGTCTTCTACCCTTCCCATGTGTGTAGGAGGAAATTTTCTTTGGTTCTAGTAAAACATGGAGGAAATCCAAAATTTTAATGATGGATACTGTCTTTTACACCTCCTTCTCTCCTACTGTACCACACAGCTGGGACAGGATTTTGTTACAATTCAACCTAAGGCCACGACCCAGCAAAATTCTGAAGCAAGTAATTGGTTATAAGTGCAAACTGCTTTCACTGAAGCTGAATAAACTCAGGCTTCAGCAGTTCACTGAGCAAGTGATTAAAAAAATGGAAATACAACTAAGTATGCGCCCAAATGATTCACAGGTCTGGGATATAAATAAAATTAAATTAAAAAATCCACCAAACGAACCCAAAATTAGAACACCCCATGTAACTACGTTTCCATGTCAACAAAAAGTTTATCCAGGCATTTCATACCCTAAAAGCAGGAAAAACACACATCAGTAAGAATCACCATTCTTTCTTGCTAATAGTTGCACAAGGAATAAACAGCTCAAAAGGGCTCATGTTGTGTGGAGTGTTGCTGGTTGTTTAAAAACAAAAAACACAAATCTAAAGGAATTTGCTGTGGAGAGATTTTGCATGCTTCTCCCAGAATGTGTCTCTTTACTAACATGTTTGTCAGGACAGCTCTTTTCCTTATAGCTCTGTGTGCCTTCACACACAGGAGTTCTTTCTATTTCAGGATTTGGCATCTCCATTTGCAGGAGATCTCAGGTTCCATTTCTCAGCCAAGAGAGTCTCATTCAGAGTAATTCAGAACCACAATTGGATAACTGCTTTAGATGTTTATCACAATAGCAAAGATGGAAGGGTCAGGATAATCCAGTACTGAAGTTCCATGTGAGGACAGAAATTTTCCCTAGGAAAACTCTGCATTCACAATTTTTCACATTTTCACCCCACATACATCTATATTTTAAGTATAATATTCCAACATATCTTTCTTACTTTTCACCCTCTCCCTCTTAACTTGGTTCCTGCTGATTTGCTACAAATATTTTTTCATTTTATAGTGAGTGTTGGTTATTTTGGTTTTCCCCATGTCCATTCAGTCAGCCACTGCTTCTCTGCCCCACTGGCCCAGTCCATGTGGAATCAGACTGAAACTCTTGGCCCAAAGGTGTCCTCAGCTTGTGCTCTTTGTAGTCCAACCATTTAGCCCAATGTTCCATTCCACATCTCATCAGTCAGACCATATAATTTCAGTGAACTGTGAACTTTCTGCAGGTGGATTACATGTTTATGCTAACGAGATATTTAGAGCAGAAGGCTGTACTAAGACCCTGTCTCACAAGATTTATTTTATTCTGACACACGTTTCCTGTGCCATGCATACTGGCCACCTATCTGCAGCTTCAAATTACAGCTCAAGTGGGAAAAGGGTGAATTATTTTGTTTCCATTTTATTATATCTAATTCATGGGCAACTTTTGAAATACTTCCTGATGTTTATTCTGTCGAAAACAGTCGTGATATTGTAACTGGCTAATAACCAGCTTCAGGTACACTGTAAGTAATACAGAAAAAAACCATCATGATAATGACTAATTTCATTAATAGTCATCTTGCTTCTAGGGAATGGTAAGAACATACTTTTAAGTTCTCATATTGCAACATATGACATCATAAGTGTTTCTCTTTTTTCTGAATTGATGTAGGAATACACTATAGATGTATTTTTCCGCCAAAGCTGGAAAGATGAGAGGTTAAAATTCAAAGGACCTATGACTGTTCTCCGGTTAAATAATTTAATGGCCAGCAAAATTTGGACGCCTGATACCTTTTTCCACAATGGAAAGAAGTCAGTGGCTCATAACATGACAATGCCAAATAAACTATTACGAATTACAGAGGATGGGACGTTGCTATACACAATGAGGTGAGCCCTAAAATGCTACATCCTTCATTTGGTTTTACAATTTAACTTGTGACAGCTTATTTTCCAGATAGGAAACTGGTTCCTTTTTGAGCATAATTTGATTCCTCCTTAATAATTATTTTCACAATAGGCCTTGGGATGACGGGCAAACTGAGCTGTTTGCAGTGTTTATTTTTCCTCTCCTGCTGTGCTACCTCTACACTCCCTGGATGCATCTTAATGCTTGATTTTAAAAAGGTTCTTACAATATTTGGAATCCATCAGTTTGCAGAGGATCTTAATTTGGTGTTGCTTTCAAAGATTCCAGCAGAAATTATAATAAAGCCTGAAAGTTTAATATAATCTGTACTCCTAAATTATGTGCAAGGGTCTTTAATCTTTGGATCCTGTAGAAAGCAGATTCTAAGAACTAAAAGATAGACACATAATTCATTGACCATTCTTGATATTTCTTGTGCTTGGGATTATAAAACATGACAGCATAAAAAGAGACGTTTCTTTTTCCATTGATTAAAGCATTTGGAAAGTTAGGAGAAAAAATTATTTTTGTGCTGACAGCATTCATTGGAAATAGATTATTCTCTTCACGGATAACTGAACTTTAGCTGTTATTAGAGGAGTTAAATAAATCCTTTTGAAATAATGATGATATACAATCATGCAAACATTCTGTATTAAAAGCCTACAAATTAAAAAATGGAAAAAAAAGTTTGTCTCTATAGAGCTTCACATCCCCCCTTTATGTCTTTCATGGAACCAAAACAAGGTATAAAGAGACTCTGTTGACTTCATGTCAAGATTGATAACTTAGTACATAGGTAAACACTGAGTTTTCTTTAAAAAAATTTAAAGATGTTTTTAAAATCAGTGCAAGTGTTTGGAGAAAACAAATTCTCCAGGCATTTGGGATGTTCAATTTATTGTGCAGCATCTTTCAAGACTGGCTAGACTGAAGTAGAATTGTCTTGGCTGGTAGCTACACAAGTCCAGGTCAATTTTTCTTGTCTTTCTAAATGCTCAGCTGTTAGAGGTTTAATCCACAGGAACACTATCTTGGCAGCACATTGTTCACATGTGTCTCTTCTTTTGTTCATAACCATTTCTATTTCCTCATTGCTGCAAGTGCCTTAATGCAATCTTCAGCCTACTCTTCAAGTATTACTGTTCATTCTCTGCTGATGTGGGGTATGTGACTGTTTCTAGTTCATTTAATCTCTTTTATTGAGAAACCTGTTTGCACTCAAGCTGATAGCAATGAAATGATTTCAGCAGATGTCTGAGCATCCAGAGTGGGCCACTTTAATGATGGCAGCAAGGAAGCAATTGCAATTGCTAATAGATTTTAATCCTCACACCAAATTAGAAGCCTGAGCATGCCTCTGATGTACCATGAGGAAGGGCAGAGGGGCAGAGCAGTCACACCCTCAGCCAGACAATTCAGGTCCAGTTGTAACTGCTAATTATTCACATAACAGATATTGTGCTGTAATTATGCTATGTGTCTTAATAGAAGTCTCTTTGCTATTTCTATGAAACTAGAATAAATGTGTCCTTTTGCTCATTAATCCATTATAGATTGACTGTGAGAGCAGAATGTCCAATGCATTTAGAAGACTTTCCTATGGATGCACATGCTTGTCCCTTGAAATTTGGAAGCTGTAAGTTTATTTTAAATTGAGGTTTCTCTCATTTTTAGGCCACCTTCAAAGAATATTTTGCAACTGAGAAAACCTCAAGGTTTTAATCTTGTGTATTTTTCACGTTTTTGTCAGGGTTGTATCTCTATTCCTATATATATATATATATATATACATATATATATAAATGGACCTCTTTTATGTGTCTTAAACATCCTACAATGTGATGCCTGGACATTCACAAAAGATGGAAATGACAATGCTCTAAATATCTAGAAAAGCAGTTTGTCACATAGAAAATGGTGTTAATCTTATAGTTGCTTTGTTTTGTTAAAACCCAGGATCAGTCTTAAAGGAGAGCAATACACACCATGGATAATGGAATTGGATTAGGTGGAAACAGTTTTGCTACTGTAGTCTTGCTATGTTTAGATCAGCATTTTTCCTAGGATTGGAAGATACTCATATACACTCGTGGAACATTTTTGGAAGTGAAAAATCTCAGAAATCTCCAAATAGAGTCCTACACTTGCAGCGTACATAGCCCTAGATGAGGGAACAAAATGAACAAAGTCATGTAATGGAAATCAGTGCAATAAGTGACAAAGCTTTTGTTCAATTGAGAATTTTTCCCCACACTTCAGTTTGAATAGCGAGCAACCTGACAACTTAACATAATATTTTTAGAAGTAAAATATAAAGAAAAAAAAGTGGAGATCTAATTTACTCTAGTTCATTTAATGCAAACAAGGAAGTTAAAATATATGGAGGATGTAATAGTGTACAAATTGTTTCTTCAATGGCTACTTTTTTCTAACAGAAATGGGTCGTTTCACTGATAGTGGTTACTTAGTGGCTTGATCAATTTTAGAAGTCAACAAACAGAAAACCCAATTCATTCTTCACATGGTACCCAACAGTGTGATAATTTACTTTGGGCTGAATGGTTCTATGTTTGCCATGAGACAGCACTGATGTTTTGTCTTTAAAGAGCTGCTAATCTCCTAGATAAGGCTTAGAGAACAAAAAGCTCATGCAACCTTGGAGTATAACTGACAAGAATAGTTTGCTCCTTGAATGTTAAGTTCTTTTAGAGAGCACTTCCAATAAATCTTTCCAAACATCTCGTGAAACAGAGTGGGGGAAGCTTCACTCCAGTTTATAACAGGGCAGATACTTCAGTGGGTTCTTGACTAATAAGAGATCTGTGCACCCGAGATCCCAGTGAGATCAGCAGTGGCTGCAGGATGGAATTTCGTTGGATGTGCTCATTAAAGTGTCCCTGCAGGCATCGTGCTGAACTGCGAGGTACGGAGAGGGCTAATCCTGAAAAAAACCTGCTAATGACAATTTAAACCAGGAACAGTTTGTGAACAAATTTTACTTACAAGACTGAATTTTATAGACTTGATAAGACACCTTTTGCCACATCTGTGCATCACTGAACCATAGCCTAAACTCCAGACATTCCCCAGTATGAGCAATATTTCCCATTCTTTTCCTACACTGATTTCTTTGTGGCTCACTGTGCCCCAGATTAATGTACTCTTCGTCCACAAAGTGCACAGCTTTCCAGAGGGCTTTGCTTCAGTTAACTGACTAAGATTTCCAGAAATTATTAAATAAAAGGGATAGATAATGTGGGTCTTCATAGAAGTCCAGAACCACACCAGAAAGCAAGAACAAGACAGCAGAAAAACATGCAAGTGTATTTGCATCTTTTGTATCTAAATTGATTTTTTTTATCCTTAAAAAAATATTTTCATAATGTTGTAATTTTCTTAATTGAACGAAAAAAATCAGTGATATTTCTGATAGAAAGGCTGTTTCTTATACCACTCAAAGCCTATATCTGACATTCTAAACTCGGAGTACAGCTGTGGACTGTCATGTTTTACAGGTTTTTTTTTTTTATTATTTGAACATTAATGTTCTATGGCAGCAGTCCTAAATTGGCCCTAGAAAAACTACAAATGCTTGGAAGAATCATTAGACAAAATCAAGGAGTTTTCAAGGAATCTTTTCATTCACCCACTAAATTCAGGCGAGCTCCTGGGATCCTCATGGGGGGGAGTTCCTTCTGTAATGTGGTTTTACTGTAAATACTTCATGAAGAATTCACTGATGAAAACAGCCCTTAGAAATGGATCTCTCCCTTCCTTCTCATCAGATCATTTGCCATAATGATCAAGTTATAGACTTCTCTCAATATTTCGTTATTGATACAAATAGAAATATCTCCAACAGGACAAATGGCTGGACCCAAGCAAGTTATGAAAGTGGGACTCACTGTTATACATAAAAAAAGAGCAGATCTTATAATTAATTGCCACTTCTTAAGTGAGAATCATATTTAAATACATTTGGGACATTTTTGTCAAACTAAAGCAATTAATTATAATCATCTTAATGGACTGGAAAATTTACTGGAAAATGCATTTAATTGTCACAAAATCCATGCTTAAAGTGCAGACTACAATCTAACACTTAGCTCCCCAAGGTAGTGTTTGCCTAGCTCCATTTGTTTTAGATTAAATTGGATAAGAGGTTTTTTACATCCTCCACTGTTTTCACTTGTTGGAGCTGAGTTCTTAAAAGCCTCACAGTGAAGGAGTTGCACATCTCCTGTGGACTCTGCCCATACTGTAGGGACCAATAAATGTTTGACCCAGCTCCAGGGCTAAAGTGATTTGCTGAAGAGCAGCTTAAGTTAGAGGTTATTCCAGTGTAAATTCAATGTGACAAATGCTAAAGAAATTCTGGAACAACAAAATGCCATATGTTGGCAAAACAAAATCAGAGAGGCAGATGCTCTCCTCAGCTCTTACCATGAACATCTGATTGTCAGTTTAAAACTGAGGCCACTCTGGAAACCAGCAGTGATGGGAGCAGATGCTGCATTGCTGCTTATGCCACTGGAGTTGGACGCTGAGGGGGGCAGCTGAATCGAGCACCAAACCTGGCAGCTCATTTCTAGCACTGCCCAGTGCATCCCCTTCCCTCTGAGCAAAGCCAGTCATTCCCAGTAGTCAGAAAAGCACTCCTCTTTCTTCCAAGCTATTCTCATACTCCAAAACAAATGCTTGAAAATTAATTTTATTACTGTCTTTATGTGACTAGATTAGCATGTCAATTTCTCTGTTCACTGTGGCCATTGTTTTTAAAGTCAGAATTATTAAGATGTAGATTTGCTTTTGCCATTGACTCCAAAGACATATTGCAAGATATGTTGCAGTGCTTAGGGAATATGAAGCCTGAGGATAAAAGCACCCTTTAGCTTCAATAATGCAGAATCAAATGCCATGCAATTAATTTACCAGCAAATTCTATCCAACCAACTCTTCAATTACTAGCAGTTATCTCTTACACTGATAAGGTAAAATTGCTAACTCACGAATGAGGTCAAGTGAATCAGATTCCTCCCTTTCCCTTCCTGCTTGTTAGTCTGAAAAAAGGGAAATTCTCATCTTGTAGGTAGAATCCTACTGTCATTTAGGATGCCCTAAGATGTCCCATCCAGCTCCAGCTGCCTTGGGTGGGTGCAAGCTTTGATGCAGATTCTGGCCACACATCCATTCCTATTCATGCCTTTGGATACTCTATAGGTGTAAAGAATGACATGAGATGCCTCTGTGTAGTCAATTAACTCTCACCCAACTGCTCCCAGTGAGAGCTGCCAGATTCCAGACCGCACAAAATGACAGCAGAATTCTGCTATGGAATTAGGATTAAAAATGTTTATGTGTAGCTCCATTCTGGAAAGAACATAAATAATAGCACAAAGACCATCACTGGCATGTGTAGATGCTGCTGAATTATCTGTGTAACACTCCAGACTGCTGGGGCTTGGAGAGCCCACAGTATTTTCTTTTGCCGTGTTCCAAACTCAAGTCTTGAGTTCAAGATATTCAAAAATAACAAAAGAAAAAAAAAAAAAAAAAAAAAAAAAGGCAGCAATTGTGATTTAAACTCACTCTCTCCTAAGCAGCCTTAGAAATGTGTGCCAGGCCCATTTTACAGCAAGGACAGTGTGATGGGGGCATGACCAAATGGGGAGCTGTAGCCAGGCTGAGGATGAGAAGATCAGTGAAGCCACTCTGAGAAGGACTTACAGAGGCCCAGACAGTATCACAGTATGAAAAATTGAGAAGTCTGGGGCTCATCTTTCTTTAAAACAGCTAGAAGTTAGAAAAAGCATTGGGGTTCTTGCATACTCATGGAATTCCATTTCTCACTCTCACTTCTTTACATAGGCAGGAAATACATGAGAGAAATATTTTCATGCCATAGAGGACCAACTTTAATCCAGCCCTATAGCAGATATCTAGCTATTTTGTCAATTGTAAATAAATTTTGTCAGTTAAACCAATTGTACTCCCTATAGACAAATTCCAGTAAGATAGTTGCAGGTTTCCACAGATAATTAAAGAGAACTAAATATTCAAACTACTGCTCAAAGCATTGTTCTGACAAAGCCATAAGGCAACAGGAAGTGCAAAGCTTAAATGCAATGTATTTCTTTTAAATTAGATGCTTATACCAGAGCAGAGGTTGTGTATGAGTGGACACGGGAACCAGCAAGGTCGGTGGTTGTGGCTGAAGATGGCTCCCGACTGAACCAGTACGATCTGCTTGGACAAACTGTGGACTCTGGGATTGTGCAGTCCAGTACAGGTCTGTGAAAAGTTTTTTTAGAAGGATATTTAACTGCCAAGACATAATTCAGAGCAGGATTAAAAAATACAAAGATGTAAGAGGGAGGGGTAAATTATAATATATGTACTTCAGATTAGGAAAATGTGACTGAAAAGATAATACATCCTGGGATTATTTTCCTACTTCAGCTGGTGGTAAAAGTATTTGAACAATTAAAAAGCTTCCTACAGTGTCAGATCTAGCCAGATAAACCAATAATTTATGTAAAAAAGAAGCACTCCTCATGTTCTTCTCATATTGTCTGCCTACTACATAGGCTGATAAAAATATCATAACAATATGAATCCTCAAAGATCATATTTCTGGAGGCAGTGAAGTTGCTAAAAGCAAGTACAGAGTTTCTCAAGAAGTATTTAGAGAATGAAAAAAACTGTCATCAAACTCAAAACCATCTGAAACATCCAATCATGATTTCCTTTAATGCTGGCACCAGCTTTAACTCCAAAAATTTAATGAGATACAGAAATACAGCTGACATTTATAGTATGATATAGCCATAACCTTGAAGCTGACTACAGCCCCTTATTTTTTAACTTTGCAGTGCTTGTTTCAAGATGTGAATTTTTTAAAAAATTATTTTCTAACCATTTGGACTATGTAAATGCAATAAAAAACTGAGCACTGGGAATGAACAAGAGCTCTGTTGACCAGAGTGACTGGTGAATGGACCAAAAGCAGCACTGCTTTAGGTGAAGTGGTTGTATTGCTTTGGATACACCCAACATTGTGACTTAGAGACAAGTCCACTTGTAACTGCATAAACCAAATTTCCTAATGTGTTGTTTAGTTAAAGTCAATGAACATTTAAGGGAAAGTGAGTCACTTTAAGGTGAACTGTAATTTGTGTCTGAATTTTTTATTTAGCTTGTTAAAATATATTCATATGCTCTATTAAGCCAAAAAAGCTCTCACAGACAAGTTTCTAGGTTACTGCTTGGAAGCTTCTGTTCAGTTGATATAAAAGTAAATGGGATGGCAATAATAAGAACTTTGTATAAGAGCAGCATCCACACAACTGCTCCCATTGCAGAGCACTGAGGTGTGCAACAAGCAGGTAAAAAGGGGAAGAACTCTTGACCTTCCCACAGATGGAAATGTTGCCACTGGCTTTTCTGCAGCCAAAAATTCACCCCAGCTCCCTTTTGCTGGAAAGTCAATAGGATTTGAGGGGAACTGCAGGGATTTCAGCTCTTGGTTCTCTCAGAGAGCCCTCACCAGCCTGTGGGACTGCCTTTGCTCCCTGCTGGCTGCTGTAAGGGCAGTAGGATAATCAGAACAGACTCATGAGGGAATGTAACTAAACCAAATAGAAATGCCAGATATGGTTCATTAGAAAGCCATATGAGGAGCATGCTATAAACTGTTAAGAAGGGCAGACAAGAAATTTTCAAACAGAACTGAAACGTAAGTTCAAGATTTCTTCATGCATTTCCATGAAGAAACAAACAATTTGTTTTGTCCATGCTATTTCAAAGGTTTGAATTCTGCCTCCTTTTTCTACCTGAGGAAACTCTTTACCATTGCTGTCTATAAATACAGTATAATTAACACATAAAATATGCTGAGATGAAGATATTGTTGTCTAGATGCTGAAAAATTTTATGGCTATATTGCAATGCTTTCAAAATAGAATCACAGAGGAATTGGAAAGTTATGAGAATGATCAGCAGTTGTCACAAATGTCACAATTAAAGAAAGCCATAAAATACAGAAAGGTAAAGATGCAGTGAATAACTGGAGTGCTTACATGTCCTGCAGTCATTGCAATCAATCTTATCAAACATCTACTATCTTTCAATAAGTGACTGCCCAATAAGTGCAGTCCATTGGTACTGTGGAAACTTAAGAACATGGGTTTGCCTTGTAACTGAAGTGCAGAGCATGATTCCAGGCCTCTGCTTTGCCTAATTCACTCCTCCCAGCGGTACCTTTGTCTGACTCCCAGCTCAGACCTGCTGCAGTGCTTAACAGACGAGAGCAATCCCTGTCTTTTTAATTGCCTTTATGCTTTGGATCTTGTTCTCATTTTCCAGAGGTTAAAAATACTTTGATAATTTAGGCAGCTAAATAAAGCTCCAGAGTACAGTGGTGTGTTCACTCTGTATTCTTAGCTTGCCATCTACAATCACTGAATTAATTCTGACATACCATTGTGCGCATTCTATATCTGATTGCATTAAAATAGTTTTCCATGCCATATTTTAAGTAGATAAAATTAAATTATTGGCTCTCCTAGCTAATACTGGCACCTTTTGTAAGATCATAATCTCTGGTTACAGAGGACAAGGAGGTTGTTTCAGGGAAAGCTGAAGAATGGTGAGCAAAATTCAAGTAATAATTCCCACTATACTACAGCCACTCCTATTTTTAAAATAAAAATTTCCTTGTATATCCTTTGCTTTACCTCTCAATTTAAAATTTATTCTCTTTCCCCCCTTTGCTACTGTTTTTTATATTGAAAAAGAATTGTCACATCCTATAAATGAGCTTTCCTTGGGGTTAGAAATTGAGCAAGATTGCTCAAATGAATGTTCTTCTGGACTCTGCATTACAGAAATGGGCTTTTGACATGCTCTGTGCATAAGCAGTCAATGTCTAGACATAGTTTTTCAATCAAGTTTAAGCTTTTCCTGTACAAGAGCAGTATTCTCTTTCCAGCTGCCTACATTTTAAAACAGAGCTACAGTCATTTCACATGTCATCTCTAATCTAGACAGAAGCTTCCATTCAGTTATGTGTCTACTTGTTTCATCCCTAAGATATTTATTGCATAATAAGAATCAGTCTACTCAAAAGAACCCCAAAGAAACAATAGGTTTTTCATTCTTTGGAGAACATATTGTTTTCCAAAATCCATTTTAAATAATAATCTGAAAATGAGCATTATTTGCTCTGCTGGTAAGAAAGGTTTATGGAATGACATTAGTATATTAGAATATTAAATATGTTTATATTTATTTTTAGAAATATAAAATGTATTTATATATTAAAAACTAATTAATTTCCATTGCATTTGGAGTACCCAGCTCATACAATTTTGTAGCTCCAAAAGATTAGTGATAATGAAAATATTGCGTGTTATTCCTGTAGTAATCATTTATTTCAGGAGAGAATAATAATTTACTAAGGTACTAAATTAGCAGAACAGGGACACTTCAGAGTACATAAAGCACTGACAGTGGTAATGCAAACACCATCACATCAGCAATTGCATCTTAAGCTTGGCCCAACAGAGACATTTTTGTGAGGCTGTCTTGATTTAGTCTTTAGATGATGTTTATCGTGTGTATTCTGTGGTGGCTTTCCATTCTCTAATGGAATAAGACCTTCTACAGGAGCTTTAAACAGCCACCAGTTAATGCAGATTTTCATTCACTACTCAGCAGAGATGAAAATATGTAAATTTAATTAGCATTTCTCAGAAATGTCTAGTTTTGTATTATTAGGGAAAAATTTAAAAACCCACCAGGTTTATTAAGTGTTTTTTTCAGAGCTGACCCATTTTGATTTGAGGACTTCTATTTTAGAATAGAATGCAATAGAATTTAATATACTTCCTATAAAGACCTCTGATATGTATATTTATAAAATCTTTAATGTTCTTTTTTCTTGGTTTTAGGGGAATATGTTGTTATGACTACACACTTCCACTTGAAGAGGAAGATTGGATACTTTGTCATCCAGACTTACCTGCCATGCATCATGACAGTGATACTGTCACAGGTGTCCTTCTGGCTTAACAGAGAATCTGTTCCAGCAAGAACTGTATTTGGTAAGCAAGACCTATAAACCTCCTGCCAATCATGAGGCAATTTGGTTTCAGAAATGTTATGAAATCATGTTCAGAAATGGTAAAAGTAGTTATGTGTAACGTGGCATTGGAGAACAGTGTGAGCCTGGACATGCTGCAGCACACAAGAGCTAACAAATTTCATTGTGAAGATATAGGTCCAAAGCTTTTAAACTGATTTTGAACTGATTGTAAAGAGACCTGAAAATACCTCAAGCCATCCATTACCATTTGAATTTTCCAACCAATCAGATTATGAATAAAAGATCTCTGACAATGGCAGTAACGTTAATCATGGGATTATCAAAAAGGTTTTAATCAATGGGTATCCATCATTTGGCATCTTTAGGCCCTCCTGAAATTCTTATTTTCATTTTTTTTCCTTAATCCCTTTTGCAGGCTACTGTTGAGATCAGCAACAATTTATTGTGCTTACAGCAGTGAATACATGCACTCAAGGAATGCAGTGAGAAGGTCATCTAAAAGACTCTCAAGTTTATACAGCTGGTCCTTTGAGTTTAACCACTGCTTGCAAATGCTTATCTTAAAATTCTTACATTCTTTCATATTCTTTGGAGATATTAACCCAAGTTCAAGTACATAAAAAAACAAACAAACCGAAAAATGCCGTGAATTTTCATTTAGGAAAGCTAGACCCTGGGATTTCTGCCATGTGACCTAGTCCTTGGTGAGATCCAGATGGGACTGCTGAACACCTTTGGCAGGAGGCAGAAGCACCCCCAGCCAAGCTGGCTTTGACACTTGTTTTGCTGCCTCAGGGCACTCCAAGGACAGGATGCTTTGGGCATTTTGGCTTTGCCAAAGAGAATTAACCCATTTATGCTGGACATGGCAAAATCAGAGAGTCACTGTTGAGAAATGCAGCCTCTGAAGCTCTTGTTGAACAAGAGCTATTTTTATGGATCTTTTCTTGCACCCTTCACAGCTGTGCTTTAGTTTCCCAGTTTCTCTGGAAATCAATCACAGCTTGCATAGCCTTAGACCTCATGAACCAAGCAGTGGCTTTCTGTTGATATACAGATGTGCATTTACAGAACAGTGGTTTAGATTACAGTATAATCAAATTTGATTTACATAATATTGTTTAGCAACTAAAATTAATTCTGAATTTTTAACATCAGCTTTGCTGAGAACGACTCTACTAAGGGCTTTTTTATGGTCAAAGCTATTGAAATTGTAACTATTTTACCTCCTTTTGCACATACCATTTAAAAAGAAATGTCTGATCATCAGTTTGAAATGCTGTACTTCACCGTCACTGGATGGAGAACAGAATTTCCTAGTCTCAATGGATAATATCTAATACTGCACAACTTTCAAACTCCTATCTTCACAGGCTCAAGAACCCACACATTTTTCTTTCCTTCCAAAACAGTTTTCCTTTTAGAAGACAGTAATTTAGTAAATACTCCATCATTATGTATCAAGATAACTTTTTCATTTCAAAATGGCAGTGAAACAGTTTCAGAACATCTTGCATGAATGCATATACACACAGAAGCACAACTTTCACCTTTTAGCCCACTTAGTACCACAGATAATAAAAAAAATACAAATCTTTCTTCTGCTACTATGTAAGAGAAACATAAGCTCACTAGTAATAAGTCAAAGAAAACATTTGGTTGCATCTCAGGAAAGAGAAATTGCTTCCTCATTAGGCAGTAATAATTCAAGCTCTTCACCCTACCACATAAATATGTTGTTCATTAATTGACCTATTTTAGACCGCTGTTCATTTCCACTAACACTCAGTGCAGCAAAGATGAACTCACCAGCCACATTCAAGACATGACAGTGCAGTTGTCAAGGTAACTTGTGGACATGTGATTTGATGTAAATGCCTTGCGTGCACTCCGAGATTCATTTTTCCAAGCAGCTGCAGGCAGAGTGAATTCAGTACAGTTCTGCTTGCTCTCTAGGGCCAGGTAAGAGGAAATGTTCAGCAGTGAGAAGCTCTGATATCAGAAATGCAAATTAGATTGTCGTTCTTACATAAAATCTTTGCTGTGTTCAGGGTGTCAGTGAATAAAGGGACAGAAATCTGTAAAACCATTGATTCAAAAAAATGAAATAATAAATTAATCTTGATGCCCTTGAATATATCTTTGAAGTATAACATCCCAAATAAGCTGAAAGTTAGTTTTTTAGTTTTCTAAGTATCTCAGAACTGCTGCAAGAAAGAACTAAAGATGTTAAATTGTTACATCTGTACTACAATTTGCAGGGCATGAATAAAGAACAGCAACAAAATCCTTCAAATACCAGGAAGAATAATGTAGTTCACAAATTATATTTCCATTCCAACTTTAAAAATAGTATTCTACTATAAAAACATCAAAGAATAAAAGCATAAAAATTGTTTTGAAAATCAAGCAACTTCCACAGCACACGAAACATCCTCATTTAGAAACTGAACTCAGGTGGGGAAGTTTGTAAGAACCGCAGGTGTAGAAAAGCCTTCCCCACCTATAGCAGCTGTAGGAAAACAAAGCACAAAAAAATATCCCCTGGCCTGAAGACACAAACTCTTTGCTTTGCAGGAGTGACAACGGTGCTGACCATGACCACCCTGAGCATCAGCGCCAGGAACTCCCTGCCCAAGGTGGCCTACGCCACGGCCATGGACTGGTTCATCGCCGTGTGCTACGCCTTCGTCTTCTCCGCGCTCATCGAGTTCGCCACCGTCAACTACTTCACCAAGAGAGGGTACGCCTGGGATGGCAAGAGCGTCGTTCCCGAAAAGGTAACCCTGCCCCACAGCCATCCCAAAAGATCATACTCTGCCAGGTCTGGTCACTCTCTGGGGGAAGGGTTTAGCACATTAAAAGTCTGCTCACTCTGGTCATACTCGGGTCACTCTGTGGGAGGGGTTTAGCACATTTAAAAGGCTGCTCACTCTGGTCATACTGTGGTCACACTGCCATACTCTGGTCACTCTGTGGGAGGGGTTTAGCACATTTAAAAGTCTGCTCGCTCTGGTCATACTCTGGTCACACCGCCATACTCTGGTCACTCTGGGGGAAGGGTTTAACACATTAAAAGTCTGCTCACTCTGGTCATACTCTGGTCACACTGCCATACTCTGGTCACACTGCCGTACTCTGATCACTCTGTGGGAGGGGTTAAGCACATTTAAAATTCTGCTCGCTCTGGTCATACTCTGGTCATACTCTGGTCACTCTGTGGGAGGGGTTTAGCACATTAAAAGTTCTTGTTATGTAGAACTGTTATTACTCCAAAAGAGATTCCTCCTATGTTCGCATACAGCATTTCTACACCGTGATTACTTAGACACTTAATACCTAAGCACTACTTCTGACATACTGGGTGATACTTAATGCTATTAATAGTGAAATATTCTACTGAGATTTTGTCTTCTGCAACTGAGCAGAAAAAAAGATGAATGTGTATTGTTTTAAGGGAAGGCAATAATTTTTTTCTGTTTGAACAAGAGAAAATGTGGATGCCTCAGTGTAAATAGGAAAAAATTGCTGGTGGCTGCAGTATTGGAGAGTTCCCAAGGTATAGTGCTCCCCAACATGAAATTCAGAAGGCCTGCTCTATCATCATTACCAAATAAATCATCACAAGACTCCTTTTTTCCTTTCTTAGCTATAGGAAAAATGTGTTTGTTTAGAAGGAGAATTTGAGAGCTGTGCTGGGACTGTACACTCCTGATCTGCACCTCCCTGAATGCACTAAGGAAAACTCACACTAATTCCTTTTGGTCTGGGATCAGACCTGGTCTGTAAACCACCGGTTCATCATGAAGTTGTTGAGGACATTTAGGGGATGAAAGAGAAGTTTCCCATTTCCTGTGAGTTACCATGTCAGCTGCTTCTGTGAGCAAGCAAATTCGCTTGGGTTAACTTGCCCAACTGGTTATCGTGAACAGTCACAGACTAGAGATTCACCAGAACAGGTATTTGGAGGAGCAGATGTAACTCACTGGCATGCAAAGATATATTTTTAATTCAGGATTATATGCAGATATATTATTAAGTATATTAGTTGCATAAGTCAGTGGAAAAAACCTCCAAGTTAAATTAGGGCATTTATACAACGGTGGCTACTGCAAAAGTATTGTAGAACAAATGAGTGAAATAACAAAACAAGCTTACAGTAATGAGCTGCACAACTGGTGCTGAATGTTGAGTTTTCAGTTATTGATGATACTTGCACTGTAAATAATATTTTTGATTGTTTTCTTGTTTTCATGACATTTGTCATAAAAATGAACTGCATTCATAGAACAGTATCCTTAAATAATAAATATTCCTTCCTAATTTATCCTCCCTTGTAATGTAGTTACTATAATGAGCTCTTTCATTTGCTACAAAGAAAATTACATTCTAGAAAAACCTCTACACCAATAAACATTGTTTAAAATATTGGAAGATTTATGGCTTTGTGCTTGTTAGCAGGTAAGGGGCTTTATGTGTCATTTGCTGGTACCTGGTTTTGAGTTTTCTGCAGTGAGGAAAAACGAGCAAGGCACACTCACAATGATCAGAGCATCACAGCTTAATCAAATTTAGAGCTCTAATTAGCTGTCATATTGCTTTTTCATGAAGTTGAATTTGACATGAAATATTAAGACCCAGGCTGGTGTCAGGGTTTTCTGTGGATCAGATTTCTAGTGACATTTAAATCTATTTGAAAGGGTTTCCTCTGAGACTTCAGTGAAGCTGCTCTTTGATTTATTGCTGCTCACCAGAGTATCTGAATGAGAAGCAAACAGGACTGCCTTCACACTCAGCAACCATGTTAACAGCCTCCCTGCCTGGAAGGGGAAAAAATGGACAGCCAAAAAACCCCAAACCAAACAAACAGAACACAAAAAACCCAAACAACAACAAAAGAACAAAGCAAACAACAAAAACGAACAAACAAAAAACCTGACATGCCTTTTTTTTGTTGGAATATTTTTTGAACATGTTTGTTCCAAAGACTTGAAGATTTTTCTTGGCCTGAAGCTAAGAATTTTATTGCCATGTATTAAAGAACATCTACATCAGAGTTATTAGGTGAATCCCTTTCCTTACTAAGTAGCATAATTTTAACATTTGAGGGGGGTCCAAGCTGTTCCTCCACAAGCATCTCCCCACTTGCCCTCAGGCTTTTGCAGCTTTGTTTCCTGTACCCATGTGTCCAGCAGAAGTCTGCCCACTCCCTGAAATGTTCACCTCTTGAACAAAATTTTTTTGTCAAAATTCCATTATTAGGGGGTCAAAGTAGCCATTAACCTATAGTTGATCTGTCATTAAAAGTACTGTGACCACATAAAAATATTGCTTCCCTGGGACAGCTGCTTCTTGAAAACAGTGAATTGTATTTGCTGTCTTTGAAATGACATAATAGATCAAATTCCACTGATATTTTCTCTTTAACCATATCTTCCCCCCATCCCAAGGGGATAAAATAGATACCATTTGCCTTTTCTTTTTTGTGGCAAAGACTACCTGAAGATTTTTCTAAGCTGTTGGAATTGGTTTTATCTATATGTCTTCTTGTTGGTTTTTTTTTTCTCATAATTGGAAGAATCCTTACACCTTCTTAACGACCCACTACGTCTCTCTTCTGTGTTTATCTTTGGGCAGTGGCTAAAGAAAGGGTTTGATCTTCCAGAAACTGGGACAGTTGAATTCTAGCTGGTATGCCCAGATGTAAAAATTTAATTTTTTCCTACAACTAGATCCCAAAAATAGAATACTAAAAAATAATAAGGACCTAGGGATCAAATAAGTTTAAATAAGCTCAGTAAGTCCTCCTCCCCTAAAAAAATATTCAATATATTCTTGCAATAGCAATATAAGTAGGTGGATGAAAAAGTAATACAGACATTAAAGTCTTTGCAAATGGAATGCCATTTCAGCCTTTATGATCCAATTTTAAGATTCAAACAAGAAAATTAAGTTCCTAATCCATAATGCATGTGCCTTTGGTGTAAACCTTTAGTGAGCAGAATACTGACAGTTTTGCATCTTATTGAACAAACCACTCCTTTAGTGCATGGTTACATGATAATTTAGTGTGCATTTTTGTGTATAAATTACGTTAAAACCTTCATGTCACAATATTTGTCTTAATGTTGGAAGGCTACATTAAGAATTTGGCATTTTGTAAGTTTTTATCCTGACCAAGGGAAACAGTTGTTTGTGGGAATATTGAACTCTGAGTGGTTTATCAGTGCTGATTATCATTAAAGGTGATTTTGCCAGTGAGGCTAGCTATCAGGTCTCATTATTTTTATCTATCATCTAATTTGGTTTACCTGATACAAGTAATACAAATGGATGATTTTGTTTTTATTGTCACCTAAATATTTTGCATGAGTTATCCAGAACTAATTTCTCTCTTACAGTGTATTACACTTCGTGGTGTGAATTCAATTAATTGCAAAATGTTACAGTGCTTTTTCATAATTTCATCTGTTGAGAAGGGTATTGAGAATGAAATATTTTCTTCTTTCTTCAGCCAAAGAAAGTGAAGGATCCTCTCATCAAGAAAAACAACACATACACAGCTGCAGCTACGAGCTACACCCCTAATATTGCAAGGGACCCTGGGCTGGCAACCATTGCTAAAAGTGCAACCATTGAGCCCAAAGAAGTTAAGCCAGAAACAAAACCTGCAGAACCCAAGAAAACTTTTAACAGCGTCAGTAAAATCGATCGGCTATCAAGAATAGCCTTCCCGTTGCTTTTTGGAATCTTTAATTTAGTCTACTGGGCTACCTATTTAAACCGGGAGCCCCAGCTAAAAGTTCAAACTCCACATCAATAACCTCATTTATTCAAATAGTTCTGTTTCGTTTTTTTGCTCTGGGAATTGCTTCCCTTTTTCATATACAGTAATTCCCATTTGCTTCATTGCCTCTGTCTTAAAGGAAGTAAAGGTTTCTTTAGTTAGAAAAAGGTGAAATATATCTGAATATTTAAAAAAAAACCAAACCTGTGTGTGAGGGAGAGAACATTATAAACTATATTCTTTGGAAAAGTGATTTTGGAAATAGAAAAGAGTTGTAGAGTAATGGGAGGGCAGAAAATAAAAAAAAAAAAAAAAAAAAAGAAACCATTTGTAGCAAGCTTAGTACTGAATATCCCCAAAAGATAGTGTATATGTACATGAAAAAGATATTTTTATTCAGAAGATTGTCAGGGAGGGGGGAAATATTCTTTGTGACATTCCTGATGCACATCCTAGACTGTATCATTTATTCAGCCACTGTTTATAATCTTTTCAAGGATGTAAAGCTTTCCATTTGCTGAATCCCATAAGATATGTTATTTTCCTAATCCTTTTTCTCTTCTATGTTCCAAACTACCTGACTTATAATATTAAATAGTCTTTAACGAGAAAGGAAATCTACTCACTCTAGGTACAGTTTGTCACTGTATAGCACATAAGTTCTAATGGTAACAAATGCTTTAATCTGCTCTTTTACTGCAAGCTTGTTCCAAGCATTAAGTTGTCACTAGACTAGATTTAAAGCCAGTTGCACAACCAAGTGCAGATCCCAAATTTCTACTATCACCCGTGTAATCCAAACAATTTCGGGATGCTTTAAAGATAGCTTTTACTCATCACTATGTTTTAGAGAGATAAAACAAAAAAAAAAAAAAAACAAACAAAATTTTTGCAAGCTCTAGATATGTTGAATGTATTCTTTTATAAAATGATACATTAAAAGAAGCTTTAGACTGAGATTTATGAATAGCAGAAAGATAAAATATAGTATTTAAATAATATCTGTAAATATGCAGCATGAGATTGTACATTTTTTTACTTTTTTAAAGTTGTGTTCTTAAAACATTGTGTAGGATTCACCTCTTAGCTCTTAATATGTTGTTAAATGCTCAATAAAACATATTTAGAGCCTGAATTAAAGGAAAAAAAATAAATCAGTGGTACTGGAAAGCTAACAAAAATAAATAAGCAGAAAGTGCTTGGAATTTATTCCATTTGTAAAGTGGTTAAGTGTACAGCAGCTTGCAATTTGACAATGTCATCCAATGTATACTATTAGATTAATGACTGGTCTGCTCAGGTCATGCATAAACACTAAAGTATGGGATTATATTTGGTAGGTAAAAATGGTGAAATATTTGTTAAGACAGAAGTTCATCTGTATATTACTGCTATATTTGCTGAAACATAACTGTTACAATAAGCGATGTAATATATGTAGCATTAAATACAAAGAAGTCATACATAAAAGAATGTACAGGAAAATAGATTTTATTGAGTAAACTTACTACATTTCATTTTTACTGTAGCAATATATTTGTAGGAACAATATGTAAGGGCTTTAAATACAAGATGTCCATTTTGCAGGTATTGTGCTCCCTTTAAAAAAATTCTAGTCAGTATCATTACTGCTAACTCTTAGAAATAAACTTTCAGATAAAGTTTTTTCAAAGAGATGGGAAGAATGGTGGATATTTGCAAGAATCAATTAAAAAAAATGTAATTTATGCTATTGAATGGATTTTGAAGCAGTGCTACATGAGCCTCTAGAGAAACAGCTACTGAGAGTCAAGTTTAATAGGCAGTGATTTCTAAACTCTTAATAAATCAAAAAGTTGACAGTCTCCATCTAAAAAGGAAATATTTAATGTTTGATTTAGAGATTATTATTTTTTTTAATAATGCTTCATTGTCTAACATTTAGTCCTGTCTGAACTTGATAAGTTATCTGATTGGATCTTATTTAAAAGGGGATGTTTCATCTCTGGTATCATGTGTAGATATATGTATAGAAAAAAATAAACTATGGCTCTTTAACTTCTGTGTACTTGTTTATCTTGTTATTTTTGGCGTTACACTAGTGTGTTCATTTTTAGGGCATTTTATCTTTCTAGCAATTCATAGCTACCTTTTGGTCTGCATTTTGCACATTAGATGTGAATATTACTTAACTAGTCTGCTTTTTGCTATGCAATGATTGCATTATATCACCTCTTAGTTAGTCTATGCCAATAGTATTATACTGTATAAACTTGACTGCACAGTTTATCAAAGACAAGGTATTCTCTATGTAGCTTTTTTACAACGCTTTGCTAAACCATGTAATAATAGTAAGTCTTCCTTGAAAATAATGATACACTCTTATAGAGGACAGTTTCTGTTTACTCCTGAGATAATTTTAAAAAAAGATGACATTGAATGTTTATTGCACCTCAGTGCAGTGATGTGGCAATAAAACCTAAATCTAATAGAGGTTGTTTATGGCAGAAGCATGTATTGCTTTACAGAGTTTAGCAAAAGCTCTTTATTTTATGTCAGACTGTAATTCTATTATAATAATAAAGCTAAAAATGTTCAATAATGCAAGTGAATGTTTTACTTTGGTTTTCTTTAGTTACTGCCTTTTATGACACATTGCTTGATTAGCTGCTATTCATTCAAAAACTTCGTTTCCTTGGATTTGGTAATGAATGCAGTTTTAATAGATGTGATTTTCTGCCCAGTGTTTTCCAGGGATAAATATAACAGGAATGTTTCCCAAATCTGATCTGACATTCAGAAAGATAGTTCACTCTGTACTGCCTATATCCAGTAAGGCAATTAGTTGCATCAGATGAACAATTGTTAAGGTTGTGTACCACAGCATTGACTAATACAAGGTAGGAACAAAATAAAATGCATTTTTCCCCCAGATAAAATGGCAGATAAACCAGAGATAGAGAGTAAAAATGTGACTACTTAAGCTAGACTATGGCTATTATAACTAGTTAATAAACACACAGATTTAAGAAAGACTGTTAGAAAAGAAACCTCAGGCTGTATAAAATAATATTTTGCTTATTAAAATAGTTGTAGGGATAGATTTCAAACAAGCATATATACCTTTTAGTTTTCAACTCCTCTTTCTTTCACAAATAGAAAAAAGGAGAGAGGAGAAGTCATTCCAGTGCATTCAGCCCTCAAACTTTCTTGGAAATGATCCTGGAAAGCAAAGCTTGTGGTCTTCTGTAGGGAGAGACACGTACAGACCTACAGCTTCAGAGGATCCAAAAGGCTGATATAAGTGTATATTTGTATATAACAATATTCATAGTGTTCTTAAACATGAGTCCTACAGAAGGATTCTTCAAAATGGAAGGAAAGACTGGAAGGACTCAGATTCTATTAATTTATTTTGCTTTCCTCTATTTTGAATGAGGATAATGCAGTCTAAATCCCTGCTCCTTGCCTCCTACAACTGACTCCACAGAGATGAATCCCTATGAAAACCCACACGGGCTTTTCTGGAAGAGCATGGTAAAGAAGGTGTTAGAACACCCACCTCCTATGTTCACATGCCAGATGCAGAGCATACATGGGGATTCTCACGTCTTTGTCACTGCTCAGACATTTTTAGGCAGAATTTTATTAAAGCAAAAATGAGTCAAAATGTCTAGAGGCAACAAGATTTGACTCAGACAAAAAAAAAAAATCACATTATTCAGTTTCACAGTGTGGAAGAACAGCCTCATCAAGTGACAGATTCACAGCCACCAGTCCAGTGTGACACCCTGACACAGGAATTCTCTGTTTTGATATTACATCAATAGAAGCTCCTTCAGTTTTCCTTGAATCCTCCCTAGAAGCTACTGCAGGACTTTCTTAGTGGTCAAGAACCTTTTTTACACCACCAATGACTTTTCTAATGAAATTCTTTCTCTTGGACTCTAAGACCTGAAAAACCTGATTTTCTTTCTAGCTCCTTCTATTTTTCATCAATATGATAAATAATAACAGCTTATGAAACACCCTAATGTCTGGAAAATGGGGCACACATGCTTCAAGGAGCAAGTAATAAGATAACTTCTTTCAGCCAGTTCTTTGTATCTGAGTGACTGTCCAAATAAATTAGTGTGACTGGGCAAAGTCAAACTTTTTCTTATGGGCTGTAAAAATATCACTCATACTTTAGAATATAAAAATGCTAGATCTCCTCAGACTTTCTATAGCAGATAGACTGAAGAAAAAGTCCTTGTGCTATGCATAAACATGACATAGCTTAAACAAAAATATGTTTACAGTCCTAGCACATGAATTTTGCAAGTGAAGTGTATTATCAGCTTGTCAAGCTGTTGCTGTCATGTTCCATCTGATTACAAACGACGTCAAATGCAACAAGAGAGGTAAAAGCCTCGAAACGACAAGTTTCTATAGGCTCCTTCTCTCTGGCCATAGGCCCATCCAAACTGGCAGGATGACTTCACAGATGCTGATAAATTTATTTTATTAAACTGCTTTAAGGCATTTGAAGATGCTCTGAGTGGATTTTGCACTTGCAGCACAGCTGTTACAGGCATCTCACCCAAAGACTAGGGATACCTCCCCTCAAAAACCTGCAGATCAACCAACAAAGGGCACAGCTTTTCTGAATGTGCTGTCAAGGGAGTAAAGATGTGTTTGCTGTACTCTTTCTTCAGCCAAGGACATTTGAATGCAAACAGATACAATTAATTTCTTCTCAAGTGTCCTTATATATTCAGGATTTGATCAGCCTCAAGTGGTACAAGCCTCAGGATCTAAACCAGCCCCAAGAAGTTAAAATTGTTTAGCAGTGATTTGCTGTTGGCTGCCCAGCACACTACCTTTGCTGCACTCTTTGTTTGATTTTACATGTATTGTCTGATTAGTACCAGATCCCTGCAGTACCTCATAGGAAAAAAGAATTCAGCTGCCATAGAATTAATGAAAATTACTTAAAGACCTCACATACTTGGACATCCTATTCCATTACTGTCCTTAGCAGAACCACACTTCAAAGAAGTGGTTTGTAAGCTTCTAGAATGGCTCTCCATTGTAGTGATATTTATTAATGTACCAAGTTTACTGCAAGGATATGAAAAATTCCAGAAAAAAATTAAAGAAAATCTTTTATGGTTATCCTAAAGCCAAATATAAAGCATACTGAAACTACCATAGAAAGATCTTTTTCCTAAATTAAATTATCTTTTTAAGAAATATTTTAAAAAGCAGTAAAATGGACTTCAGCCAGAAATCTTTCATTCTTTTGAATCAGAAAAAGACAATGGAGGTCATAGAAAATTGCTGCCGATTATTAGGACCTGCTGTAGGCACAGAAATTTAAGGAAGAAAACTAACATTTTTCAATTAAACATAGTCAAATAAGAGTTCATCTCTTTCTTGAGGAAACTGTTAATTTTAATAATTCAGGAGGCACTTCAGACAGGGTTTTGCTTTGATTTTGTTTTTGTACAAAACCCCACAAAACTCAACTTCTGGTTTTCTCTTTCACCTCCTGCCTGAGGAGCTGTGGCAGGCATGAAAAGGTGAGGGGCACCATTCTCCAAGGTAGCATCTGACAGGAAATAGAAGTCCTACAACAAACATTGGCTTTAACATGGCCATGTAAGTATTTTTGTAGCTACACATAATGTTCAGCTACACCTCATGGACATGACAAAATAATACAGATTAACCTGAAAACTGGGCTTTAAAGGGTTTGGTTTCCATTGATGCCACATTGCCTCATGGATTGCCACCTTGCCTCACCAGCCCTGATTTACAGGAACTCTGCTGATTTAGACCAAGTAAAATGTGGCTTTGGGCCATTAGGGCGTTTACCAGCTTGTTCCTGACCAACTCCTCATCTTTGTGTAAAGCAAAGAAAGCTTCAATGAAGTAACTGGAGCAATGTATCCCCTTCCAGCAGTTAAAGGACAGTGTGAACTGTGAGAGTAATGAATGTACTGATACAACGTTCAATGGCTGCAAAGCCAGAATGTTCACACCTGCAGCAACTTCTTTTACATCCATGTCATCTAATCCCTCAAAAGATAGACAGTTTGCAGAAAAGGTCAGTATTTTCCAGTTCCAGAGGATGCCAACCATGTCTTCACTAGCAGCTTTCTAAAAATGTGTTCGAGCTGTGTTCTGGTCACTGAGTTCCTGAATGCTTATGTTCATCTCAGATCCTAACTCAGGCTTTCTTTTCCGACAAAGGTTGCAGGGCCAGAAGTTCTGCATCCATTTAACAGTTTTTGAACAGACAGATTTTTGGCTTGCAACTCCCAAACAGTATAGAGAAGAATAATTTTAAGACTACTGAGACAGAAGAGAAAGGTCATTATGGACTATACAAAGAACTGGTAGAGCGGAAAGTCTTTATCATAGCTGTAGTTGATAACTAACCATCCATCATTCAATCCCCTGACAGCACTGGTCTGGTCCTAGCAAATGAATTAATAAAACAACAAAAATGCTTTCAAGTGGATATGAGCAGAATTAAACAGGTGCCTGATTCTTTTGAAAACCTCATTATTTCTATCCATGTACAGAACGAATTTAAAAAGCATTCTGGTGATGCTAAAAAGCAATAAAAATCAGACAAATTAAAGACACAAGTTGCTTGTTAGGTTCCTCTATCAGGCCTTAGTAGTGGCAGTAGGAATAACAATTAGATATTCAAGTAACTCAGTCCTGTGAGATACTTTTACCACATTCTTCTAAACTGACAGAATTTATCTTTCAATACAACTTTTATTTTTCCTAAATACCATCCTTAGTTAATTGAAAAGTAAAAGACATAAAAAGCAAGAATATTAATTTTGTACAGCCTTAGGTTCAAAAGGAATAAGAAAGCTTCAAGAGATATCACCATGTACCTAAAGAAATGCAATTTTATCTGGCTACTGCAAGAAATAAATGGAAAGAAGTTTATAAATAAACATGATTCATTTATTTATAAATGTCTAGAGATAAGAAATGTAACAAAAGCTGACGTATTTATTACTAAACATAATGTACTTAACAACAAGAGTTGTAAGACAACAGGCTGTTTTACTACTGCCTCTTAATGGGAATTACATGAATAATGAGTCTCAGGAGGCACTTACCAGTGATAAAGGTAAATATTGGCTCTAAAAAATGTCAGACAAGCTATTATATCTCTGTATTGCAAGCAAGCTACACAGATTATTAGCTATTATTTTGTTTTATTATATCTAGCATTTAATAGCTGGGAATGTATATTTAAAAGATAAAACTACTGATAATATCTGAAAGCACAGTCAGTGCAAAAGCAAATAATCATCAGTTTCTTTTCACACCATAACTGTGGCTGGATGGCGTGCAAGAGTAAAGAAAACAAGCTTACATCAAGGTCAGTGCAGTGAAGGATCTTGAACAGAAACCAGCACAGAACAAACACCATTGCAACGAATCACATTAAAAATCTCAGATGGAAAATGTTATAGCTTGTGTCTACTACTATTAGTTTCCATCTAGGGACAGAGAAGATCTTGCCTGAGATCTCAGCTCTGGTACTTGAACCATTCCAGAGTGTACTTTGCATAGTTAGAATGGACATCCTATTCTCATCAGTGCATACAGAGAAAAATAACACAAAGGAACTTTGCCTGTACCACACCAGAGGGAATCATGGAAAGTAAGGAAGGTGTAGTCAGAGTTGAAGCAGCTTAACAAAGGCTGAGGGGGGCTGGCAAGCAGCAAATGTGCATCTGTATGAAGGGAGGAGGAGATGATGTGACAGCTGCTGATCCACGACTCCTGGGTTCCATCAGGTGCCTGCATGCCCAAGCCACCTGGACAATGTTCCCCTGCCCACTGCACTGCCTGGCTGCCCCTGACCCAGTGTCCCTGCAGTGTCCCTATGTCCCTGACACAGAGTAGGATTGTGCCTGCCACAGGTTTCTGGGGAAAATCCTCAGATTTCCCCCCTTGGTGTGGGGCTGTCTCTGTGGTCCCCTCTGAAGGGACAGTGTGACACCACTGAACAATAAGGCTGACAAGGAAGTTGTCCTTGAGCACTCTTTACTCCAAAGGGGGACAAATGGTTCTCACCATTCCTTATCTGTGAATAATTCTTATTTAAATGTATTAATTGTATTAATTTGATGATTTCCACAGTTAAAGTGTTTCAAAAAGGCCAAGAAACCATTAACATTGGATGTATGCCAACTGTGTTTTGTCCAAGAAACTTGGGCTTCTGCAGGCAAAAATCAGACTGAAAAAAAAGACCAGAACACAACCTGTTAGCTCCAATAATTGGTAACTCAGGATGTCTGAGTTAGGAAACTGTTCATCTGAACATAACTTTCAGTCCACTTCTGCACAGGCAAGAGCAAAATATTCACCATGATCATGATACCATAGTTTAGGTGATTTAACCCAAAGGCTTAGCTGTGGTTTAACTGTCCGAGGACTCAAATTACCAAGTCTTTTTCTGGGTGAACACGGGTAAGTCACTTTTTCAATAATGTGAAATGGTAATAATAATGCTGAGCTGCTTATAGATGCTCATGTTTCCCTCTTTAAACAAATGACGTTTAAAAGGAAGAATTGTTTGCAGTTCACCAGAAAAAATCATGCAAGGATCTACTCGCTTTACTCTCTCAGGCTTCTTCAATGACCTTTATATTCTGCTGAGAAAAAATGTCAGGTATCAGCTAGGTATTACTGCTATTAGCTCAAAGAGCAGCTAGGATCTGCGGTGTGCAATTGGGACTTCTCAGCAGTGAATGCTGTACAAAGAGCTATGAGGCAGGTAATTAGAAAAAGGCAGGAAAAGCTGGAAATCTCACCACAGTAATGGTAATGTTCAGGTACTTTAGAAGTCTCAGCACTGGAATGTGCTATTAATACCCCAAATTCTAGCCCATACTAGGCAATAGCATAAAAGCACATTGTGGCTAGGTCAGTTTTAAAAGAGAATTCTAAATTAAACAGAAATACATTTTGTGGAAACCTTTTTCACCCCAGCATGTTTCTAGTTAAAATTTGAAGGCACTAAGGTTTTTGAGATAGATGGTTCTCACACAGTTTATGGAATTCTTAGCAGAAGTCTAAAATTTCTTGACAACACCTTTGGGTTTTGTGGTTGAGGGTTAGACACATTCCCTTTCTTGCAGTGGATTTCTTCATAAAGAAGAAAGTTTCCTAAGTTTGAATGGTCTCTCTGTGGTGACTGATTCTCAGCTGTAACATATTTCAAAAGAACTGTCTTAACTCACTCTACCCATCAGTTCGACAATACTGTTGTCACATCTGATGTTCCAGAAATCACCAGTCTGACTTACATTTCTTTTGCCACCCATGTCACTGCTAGCCAGTGCAGAGCAACAGAGGTCAAGGGGCACAGCTGTAAAAATATGCCAAGATGAGGAAAATCAATTCTGGAGCCCAAAAGGCAAAACTACTGATGCAGAAGATTATTAAATACAACCAGTTGCCTTATGGCTCTTGAACCTTCCAAGGAGGACACTGTGAGACTGCTGTTCAATAAGTATGAAACACAGTCTTAGGGCAAGTCAGAAAAAACCAGATTTTTCTTTTTCATTGCTCCTAATTACTGTTTGCTTTGGGGAGGTGGGGGAGGATGGTAGAGTGTTTATCTCTATAAAATACATTAGAAGTATCTCTATGGCTAACATAACAGAAAGAGTGCAAAACCTGCTGACCCTCAGAGAAATTTGCATCAGCTCTGGGACTCTGCCAAGTGCACAAAGTCATTGAGGAAAAATAACTATGCCTTAAATATGTGTATTTAGAGCTTAAATTATGATATGATGAGGAGGAACTCTCAACCCTAATGAAACAGTTCTAAACTTTTAATCAAACTATTAAAATGCTGTTAATTATTTTATTTTTAATTTATACACATACATATGAATTTTCTCTCCAAGTACAAGTGATTCATCTATTCACCATAGCTTTAGTGTTAATTTGCACTTAAACTTTGATGTCTAGACACCTGCAACACAACAGGATTCATGCACAGAATACCAAACTACATAATTTCCCGAGAAGGATGAACAGAACCACAGAACCACAGTTCCTCCTAAACTTTGTGGAAACCAATGGAAAATTTGGGAGTTGACACTCACTTCAAGCTTTCTTTTTTACTTAAATCCATATGTAAACATAACCACAGTTTTAAATGAGCCAGAGCAAGCTCCTTGTGAGTGATGCCCATGCCTAAGCCAGTTTGGGGTCTTGGCCCATGTAGGCTGAAATGTATTGAATTTCACTCTTGGCAGCTCCTGTTAAAATAATAAATCATGGAAATCCTGTTCTCAGTAGTATTAACAGAACATTTGAGCTAGAATTTCCCTGCAGATTCCCTCCATTTTGCTAAACTTTCAACTGCGTGCTTTTGTTTCACTCTTGGTTTTGCCAAGACTTGTTAGGGAAAGATGTAGGGAAGAGACTCAGGAAAAAAGTGAGAGGACAGGTTGTTTCATGCCACAAGGGACTGTGGGATTAAGAAACACAACAAGCTTGTGGAAAGATTTTGTGGCTGCAGGCAACCTATGTCAGAATTAGAGAGCAGTAGTCCTGGGACAGCAGTGCCCCAAAGCTGTGACTTGTAACAACTGTATATGGCCTAAATACCAAAAAAAATCCCCATTTAGTCATCTCCAATCAAGTCAAAGGAGACAGTAAGACATAGAAAGGAATAACTAAGTAGTTGCTGCATTCCAGTCCATTCTGAGACTCTTATCCTGAACTAATACAGCCTTTGTATGTGATAAAAAATTAACTTCTGGAGCAAAAGTATACTGTTACTCTCTGTAAGATGCTGAATCACCAACTGGATCTTTTTCATGAATACAAACTCCCTTTTGTTTCTTTGGATTTTTTTAAAATATAATTTTCCTCCATATGATAAATTATATTTGGACTCAAACGATGGAGAAATGAGTTTGATCCTAGTGACTGTTAAACAAATACTGGAATTTACTTGGGTTAGACGATACTTAATGAGCAGGTATTCAGCAGGTATAACATCAACCTTTGTGTACCCCAGTCTTAATGAATCTGTAACACACCATTTGAGAAACCTGAATAAGGAAAATGGATGTACAATTGCTCTGGTCTGAACTGTGTACAATCAAACCATATGATGTGCAAGACTGAGCTATCAGTATAAAAAACAGCCTGGTAAATACTCAAACATAAAATTTTATTGCCTGTGCTCCATAAGGTTTTTCCTTTAAAAGATACATATATACTTTCTTTTGAGCAAGATATTTTTGCTCTAAAAAAGATTTTGATGAGATGATGTTGGTGTTTTATTTCTAAGTTAATAGGTGATATAAGATGCTATAAAAAAATGTGGGTCTATATATGATCACTAAAATGTAAGGTTGATAATGTAGCAATACTATTATTGTGTTATCAAATCATTCACAAGAAATAGCAGATGAATAAAATCCTGCTCAATTTCCATGAGTTAATAAAGTATTTTATAAATGTTAGGTACATTCTGCTATATAAAACATTCTCATATCTGCAGTCTGTCTTGTATTTTATACTGAATAGTACAAAAATGTATTCTGTACAAAAGACAAAAAGGAAGAGGAAGAAAAAAGCAGCACAGATGATGGATTTCAGAGGTTCAGCTGGAAAGCATTAAGAAGTAAAAAAGCCCTACGTGCAATGCAAGGACGAGTCAAAGAAATTGCAGAAGAAAAAAATAAGAAGGGATAAGCTTCCATCCACCACTAACAAGATTTGAGAATATTAATGTACATTCCAGTACTTTAGTTGTATTTGTTTAGTTGTAGTTGTATTCTACATTTTTGATTCATGTTAAGAAAGCAAGACCCAAGTAGTGATTTGACTTAGGACCCTCTCCAACTACATCACAAAATTTTGCTAGTGTAGTAATTGAGCCAATATAAATATAACTAAAATGGGATTAAATTTCTGATTAATTTGGAGAAAATACATCCAAAAGAAAAAGAACAAGAAAAACATTCCTGCACCCTAATCAATATAATTGCCACGATCATTTCCTACCTGACCAAAATATCCAATAAGAAATTTCAGCCCTAATTAGAAATATCAGTTTGAATCACCCAGGTCTAGACACACATTCAGAGTTGACAATTAGGAGGGTTTTATCTGTGAGCTTTTTGCACCTCAACATTGAACAGAGATTTGAAAAATTTGATACAGTTTGCAGGTGGTACGGTGCTGAGTCATGTGTGTAAAAAAGTGTGCACCAGAATAAGGCTGGGATGAAAGAAAAGGGTTTTTAATGAAGTAGCATGTTCAGTTTTAAAGAAATAGAGGATTCCAGGGAGATCCAGTGGCCCTATTGACAGCATGGGTGGCAGTTTTTAGGCAAAACTCTATCAGCGTAATCTCATGAGGTGATTAAAGACAAAGCCTCAATTAATAAGGATTGTTATAATGTGATTCGAAGTGGATTATAGTATCATTTTACTTCCTGGGCTTAGCAGATAAAAATAGCAGATGAGTGCAGGATCCTATTACCTAGCAATAACATAAAAACCTACAAGCCCAAACTGGGAAAATAAAACAGAAAAGCAAGCAGTAAAATTACTGATGAGGTCTAGGCTTATGCTGCTGCAAACTTACCAGGGTAAGGATTTGGGAGATGCTGCTGAAAATTTACAAATTCCAACCCAATACAATGCAGTCATGAAGTAGGAAAATGAAAATTGGAATCAGAGCTCCAAAGAGACTGAAGTGGAAAATAAATTAAAAAAAATTGGTGTTGGTATCTACTTCTTTTTCATCTATAGTAATAGGATGTTAAATACAAAAATCCTGTTCAATTCTGGATGGGAAAACTGAGACAAAAAATGAGAAGTTACCCCATAGTGCCTGAGCAACATAACTAATATACATCATATGACTTAACATAGATCAGAACGATTTCCTAAAATATAATAAATTAAAAATTAAAAACTGTCTCTGATAAAATAGACGAGATTAAAATGTGTGGTACGAACAAGGAATCTGTGCAATAGTTTGGACAACTATTCATAAAATGACATGCTACCTGTTTCATTAAGAAGCAGTAATCAAGCAAGTTGACTAAACCAATTAATATGATGCAGCAAAGTCAAATTAATTGCCCTACTGGGATACCCTCTGTAAAGGTACAATTATTATTTGTCAGAAAAGCCGAATTCCCAATCTGAAGTGAGGAAATTAACCTGCTTCATCACCAAATCCTACTGACATGTCAAATGTAAGCCTCTAGGGCTAATTCTCCATCACAGCACACACTGATGAGAAGCACATGAGCAGACCAGTCTGGGACTCCTCTCTGTGTCATCTTGATTGATGACCAGTTCAAAGAGATATTTGTAAATGCTTATTTGGCCCCCCATGAGCTTCAGTCAGCACAACGGACAGCTCAGAGTCCCAGACAATACTTTGGCTTCCTTGAAAAAGGCAATTTTATATAAATGAGAGCCCTCCAGAAATGACCATTAGCAAAGGAAGAGAAAGAAAGGCTGATAAGGGAGCCAGACACACAGATAAGAGAAGATTAATATCAGAAAGAGAAGCAGTTCTTCCAAGTTTTGCCCAGTGTCTCTTCTATACTATGCTCTATCACCATCCCACTCAGGATATAAAATTTATGTCTTAGACTCTTTCCTCCTGCCAACCCCCCATCCCAATCACTGATTATTTCCATGTCCTTTCAGACACTGAAAGATGCTGAGACAACAGATTGGAGGATCTCTTTCTGCTGGAACCGTCATCCAAAGATTTGAGAGAGATTGGATATAACCTCTTTATAAAATTAATCTCCATCCCTGACAGACTTTGCCACTCAAATACAAAATCAGTCTCTTCCGAATCCCCATGATAATCAAAGTGCTATAGCCCTTGTTATAAATAGATTTAAGTGATCTTAGCTCACGTGTTCCATTGCTCTGCCAGACAATCTTACTATCACAAAAGGATTATCATAAATGACCTGGAAAATTCTGTTAACCCACAACGGCTCCAGAACAGTTATAGTGCAGGACACCTTAAAGTAGTTATTTCTGTCCTTAACACTTGTTCATAAAAGAAAAATCTGTATTTGGGAGAATTATATACTTTTCTTTCTCTAGATTTTACTTACCTTACATTTCAGAAAAACTTTCTGAAAACAACAGACGCGGTCCTAAAAAAAACCCAAAACCCCAAAAGAAAAGACCCCAAAACTGAAAAACATCTTTCCTTATTTTGACTTTAAGATACAAGAAGTCAAGGTTAGTTCTCAGGCATTTTGTTCATATAACTGAATCCAAACTTTTGCACAGATACACTCCAATTAGCCTGTGATTGACAGCTGTCAAACTAGTTCATAATCAGGATTCTTTATAGTAGATATTCGAAGAGACTAAAGAAAAACAGTCATAGAAAATTGAATTTTGTTAGTAATCAGGCCAATGTTAGCTCAGTGAGATTTTGTTGTTGCACATGCTGCTTTATTCATTTTGGAGACAGGCATTTAAAGACATAGTCATTATGTCATTTATGCTTTTCCATAGCAGAGACATCTAGTGAGGTTTATAGATGAATGAAGTCATCCAGGAATGAAAAATTAGTTCACCTACACAGAATAACATGAATGAATATCTGTGCAATAGCTTAAACTAATGAACAAACATATGCAAAGAAAACAGGTATGTGCAAATATGCAGCTAGCATACATGTAGTATCATTTTACAAACTATAAAAAGGGAACTTAATACTGGAAATGAACATTTCTAAAATTAAGAAGGTTTTCCTCTGCCAGACTTATGATAATGTAATATTTTGTTTATTTAAACAAAGGGAGGTTAGCAGGAATGGCCACCTGTTCTTCCTGAATGCCTCATAGTTAATGCCTGAAATATCCACTCTCCCTGCCTTCATCATTATTCACATCACAAGCAGGGGCCTTACTATGTTGTTCCAGGTACCGTACACACATGAGATAAAGAAATTAGTGTGGTCTTACTGATTTTTCAAAGCAACTTGAAAGCTAGTCTTTCTCACCAGCTCTTTGACACACACTCTTCTGTTTAAGGATCAGTGTAGCTGGAAATCTTCAAATGCATTTTCACACCTTCTCTCATTCCCTGCCTTCAACAAGGGTCTCACTAGAACAGTAATGTTTAACTTGATATATTCTAGGAATTCTGTGCACTGAATTTAACCACCAGCGACTAATCCAGAGAACCAGCCTGGTACTCACAGGAAACAAAAGCAGCCATGGAATGACAATTACAGATAAGATCACGTCATTTTGGACTGAGAACAATGGCCCTAATTACCACTCTCTTTGCTTAAAAATTACCTCTGTGTTTCCCCTCTTGCATGTGTTCTCATGTGGACTAAAAAAGGAAACTAAGTATTCTGGAATGTGACAACTAGACACAGTCTGGGAATGGCCTTGTCTTATTGTGCTGATTTCATTGTGCTCCTAATTGTAGCATCAGCAGTCATAATTAAAGTGTCACCAAGAAATTAAAAATGTTTCTACTCTGCAACATAAATAAAGCTCTGTTTATTCAACCAGGAGAAGGATTTGTGACACAAAATACCCTTCTACACTAATTTAATGAGCTCATTTTCTGGGGAGGATTAACTGATAAGATGTTTAGATGGAACTTAATTATTCTTCATGAGATAAAGTAATAAATTAGGGTATACTGTGTGGATTAGTAAATAAGTAATTTATTTTTTCTATAATTAAGACCCAAGTTCAAGCACCAAGTAAGACGGTGTGAGAAAATGACACTCGCTTTTAAAATTTCAAAGGTTTATTAAACCTTAACAAAATACAATAAAGGACTGAATAAGGAGAAAGAGCAGCACTGAGAGCATGCAACTAAACCACCACATGCTCACTCACAAGATGGCTGCTCTGCCTTTTATACCCCTGCTGTTGCATCAGGCAACCCTGGCCCCGCCCAAGGCATGCCAATCAACTCTTCCTCGCTGTCCATTGGTGGAGACTGCTTCCTTGCAATTTGATTGGAGGTCAGGTGCCCCGCCCCCTAGCACCAAGCCCGCCCTCCTCCCAACTGCCCCACGCAAGGGGCACAGGCACAGCCCTCCCTCCATCTGTCCCGACTGCCAAGGCCATCCCTTGGCAACCATACAGGGAAAAGGGGACTATGGGGAGAACAGAGGACATCCAAACAACAAACCACAGTAACAAATCTATATATCAATAAAACATCTCTTAACATACACATAGTATTCATCCCTTAATCGTGAGAGCCAGCCATCGCATTACTCATCTATAAGAGATGGGTTGTGTTATCAAGAGACTGTATGCTACATTTTCCCAACATTCCTGAGTTCCAGCACGTTAGTTTATTATCCAAAATTGAAGGGCATTTAAAAAAAAAAAGAAGATACAGTGAAAAAATAAGTGGGGAAAAGAAAGCTACAGGCTTTCATGATAAATATTTACATGTGAAGTGCATTTTGTATTCAGATTTCAGAAGCATTTGAACTATAGAGCCCTACTATTTTCAGAATCACAAGATGACAAATTGAGCCTTTTATGTCTGTGCTATCGTTTATGTGAGGTTTTTATAGAGTGGTAAGTATGAATTAGCTATATCTATATAATCTCAGAAAGATTGTTAATACAGATTGTGTAGTTATGCAGATGCTTAACGCTCCAATAGTATTTTACATGATCATTCAGTACTCCATCACAAGGATAGAAGCCACAGATAAAAATATGGAGATTTTTCCATGGTTTTCCTGCTGTGATTTTTGAGTCTGAAGTTTGATAAAATGTTTCAGATCAGTGAAAGCTCTTGTTTTAGGTAAACTACCCCTTAGTTTCAAAATTTTAATAATTTGGAGGGAAGGGGGTTACATTTTCCATTCCAAGGAAGGCTCCTTAGCAGACACCTGTTTTTCAAACCAAGACAACTACCTAACAACAACTGTCAGTTTTTCAGTTTGGTTTCATTTGAATTGAAACAGGTCCATAATTTAAAGCCTTCTGCTCCATATAATCAATAGAAATGATACACCTGGATCTGTCAAGCAATGCTCTAACCCCATTCAGGACTTATAGCAAAGAGAAAGGGCATCAGCATCCAAAGCATCTTCATTGTGCTCTTACCAGAGAACCAGAGAGACTATTCAGAGTTTATAACCTCTTAAAACTCACTTTGTTCTTCTGCATTAGCATTTGCAATCAAGCTGTTAGCTGCAATTTCTGAAAACAAATGCATAAATAATGACTGATCATGTAAATTAGATCATCTATTAGAATGCCTCATAGAACTCTAATTTAGAGGGTGCATATACTCTCTAAAAATATCATAGGGTTCAGTCTACCCATGGCAGGAAGGTGGGGAAGGTCATACCTTTCCAGTGCCTTGAGCCATTCAAGTTTGAGGATCTGCAACATTGTGTGTCCTCCTTTAGTGCTCAACAAGAGCCGTGTCGAAGAGAACACCAACTGCTTTTTGATATTCAGGAAGACCACCAAATTTACTCCAAGTGTTTTCTTGAATTCTCCGGTTTTTAGTTTCAGATTCCTTCCTTTCTGGTATTTTTCTCAACACTGCTAACAGCTTAGTTGGTTTGTTAACCAACTGGGTGCAATGATTAACCTACTAACACACACAAATGGACAAAGAACGTTAGCTACAAAATGGTTCAAAGACAGAAGATGTATTTGACTTCCACCTTTTTCACCAAAGTCTCAATATCTAAATGACCACAAAACATAAATGCTGCTTCTCTGATATCTTCCTGCTCTGTCTCTAACGCTTCTCTGGGTTTAATCACCTTTGTTTGTTTCGCTCCCTACAAGTGGATGTGCTATCCTAAACACAGGTACTCAGGTTTCCAATCTGTTTGATTCTTTCAGGAGATGGCACAAAACCAGCTGTCAGACATCTGTTGTCCATATTAGACAAATTACTGGGCAATTTATTAACAGCACAGGGGCAGAGAGGGAGGCAAATTACTCCAACCTGTTTTCACACTGCTACCTTCCCTTCCACAGACAAAGAAATCTTACATGTTGTTAGTTATTTAGCTTAAATCAATGAGAATATTCTAGTCATATTTAGATGTGTCCAAATGCATTTTTTCCCTATAAATTTATTATTCCTTTCCTACAAGACCAATATTTATCTTTTGGTGAAATACAGCTCCCCTAACACAAAATTTCATTTCAACAGATGTTATTTACAGATGTCTGCTGCTCCTTTGCCCTAAAGCTTCAATACACTTTCCTCAAAGTTAACTTCAGACACTCAGAACACCCCAATGTTTATACCCAGACACCTTGTTTTGTTTCTATTGCTCCATACTTGACAACAGGAACAACAAGTAGAGTGAGAGTACAATCTGGTAACAATGTGAAAAATACATTATGATGCATTACTTTTTTCTGGCTGCCATGTTACCCTATTCAGTTTATAATCTACTACAACCCTCGAGCCACCACTTCTCCATTCTTTTAAAATCTAACGTGTGTTATTAGCTATCTAAATATAATGAAATGCTTATTGTTTTTCTCTAACATTCACCTAAAGAATTCATGTGTATTGTATTGGTGAACTTTCCTATTTTTTTCATTTGCCACCTTCATTTATGGTTCCACTAAAACCGAAACAGAACTTCCACCTACAGAAATGAATGGTGTAACAGTGCCAGAGCAGTGATAACACAACTTTATAAAATTTATACAGCTCCCATGCTTGACAGTGCTCTCAGTCTCGTGGTGGGATTCCTGTGCAGGGCCAGTAGCTGGATTTCAAGGATCCTTGTGGGTCACAGTCCATGATTCCCTGCAAAAAAGTGCAATTTCCCAAGATAGAACAAGTTGCATTGCAGTAATGGTCATAAGAACTACTTAAAAAATTATCTTTTGCTCCATTGGAAAATGGGAGAGACAAGGGAAAGGAGCTGTTTCAATCTAATTCATAAATAAGCTGTCATCATCTATTCTGCTCAAGCCTAAATAGTGTCACCATGCCCGTTTATTTTGAACTTGTCACTTAAGGCAACCAGACAGATTATTGACCTCTTCATCAAGCATCTCAGTGTAAACTTTGATTAATTGCTTATGTTTCTTTCTGGGAGTGAAGAAATCGCTGAACTGCAGTGGCAGATGAGAAGAAGCTGTGAGAGGCTGCTCCCAAAGTCATGAGTGTTCATCTGAAAGCCCTCAAAGGGGATGAACTGTGCTTGGGCACACTTGCATTTGTACCTCGTTTGAAACATGAGCAACTACTACAGCATTCAGTTCAAAGTCAACTCAAGGTCCAAAATGTAAAACTTTGAGAATGCTTCTAGATTTCAAAAGAAAGTGCAGCTGAGGCAGAGCTTCCCATATCTCACTCATTGAATTAAAGCAAGGGTGCTCAAAAAGCTTTTGCCAAAACAAGGTTTTATTCACAGAAAAAAAGTTCAGAAAACATGCATAGAATTTTTTTTTTTTTTTTTGCTGCTGCATATACATATATGTAGACTTAAATATATCTGGTTTTTTTTTTTTTAATGATTGAATCTTAAAGAAATATTACACAGTATTTCTGTACTTCCATTGTTTGGTGAGGAGGGGAAATCAGAAAAATTAATTTTGGTAAATTTGGAAAAGGCTGAGACATATTCAAGGCTATCTCTTGTGGTCTTTCCCTGTCCAAAAAGCCCTGAAATAAGTAATTGATGTTCATAGTTTCATGAGTTTAATGTGGAAAGTAGAATAATATGAAATAGAATCCATTACTCTCTGCTGATACTGAGTCTGTTCCCCGGAATTGCAAATTCCAATGCAGAAGTTTCATTGGCTTAAAAAACTTACTCAGCCTTATCTCTTGAATTAATATAGCTGGACTGATTTTTCCATGAAAGGAACTTTTCAAAACATGATTTATTGTCAGCTGTACTCTTGATGGAGGGACCTCATTGGGTCTCCTTTCCAGCTTGCTCAAGAGCACACATATTGCTAGGTGCTTTTACTCCCCCACAGAGAATTGACTGGGCTTTCCCTTGCTCTCCCCATTTCATGGACCTTTTTTCAACTACGAAGTTCATAAAGGCGATCAAATTGTGATTCTATTGAAGTCAGCTACAAATTATCATTGACTTTGAGATGATTTCAAGCTTCAAAGATGATTACATGCATGTATGTAATGTTATCCCTGAATTTCCTGTATCTCTATAGGACTAGGGAGAAAGTATAAACAGGTAGACTGATCTCCACATTTCTCAGATGGTCCTTCTTCAAAGATTCCTATATCTTTGAATTTTTAACTTTGAAGTGCTTAGATTCAAGGGAGCAAATATGATTATTCTCTGGGCGACTTTAACCATCTTAAGATTTTTTTTTTCCTTGAAGTGTTCTACTTATAGCAGTAAACTAATTATATGCAATTAGAACACAGCAAAAGTCTCAGAAAATGAGAAGCTGATAGAAAGCTACAGAATCATAATAAAAAGAAAGCATAACTATTTTTGAATACAGTTTCATCTTTTAGTCTTAATCTTTTAAACCCTGCATTGTATGAAACAATTATATAATTTAACTTTACCAAGTGAACATAAATGAATATACATGTATATTCTAAATTAATTAACTGATAACTTTGTGTTTGCTTTTCATGAATATTTTAGTAAATAGCCTAATATGAGAAAACTTGCAGAAGCTGCAATTTTAATATCAAAGTTACAAAATATGAACAAAAATGTGCTCATGAAAGCAAAGTCATATATATGAACCTGTATTAAAATAAATTCTTTGTATTTTCCCCATTTAAAGAGAAACATCTATATTTAACCATCTGGGGTTAGATCAGTTAGACTAGAAAGTAAGCAGAACTCAAGTGACTTCAGCATGTTTGTGTAATTTTTTAGAAAACCACTATTCTAGTTCTTTTAAAATAAATTCTACCACAGTTTCATCTGAGCTCAGCTGAGGTACTAAATATGGTATATATATATACTGTGTGAGTGACCCAAATGACCTAGTTAAGTGGCCAATATTGAAATCCTGAAAATCACATAAGGGTATTAATCCACAAGCCAAACCCCAGCTTTCTCAACCCCCAAAGCCTCATGATGTTTGCTGTGCAAACACAAATATTGTCTGCCTCCCTCAAAAAATTACAAAATGCTTTGCAACATTCACACAAGAGGGGGAAAATATTCCATTTGTATAGTTTCACTGATTTCAAAGAAGCAAAATTCATTTACTCTCTCCTGACTGTACTCCATCACTCTGTATCAAATAATGATAGGAATGGTACAGGAGGGGAGGAAATGGCACAGTAACACTCATTAGTTTGGCTGGTCATGTTTGTTTTCAACACTGCATTTACAACTAATACTGTTCCTTAAAGTTTTTACAACACATAATTATAGAAACACAATTTTTATATTCCCATTAAGGAAGAACCTTGGGAAACAAAACAAAGACCCTGCTGTTGGCAGAGAATGTCTCTGCTGCTGCTCGCTCCTTGATGCAAAGGCTGGTATTGAAAAATGAAAACAGTAGCCTGGGGGCTGGGAACGTCATCTGTCTTCATTAACCACCATCTCCAGTGCTATGGACTCAGAGATACCCTGAGGGGAAACAATGTGCCACAGAAAAATCTCCTCCAAATAAATCACATTTTTAAAGAAACAACTCAAGCACTCAGACAAATGGCAGCCAGCTGCTAGTGTTAAAAAAAGAAATCCAGCCTTTGCTTTTCACGTATACTTTCCTAAGGTTTCCAGCTTGTAATGGGGAATTATTGCCATTTGGAAGGAAAAAGCAACCAGCAACAACCCTATTTGGCACCTTCCTACATTATATTACAAACCAGACTTTCTGGGGACAGGTATATACTTTAATATTCTCAATCCTAAATTTAGACATGAGAGGTGTGCATGATAAAAGGACCTGCCTTCATAAAAACTAAGCAATAACATTGTTTGTCTTAGAAGTCTCCCTGTTCTGATTGGTAAAACCTTCTTCTAGCTGATATAAATCCTGGTACAGTGACTGCATTTTTTCCATCTCAGTATTAGGTGTCTAACCCCACTGAACTGCCAAATCAAATGCCAAATGCTTCTGCCTGCTCATGACACTGAACAAACCTTCAGGATCCCTTTAGATCAGGTCACTGGTATTTCCATGTGTGACTGCTTGTGCTCTTTCTACACTTTGAGGGAGCCATGGTAAAGGCCAGAATGCACCTGAGCTAGAACTCCTCCAATTTAGAGAAGTGTTGACATGTTGCTCATGGTGAAAAATTATTATTCTTAGGACTTTGTGTTCCCTGCCTCTAACAACAAACACCTGTTGTCTCATGGACCGAGAAAAGAGTGAGCTGTGCTAAAAAAATAGCAATGACTAATCCTTATTTTGTGGGTTTTAGCTGATGTGACAGTCACCTCCAAATGACTGTTTCAGTGCTCTGCACAGACAGAGCACCTGCTCCCACGCCCAGCGTGACTGTGGGGTGGCTGCCCACGGGCTTCAGCACGGCTGCTGCAGAACTCACCCTTAACATCTCCTCATCTCCCCTGTACTGCAAACGGGCTAGGAACTATCACCACCTTCAGACATGCAGTAAAGTCACCACCCTCGCTGCACTAATTTGTCCATTTGAAGTGTCTGAAACACCAAAAGCCAGCAGTTTCTTTTGCTGAATGCAGCCTTGAAGTTCATTTTTAAAATAAGACTGGCTCACCTTCCTTAGCTTAGTGAAATGGAAGCAGAACCCGGCAAAAATGCAGAATTTGGCAGGAAGGGGAAGTTTTTACTTTTGCAAAAGAACAGATGAGCTTCTAAAATGCCATTATTTTTGGATCACATTCTCCAAACCCCCCAGATTAAACTAGGAATCTTACAGTGTGGCGCTCCAGAAACAGCTATTGCTGTAGCTTGCCAACGATTTCCAAGACATACTTTTCTGTATGCCTGCCTGGCTCTTTTGTAAATGTGTTCTTTCTAAAACTAAGGAAGCTGGTCTGAGAAGGGGAAAACTGATGTAATTTGATCATAGCTGCATTTATATTACAAACAGAAGTATCTGCTAAATCACGTGTGAGCTGCTAGCTGGGATCAGAAACAGGTTTGCCCTGGAAGTGGTGCTGAACAGAAGTGTTGGGAATGCCCAAGAAGAGGATCAGGACACAAATGATTATGGTTTATTTCAAGATCATATTTCCTATTTTAACATAAGTTGTGCTTAATTTATAACCTTGCTTTGCAATTCATAGTTTTTCTTCATACATAGGTATTTTAAGAAAATTCTTCCCAATGTCTAAGTACAACAACAAAACAAGAATTTTCATATGAAGTAGCCCAAATCATCATGCATGGCAATGAGGAGCTTGCATCTTGCAGGCCATACTTGTTCTTCAGTTACAAATTGCTGCTGTGTTTAGGAAAAACTGGCACATCATGATCTCCTTCCCAGCCAAGTTGTGGGATGGGTGTGGGACTGGCTTTAAGTCAGCTTGGTGCTGGTTTGAGCTCTCGAGACTTAGAAAAAAGGCTCAGTGAGCTCACAAGCTCAAAGTGTGCCATGAAAAGAAAAAAAACCAGGCATGTGGCCTAACTTTAAAGGGTTAGAATTTCCCTGGGGACCTGAGACCGACAGAATTGCTTTCACCAAGAAAACCACTGATTTCAGCGTGAGTCTGATGAAGAGGTTTAAAGGAGATACAGTGGAGGGTGCACACAAAATAGGATGTGCCATGCCTTACTCCAAGATCTCAGCTTCCAAAAGTGCTATTCAGGATTCATAAATCTCTCCTTCTAAGCCTACACACCTTTTTGGACATTCCAAGTTTCTCACTGCAAAAGAAAGTCTAGGGACTCCCACTCAAGCTCTGCCCAAACTGAATCTTAGCACAGACACTTTGATCACTAAAACAAGGCAATCTTGTAAGATTTAATGTTCATAAGACTTTCTGCTGTGGGATAACTGAAATATATATATGGAAATATGGGGACATGTCATGCTTATAAAAGCACACCACAAACACCTAGAGAATAAATTGACTCCTAAAATCCAAAGCAAACTAAAATAACACACTTGCTAGATAATCACATGGTTCAAGAGTTCCAGCTTTAAAATGTCCAAATAAGTAGGAGCAATGGGTGTGTCTGAAGAGATGAACAGAAAACTGAGTTTTCTGGACAGGTCTCAATATATCAAGTGGCAAGTGAGAATTCAGCGTGTGGTGTCTTTATCACCATTCACTGCTCTTTAAACTATGCTGCCTTTTACACTATGGACAAAAAACAACAGCAAGACCATGAAGTCTGACAGGCTGTCTCAAGCAACAACTTCAGAAGCTTCCTAGTATTCTTTCAATTCTCTATTTTTGGCACTATCTGCTATGGATAGAAAAAAAAATCAGCTGACACTTCTGTAAGAACTCTGTCCTGTACATCTCACTTTTAGATAATTTTGGGTGAAGCAGAGCTCCTTTAAACAGGGCCAGGGTGTGAGGAGGGTTCATCTGCAGAAGTGAAAGAAATAGAACAAAAATGATATGAAATAGTGCAAATTAATCACAACAAGAGTACATGATAAACTGCAGACTCATGAAAAGAGTTGTTAACACAGATCTGGGGTCTTCAAAAGGCTCACTGGTTTGTCAAGCTAATGGCACACTTATTTTAAATATAAGTATTTTTATAGCAATGAAACTTGCAATTGCATTAATCAGCTTATGTTTTTTGAGAATCAATCAGATAATTTGAACAGTTCATACGTCTAAACCAGTGTAATTGCACTGCCCTTTATAAACCAAGCCCACCTCAATTAATTACTGCAGACACTTCTAAATAAATTAAATGAGGACAAGTAGGCATTTGATAGAAATCACACTGCACAGAATCCTTTGGCAAAGATTCTCTGAGTCAAAATTTGAAGATTTATTCCTACCATATTGAAAACTGAAACAAGGACCAGCCTGATTCAGGCCATTATTTATAAAATTGCACAGCAGTGACTTTTAGACACTAAATGTTGTTTATTGTCATGCAGGAAGTTATTATGCAGCACATACCTTGTCTTGACACTGCATGTGGGAATTGGAAGATTTTGCTTGTCTCAGCTCCATTCCTGTGGAATTCTATTCTTAAAAGAACAGAAAAGCCTAAAGCCAATTCCTTGCAATTAGGACACCAGTTGAGAAAAGACAGCATCACCTACAGGGTGCCTGGAAAAAAATCTTATTTTACTTCCAGAATGTTATCTGTTGTGGGAACAGTCATCAACAGTTATGTTTTCTCTCAGTTGTGCAGTTCTTAATGCAAAGTCTGGAGTGAGTGACATTTGCAGAAAATCAAACACTTTTCCCCCAAATTATGCTGCAAGGGTCTAAGAAGCAGTTGTACAAGTGCTTTGAAAATGGGGAGATATAATTAATGTTTGATGAAGGGAGAAAAAAGACACAAACAAGTGAAAAGAGAAGACTAGAAAAAAGTCTTTTACCCAAATAGAGAACAGAATAGCATAAAGTAAACTGTCCTAACAGGAAATTATATTAAAAAGTACCCCTTACTTTTCATGCTGCTCAGTAGAAGATACCAAGTTCATAGGATGACCTGACAAGTGAGAAGCACATAGTAATTAAGTATTGATGGAAGTATGTAATTAGTAGGTCCTACTATATATGGTTAGTTTAGAAATCAAAATAAGTCATTTACTGCATCATTCTAGAATTGGTTGAAGTGACCCCTTTTCAGTACTAGAATTGGACAAGTTAATTGTAGCAAACATTAGTTTAACTAATTATTTTAAATTATTTTAACAGATGAATTAATTGAACTGACATCTAAGCTATGCAAATTTGCTCATTTAAAATTATTTAGTGAACGATTTATGCACCATAATTATCCTGAATAAAGGTAAATATTTAAGTTCATCATCTAGATAACTTGAACATATTGACTGTGTAAACAGAATGACACAAATGTACCCTGACTGTTGGAAGTGGCCTTCTCTTAAAATGACTAAATAGGAAGATTATATATTTTTCCAATTCAGATACTTAAATAAATGAATTCTATCTAAGTCTCTCTCTCCATGAATGAAGATTGAACAATGAAGAGCCTTTATAGACAGCAGGTATGAGATATAACAAGTTGTAAGACCTAAAATTTGGTATGCATAAACATCCTGGAAATGCATATTAGTTGTAACACACCCCTCTTCAATACCAGAAAAATTATACTTCATGACTACCCTTTAACTCATTTCTGACTCAGATTATGAAGAATGATTTACCACCACTTCTCAGAGACACAGAAGCACGGCTGTTGAACAGCCATGTTCAAATGCAGTGCTGTAGTCTGCCTGGTCTGGATTTAGCCCCTTTCTCACCTTGTCCTCCAATTTATTTATTTAAATATGAGACCATTAGAGATCCTTATACACTGCTGTAGCTCAGTCAGTGCTTTGGATTTCAAAGAAAACTGAAAATAGAACTGGGCCTACTGTGATTTAGCTCAAAATCACCAGCTGTCTTCAAACTCTGACGTTAGGAACATATGCCATTTTTATTTATCACAGCCACCCTTCTGGAATATGTAAGAACCAAACATATGTACACATTTTGGCCAGGAAATTAAAAACACTCATGGAAGAAGTTAGTGAGCAGATTTGGCTTGTATTAAATCCGCTTTTTACCTTGCACTTCTCTCACTCTGCAAATCAGATAGTGATTATCTAAATAATGATATACATCACAGGATTCCAAAGGGGTGGAGAAACTCCAGTATAAAGCCATACACGGCTCTTTTGACAGCTTTCAGCAGAAAGACATCAGGTATGAGCAGGCTTGTGATGGTGTCCATCTGTTAAATAGCCCCTCAGAGATTATCACAGCTGGATGTGAAACAGCAGCCACCAGGGAGCTCTTATTTACACCTGTGATTGAAGTGCCCAGCAGTAACATTGTGATAGAAAACTGCTTTTGCCATAGCTGCCGTCTGTTTCTTTGCTAAATGTAGTCTCACTGATTCAAATGGCCCTAAAACTTACCACACTTTTGTACAAAATATGAGTCTTTAGTCACAGCTTGTAGAAATCACTTAATCATAATTCATTAGATTACAATAACTATTTATTTTAACAAGAAGTGATTATTTCAAATTTGTTTCAAGGTGACTCTGCTCTATATTAAAAAGAAATAAAGAAATAGAATAGAAGCCCAACAGTCTCTCCCTATCAACCTGCTCCAGGCTGTTGTACTCAGCCAGCCCATTCTTTTACTGGCGACAGCTTGAATTAAAACACGTTCTCCATATTTGTGGAGAACATTTTGTCATCTTAGATTAAGATTCTGTTTTGTTCTCCTTACCCAGACCAGTGAGTAGAGGCACACATTCAGCTGAAGTGAAAAAGCACTGGGATCTATAGGACTGGACTCTAGAAGTCTTTATTATAAGCCAAATATTCGATTTAGTCCAGCCATCTTTTCATTGTGTAAATGCTCCTTGCATACAGATTTGACTTTGCAAAAAGAGCAGCTTTGCACACAAGTTCCCGCATGCTAATGCGAGCAGAGAGTGGATGCATTTGTGATCAGCTTAGTATGGCACTCAGTGTTTCCAGAGACATTCCCTCTAAAGAAAAATGCACCAGCTTTTGCACATACCTGAAGAGTATTAGAACACTGATTTCTGGTATCTAAGTATGGCTTTCACTGTAAAATAATCTGCAGAAGAAATCCATGCTTCACTCTGACACATTCCAAATGTCATTGTGTCACACAAGGTATACCAAAGCCTTTCAGTAACGTGGTGAGGCATTTCAAATTAGGAAACAGAGTAGCAAATGCAGGAAAATTTTCCTATATTCCTTTTCCAATTTTTTTTCCTCTTTCTTTTTTTTTCTCCCTCCTTACCCCCCTCCCTGCTCCATACATTCATCCCCCGTTTTTCTTTTTCTTTTTTTTTTTTTTTTTTTCCTCTCTCTCTTTCTGTTAGCTCCATTAGGAGGAGCTCTTGCAGTATTTGGCCTGGATGGGATTCTGGTTTGTCTAGTAACATCCAAACTGATCATCACCCTGTAGGAAGGGACACACTGAGATTTAAAAGTCAGAGAGAATACCTTGCAAGAAGTATGACTTCAACCATACAGCTTTCACTAACATTACCTGCAGACAGTAGACTGGCCAGTAAAAAGCAAAAAGCCACTATAACAAAAACTAGTGCACACCTTCAGATGTTCCCACAACATATCAACATTAAAGCAGCATGACGTATCTATTTATACATGTTCTGAAAACATAGATAAATGCTGAATCAGGAAATACAGAAACAGTCACTCATAAAGCACACCCTTTGCATGACAACAGTGAAAATATATCTTCACAGAAAAGTAGCAAGACATTCTGGCATTGCAACAAATACGATGGCACTGTATGGTCCAATTTCTGTCTGGTATATTTGCTAACTCTGTTGTACCCCTTGATGGCATTGAATTGGCAAAGCTCAATGGATAACATTCTAAAGGTGGTTCTGAGAGATGACACGGAATTCATCCAGCTCGTACCAAAGACAAGTAACAAATGTGCAAACTCTGCACACACTAACCACAGCACATAGGATCTCTACATATTGATGGGATGATGAGACAACATTCAGATCCAAAGCTGATGATTTCAGCACTACTGACTTCAGCAGACTTAAATTGTTAAGTAATGGGTACTGCTACCCTGCATGTATGTTTCTACTTATTTGACTGACACAGAATCTGACACTTCTTGAAGAAGGAAACAATCCCCCACACAAAATATTCAGCTTGTTATAAACAGTTCAAACCCCGGGCGGGAATGAGTGAATAAAATTTAATTAGAACCCATTAAAATGACAAAGCAAAGGGGGGAACAGTGCTGGGGGTGTAGTGAGACTCTGCTCACCAGAGGCTCAGCCCACAAAATGGTGTCTCTGCCTTTTATACACTGAGAGTGCACCAGCCTCATTAACATTCATGAGCAGTCCTTATATGTCATTCTGGCACCTCCCACAATGGGTTGCTTTGCCCATATATGGATACTTGGCTCCTCCCACAGTCTGTTGCTTTGCCCATATATGGATACTCGGCTCCTCCCACAGTCTGTTAATGCCTTCAGTTTCAGCTTTCATGTTTTTCAGATTCTGTGCTGCCAGGGGTGCAGTTCTGAGCCTCACATTAAGTGCTGGTAAGCTCTCTTCACAGAGCAGGGAGACAAAACAAATCCTTTTCCTGCTGAAGACCAAGGAAAACTTTCAGGCTCAACAGCACAAACAAAGGTAGCTGAAGGGAGGAACAAGAAGGATGGGACCTCACAACCTGAAGCTGTAATTGAACAATTAAACCCCAGTATGCAAATGGACCAAAACTTATAAAAATGTAAGATCTCGTGACCCGTCAGCCATTTTGTGGCCATTCTTAGTCCACCTTGGGTGTAGCCCTGGCCAGGCCCTGTCCTGCCCAAGGTGTATCCTAGAGGCCTTTGATTAAAAACCTACTTTATTCACCAGCTCTGTGCAGTCTCTGTTTCAGGCCAACCTTCCCAAGGCCTCATCCTTTTATGCAAACTTGGCTCCGCCCAAGGCCTGTCAATCAGTCCTTCCGTGCCTCCCATTGGTGGAGCCCTTCTCACATCCTGATTGGTGGCGCCATGTCACCCTGCCAGGCCGGGCAGCACCAGGTGTCCCCAGTCTCTGCCGCCTCCTACAAGGGGCAGATGTACTCCCTTCCCTGAAGCACTTCTTCCCCCTGCCCCCCTGGGTTCTTGTGCTAGCTCAGTTTCTGGGGAGCTTTTGGGAGGAATGCTTCAGGGGATAGGGTAAAAGATTCAAAAGAGGCTCATACCTCAGGGGTAGTATTCCAAGGCTTTATTCTGAAGGGATACCAGAGGCCAAAGAGAGCGCACAAGGAAGAATATGGGTTTTTATCTAGTCTCTGTCCCAGGACAGATAGATGACACCAAGCCAATAGGTCAGAGATAAGTGGGGAACAGGGTCAAACTAATAGGTACAGACATCAGGGGGTTTCTGGGGAAAACCATTTTCCCCAGAGGAATATAACACTTCCCCACACATTTTACAGCTCTGTCAGCCAGAGCTGCCAGGCAGTAACCATAAAAGACCCAAGGGGGATTGAAGGGAGAACAGAAAAGGGCTCAAAGCCACACTGGAACAACAAAAGTACACGTCAAAAGAACTGTGAACCTTAGCGGAGCTTCTCCCCACCATACTCAACAACTCCCCCTCCTGTGGATGAGACAATGACTACACCTTATTCCCAACAAGCTGCTGAGCACCTACTGCAAGTTGCTTCAGATGCAGAGTTGTGTGTAAATCAAAGGAGAAAGGACGGGAGATAGGAGATACGTAAATGTCAACTCCCATGCTTAGATGCTATTAAACATATTATCAGAGAAGTGTAAACCTCTTCCTGAGTCCAGTCTGGAAAATCTCTAGATGCAAGGGAACTTAAATTTGATTTAATATTTTAACAGCAATTTTCATAAAAATGTCAGCTTTGGTTGTGCTTGCATTCAATGACATGTTGGTTCTTTTTATGTAACTCCACTTGACAGAAATGAACCATTAGCTTTTTCAGTAAAATAACATTTATTGTACTTTTTGGAGAAAGGTAGGATACAGCATGTCATAAACCTGTCAGTCAGATGAAAATATTTAATAAGGAGATATTTCAACGAGTGCTTGTTTTTTCAAAGTATCTCATATGAAGAAGCCTACAGACTACTTTTTTAAGTCTGTCAAAATAAGGATCAATAGTAAGGAAGAATGTGAAATAAACATTTGTCAGTAGCATTAGTCTAACTAGTCAAGCTTTTTCTTTTTCCCTTCTTTTTTTCTTTTCTTTTTTTTTTTTTTTTTTTGTTCAACCCTGATATTGTATCCAACCCCATAAAATTTTTCAAGGCAATAGGCTGTTTAATTTCAGTCTCAGGATAAGGATTCTCTTTCCACATCATAAAAGCTGAAACATGGACCTCAGCTAGATTAGCAGAATGCTGCATAAGTGGGGAAAACTGAGAGTTAAATTTGATTTAGCAGTTCAGTAGCCTTAATACGAGGGGTTCCCATTGGTAATATCATTCATTTGCACAACCTTTTTTTTGTTATAATTCTACAGAAAAGATTTCTAGCATTATTCTTCTCCCAAATTGCAAAAGTATAATCTGATAAAGAGGGAATAGCCACCTTATGAATGGACAAATACCTAAAGTTACATGCTCTAGACATTTTGTTCTCAGAAGTTATTGGCTTAGACATTGCACCATATCACCTTGGGATACAGAAAATCCTTCCCTCTGTACAGTGCAGAAAGGTCTACTGTCCTTTATTCTTGCCAGCAGCCCTTCCACACCAGCTCAAAATGATGTCTTACACAGTTACTGGGAAAGATCTACAGGCTAAGCTAGGGAAGGAAAAATTAGATCAAGTGTCTCTTAGCAGTTTTCACCCTCTTCATCTCCTGCCATCTGCTGTATTATACAAAACCTCCACAGATCTCACAAATCTCAATGCTTTAATTCAAAAAGGAATGTGATCGAGGGCAAAATTTGTGTCAACAGCTTCTCCCAATCTCTGACTACATTGTTCTTTTTTCTGATAGACATATGGGTATATGGTAAGTAAATTGTGGGATTTTTTTTTACTTTATTTGCACCATTTAAAAAGACATTTTAGACACATTTCTTCATCTTCTACAGACTAAAGAGAAAGTGACATTTTTCTCAAGGAATTTGTAAAAACAAAGTCTGCAATACTAAAGGTCTTATTTCAAAGGCAAGAGTTTTCATAGTTTATCTCAAATACCTATAAACAACCCTGCAGAATACATACCAAAATTTGAAAAACAATAAAACTAAATCCTTTCCAAAGGGCAACAGCTATTAGGCTAACAAGGACAAAGAATTATTTAAAACTGTAGCCCTCCTAGTGAATTAATTTACTCCTGTTGGTTCAAAGCAAATTTTAATGAAACTGTGCCATAAATATTTGTTACCTACTACAAGTAAATAACAACAATGTTAATTTTAACTTTCCAATTTCCCATTCATTTTAAAAACTCCAAATATATTGGCTAGACATATATATTAATATAATTCAATAACCTGAACATCATTTCTTATATGATAAGTTATGAAGAAAAGGAATTAACTGGAAATGTTAGGGCAATTCCTGTCTCAAAGAGCAAAGGTGGAGATGGTTACAGACAATCCTCTGAAACTTAATTTTAAAAAAAAAGTTAACTATTAAAAGTTAACTATTAATATTTCAGGAGGTTTGTGTGTGAAATGCTGGAAGACAAACTAGCAATGAGATAATATTATCCTCAAGTTCATCATAGTGTTTTAGAAAACCATACTTGTGTTCCTGTTAACTATTTTCTGAAGTAAATTCAAATATTTATCCATGACAGTTTACTCTACTAGAGTTTTCATACCTCAGAGTTGATCTGGTTAAATTTAAAAAGGGATATATGACAGATAAGTCTGTCACCACCATTCTATGAAAGATTTTGAAAAAAACCATGCAAACAAAAATCTGAGCTTAGAAAGAGGCATGAGATCCCCAGAAAGGTCTGCCTGAAGTACTTGTGCAAATATGATCACACAATTTCTTTGCTAGAACATGTAGATTAGAGGCTGACATCACAAGTGCAGGATGTGATGACTGACCTCTTAGTTCTGACTGACTGCTTGTGGAAAAGTTGACTGTAAAGCAAAAATAGAGAAAAGTAGCTTGTGTTTGATGAGAGAGAAGGAAAGGCCCATCAATAAATTTACAGGGTAAGGAAAAACATTTGTGAGGCAAATTACTTTTCACAGTGGTATTCTGGAAAACTCCATTAAGTGTTTTAGGCCAACAGTAATGTAAATTACAGCAACTAGAGGCCAGAAGAAGAGACTGGAGAAAAAAGGCTTACTGATTGCATAGATGAGAAAGCTTATCTTATAGATCTTGGTTCATGATAATCATAACAACCTAGATGCAAATGCCTTGATAAAAGCCTGAGCAAAACAGTGATGCACAGGAGACAAATCAAAGAGCTGCTGTCTTTGTGAAAGGAGACAGCAGAAGGAAAACATGTATGTTTTTGTCTAAAGAGGAGAGAGAGTTGTGTGTGAGGACAAGTCAGAAAAACATGTCATGATTTTTCATCGAGCAGGTGGAATCATGTCACACTGTCATTCTAGAGGTGGGTTGAAACATCTGTGCTTGTAAATAAGAACCTCCATAAATCTGGCATGAAACTAGAAAATAAAATAGCAGAAGTTCTGGGAAATGTGAAAAAGATGTTGAGGAAATGGGCGGCAGCAGATCAAAGGCCAAGAGAAGAGGACAATGACAAATAGCATAATACATTTTCAGTACATGGGAAACCAGAAACAAATAGAATTTTTTCCCTAACATTCCTTTACTAAATTATAGGAATGTTTACTTATGCTGACTATAAGATGAGTTGCTTCCTACCAAGTGCCTTAATTTTTCCACACTCTTTAATTATGACACTAATTCCAAGCCAGATCATCCAGTTTCTGCAAAAATCGAATTAAAGGCTTTCACTTGACCTTCTTTTGTGACATTGAACATTTTATGCTGTTCTTTTACAGTAAACAGTGATGTAAAATGCATCATCAATCCCTGTGTGAACATTCACAGTATCAACATTTATTCTTGTAGATGTGTACAAGCTACTTAACACCTATATAAGATAAGCAGACATGTACATGAGAAATACAGAGAAACCTTGAAACTAATTATTTTGAAACATTTACTAATCCTAAACATTTATAAGAAATAGCTGTCTGATTATTCTGTTAAGTGTTTATATTCAAGTAGAAGTGAAGGGACACTGCCCAAGGGACATACATTGCAAATGAAATGGGAATGGCAGTGGCAGGCCAGGCTTTCAAGAAAAAATCTCCAAATCTGTTCACCCAAAGGGATATTCACAGAGGGCATTAACATATATTTAGTGATTTCATAGTCCTTAAAAAAATATCCCATCTGACAACCTCAGCATTTGGTAAAAAGGTTTCATTAGTCAAATTAGATGAGAACTGAAGAACTGGTTTTCATGAAAGTCTGTTAGAACACTTAATCCCTTAAAAAATATTTTGACACCCTAAGAGCTCTATTTTTTTTTCCTTTAAAAACAATGTTGGTAAATTCAATTGCCAAGTTAAGCTAAAATAAAAGAGAAACCAATAATACTTCAAGAAATTCTTATGAACAATTAAATCCCATTATAAAAATATGAAAAGACAAATAAAGAAAAAGTATTTAAAACCACACAAAAACTTGAAATCTCCCAGCAATCCCATTTGTTACAATCTTAGAGCAAGCCTATTTGAATTAGGTTGCAAAATTCTGATCTCACTCTTGAACATGAACATAGACTTCTTCAGACACCGAGATAGTTTTGCAAAAGGAGTGTTAAGTGTTCTAGTGGTGAAAAATAATCTTTTATAAACCTGAGGGAGATGAATGGGATCAGATGCAGCTGAATTGCACCTGCTATGGCCACTACCATCCTCAGACACCAGTGATGGATCAGCAGGAATTTGATGACCCTGCCTGTATTATTTTGAAGCTCCTTCATCCTAAACTTTGGTAGCAACACAAAGCTTTAGAAAATGTAATTCCATGACACTGTGCAGCTTGGAGATGCAAATCTTACTGCAGAGTCCAGAAAGGACCATATGGATCCAGAGAAACTTATAGCAAAACCATGGGCAAAAAGGAGTCAAAAAGGAAAACAGGAGCAGTTCTACAGATTTTGAAGACAGTCATGATTAGCATTATATGGGAACCAAGTTTTCAATAAATATGGTTTCCAAATCTACATCATTTACAAAATTCAAAAATTACCTACTCATCAGAAGATAAATTTTTGAAGTTTGCTTTTTTTCTCCGATTTTCTTTAAAAGGATGCTTGTGCTCTACAGAAAATTATTTTAGTTTTCTAAGTATTAAAGTTAAAATAGAGAAAAATCTCATACATGTCCTTCAAGCATCCAACTTCAGAGCTCGTTTCAGTGAAAAGGCTGGACTCTAAGCATGTCCTGGTGAGATACCTACAGTCAAATAAGATATGCTTGAAAATGAGTGCAATTATAGGAATGGGAGCTGGAAGGGTGTTGGTTTAAAAGGAAATCTCGCCCATGGTGTTTACATTAAGAGTGACAGCAAAATTACAGAGTGATTTCAACATTCATAAATTTGGGTGGCTTCAGGGTAGTCAGCATAACAGACTCAGCATCAGTGCTAGACTGTTTACAGACATTAGAGTTCAAGGGATTCTTAAATCTACAGCAGACCTGATTTTTTTCTGTAATTTTTTTTTAAGTAGAAGAAAAAGGATTTACAATATAATGCATTTCACAAAATCTGCAAAGGCTGATAAAACTAGAAATCACTATTCTTATAGCCAGAACAAAAGATATTTCAAACTAACCATGGAAAATCAATCACCTGTAAAACTCAGAAGTAAAATTTTGCTTACTTTGTGTTAATTTGTGCTGCTAAATCCCTGAAGTAATATCATAAGTCTAATTTGCATTGGCTTCTATGATTTTTTTTTTCTATTTCCGTTCTCTTTAGCAAAAAATGTTTGGCTATTCTGTTTTCAACCATGAGCTAAAGAATTGTCCAATGTGATTTTCCTTTCTAAGCATTCTTTGATTTACTATCTTGATGCTAAAGCTTAGCTATTTTGCTCTTAAGCTTCTTAATCACAAGAGAAAATAATTTTAAATAATTTCAGAGGAAGTTGCCATCCCTTATTACCCAACTGGACATTCATTCCTGAGCAAAGGAATTCCTTGCTAAAAAAGAGCATCCTGACCTGAACAGCCTCCATCTCTCCCAAGGGTAAGTTTTGGTTTTGTCTGGTTGAGATTAAAGGTGTAAAAGGGGAGTGATTTCTATAATAGTGGATGCATAAGGGGGTTGTCCTGGGTTATGGAATCAAAAATGTGTATTCTATTTTCATCTGCTGAAAGCAGTTGGGGAATTGTTCTTTATTTATTGTAACTTTGGAAGGAGGGGGACGGGGGGGAGGGGCGGGTGCCTTTTGGGTAATGGGCCATCAACAGACTATACCCCCGGACTATACCCGCTCCCCCCAGAGCCCCATCTGCATGCATGGTCCTATTGTGGGATGCCCCGCCCAGTGGGGAGAGTCTACAATTGCTGCCGGGAAAACTGAGCCGGCCGGGGACAGACTTCACTTGCTTCACCCCGATTCCTGGGAGGAAGACGGCACCCCATCTCGTCTTTGCCAGACCCCATCTCATCATCACCTCACCCCTGGACCCCTCCTCATCACCCCTGGACTCCTCCTCATCACTCCTAGACCCCTCCTCATCACTCCTAGACCCTTTTTGGCTACAGGATCGTCCCTGCTCCAACAGAGCCACGTCTGTCATCCCAGGACTCACTTCTGGACTGCTTCCAACACCCTGACTAACAGGGTGCCAGGTGGCAGCTCTGATTCTGTCAGGGCTTTCCCAAATTGTTGTTGTTTGTTTGCTGGTTTGGTGGGGTAGTTTTGTTTCCTACCACATTTGTATTATTGATATTCCTAGTAAAGAACTGTTATTCCTATTCCCAAATCTTTGCCTGAGAGCCCTTAATTGAGAATTTATAATTTGGCAGGGGTGGGGGGTTTGCATTCTCTATTCTAAGGGAAACCCCAGTTTCCCTGGCAGACACCTGTCTTGTCAAACCAAGACAGATTTTGGCGCCCAAGTGTGGGGCACAAGGGCATTGAGACAGAGGAATAACAGTTCTTGTGTACTAGATAGAAGTCTACTGCTCAAAATCATGTGGTCCAGCTTTCCCTGGTTTGGCTGGCACGTGGTTGTGGCTGTATTTCTGCCATTTGCTGGCCCTTATCTAAACATGGGCCCTATAACCAAGGCTACTGTGGCTGGCATCCAGTTTATTTTGTGGGTTAATAAGGTGAGGAATTCGTGGATTTTTAACTTCCTTTGGAAAGCAGGCACATGGATTCAGGGCTATCATAGACTAACTCTGTGTTTCTGGGGTTACTTTAATAATGGTACATATTGTGAGGAAATGGCACCTGGGGAAATTTTCTCCCAATCCTTCACTCAGTTTTTTGGGTCTACTCCACCAGCTTTTCAAGGGTTAAATTTCCCTCTGAATGCTAATGACGTCATACAGTGGTTGGTGCTGCTTATAGGCCTATTCTATTTGGCATTCAGAGATAAAGGGAGACTGGCCTGGGTAAGCACTCTGATAACTACCCCAAAGAATAATGATGCTGCCCAAGAGCCCACCCCTGTCCCACAGCCAGCCTCAGGCATAAACCACCCGGTTTGGGTGAAGGCTCTGATAAAAGAAATGCATGAGATGAACCAGATGCTGAAAGAGTACATTTCCCCAGCTGGTGAGAAACCTTCGCCCTGCCCTGACAAAAGAGAATCTGATACAGAACCCGCAGACATTACAACTGTCCAGGTTCCAGCTGACACACAGGGGCAGTCACAGCCAGCAGCAGTTGCCCCTGTGGAAACAAGGAAATCTAAAGTGAAAACAGCAAACCCAGAGAGTAAAGATAAGAAGGGAGGGCCCTCACAAGACACAAGGGAATCACATGTTCAGATCATCACTGAGACCCTGTCGTATGAAAGTCTCCGTAATCTGCAAAAAGATATTGTACGACGGGGACGTGAGGCTTACACAGCCTGGCTACTTCGGGTTTGGGATCTTATGGGCACAGGTGTCCAACTAGATGGTGGGGAGGCAAGGAATTTGGGACCCTTGACCCAGGACTCAGGTATAAATCAGGTATTTGTAAGGGAGCCTGGACCTCTTTCCCTCTGGCAGTGGCTTTTAATGAGTGTGAGAGAAAGATTTGTCCACAGAGAAAGAATGCAGGAGCACCACCATAGAATGCGCTGGAAAACTCTGGAGGAGGGAATCCAACAGCTGAGGGAAGTGGCAGTACTAGAGGTACTTTTTGGGAGGAGTGGACAGCATGATAATGATCCTGACAAGGTTAGATGCACAGCGCAGATGTTATGGAACCTGGCAAATCTGGGGCCATCTCAGTATACTACATTTATTGCAACCATTAATGCTGAGGACAACCGAGTGACAGTGGGGGCTGTTGCCAATAAGCTTAGGAATTATGAGAGCATGATCAATGGCCCGCTGCAGGCTCATATCTCTGCTGTGGTGAAAGAGCTCAAAGAGGAAATGAGGGAGGTGAGGGAGGAGATGAGGAAGAGCAGTTCCAATGTGGCACCGGTGCGAGTCACAGGCCCCAGAGTCAGAGCCCAACGACCCCCAGCCAGAGAGAGAGGGTACACCCCGAGAGCTGACCTGTGGTTTTACCTGCGTGACCATGGGGAAGACATGGGAGTGTGGGATGGGAAACCCACCTATGTCCTGGCAGCCCGGGTGCGTGAGCTCAAGGAGAGGAACACTCACCAAAGGGGTGCCACTAAAATGAAAGTATCCTCAACCTCCTATGCCCAGGCTGTCAGTAGTCAGGATGCTGGAACCTCTAGTATGTATGCTCAGGGAGGGAATAACCAGTGCTAGAGGGGCCCTGCCTCTAGCCAGGTAGAGGAGAGGGACAATCGGATCTATTGGACTGTGTGGATCCGATGGCCTGGCACATCTGACCCACAGAAATACACGGCTTTGGTTGACACTGGCTCCCAATGTACCCTGATGCCGTCGGGGTATGTGGGAGCAGAGTCCATTTCTATTTCTGGAGTGACAGGGGGGTCCCAGCAACTGACTGTATTGGAGGCCGAAGTGAGTTTGACTGGGAATGGGTGGCAGAAACACCCCATTGTGACTGGTCCAGAGGCCCCGTGCATCCTTGGCATAGACTATCTCAAAAATGGACATTTCAAAGACCCAAAAGGATATCGTTGGGCTTTTGGAGTAGCTGCTGTAGAGACGGAAGACATCAGACAACTAAATACCCTGCCTGGTCTCTCCGACGACCCCTCTGCTGTGGGACTGCTGAGAGTTGAAGAACAACAGGTGCCAATCGCCACAGCAACAGTACACCGTCGGCAATACCGTACTGACAGAGACTCTGTGACTCCCATCCATGAGATGATTCGGAAACTGGAGAGCCAAGGGGTGGTCAGCAAAACCCACTCACCCTTCAACAGCCCCATTTGGCCTGTGCGTAAGTCTGAAGGGGAATGGAGATTGACTGTGGACTATCGTGCATTGAATGAAGTGACTCCACCACTGAGCGCTGCCGTGCCGGACATGCTGGAGCTCCAGTATGAGCTGGAGTCCAAGGCAGCAAAGTGGTATGCGACCATCGATATTGCCAATGCCTTCTTCTCCATTCCTTTGGCAGCAGAGTGCAGGCCCCAGTTTGCTTTCACCTGGAGGGGCGTTCAGTACACCTGGAACCGACTGCCCCAGGGGTGGAAGCACAGTCCCACCATCTGCCATGGACTGATCCAGGCTGCACTGGAGAAGGGTGAGGCTCCAGAACATCTACAGTACATCGATGACATCATTGTGTGGGGAAACACGGCAGTGGAAGTTTTCGAGAAAGGAGAAAAGATCATCCAGATTCTCCTGGAAGCTGGCTTTGCCATTAAGAAGAGTAAAGTCAAGGGACCTGCCCGAGAGATCCAGTTCCTGGGAGTGAAGTGGCAAGATGGACGGCGTCAGATCCCCACAGAGGTCATTAATAAGATCACCGCGATGTCTCCACCGACCAGCAAGAAGGAAACACAAGCTTTCCTAGGTGCCATAGGTTTCTGGAGGATGCACATCCCTGAGTACAGTCAGATTGTGAGCCCTCTGTACCTGGTTACCCGCAAAAAGAATGATTTCCACTGGGGCCCAGAGCAGCAACACGCCTTTGCCCAGATCAAGCAGGAAATCGCTCATGCGGTGGCCCTTGGCCCAGTCAGGACGGGACCAGAGGTAAAGAATGTGCTTTACTCCGCAGCTGGGAGCCATGGTCTGTCCTGGAGCCTTTGGCAGAAGGTGCCTGGTGAGACTCGAGGCCGACCACTGGGATTCTGGAGCCGAAGCTACAGAGGGTCTGAAGCCAATTACACTCCCACGGAGAAGGAGATCTTGGCCGCCTATGAAGGAGTTCAAGCCGCCTCAGAGGTGATTGGCACTGAAGCACAACTCCTCCTGGCACCCCGACTACCAGTGCTGGGGTGGATGTTTAAAGGAAAGGTTCCCTCCACCCATCACGCCACCGATGCCACCTGGAGCAAATGGATTGCCCTCATCACTCAGCGCGCCCGTATTGGAAACCCGAATCGCCCTGGGATTCTGGAAGTGATCACCAACTGGCCGGAAGCTGAGAACTTCAGTCTCACCGAGGAAGAAGAACAAGAGCAGGTAACCCGGGCTGAAGAAGCTCCACCATATAACCAACTGCCAGCAGAAGAAGCACGCTACACTCTTTTCACTGACGGTTCCTGCCGCATCGTAGGGATGAACCGAAAGTGGAAAGCAGCCGTGTGGAGCCCCACAAGACAGGTTGCACAAGCCACTGAAGGAGAAGGTGGGTCAAGCCAGCTTGCCGAACTCAAAGCTGTTCAATTGGCCCTGGACATCGCTGAAAGAGAGAAGTGGCCAAAGCTCTACCTCTACACCGATTCGTGGATGGTAGCTAATGCTCTGTGGGGCTGGCTGGAAAGGTGGAAAAAGGTCAGCTGGCAGCGTAGGGGAAAACCAATCTGGGCTGCTGATGAGTGGAAGGACATCGCCACCAGAGTAGGGAAACTACCTGTGAAAGTCCGTCATGTGGATGCCCATGTCCCCAAGAGTCGGGCTAATGAGGAGCACCGGAACAACGAACAGGTAGATCAGGCCGCGAAGATAGAAGTGTCTAAGATAGACTTGGATTGGCAACATAAGGGAGAGTTGTTCCTAGCTCGGTGGGCCCATGATGCCTCAGGTCATCAGGGCAGAGATGCCACCTATAAGTGGGCACGAGACCGAGGGGTGGATCTAACCATGGACAGTATCTCTCAGGTTATCCATGACTGTGAGACGTGTGCTGCCATCAAGCAGGCCAAGCGGGTGAAGCCCCTCTGGTACGGTGGACGGTGGTCCAAATATAAGTATGGGGAGGCCTGGCAGATTGATTACATCACCCTGCCCCAAACCCGCCAAGGCAAGCGCTATGTGCTGACCATGGTGGAAGCCACCACTGGGTGGCTGGAGACCTATCCTGTGCCTCATGCCACCGCCCGGAACACCATCCTGGGCCTTGAAAGACAAGTCCTGTGGAGACACGGCACCCCTGAGAGAATCGAGTCAGACAACGGGACCCATTTCAAGAACAGCCTTATAAACACCTGGGCTAAAGAACACGGCATTGAATGGATCTATCACATCCCTTATCATGCACCAGCTGCCGGGAAAGTTGAACGGTGCAATGGACTACTTAAGACCACTCTGAAGGCACTTGGCAGAGGGACCTTTAAGAACTGGGAAGTGAACTTAGCAAAAGCCACCTGGATGGTCAACACCCGAGGCTCCATCAATCGAGCTGGTCCTGCCCAGTCTACCCCTTTGCACACAGTAGATGGAGATAAAGTCCCTGTGGTGCACATGAGAGGTATTTTAGGAAAGACTGTCTGGATTAACCCCATCTCAGGCAAAGGCGAACCCATCCGTGGGATTGTTTTTGCTCAAGGACCTGGTTACACTTGGTGGGTAATGCAGAAAGATGGAAAAACCAGTTGTGTACCCCAAGAAAACCTAATCCTAAGTAAGAACTGAGTGTAGGGGTTCATTTTGCATAGTAGTTCATTGCTTTAGGTATGATGCAGATGATAATAGAATAAGGGGTGGATAATGTCCTGGGTTATGGAATCAAAAATGTGTATTCTATTTTCATCTGCTGAAAGCAGTTGGGGAATTGTTCTTTATTTATTGTAACTTTGGAAGGAGGGGGACGGGGGGGAGGGGCGGGTGCCTTTTGGGTAATGGGCCATCAACAGACTATACCCCCGGACTATACCCGCTCCCCCCAGAGCCCCATTTGCATGCATGGTCCTATTGTGGGATGCCCTGCCCAGTGGGGGGAGTCTACAATTGCTGCCGGGAAAACTGAGCCGGCCGGGGACAGACTTCACTTGCTTCACCCCGATTCCTGGGAGGAAGACGGCACCCCATCTCGTCTTTGCCAGACCCCATCTCATCATCACCTCACCCCTGGACCCCTCCTCATCACCCCTGGACTCCTCCTCATCACTCCTAGACCCCTCCTCATCACTCCTAGACCCTTTTTGGCTACAGGATCGTCCCTGCTCCAACAGAGCCACGTCTGTCATCCCAGGACTCACTTCTGGACTGCTTCCAACACCCTGACTAACAGGGTGCCAGGTGGCAGCTCTGATTCTGTCAGGGCTTTCCCAAATTGTTGTTGTTTGTTTGCTGGTTTGGTGGGGTAGTTTTGTTTCCTACCACATTTGTATTATTGATATTCCTAGTAAAGAACTGTTATTCCTATTCCCAAATCTTTGCCTGAGAGCCCTTAATTGAGAATTTATAATTTGGCAGGGGTGGGGGGTTTGCATTCTCTATTCTAAGGGAAACCCCAGTTTCCCTGGCAGACACCTGTCTTGTCAAACCAAGACAGGGGTCCATGTCTCTTTGTTCCCCAGTGCTACAACACCTAAGGTGTAATGCCCAAGTGTTTTCTTGGATGCATGTGCTGGCAGGGTTTCTGACATGCACACCTGCTGCTGGTGCAGTGACAACTTCTGTTCAACAGCCTGGCCGTGCTCAGGGGAAGCCCTGGGTAGCCTCAGGTCCACACAAGAATGTTCCTTTCTCACACTGCAGTAGTTTCTCAAAACCAAAAGGTACCAAACACCACATTTGCAGACTAATGAATGCCAAAGCAATACCAATTCTGATGCCATTTTTTTTTTCCAGACCCACTGCTACTAAACCTTCTTTCATCAAGAAGTCACAGTAAACAAGACCATTAGAACAAAAAAAAATTCACCCAGATTTTTGGAAAAGCAGTGAGCCAGTCCAAATTAGAAGGATTAGCTCTGTATGAAAAGAGAAGAAAGACCTATATACTACCTAAAGAAGAATAAAACATAAGTAAAGCATGTCAACAAATGACTTTTTACCATATTTTTTTTTCCATTACAGTGCTACTAACAAAGGTCATATTGACAACTGAAACTTGAGCACTTGCTTCCTTTTAACAGCCCCCAAACAAATCCTCCAAAGCCCCACCCTGCCTTGGCAATGCTTTATCCCTTTCTCTCTCCTCTCAGGAACTAAACCCAGGTGCCCATGTACCAACCCCTTTGCTCTGGTACCCTCAGACTTTTATAGACTCTGGTGGTTCACCAAAGTGCCCCCACCTGAGCCCACTTTCACTGAGGACACAATCAACCATCTGCAGATGTGACCTCCTGAATACAAACTACTCCTCAGGAGAGAGTCTCTGCCTTTCCCACAAGTATTCCTACAAACCAAACCCCTACAGGAATTTTGTTGCAAATGACCAGAGGCTGGATTTCAAACGTATTTAGGAGCCTGAACATAAATATACATTTAATGCTCTTTCCAAAGCACTTCCCCTCACCTGGGGCATGATTACTTGAACCATCAGCAAATTCAAGGACTGATGTGCAGGTAACTGCAGACAAGTGATACTAATGAAAGGTACTTTTCAGAACCTTAGAAGCAAAACAAACTCATTTTTATCTTATATTGACCTTATCATTCAATGAGAAGGAGGAGGTGATACGTTTGTGGTACTATTATTGCAGGCCTTTCAAAGGACTCAGATGCAGAAGAGAGTCCACTCAAAGAAGAAAGTTATGCCCAATCTATTTGTGTCCAGAACAAGATTTCTCTCTTCCATGTGACTATCACAGCAATCATAACTCAACAATTAACTTGTCCCATACTATTCATGACTGGAACTGACCCTGCACTGAAATTGTAGAACACTGAAGAATAAATTTTCTTCTTATAATACTTAATCATTTACTCCTCCTTAAAGTTCTTATTAAACATTATTTATTAAATCCTTATCCATAAAAATATATTTCTTGTTTCCCTTCCCAGTCTTGTTGAACTTTTCCCTACCTTTGGATCATTTCCATGTTAAGTGACAGGTAAAAATATTTTCCCCCAAGTCTTTTCATTAAGTTCAGTGAATAATTACATCCAAAGTATCCTAGAGGAGCACTTATGCAACATGTCTTATAAATATGTAATATTAATTAATAATTTTAACTTTATGTTTATGTATTATGAGAATTATCTGGAAAACACAAGAAAAATTCCAAAGCATAAGCCAGTCACTGGAAAAGAAACAATTCATCAGCAAGTGACCTTTAATGTTGATTGATGATGGCCCCCAAAGGAAGCTAAACTTCAATTTAAAAGTTAAAGAAAAATTAATTAAATTTTAAAGAATTGTCTCATTGCATGCATGGCGTTATTCTACCAAGAACAACTTTTGCCAAAGGAATGAATGAATCAGGCAGACACAGAAATCAAAATAATCTTTTGGGTGTCTATTATTTAATAGCGTAGAATGTTCTCTTGTCAAGGTCACCTAACTGTTGTATATTGTTGCTGAAGGGGAACATTAATCAAAATCACTGATGATGAATACTGCATCTTTATATATTAATAAATGAAGCTAAATGCTTGTTAGATTTTCCAGAATTCAATCACAGCTTAAAATTAAATGTTACACTAAATACCCCAAACTGGCAGAGTACTTTTCTAAGACCAGTACTAGAATACAAATTAAACAGAATGGTACATTAATATATCATTCTGAGCTGATCTTTTAAAACTTATTTTTCTTTATTAATTTGAATAACTTTAATATTTTTCCCTGTTATATGATAGACTGATCAGCATTATCAGTGTTTCTCATGAATCAGATATCTAAAGAATGGTATATCCCTGTTAACCTTGGGCACAATACTGTCACACAGGATGTGAAATTGCTATGGAACACCCCACAATTTCCATTTATGCCCCCTGCCCTTAAAAAAAAATATTTTAGAGCCAGCACATTTTTCCCTCTTATCTTTTTCTATTAAAGTCAAGGTTGCAGGATTCTTCTTCTGATTACTTGTATTTTTCTACCAAGATATGAAACATTCTGTGGAGCTCATCAAATTCAACCATTCCACTGTTCGTTCAGTTCTCAGTCGTGCTAAGTAAGGATTTAATTTTCCAGAGCATAAGCAGGTTTCTTACCCTTGCTGCCACATGTGCAGGCCAAACAAGAGTCCCAGGGAATGACAGCCCCATTGCAGCAAGGAACAGTGTCTAAAATAAATAAACCACCACAGTTGAATATTTAGAGGTTGTGTCTGTTCTCACTAACACTGCGTATATCATCTTTCTTTCATGCTGCTTCCCTCCAGTGTCGCTGTCTGGAATTCAGAGGAAGGGGCTGGCAGTCAGGACATCAGTTTATTCCTTGATCTCAACTACGTTCTCTGCCATTGCTGGTGACTGAAGGCAACACACAGGCACCAAAACCCAGTCTGTTGTCTAGCTCCTATTGATTTCAACAGACTAATAGACTAACAGATGATGGTATCTCCATTAATATGGAGTTACACTTAATAATATCCCATTCTTCCTGTGATAGACAGTACATCTCATCCAGATACACAATTTATTAGAGTTCTGGAGCCCCAGTGGATGTTGCAGGTAGTTACTTTCTCAGTTCTTTATTTTTTCCATGTTATGTTAGTACTTGGGACCTAGAGACAAATCTTAATCTCAAATCCAAGTAGTGCATAACAAAAGAGAGTTTCTGCCTTAACAGGAAGATATCATGCTCTGAAATGCTTTTATTAGGTTTTAAGAGCTTTAAGTGCCTCAAATTCTTAGATTTCCTAAGTAAATTCCAGTGCATCACTTGTTCATTGATGTTATTACGCAATGATATAAAAATAGGGTCTATTTCTAATTTCCCTTCCCCCCCAGCTCTAAATAATGTCCCTAAATCAATCAGGTTCACCTTCCTCATTAATGTGGCTTATCTCTTATCCCTTGACTATTCAGCCTTCCTTTTTATTTTGTTATCTGCTTTTTTTTTTTAATACCTGATAATACCATTTTAGTATTTTCCTTTTTCCCCCCTCTTCCTCCTCTCAGCGAGAAAAAGAATTATTTACCCAGTGCTATCATAAAACAGGCACTTAATAGAAACTGTCTGCAATTTAAAGACCATTACCAAACGCTACATTTGCCTTCCTTGTACATCACCTCCCAAGTTCCAGCAAGGAGATCATGTGAGTGCAGTACAGCTGGGCAAGTTATTCAGGCAAGGACATTGTGGAGAGAGAGAAAAACTAGGTAGGATATGATGGAATTACACTTTCTGCAGGCTGGACAATGCTCACCCAGAGCATTGTGAAAATAATTCCTGTTTCTGTTTCAAACCATCCAGTTAAAGGAATGCAGTACCTCAGGATATTCAGGTAGAACACTTCACTCGTGTTTATTACTGTAGAGTGGGATTTTTAAGAAAGAACTCACAGGAAACTCTGAAGCAATTAAAATTAAGGAGTTTTGCCAATTCTGTCACAGCTGTACACAAGTCTTCAAAGCTTATCCATAGCCCAGGATTTCAATTCTCATCTATGTAAAAATTCCAAACTGCCACCCTTTACTACACCATAGTGTGAGACCTCTGGTGTCTGTAGAATAGTGCTGGTGCCATACATAGGAACTAAAACAAACGTTTTCAACAACAAGAGCTGTGAAATTAGGGGGAAAAAAGGGGGAAGTTGGCAGAAGGCAAAAATAAGGTCAGACAGAGCCTGTTTGTCCCCCTCATCCTTCACATGGTCACCTGGACACTGTAACTGTCCTTACAAATAAGAATGTTTTCCTTATTGAACTGCAAATGTGGGATCTTGTCAATGCATGCTGGATGGTGCACTGTTGAATTTTGTACCAGCTGGCCCAGCTCAACTCTTTTCCATACTCTCATCTCCTGATGACTCCAAACTGGAAAGCCATGGTGCATTTAAGGAATCCTGCACTGCCATCCAGGAGAAGCTCAAACTACCCCCATGGATTCCTGCCTGAGGACAGGGCAAAGCAAGAAGAACATCTCAAATTTCTTTATTTCCTCACTCACTCCGTAGGAAGAAAAACAGTAAGACAGAAAAACCACAAGTTGTTCCTAAATAAAAAATTTGATAGAAATGAATGAATGTCATTGTCGATAAATTATCTGAGCTCTCAGATAAGTCACTGACCATCTGGCAGCTGACAACGCAGTAACTCATGAAACTACTTTGGGGAAGCTGTGGATTGAAATATGACATTCTGGATTTCTTTTGCTTTTAACTGACACATAAAACTGAACAGCTTACAGATTCCGTCACAACAACTGAAACAGCTCCTATCTCCTTCACCATCTTAAATTCATTTTTTAAATAGTACTTTTCAGCAATCCACAGTGACATGCTGTAGGTGGGCTAGTGGCTGAGAATAACTTTTACATACCTTCTGATTCCATGGAGCATTTGAAATAGAAGCCTGTAGGAGGGAAAACCCTTTGCTGATACATTAGTTGCAGGTCATGCTGTGTATGCCCCTATATAATTGCAAGATGACAATGTTAACAGTGCTAAAATTAGGTATAACATTTAGAAAAAAAAATGCATAAGGGGTTTAGCAGTTTCAGCTTTCCAGAATATCATGTGCTTGGCAGTTGATACCAAGAATACAGCAGATAATTTTAAACATAATCTAAAATTGAAATTGAGCTACAAAAAGAACAATCAAGTAACAGACTGCTACAGACATTTGAACAATAATACTGTTTTCAGCCAACAGAACTTTTAATATGTATATGTTTCTCTAATTTTTAAAAGAACCAATGAAGTTAGATATTGACTAGTCAGCTCTGAAGACATAGACATAATAAAGCACTTAGAATTGATAGAAATTTTCTTTGATGAGTATGACAGCACTTGTCATTTTAGAAATTCCTTCCATAATTTTTGGAGTTTTCCAAAAGCTTCTGTTGAATTACATTACTAAAAATAAAACTAAATAGACTTTAAGGCAAAAAGCAACAAAGGCTGAGTAAGCAACAGAAATACAAACATACTGTAATTGAAATGTATAAACAAGAGTAAAGATATTCAGACTAATGCATAATTCAGGATTATGTGATGTAAAAGCAAAATCTCACTGATAAATTGAACACCTCACTTGTTTTCTTAAATTCATCAAGTTTTATGTATTTACAGCATGATATACATTTCTTTCACTTCTTACTCAGGCTGGTTATGCTGGTGCATTGATAAAGCTTTGACTTGATAAAGCTGGAATTCCTCCTGACTGTTCCTCTGGGCTGGGACTGCTCCACTCACTGCTGGTCCCTTTGCTGAGCCACTCTCCAGTATGACCACAGACTAACAGGGCAGCATCTCATCCATCCTCCCTGAAGGCTGCAGGAGCTGACGTGTTGGAAACTCTCTGGCCACCCTCTGCAGGTGCTGGGAGTTAGTTCTGTTGTCATAATCACAACTGCCTTTCTAAACGTTCCTGTAAAATGTGACTGGTGTGTCAGACATCTGGAAAAGGGGCAACAAATGTCATCAAAGTCAAACTCCTGCTAGTGCAAACAAGGCCAGAATTTTATTCTGTGTGTTCCAGTGAGAGGTTTCTTAGCAGGACTTTGAATTGAGAATTTAAAATAACTTCTTTTTATAAAACCAGAAATTCCAGCCTTTCAGCAAAGAACAAAATAATCCCATACAAAATACAGAACACAATGCTCAAATAACAAAGTAGACACAGATAAAGCTGTTTTCTGTTCTCTGCTAATAAAATAGATGTCTGTTTTTCTTCTCTCTATGATTAAATCTTACCTGTCAAATTAATAAAGAGAATTCATCATTGTAGCAGCTACAGCTGTTTATTTGCAGAAGGTAAAATTCAACTCTCTTGCATCAGAGGAAAACAAATAAATTTGTGCTTGAAATGTCCTTCATAGTCTGAGTTGCTGCTATTTCTCACACATGCCTGTTACTAAGAGGGTTAAGAGACCATCTATTTTGTGTTTAATTAAAATTAATAACATAAAGATTTATTAGAGCTGGCATAATATCAATTGCCTCTTATGTTTTCTTAAGATCTTCAATCAGGTTGAACAAGGGGAGTAACAAGATCCGTTTCTTACACTGAATGGCATTTAATTGTGTGAGAAACATCTGAGTCTGAGACCAGAATGAAAAGAATAACACATGAGGGTTTTAGAATAAATTTTTAAAAATTCAGATACCACCTGATATCACAATGATGGTTGATAACTCCAAAAGGAACCAATACCACCAACTTTCTCAGCATATTCACCTTCATTTTCTTCTGGTCTGACTTGCAAAAATAATTATTCACAGTTATTGTCAGAACGGCCTCTGGGAGCAAAATAATTCCTCACTGTGAAATAAAACCAGAGAGAAATACATTCTACAAGTGATGGAAGCATCTTCTTAGCAGGTAAAGAAGGAAATAAAACTCCAGACCAATTTTCTTGCACCTGACATAGATGTACCAAGTGCAGAATATTATGTCTTGATTTGAAAACTTCATGGAAAAAAGAAAATTACATGCTCGTTGTGAAGAACAGCTCATTTAATCATCAAAATTACTTTTAAGTGTCACTTAATAATGCAACCAAACTGATAGAGGAAATGGTGATTTGATTATAAGTGGCAAACCTGCATACAGTGACTCCTGTCATGATGTCATAGTGGTATTAACAGGATCCAGCTTGATTTTGAGCTTAAGGGAGAGCCAGTGTAATCCTGTGCACGGGACAAAAACTCAAATGGTTAACAAAGATTTCTGTGGCATTCATAAGCCTAATCTGATTTAAATTCCTGCTATTTAATTTATCTCTATTACAATAGGGCTCACGACTGAGAACAGAACTGGCACATGCAGTTCACGTGTACACGAGTATTTCTTCTGAGATCTTACAATATGCTTTGAAAAAACAGATCAACCTGATTTTTAACTGTCTTTACAGGAGGGAAATGAGACAAACAAAGTTGGTGGCACAAGAGGTGACCCAAATTATCTCCCTGCTTGTATATTACCTCCTTCATCTTTTGGGCTTGAATCAAGCCTAGAAGTACAGCATCTTTGCTTCTATTGATTAATATAATAAACTGGTATTTACCAGGTAATTTTCATAGGAGGTAGATGAAGTTCTATTAATTTTTCTAGTTTTATTTGGTTTAGAATGGGAATTAGAAGCAAAGAGCCTGATGACAACACTACAGATCTGTTCTTCCTTAGTTCTTTAAAAGAATACACCACAAGCAGTAGTATAACACAGTGAGCATAATGGTGAGCATCTTTCTCTCTGTACCCCACAATGTGCTGGACAGAAGGATTTTGTAGGTGTCATAGGTTGAGATCCTTGAGGTTTTCTTTTGGTTTGGGTATTTTATTTTATTTTATTTTATTTTATTTTATTTTATTTTATTTTATTTTATTTTATTTTTTTTTCCCCTTTTGGTCCCAAGAGAAGAGAGGAAGGGTCTTCCCTGTGCACATTTGTTGTCAGTGTGTTTACAAAGCCTTTAACCCATGAGTGAAAAGAAGAAAGGAGTTGATTCGTGACTCCAGCAGCTGTTTGATGGATTTGCACACAGCAAGAAGTTTTAAAAGTTTCTAGAACCTCAGGAACCAAATATACTCAGTGCTGAAAACCTTCATGGCATGCTTTTTACCCAGTTTTATTTCACCAGTTTTCTTGCAATGCCTATCCAATCAAAAGGAATAGACTTAACTAAAATTAAAGAATAAAGCATATGGTCCCTAAACTATAAGAGGGTTTATAAAAGAACATTGAATATTATTTTAATGACATGATATGAATGGCCTGTGAAGCAGTGAATAACTCTTCTCAGAAAGAAAAATACACCTACACTGACTAACATAATTCAGATGGTGACTCTACAGATGAAAACTGATCAGTTAAAGCTCTTTTTCTTCTCAGACCCACTGCTGGATCAATAATATTATGGTAGATTCTTCTCCTTGCCTTAGGGCTTGTTTATTGTATTTCCACAAGTGTTTTTCTCCCTCTGATAGGATTAACATATATTGCAGGCTCAGCAGAGCCTGAACAAAGTTTATGGGAACATTTAAATCAAAACCAGTTATATTTAACAGATAGTGTTATTTTGTTCAATTGCTATGGGAAAAATATTGATTGTCTCCTGACTTCAGTTTTTCTCCTCTATCACTAGCCTAAATAGGAATTATTCAGCAACAAAATGGAATTGGCCTCCCTGGAAATAAGTCATTACCATTATTATGGCCTTCTAGGAGAGGAGCACGTGTAGAGAAAAGAATAGTTGAAAAAACTATTTATTTGTTTTGAAAAAAATATATATTTGTTTTAATTATATTTCTCCTCTTAGTGTTATAAAATGATGTCAACAATAAAATAAAATAAATATGGCACACAGCAAATAAATCAGGCCAGATGTGAAAATATATTTAACTCCAAAAATTTATTATGGTCAGACTTGTTTATAGATTTATCTAGCATTTGATTAAATTTGATCACTCTGAGACATCACTGATAAAGAACAGATGTATAAATGCTACACTGCAGTACTGTCTAACAAAGTGAGAGTGAGTATAGAAAGAGAAGCTTTCCAAAAAGCTGCAAAGAATAAAACCCCCTTGGTTGAGTGTAGGTAGTGAGTGGTGTACTTTGAAAAGTTCATTTCCTAAGGTCTTTCTTCATATGAAGCCTTTGATGCAACGTAACTCCCCCCAAAATTAATGGTGTGCTGGATTTTATCTGGATGGCTACTTTTCACAGATTCTTGCCTGGTCTTGAGAGAGTAGAATATTCAGAAAAAGCTTTAGGGAGAAAATCAGAATTTATTGCAGGATTATAATCCAGCATAAGGCTAGAAAATCACTGGTGAAAGTGTGAATTTACCAGCAGAACACTTTCAGTGAGTAGGCAAGCAGGCCAATGAAAAGTCTACAAGAAAGATTATGGAAACTGAAAGACAGCTAAAAACTGTTTGAAATCTGAAATATCCTGTTCTTATTGTGCTAAAGCTTAGAAACACAAGGTTCAGCTGAAGCGAGGCTCTGGCTGTAGCCTGCTACATTAAAGCTTTATTTTATAATGTATTCAATTTCAGTTCCTAATGTCTCTACTAAATAAACCAATAAATATGTAGACTTAATCTAGATAAACCCCTTTGTCTATGTTTGATCTGAATCATGCTCTTATCAATGTTTGCCTATGCTTTACACAAATGGCATAAATGGAAGCAAACACAGGAAATTATTGTGGATTTTTTTTCCTGGTATAGACAAAGCTTCTAAAAGAACAGACTGTTTCTTCAGGCAGCAAATAATGTTAATGTTGAGCCTCATTAAAATCATGTTATCTAAAGAAATGATGTAATTTTATTACGCATTATCTATTTGAAAACACTTCTTTTTCATATAGATATATAATAAGGGCATGATATTAAACATACTTCAGAAACAAAATGTAAAATGACATAAATAAATCATTTATGCAGTCATTCTCATTGCACAGCTGAACATGACCCAGCAGAGCTGCTCACAAAAGAACTTTGATTCCCATGACATTCTGACTATCATTGCAAATCACAAATTCTTGGAAAGGCAAAGACATCAGAAGGTAAAGGAAAATTACTTTTTATAATGTAGGAGATCATTGCTTTGTTCAAAGCCATGAATATAATAACCCTATCTGATTTTTGATATGAAATAGGTACAGTCATAAAGAGGTTTATGGCTAAATTCTGACCAGCTATTCAGGTGTTATCTAACTGGAAAGATGCATTGTGGCCAAACTAAATGGGTCAGTGAAATGTGTTTAATACTTGTATTAAAATTTGCTTGGGACAGGAATAGAGAGACAGGATGCCTTAAATTAGTAAGTAGAAAAAGTTTCTTAGCTAATAAATTACTGACAAACATCTAACTTCAATACTAAGTTTACCATCTAGAGATGTAACATATTGTGTTTTGGGCCTTAATGAAGTCATTAAAATGCTCAACCATTGGTAGGTATATGCTTATCATAGAACTATTTCTTTAATTTTACCCTTTCTTTGTCTTCTGTTCCTTTTCATATCTTCTGTGTATTTTGGCAGACCCATAAAAGGATGCAAGGACCTTGGAGGAGCTTTGATTGTTTTTGATGTGTGACTCTTGACAGCAGTCATTCTGCTCCTGTGTGACTGGGATGGGCCCAGGTGCTGTCAGCAGGAGATTCCTGATGCTTCTGGTTCTGCTTTTGCTCCCAGTGCCTGTTTGGACCCTGCTGACCAGGCTGTGCCAGCTCTTCCTAAGCATCACCAGAAGCAGCACTTCATGTCCTGCTCCCAGCCTCATCCTGGGTCACTGGTGAGTGAGTTTGGGGCACAACGGGGGAAGGGTGTTTTGACAAATCTCAGATATAGCTGATTTCTTCTCTAACATTAAAATACTCCAGCTTTAGCAATTAATTTCTGTCACAGGTTCAAGGCCTCTTCTACCTAAAGAAATTGAAATCTATCTTGCATACTTCCAAAGATCATACCCTAACCTGTTGTCTAAATGCTGAGTACATCAAAATACCCCAGGGTTTTGGATTGCCACTTTCTCAGCAATGATGGGATTATTAATCACTCTCCCAGATCATTTTCAGAAACATCACATCTCTGGGACTCTCCTTTACACTTTTAGACTTGACCTACATTCTTTAATCTTATATATAAGCTTGTGTTCTGATATGATGCCAATGACAATTTAACAATCCTCTGAGGATGTATCCAGGTTCCACATACACACGTACAAAAAAAGTTTTCGTCTTGTCCCAGCCAGTATGTTGAACAACATTTGTCTAAAAAAAAAAAATAAAATGCAAGTGAATCCACTTTGTTTTTCTTTTCACACAATAAAATAAGAAGTGCTGCAGCATTCACCTGGAAGTTTCTTGTCAATGTTACAAAATTTGGGGTAGTGTTGGAGATACTACCACTTGGTAGTCATTGGGGAAGTCACACAGGAAGTGTGGTAGACAGCTTCAAGGCAGAAACTGCAGACACTGCTTTGGAGACACATTGTGGCTTCTGAGTCTCTGAAGAATATTACTATGCATTTAATTTGCAAATCAGCTGGGCAGATCTGATCATATAAAATAATAAATGTTTCCTTTAAAGAAATGCAAAAGTCTTAAAAAAACACAGATACTCATAATTGTTGTAAGTATCCTTACAATTACAATTTAACCAATTAACCAGTTTAATGTTGAAATTTCTATTTAGCAGTGTAGTTTTCAGTTTTCATATCCATACAATACAGAGAGAGTATCAACAGAACACTTCTACTATTAAAAAGGTTGGTATTTATCTTTTTGGTTTCCCTCCTACCACTTTATGTAATATAATATCTAAAAATGCTAACTTAGGCCATCTGTTCTTATTCCTATTTCCAGCCCACTCCTTTTTTTTTTTTTTTTTTTTTTTTTTTTTTTTTTTTTTTTTTTCTGTTTCATTCCCCTAGATAAACTGATTTTAGCTCATTCTGTGACATTTTGCTACAGGGAAAATCCATGTTTATTTCCATGCAATTTAATAGACCAAATCAAACAATGAATATGCAAATTCCGAAAATAGCAAGATTTTTGAAAAATAGCTGTCAAAAAAGAGAAAACTATCTATTTATAAAAACAGAACCAAAATGTTAGAGAGCACTTGTAATGGATGTTATAACATAGAACAAGGGGTATAATTAGGCTCTAGACCTTAAAAAGGAATATAAGAGTCGCTGCCCAGATCAACAAATAGAATAAAGAAAATATGATTTGATTACACTAAAAAAAAAAAAGTTTGAGAAAAGCACTAGAGCTCTTTGAAGTTTTACATATTAATAGTTTATTCACTGCCAAAAGGAGAAGAGAAGTGACGAGATACATTTGCATATGTGGATGGCATGGAAAGCAAGAAAAGGGAGAATTCTCTCAAATTTTGCTTTCCATGTTGGTGAGAAGGACAAGGAAGAGTGGCAAAAAACATGCCATCACCTTACCTGGCTTTACCTTTGGGATCCTGATGCCAAGAATTCCCCAGCTGCTTAAGCAAATTTCTGCCCATGCTTTGAAACAGTGCAAAAGAACCAGGGCTGGGAACATGATCTGACAGAACCCATCTGAAAATTCAGTTCAACCATCCATAAACAAAGTGGAAGGAAGTAACTAAGCAAATGTTGTTGTGCATAAATAACTTTGGGTAGTCATTTGCCTGTTTAAAGGAGCCTAATTTATTTGTTTTCCCAGAATTTCCTTTCACAGATGCCGCAGAGATTTTTTTTCTCCTCCTTCTTTCTGCAGGATTGTGACTGCAATGTCCATTAGGGAGGATTATTTTGAGAAACAGTCTCCCCATCTGTTGTCTCTTTTAAATGCTGTTAAGTAGTATTTTGTCTCCCTGGAAAAAAAAACCTGTCCACATATCCCATTCCTGCTGTTCAGCAGCCTGGGATGAGCACCTAGGGAGTGTGACTGAGTGGAGCAGGTTCAGAGAACAATATTTGTTTAACTGAAGGTAAGAATGGTCTTACATTGTAGAACATGATTCTCACAAACCCAGAGAGTGCCTGCAGCACCCTGTGCCTGCAGTCCTTTCATGCCCCAACGATGCCCAGGTGCTGGGGTAGGTGCATTTTTCCCTTCCTGGGCATTTCAAAGCCAAACTCTGTGCATTGGGAGGGAGCTCATCTATTCCAGCTTTAAAACAAGCTAAGATTTCTGAATTTTTGATTTCCTGTATCTCCTCTGAGATCTGTGAAGTTTCAGTTTTGATTCTCAACGTGTAAATTCACCACACCTCTTTGTATTCCTATAACCTGTAACACAGACCCTGATGAATAAATAAATAAAGAAATGTTTTGCTCATGATTATGCAAACATGTTTACTCAGAGGCATAAAAACCTGATTCTATTTTTTTCCTCAGGATTCCTATGAAATGATATAAAACTATAAGTTAAAAAGTCTTAAAACCCCAACCAATTTAATCTCCATTTGACTTCTAGCTTAAATGATGGTGCAGGTGCCCACTGCTAAACTTCCAGGCAGAAAAGCAGCAGGTGAATCTCTATTTCTGGATTCACCCTGATATTCACTGCTGTTGCCATCATCTGACAAAGATCAAAGTGTGCAGTCCATTAGTTTCTTGGCTTGTTCTTTGGGAGAGTTATGAAAGATTAAATCAATATGTGCTGAATGGAGAAAAGATCAAAAGTTTCAGTAAAATAAATCTTGGTTTACAACTCCTGAGACACTATTCTAAATAAAGGGGAATGTGTAACATCTCACTAATAATTAAAAAGCACTTGAAGGCCTCCTTTGAATGGTTTCTTGCTGTATCAATTCACTGGTGCATTCACTGCTATGTCAGAGGAGAGGACACTTCATTTTCAAGTGGATACATTTTTGGATTCTCCTAATTTAATTTCTACCTGGTTCTATGTATCTGACAGTGGCAATAGATGGAGGAATATCCAAAATGAAGTTTTCTCATAGTACTTGGTTTAATTAAATTTTTATTAATTTGCTTTGTTATTAATATATACATTAATATTTAGTTTAGTCCAAGCCCCTGGAATGATGGCACAAACATAATTTCAAACTAGACAATGCTGCCTCATCATGATTATCACATGATGAATTCTAATAGTAGCACAATTGTTTAATAATTACCATTGCAATAATAATATGTAACTTTACCTGATTATGTATCACACTGTTTCATATGTTTAAACTTCTTTGAACTTTTTTTTTCAGTTATTTTTTGCTTCAAAATGCAGTTTAATTTACTGAAGTACTAATGGGATTGTGTTGAAACATGAGCATAGCACTGTATGGTCTCATTAGTTGTAATAGCACCTCTGATAATAAAGCCTTAAGTGTAAAAGAACAAGGAAACTAAATGAGCATCCTTTGAAAATAAAAGCATTTAAGATTAATTATTTTAAATATTTTTTTTCCATGAGAAGATTCACAAACAGATAGCATTCAAAGCAGGCACAAATAAATAAACTAAAATAGTCTCCTGGGAATCTCTCAGTGATGGTACTTCACAGTAATTTTTTGTAATTTTATCTTTTTGTGTATTAGGAAAATGAACATAGTTATTATCCATCTAGTTTAGCTAGAGCCCTTAGATTTTGCATGTTGTTGTTTATAAAATTGTGCACTAAAGGAAACTGGATGCAGCCCCATCAGGTCTGTGGATGACAGTAGCTAGGGCAGGGTGTCAGTGTGCTTGTGAGTGGAGCTGCCATTCAGAGAGGCTTCCTTTGGCTGAAAACCTAACACGAAATTCAGTAAGAACAGCTGTAAAGTGCTGCATATGGGATGGACTGATCCCTCCCCAAATAGTGCTGGGGACTGACTGGCAGGGAAACAGGAGTCATGGCAGGGATGGAGGCAAACCTGAGGAGGTCACCACTCACCTTTACCTGGACACATCTGGACCACTTGAAGCCTTTTTGGGGGCTTCAAGACAAGAAATTGTACAATTATTCAACTGGTAAAGATGAGTGAGGCCCCAGAGGACCACGGAAGTGGGGTCAGGAGTGGGGTCAGAGGGCAGTGCCAGAGATAAGGGTCCTTAATCAAAGGGGGAGAACAAATGATTCACTGTCAGCACAATTAAAGATTAGAATGAACTGCACAGAGAGGTTGGGAAGTCTCTAACCTTGATGCTTTTCCAGACCTGAACAGCAAGGTCTGGTTTAAATTCAGTCAGCACTGACACCTCTTTTGAGTAGGAGCTGGATGACTGTCCCTTCCTGCCTGTCTGATTTCCTGTGTATGACCCAACAATATACCCAGGCCTCAGGCTTCAGCCTGGTGATGTTACATTTTTCTATGACAGGTTTTTAGAGAGATTTGGTGTTCTCTGTCCCAGCTCTGAGAGTTTGATAATGCTGAAAAGAGTCAAATACTAAATTCCTACAAATTCTGTCTACTTCCTATCACTGTATGGTCTCAAAGCAGCTTCTGAAGCCTTATTTCATCTGAAAAAATAAACTCTGGTAGCCAGTTAAGGGCAAAGAAGTGAGTACAAGCCTTCACAGTTTCTTTAAATATGAGTTTGACTTATTGAGTGGAATATATGGAACTACATCACTTCAGCACTTTTCCCTTGATGTGTCACTGCTTATATTAGGAAATTCATATTTTGGGGCAATAGGATCCTTGAAAGCTTAGAACCATAGAGAAGCATTGAAAGAGAAATCTGTTAACACAGGTAAAAGCTAGGATCTGGTCTGCAGCTGAGATCATCACATAATCTACATTTCAGAGAAGAAGGGATGATTCACATTCATTTTTGTTGTCACGAGTATATGGGCCATGTCACTTAGAGATGCAAAAAAATCCACTATATATGCAAACAGGAAAGAAGAATAAAAGACATGTCTCTTGTAGTCCAAGCAGTTTGAAGAGATTTTCAATGCAGTTACTGTTCTGAGTGTGTTGTAAGTTATACAAGATCAAATAACATGAAAAGTAACAGGGTTCAAGTTCTTCTTTGGAATATTTTCCTGAAAGTCATTGCTTAGAGGTGAACTTCCATGTCACAAAACTGAACTTAAGTGATAGAGATGGAAAGAGGCTATGAACTTTATATAGCATCCTTGGAAATCACTTTTTGCTTCCATTTTCTTTTGATCTTGCAAGCAATATACTTTCTTTTTTCCTCATCTAAATCATGAAAATTGCATACCTTTATTTTTGTGTCAACAAAAGCATTCATTGCCCTTTAGCTTATTAAATGAATAATTTCCATTAGTTCTTTTCAGATAAAAATCTATGTATGAGACTGCTTTTTTTTCTTTTTTGTTTAAAAGCTTAACTGAGCAATTCTCTGTTTCATTCCAGCCCATTATTTAGCTTATACTGAGCACTTACTTATCAGTCATAGAAAGCAACACTGAGGGCACCTCGTATTTGACCTCAGAAAACTGTTTCAGTGCTCTGGGATTCCTACCACAGGGCATTTTTTTGACTTATCCAAAGATAATTAATCTAAGAAGCTGTTAATCTAAGAAGCTGTGATAAATCTCCATCATCCTACAAAGCAGAAGCATCAGCTATTCATGCCTCATTGCACCTGCACATATTTGAAAACTTGACATAATTCCTCTCAGACTAAACTGCATTTACCCCCTTTTCTCATGTCTCCTTTGACAACAGTTTTCAAGACTTCTGGCCATTCTTTCTGGTTGTTCTGAATTTTTTTTCAGATCTGCTTTTATTTTTCAGGCCTAATCCTATTCCCACCAGCCTCCTGCCTGTGTCTTGGCATCCTTACTGAATATAGCAAGGATACCATTCATACTACCATCCAGATCATTATTTAATATATTTAGTACTCAAAAGAATAATCCTGCTCAGTACCCAACTGCACTGAAAAGCAAACCACTGAAAATTAATGAGGAGAAATTTCTAGAACTTAGATCAATTATCTTTAGTTTGCCCATAACAATGCCATAGCATGACATGAAAACCCAAAGTGCATTTGCATCCACTGCACAGGAAGTGCAGATCCTCCCCAATGCTGGAAGATCAAAAGAGCTTACTCTGAACAGAAACACAGCCAAACAATGAGACTTCTTCTTCTTCAGCTTTATGTAAAGTTAAAAAGATTAACCCAAAATAAACCAAACTTATAGCTCAAATACAGACATGAAAAACAGATGTTTCATACTGTATTGAAAACTTTGCTCTTGTGTATCCTTACATTGCAGAATTAGTATAACAAGCTAGCATAAATTCTTTTTCTGTTTTTTCATCTTTCTCAAGCAGAGAGAATGCTTCCTTCTGCATGAAGAAAACATTCTTTATGGCCCTTTACTTCCATTACTTGCTCTTTTTTGGAGGAAGAATCAAAACCCATTTGCAATGATTATGCAGAATGGACACAGCATTCCCTTGGCAGGGCGGGCTGTAAGGCTTTCACAGACCTCAGCACCCTGGATCCATTCCTGATGCTGCTCCACTCAGCCTGCATGAAACCATATTTGTGTCCCAGCGTGGTCCTACACAAATGGCAGGGAGATTTGCTCACATTTGCTCTGGGAGGAGATACTACTTTGCTGCTGGAAATAGACTTTGAATATTGCAATCATCGGAAATAACGACACATCAAAATAGAACTTAAGATTATGTAAACTGTCTAAAGGAAACACCAAATCTGGCCTGGAAATACAGAGCTTTTGGATCAGTGTTAGTGAACACTAAGCAAAATGCCAGGCCTATAACATATGTCAAATCAGATTTTCTATACAAAAGAGACAACAACTACAGAAAGTCAGTGATGCTGTGTCTGATGGAAGGAGTGGCATCCCTGAGTGTCTGCTGTCACACAGGCTTTGGAGACTGGTGTCTTAAAATATTCACTGCTGAACAAATTCAGAATTTATATTGCCAAATCTCACCTTTTTACTTTTAGATCTCACTTTCTTGGTAAGAGAGAAAATCAGAAGCAGTAAAAACATCTTTACTGAAAATATAGAGCTTGCAATTGTGAAATGTGGCATTCTGAGGCTTAAGTTTTCTGTCAAGTAGTGGCCTTTTCTTGCAATAAAGAAAAAGAAGGTTGCACCTCCTTGTGCAAAGCCCTGGGCTCAGACAGCAGTTAAATATCCTCTTAGTTTGCATCAAGGTTTGCTGAGACTTCCTAAGCATGCATTTCAAACTGCTTCCTTTGGCCTCTTGTCCGGATTTCTAGACTACTCTTCTGAAAAAAATATATCTATTCATGTAAAAACTGATAAAACACTTCTTTTTGAAAGAGGTAATCATTCTCTTAAGGTAGCCAAGTTATTTTTCTCAGGCAGAAACCAAACATTTGATTTTGATGTTCTTGCTGCAATATATATTGGGAAAAACTAATAGATGAATGAACCATGTTTTCCTGGTCTATGAGAATTTTCATTCTTCATCTGGGAATAAAAATAATACTGTAGATGTGCAGAGTTTAAATAAACAGATTTAGAAGCCTCAAGAGCACTATTTCTTTGTAGTAGTAAATAAGAAAAATTATATATGCATTGACTTAGAACAAAAACATATCATTTACAGAACACATTAATCCTGCCAAATGTGAGTATACACTGATGAAATTGTATTTGCAAGCATATTGGCCCATGAAATGTGCTGTTTCACAGCTGATTTGAAGAAGAACCTGTTTAATTTCATTCCAATACACATATATCCAAGTACTAGAACACAGTTATGGAAAAGTACCCTTTCAAAATTTCTAATGTGCCTTTCTTTCCCTTTGGTATTTAGTGCTGACTGTGCACATGGTGTTTCTTCCTTTCTCATTGCTAAATAGACAATATACAAAATTCCAAGTTACAGGCAGGTCAATATCCAAAACAAGCTGCAAGTAGGTTGAATGGTCATGGGTAATAATCATATTTATGAACAATGGAATTCAACTTGTCCCACTGAAAGTGTGAATTATGTAAAAAGGGTTCCCTTGTCCCCTGTCATCACCCCAGGGAGGAGCCCAGCATTGCCCACCCTCTCTCAACCCCAGGAGTGGGAGGTGCACAACTCCAGCATTCTCCTTTCCCCCTAGGCTGGTGCTCCAGTACAGGAAGCAGAGTCTGCCTTCCTGGGATGGTTTCAAAGTGCTCTTAAACTCAGAGATTCAGCACAAGGCAAGTATGGGGAGGAAGCTGTAGTTCAAACACAGGGCTTAGATCTCAGCTCTCAGTGTAAACCGTGTGAAATACTGAGCACAAGACTGATATATGTGAATACTTATTAATAATTGTCCTCAAAATTGTCCTTCTTTGAAACTCCTGTGGAGCAGAAACTTCTGCTAGGCATTAATAATACTGTTTAGAAAAAAAACCCAAAACAAACAAAACCAAACCAACAAACAAACCCATTAATATATTCTGCAGAAAGTACCTTAGCCTGGTGATTTCTTCACACAAGGATCCAGTGTGAAGGAACTGGGCCCTCTAGGTAATGTTACAGGGTGAGGAAGCTTAATCAGGTCAGTAGCAGGGAGATGGGGAATGCTGTTTGCTCCAAGAGTTTTTATGATAACAGAATCTTAGATGTTTACAGCACGAAATAGCATTTGGTAAGTCTGTTCCTGGCAGGAGCTTGTAAATCTAAGCACAGTGAGAGAGCTCTTAGCCAACAACTTGTTTTCTTCACTGTTTTAGCACAAGATCAAAGCACATAAGCAAACAGAGTATTTTGGGGTTGTGTTTCAGTTGTATTTAGGCTACCAGAATTTTTTAAGTCAAATACTTGGAAAGTGATTGCTTTGAATAGAAACCTGGTGATACAGATTGAATCATATCTATCTGTAAAAATGTTCACTCTGAGTTAGATCCTGAAATACCACTGTAGGCCTGTCTTAGGAAATACTCCTCAATTTTAATAGCTAAGCTTTAAAATAATTCTTTAAAAATAATTTCCCAAGCAGAACAAGATTTTGGCTTTTTTAATAAATGCAGTAGGTTGAATACTCTAAGAAGGTGGCTTCAGCTTGAAGGCTTTCTTGAAAGAATTACTATTTTTAACCTATTTAGCCTTTTATATTTTTTTCCTTTTATTCTGACAGTTTAAGTGAATCATCTTCCAAATAAACAGGACTGAAACAATGCTTAAACAATACTTTTTCAGCTAAATAATTAAATATACCTTAGAGTCCTACTTCAAGATTCTGTAGCACCCATATTCTACACAATCATAGGCAGTATTTCTGACTCCATCCAATATTTGCCAGGGAAAAGTAGCAGTGAGAATAAATATTGAGATGAGACTATTTTTTAATACTATAACAAATAGTTATATTTAGGTTACATTTGGTAAAAATAGGCAGAACTATATTTGGATACTCTGTGCACTGTCCTTTTGCATACATCTACTTGGTACTGACATGGATGGATGTATTTGTGCAGATGCAATAATGGTGTTGGACTTGGTTTACAAAGCTCTTTGCAGGGTCCAGATTTCATGTTGATTCAGTCAATAATCATCTCTAAACTATCATTCTAGTCTAGCACTTATCTGGTGCAGTTTTTGTTCAGCCCACCTCCATACCACTCCTTCACAGACTCTCTGTATTTTGAGCACATGGATTAAAAGAGAACTAGGTGTCTGGGTGTTCTAAAAGAAATCCTCCCATGCACAGCCATGAACACACATGTACAGTAATAAATGTAGAAAACTATGACCTACCGTTCTCCTAGGAGTGTTCCAAGATTAGTTTTTAGGTTTTCCATGTTTTAACATTAACATACATTTATACACCTATTGATGACCAGTAAATGTGTTAGAAGATATACTATGGGAAAAAAAAAGGAGAGATTCCATCAAATCCTAGAATTCTACCACAGAAATGCTTTCTGTTGGATGTTATTTTCCTCAGGAATTCAGTATGAAGATATTTACCCAGGGCTGAAATATGCTAGGAGAATCTTTGAGGAAAGTATTATCAATGTTATAATTACTATTATAAAATATATATTTATATATAGCTTTATACAAGCTACTTTAAAAATAAGTGGATTCATACAGCTCAAAAGTATTTTTATTTATAACTAGGATATTTTATTTCAGAAAAAGAATAATTTGAAACAGTAGTTAATGTATTTTTCTAAGCATTAAAACATTACTTGATATGTAATAAACAGTCTCATAAAGCACAATTATAGAAAATTTAACTACCTAGATGTTTCCTTCTTATGCCTTTAAGAAAGCATCCTCAACATGACCCACATAAACCAGTTACCTCTACACAAATCACATGCCCTGTGAGAGAGAGTGAAATTAGCATTTTATTTTTGGTGGTTTGTTTGCTTTTGTCTAAAGCAACACAAGAACAAGCTGAAACAGAAAGAACTTCCAGATAGGAACATGTGATAAAAGACAATCTGGCAAGATATTGACATTGTCAGAGTCCTTTATTTCACTTTAGGCTTCTTTTGTAACACCTACTTTTGCATTTGCTTTTTTACATGTATTTTTCCTCCTTCCTTCCTGATGTGTGATCTAATATTCGATACACAGAAAATAAATAATTTTAGGGTAAGGAAAAGCCATGTTTTCCTTGGGCTTAAGGATACAGACACATAGGGAAATCATAGGAGCTGAGAACCCCTTTGCAAATGAACAACGTGTCTGCCAAATTGACCAAGATACTCTTATAATATTCTAGGCTGATGCAGGATGCATCTTTTTGGAACAATGACTTCTGTGTTTAATTATTCTTCATAAGACCTTTTTTCAGAAACTTGAAATTATTTGTTGTGAAGATAGCACATTTGTGCCCAGGGACAAGTTACTATGTGGGATTGGTTTATCACACAAAAGGTGTCAGGAAAACATTTCACACCAGGCAGGGTCCTCATGTAAATTTGATCCTTTGTGATAATTTATTATGATGGAATCCTAAAACATCAGTGTCTGTGGGCACAGAAAGAAGAACACTGTGCTTCAAAGACAATGTGTGTTCAGAGAGAAAACAGCCTGGCACATTTTTTGTTTTCTACAGCAGTTTTATCTGCTACAGATAAACAAAGTATTTCCTACTAAAGGTTATCAGCATAATATAATAATATTGAAATTCTTTAAGCATAAAATGTGTGTTTACTTTCCCTTCCTTCAGACAGAGGTTGCAAAGAGCTGCAAGGACAGATTTGCATTTAGAATTACTGAGAGCCAAAATTTGTATTGCTTGATTATTGGTGGATAAGTTTTATGTATAGGGGTCAAATATTTTAACATTGAAATGATCTTGGAGCACTCAAAAACTTGACTTGGCTGTTGTGTGGTCCACTGACTTTATCAGAGGCCAAAGATCCTGATTCCCACTACCAAGTCAATGCCTGAATGTCAACTGCAGGCAGCTGAGATAAAAATTAAAGCTGATGCCTCTGGGATGAAAAACTGATCGTAACAGGGTGATGCAAGTTTTAATATGCAGAAAAACCTGCAGAACCTTCAGAGTATGCTTGTCTATCAAACCCCACTGGTATCCCATTAACAATGTGAATAGAAGGTACAGCTAATAAGGTGCCTTGCAGGAACAATATTATCAATGGTCTCTACATCTTAATAACCTCTGAGCAATCAAGGATTAGCATTACAGTACCCAGGGGTTTTTTTGACATACCATCCATGTGATGGGAAGCCTGGAAAACTCTCTCAAGCTTTGACACCCACAGGTTTTTCTTCTAATGCAGACCCCTTGCCTCTCTCAGCGAGAATAATGAGCTGACCCTCTGGAATGAAAGTGTAGAAGAATTTTGTAGGAAGTCCAGGAGCTCTTTTCAGACAAGAAGAATTTGCTAACAGAACAAATTTTTGGTAAGAAAAGTGCAGCGTGAAGCTGCCATGCTTGTGCAGACACGGTTGCTGTAGCCAAGACAATAAATGAGTGTTTGCACAGTTCAAACTCCCAGCTATCAACAATTTTGATTCCCTCACCAAAATATACACAGCATTTTCATCTTTCAAAGGCATGTTGTGACAACTGATGAGAGAGATTACAGCAATAAAATCACAGAAGTGTCGTGTTTACAGGTAATGAATGGAACCACGAGCAGATGTGGGTATTTGAACATGCATACATATATATACCTCTCTCTCTATAATATATATATTATATATATTTTATATATATATATATAAAACACTGAGAGGAAGAGAGATATGAGGAGAGTATTTAAAATATTTTTATAGCTTTCTATCACTGAAGAGGCTGTATTTCACAAGTTGGTGGAATAACTTAATTAACAATAAGGCCATTGACTGGAAATATTAAGTAACAGGTTTGCAACTTGTTACTTTGTTTGTAAACACTGATAAAAATGCAGTGACTGTGTTAGATATTGGCTCCAATAATCATCTAACTATCCAGGAACCAATATGTATTTAGTTCAACTAATAATATATTGACCTATTGATTATTGTTAAACTTAAATGCATTGTGTTTGGAAATAGAGAAAATTAACTTGATGGCTGAAGGCTGGATCTATGTTTTTAGAGACTCTGAGAAAGCAACTACTGTATCTTCATTCTGATGGATAAATTTCATTCCATTTGGACACTGGAAATTAACAGATTGTCCAGGGTATTAGAAGGTTTGAGCAGAATCCAAGCGCCAAATTTGGTTCAGACAAGACTAAGTCCATCGGAAAATTTTGATGCTTTTATTTTATTTGGAACATTTAATTTCCCATCATTTAAGTTCTCTTTAGGATAATTATTTATTTATTTCTCCCTTAAGTTTTAGAATAGTGGGCTTTGGACTGCAAAAAAAAAAAAGTTCCTGATGATTAAGTTTGCCCAATCTCCCAGTTCATAAATGTCATTGGGTAGACTTGTTATTGTCTATATTTACTATGATCTAGACAGAAAAAACAGGAGAGGTAAAAAAATTCTTATTGTAGGTCATAGTCCAAGTACCTATTTTAGACTGAAGTGCTCTTACTTTAGGAAATCCTGAGATTCCCTGACTTTTTTACTCCACTAGTAGTTGCTAAATTGCACTTTTGGACAATGGAATTTGAAATTCTGGTTCCAAGATCTGGCAGTGTTCATCTTCCATACTCCTCTACTGTTTCCCCTCTGGCCAGGAAGTGTTTCCCGTGTCTGTGTAGCCTCATTTTATTAGGAGGAGGGGAGATAAAAACCTCGCATATTCCCCCTAATCCTATCACACACTAAATCACCTCATTCATACTGACTCCACCAATGCTGCTTTCCCCATTTCCTGAGTTACTTAGCAACAACCATCCCTCCCTTTTCCACTCCCCCATCCAACCTTTCATTTTTTTTCCCCCTTTGCAATCACGATTTCCACGCTGTTTAGAAAAATGAGGATGCTCAGCAGCACAGGGCAAGCTTTTCCTTCCAACCTCCTTTTTTATGCCTGCCAAATCCTTCCCAGCTCCAAAATGAAAATCCAGGCTGCCTGCATATGTGTAATCAAAGGTTAAAAAGCACCCTGGCTGACACCACGCATGTGTTAATCTGTGCTGCAGCAGAGTGCATCATTTCCACTTTGACCTCAGAGTTAATCTGCATTCAGGCAGAAGCTCCGTTGCTTTATTCTTTCTTTTCTTTTTTTTTTTTTTCCCCCCTCTCGTTTACTCTTTGTTGCTTTATTGGATTTTGCTGCATGTATGTCAGTGGTTCTGTAAATGTGTATGTGCTCCTTTCCTTGACTATTTTTATTCTGTGAGTGTCTGTGATTTTAGCTTTTTGTTTGGGTTTCATTTTTCTTTTTTTTTTTTTCCCTTTTCTCCCAATTATATTATTTCCCTAGATGTGGAAGCTGCTGCCTGCTGCCTGAGCTGACGTTTTCTGATTATATCTGCAAAGGGCTTGTGTAGATCTAATTTCTCTCCCCCTGCATATTAATTCCCGCAGCTGGGCGCAATGTCTCATCCCACTGACGGGACCTGGTAGGGAGGAGGGAGAACTACTACCAAAAAAAAAAAAAAAAAAAAAAAAAAAAAAAAAAAAAAAATTAAAGAAGGGGACGGATCCATCTGCAACCAAGAGGAAAGGGGGGAAAAAGCTGGGGGGGGGGGGGTGGGGGGGCTGGAATAGAGATGATTCCTCCAAATCCAACAAGCCTGGGGAGCACTGCATTCTTGAATCCTGCATTTTCTCGCAAAATGATGGTGTGGGCACTTCTGTTCCTCTCTCTCATCCAGCGGTAAGATGTGCTTTCTGATTCTGTTTGGGAGGGTGGGGGGAGAGGGAGGGCTGGTGGGGTGGTGGTGGGGGGGGGGTGAAGAATCTGCGAATTTGCTGAGCTGTCGTGAGAATGCCAGAGGTTTGGATAGTGGCATTGCATTCATCTATCGCTAGCAGCTTAGAATGTTTTATTTCTCTTACAATTGTCGTCGCTCTGGCACGGACAGGGAGGGCGAGCGGCGGGTGTGTGTGCGATGGTGGTACATGCCGGGCTGCCCGTAGAATTTGGTGCCATATTAACGAAGCCTTTTATCTCCGAATTAATCGCTTGCTCGGGTGCACGGAGTCCTTAGGGCCAGCTGCGTTTTTGAGGGCAGAATGTCCGTGCATCCCTCGCTGCCGCTTTTCCCGGAGCGGGCAGCCCCATCATGGCTGTGCGGGGCTGAGCGCGGGCAGGGCTCAGCACCAAGGACAGGGATGCGGGTCCCGCACAGCTCCCCGGGGCCTCTCACAGCCCTGCCGGGTCCCTCAGGGCCCTGCAGGGTCCCTCAGAGCCCCTCACAGCCCCCCGGCCCCGCACATCCTCCCGCGCGGGCGGCCGCGGCTCGCCCCCAGGGGATGCGAGACTTTTCGGGTTCGCATCCCCCGAGCGTTCCCATCGGCATCTCCCCGCACAACCAACCCGGCACGTTCTGCCGGCAGACAACCCCGGGCGTGCTGCGAATGTGTGCATCGTGCACCCGAAATGGAAAGGGGGTAAAAAATCCCGACAGCACAGGAAGCGGGAGTTCATGTCTGGAGGGCGGGAGAATTGCTGCAGTGCCAAGCTCTGCGCTGGAGCAGGCATTCCTGCAGAAATGTGCATTTAACAGCTTAGATGGGGAGAGATCTCCGCAGGGCAAAGCGTGTGGCCTTTCCAGGGGCCATAGACCGCTCCCCACAGCTGCATTAGCCGTGTTGTCACTAAAATCTTCGAGAAGTTAGTGCCCACTCTCTTTGCTACTACTAATGCTGGACTCACAACAGGCTCCTCAAATTTACCTTCTTTCTCCTTCCTTCCTTTTACCTGGACACTACCATACCAAAAAGTCAGTTCTTTCTGGTTATTATTGTCATTATTATCATTATTATCATTATTATCATTATTATTATTATTATTGAAAAATCAGTCTTCATACCTGCAATGGCAGGATCTTAGTTCTAAGCCAAATAAGGCCAAAACGATTGGCTGAGGAAATGAAAAGTTGCTAGGTTTTCAAGTAACTTTTTTTTTTTTTTTTTTTCCCCACACAAGAAGAGCTTTGTAAAAATTTCCTGTGAGACAAAACTAAAAAGGGTTGAAAATTAAGTAGAAAATGAGGTAAAGCTCCATGAGCCTACCATGGGGGTAGTTGGTGTTGGGAGTAAGACAGGTGTGAGGTATTTTTGACCCTTATAGAACCAGCTATGGTTACTACCTGAATACAGAAATGGAAAAGCCAATTTTTACAGGATTTTATGACATGGGCTTTCATATTGTTTGGACATAAAACTTCCTCTAAAATAATCCCAGATACTATTTTAGCACACTTCCCTCTTTTCACTCATCTTTCAGAAAAGCATTGGCAGAGAGGAATTTTGCCAAAAGTATTTCATAAGCTTTAAAAGAAACCCTTCATAATGCAACTTAAAGTTTTGTCTCAGCAAGAAGTTCTTCATTCTGTTCTGATAGCCAAGATGGTTTCCTCTGAGAGCCTCCTGACCTCACAATTTTAAAGAATAAGTCATAGACCGAGAAATAATAGCTGCAAGGAAAGGGAAAAGATATTCTTAGTGTTTTACGGAAACATTTTAAATGAGTCAATATGTAAATATGATTTTAATTCTAACAATCAGGACATTTTCCTCTTCCCATTGTGGAAGAAGCTTTGTTGTTAGTTTTGGAAACTCAAGGACCTAGAGAGAGGTATAAAAGTTGAACTTAGATCCCATTTATTTATAGGCAAGATGAAAGGTTTTCTTTGTTAAAAATTCATCAAACACTTGAGAAGGAGGGGCATGTTATCATATTGTGTATCATTTGTGTATCACTTTTCTTGGACACTGAAATTCTGAAGGGCCAGCTGAACACTAACAAAGGTGCTCCATGTTAAACATCTGAATAAATGTGTTGACATCAATCAGAATACACACAGAAGCTTAAGAATTTGCAGAATCTGATCAAAGTAACTGAACATATTTGATTACCATTACTGTGCAGAAGTTTGAACCCTATTAATACAAAAAATTGCTATATAGAGAAATCTATTTCTGCAAGAGGAAAGTTAAGACATCACTCAGGCATTAATGGAAGTAGCTAAAATTCTAGCATTTATTCCAGTAAATCATGAATGAGACTAGAAAAAAAGTCATTTTACAACACTGTGGTATTTTACCTTTACAGAACTTGTATCAGTTTTATTCAATGCACAAAGTACATCCTTACAGCTGGGCACACTAAAGTTTTAGGAAGTGCTTTCTTCCAGTTGGTTTCTTGACATTCATAACTGGACTGCAAATTTCTTGCCAAAAGTTCCCTCCCCATCTTACCCCTCAGATTAGTGGTAACAGCAGTGTGCAGTCCATCACATGGACTTGGACCTGTGTTCAGTGAAAATTAGTCAGATCAAGCTCCCCATTTCTGAAAACTGTACATAAAAAAAAATCTTCAGATCAAGAGACAATTTAAAATTATTTAAAAATATGTACTTGTACACCTGATGTGGTTTAATCAGAACTAATTATTAGATTGTCCTTACTGGGCATACAACATGTATTTGAAACATTACATGTAATAGAACTCACCAGCAAAGTTTCAAAATGATTTAAAGCTGCACACTATTTATATATGTAGTTTATCAGTTATTTTTGCAGAGCTTTAACAAATTGCCAGCAAAAGCTACATAATACAGTGGAAATTAATGTTCAGATGGGAAATGTAGAAAGATGGGAAATTTTTTTTCACTTGTTTGTGCCCAAGTAGTTTCATAGCAATGTTTTTATGCTGCAGCTACATGCCTAAAATTGAAGACTGTCAAGACTGATCAAAAAAACCTTATAAATAAGCAATCATTTTAGCATCAAAATAGTCTGGGGCCTAAGTGAGTACATGTATTTTTATTGGTAAATTAATGAACATGGGTGTAAATAAAATTCCTTTTTTCTTGTAAAGTGATGCAATATAATAAGAAGGACTAAAAGAATATCCTTCAGATGGACAGTCACTTAGAATTACTGTAAAACTTGCTAATATCAGTTTGGTGTTCATCCTGCAGCTACAGTTATCCATACACTTCCAATACTTTCACACGGTGTCTAACCCTGAGCCAGAGGTCCCATTACTGGAATAAGGAATTGCTCAGCAAGAGACAATTTCACACCTCACAAGGATTGGTCTCCTTTAAAGAAGTGTCATGATAGAAGATATGATAGAAAATATGACTTTATCCTTACCTATGATGCCATTAAACTGGATATTTTATATCCTCCAGTGTTTATATCAGCACAGCTAAAGCCCTGTGGACACAGGACCTGCACTGCTTGAGCATGTCAGGGGAAACCAGGCCTACCTATGAGTTTTCCAAAGCCATGCTGCATTCCTGGCTGCTGTGAGCTTAATGCTGGGACACAAACTATTATTGTTATAAAAAGAGTACCAAAACTATTGACCTAAAGTAGATTTGAAAAATAAGTTAAATTCTATTATTAATAACTTGATGGGGAAAAAAAAAATATACTACAGTCACTATTTCCCTATGTTTCCCTACTTGAAAATATATGATTTAGAAACCTTTAACTAACTTCTGCTGTAATGACTAAACCACCTAAACATAACCTGCATGCCAAAACTCATGTACTCCAAAATACTCCAGTGAGTATGGAAAGCGATGTTAGCTGTCTGTCAGAAAGTTTGAATCTTTGAAAATGTAAAAAGTGAAAGCTGGTAATGAAAAACTATAGAAACTAACTACAGTAAAAATATCTTAGGAAATTAATCTGCTCTTCTAATATCATATTTCCCATATTGTTCATATTATATGTCTTCTTCATGGTCATCTAAATCATTCTTTAGTGTTTTTAGGGTTTTAAATGTTCATGATTAATGGTAATCTGGAAAAAGTATCTTGTTGATTTGGACTGTGTTTGCATTGTTTTCATTTATGCTACACTCTATTGACTTATGTCACTAAATTCTGTAACAGTTGCACAAAAATTTAAAAGGGGAGAACAGGAGTGAATGGATGAAAGGAAAAGAAGCAAATGTCCTGTCAAGGGGAACTCTTTCCAAGTCTCAGTCCCAGCACAATTAAACTCCTATATGCTTAAGTAACGACCACCTCTTTCTCCAATAGAGAATTGAACTGTGAATTGAACAATGAATTATTAAATTCATTAAATTAAAGCATTAGACACAGGTGACCAGTAACAGATGCACATCCTTACAGGATGGTTGATTTTTTACAGTACCTTGTAGACATACATTCAAGTAAGCTCCAAAGCAGTTTTAAGGCCAATACCTGCAGAGAGAGATGCACTGGCTCAGTTGAAGCTGGCTCTGTACCCTGCAGCCTTCCCCTTGTTACAGTGAGTGTCAGCCACTCCAGCTGGAAAAGTTAAATATATTCCTACATATATATTCCTGCATTCTGTTAGGGTGATCATTTGACTACTTTTTTAGCATTCATCAGGATAACTGGAGTGTACTGGGGTTCTCTGTTGATGCAGTCTGAACTGCAGCTTTGCAAACCATTGCACCTGCAGCCCCACTCACAGAAAACTTTAATGCAGAAAAAGGGGTGGCTGGTGTCAGACTGGAAGTGACTTGTGTAAGACTGCAAGTGAAGAACAAAGGGGAAGCTGGGGGCTTGATTAAGGTGAATTCAAGCTCAGAAAATCACAGAACCACAGAATCACAGAACCACAGAATCATTAGGGTTGGAAAGGACCTCTGGAGATCATCCAGTCCAACCCCCTGCCAAAGCAGGGTCACCTGGAGCAGGTGACACAGGAACATGTCCAGGTGGGTTTGGGATGTCTCCAGAGAGGGACACTCCAGGAACCTCCCTGGGCAGCTGTTCCAGGGCTCTGCCACCCTTAACAGAAAGTTCTTCCTCATGTTGAGGTGGAACTTCTTGTTTATGGCCATAACTCCTCGTCCTATTGCTGGGCACCACTGAAAAGAGTCTGGACACAAACATATAAACACAGAGATTAAGAAAAAACACCCCAAACCTGATACAGGATGTCAGGGCTGAAGAGGGGTTTTTTTTCATCATCATGCCTATTTAGTGTTGTCCTTTTTTAAACAGATTTCTGTTGCAATACAGATTTCTTTTAACATGAATAACAAGATATAATTGTCCATTTTATCAGTTTTGCCTACTAAGAAACCAACATCCTATCCAACACCTAAAGCTGGAAATCTCAGCTGGTCTGGGAATCTTCTCACATAGCAGGCCTCATTTTATCCTCTCAGTTACCCCTGTTCCATTGAAGTCTGTCTGTTGCTGAAGGAAAAGCCAGGGCATATCCAGTATAGATTCTTACAGGTAGTTTTGTGTTCATCTAAGAGCTGGGAAATCACCCAAAGTTAAATTGTAACTCAGTGAGGATCTTCAAAAAGTGTTCCTTACACTGCATAATGCTATTGAGAAAGCTCTCAACCTACATTCCAGCAACTGATTTACAATACCTCTAAATATTTTTTTCCTTCATTCCTTCTTTTTTATTCTATACAGATGTTCAGCTAAAACTTTACACTCCACTTCAGCCCACAGACTGTAATGTAAATTGATCTTAAGTGGCACATAAGTCTTTTCCTGTCCCTCTGGACAAAGAGGATTTTCTGCATTCTAGAAAATGAGCTGTTTTCTGTGAATGGAAGTTCTGAACGAGCACCAGGGAGGCCTTTTGACAATATAGGAGAAAGAGATGTATTCATTTTCTTTTTAGAAAAGATATGACAGCTGCTGGTAGAAATGGACACCCAGATAACTTCACTGGAAGTAGATGTAAACTTTCTGGGCTCAAAGCAGGAAGCTGTTTACTTAGAACAAGATACATTCCTTTTACAATGAATAAAAAGACTGCAGAAAGTACCAGGGAAGAACCATAAATTGCAGAAAAAAAGAGCCCATCACCATAGTCAGGTAACTATAATTATTGTTAGGTAAGGAAGATCCTTTCTCACAGAATGAGACTAAAACTCATCGAGCACCAATGAAATTAGGGACTACAACTGCTCCTAGGGAAAATATCCAACACACAAAAACCAGGGTGAAGATAGATATTAGGTGTTGGAGAGATGAGAAAGGAACAGTCTACAGTGTCCATTCTAGATGTACTGATCTGTTTGGACTCAGTTTGGTGAGTGACTTTTGATGATTTTAAACTTAGCATTCACTGCATGCCTCCTTGGCTAATGGATTATGGCCTAAATTGTCATGATGCTGTAAAAAGCAGAGTGTGAGAGTCTGAATTCACCTAGAGTGTATACTTGTGGAGGTGTAATGTCTTTACAGGCATTTTATTTAGGTGAGCACCTGCCTCAGAAGAGCTCTGGTGCATTAAGTAGGAGCTTTGCTGTTTGAATTGGGTCTGGTTTCCTATTTTAATGTCCAGAAGTAACCTGCTTGTTTGATTCCTCTAATTAAGAAGAAATTTATCTTTGCATTAAGCCAAAAAGTGAAGAAAACAGCAAAACAGAAAATAACATCATCTGCTTTTAAATTTTTCATATGAAGTGCTTAGAACTGAATTAATATCAGAATGTGTAACCATCTCCTTCAACGTGAGAAATTTACAAAAGGACTATATGGTGGGTTTTTTTTCATCCATACGAAAAAAGAGTGGGTAGAGGGAGATACATATTTTCACAAGTTCCAACACCTGCCAACTGGCTCAGACAAACTGAGGTAAAAGAAGGGGTGAAGGTGGTAGGTTGAAGAAAAGTATTGAGAGAACAGTGAGGATTCTATCTAGTGTGATTCTGGGGTATTTGTATAGTTGTGGCAGAAAATTAATATGCGAGTCTTGTCAGACTGAATATTGGATATTCAGTCTGACACACGGTGATATCCTCTTATTTATATAACAGTAATATTTTTAACACAACTGCTGTCAAAAAAGGAGGCTTTAATGCTGATGCAAACCACCAGTGACTGCATAAGCAGAAGAGAAATGTAACAAATACTTTCCCATGTAAATGACTACCTCAGCTGCATAATGTTTTTTCATGTGATGTCCTAAGCAACATGGAAAAGTTGACTACAGCAGCTTTACTTGTTCTCTCTTACATAAAGGGCATAGAGCATGCAATGATATTACCCCTGGCTGAAAACTTACAAAAATGTTTTTCTTTTTAATAAGTGAGGTGATGCAGAGCCCAAATATTTATATAGATTCAAAGAGAAGAAAAATATTTTAAAATCCATTAAACTCAGTGATAGCATTTCATTATAGAGAATCTCCTCTGGAAGAGGAGAGATTTTACCAGGGATATTTCTGCCCTTATCTTTTGCTCTTATTCTCAGCTATTGGCAGCTGCCAGATGAAAAATCCATGGCACAGAATACCACTGATTTGACCCAGAGTAATGACTATATTATGGTTACTGCAAAGTGATGGCAGGCAATAGAAATTCAGTAAATCATACAAGAACCTTAGTGCAAAGTTGATCGCCACTAAAAAAGAAAATAATCATTGTTTAAAACAGATTTTTGTGTCTTGAGGATCAGTTCTATTTTTCCAGATCTAGTGGAAGGACATTTTCACACATATTCAGTAAAGAACAACACAATGTGTAGGCTTAGCTGTGAAATCTGGCCATTGTGTATGAAACTAAATATTAGTCTTACAAGACAGAACTTTGATCTGTTTGCAGACAGCCAGAAAAACATTAAAGAAATATCATTTTTACCATACCTAAGCTAATATACACAGATTATTACTAGAAATAAAAGATCAATATATATAAAAAAGATATTTAAGATAAATGATGGATAATAATGATCTTTTGGAAGGAATGGAATAAGAAGTTATTTACTTTTTAAGCTTGCATTAGCTCTTTCCAAATGATGCAGGTAGTCATGTATGAAATTGTATTTTTTACTGAATGTCATCTTGGACTTTGATGCGAACCCTTGAGAGAAAAGGCTACCTTTCTTTCTGAGCTATTTATCATCTTCAACTTTCTGAATGCTCCATGTTCTGCTAATAATCTTCTGCCAGAATTCTTCCCCCCCCAAAAAAGTGGATGGAATGAGGAAATGAGTGTTTTCCTACACTAGTGGCTCAATGTTATATTGTGTAACACAAATAGCATGTTCTGGTCATATGAAGCTTTTGTTAATCCATAGCAAGATATCTTCAGATCCAAACAGAATTCTGCCTGCTGCAACAGATTGAGGATTATCCACTAAATTCCACTTTCGTTTAATTCCCTAAGATTATTTTTCAAGAGAGAGAAAAAGAGATAGCAGGACAAAGAACGAGGAAGAGAACCACTGAGAGCAATTAATCAGATAATTCTAGGAAGCCTCACTAAACTAATCAATGTATTAGTCAATATATTATTAAATGATGCACTTCTGGGACCTACTGAACCACACATATGTTTGCTAAAGGTGGAGAAGTGTGTCATCAAAGCAGAATGAGAAGTGTCCATGATAATCACACAAAAAGATCAGTCACCTCTTGGACATTTTGTGTATATCCCATGGAAGAGTGGTAGAGTTTGTACTCTGCTTTTCCTGTCCAAAAACTGGTGAAGACACAGAAGACTTCACACTACAAATTAACACTAAAAGGGCTTCAATCAGGTGGACAGCAGATACTGAAGCAGGCAAAGGAAAACAGTTTATTAAGGAGTCTACAATGACTTTCCTCTGCTACCCTGATCAATGCCTCTGATTTCTACTTTTATAGCCCTAAGAGCCATTCTTCCAAAATTTAGGCTTTTGAACTGGCTCTCTGTGCAGAAAAATAGTCACCTGACCCCCCAAAAATCAATAACATAATTCTATATGTAAATCATTAGCTCATTCTTATTTTTGGGAATGCACAATGTTTTCAAGGCAACTGTGATACCATGGCCCAAACAGATAAAACAGGAAAGGCAAACAGGCACACAAATGTCAGTGAATGAAGAATGCCACCAAATAGTTGATATGTAATTAAAATTACAGTCAGCTTGACTTTCTTAGATTAATTACTAATTAGCCCTTAGAGTTATTTAATTCAAGGAGTAAGGACTTCAGCTATGAGTCCAGGAAGGTTATACACTTGCTGTGAATAAGAGGCAGAACAGAACCTGGTCTGGAAGTGAATTATGAAGACCAGAATTATACAAGACCTTTAACACAGTGACAAGAAGCCTGCTTTGCTTCAAGTAGAAAACAAATGCAGGGATTGGGAAGATGAGTTATTATGTTCAAATTAGCAAAGAGGAGAAATGTAGAACAACCATTTGCATGAAGTGAAGACAGCCTGGGTACATGTTTTGGGAGTCAGAGAGCAGAGACATTCCACACTTGAGCACAAGTGGGAAAGCCGACAGTGGCTCCAGAAAGAAGAAGGGGCGTGTGCCCCCTGTAATAACATTTACACTGCCAAAAACTGTCTTAGTAGCTGAACTTGAATACTGAAAAGACACCTTTTGGCTTCTCTATATGTAACTTAAATGATGGATTCTGCTCCTCTAGCCTGTGAGGCCTCAAATGTGTTTTGAGTATTAAAATCTTGTAATGGAGTAATGGAGTAATGGAGTAAAGAAGTCAGTATTTTCTGGAAAGGTGAGGATTTGGAAGAGGGGAAGATTACCAGGAGTAAAATACTTGGAGGTCCTTAGAATACAATTACAAATATTGCTACTCTTTTACTGAAGCCAAATAATTAATCAGTATCACAGAGCATATTATATTGAATAAACCTATTGGATATTTGTAAGCTCTTTGGGGCAAGAACAATCAACAATACATTAACAATCACTTCTCTCATTTTATTTCCTGGTTTCCAAAGGAAATGCTAAAAAACCCAACTAAGCTGCTTTAAAGACTTACAGCATGCACTTAAAATTACTTAAAACCTTAATAAGGCTCTAATGTAGCACATGAGATTAAAGTAATGACAAGTCTTTCAGGCCAAATTGCTGAATTCCATGTCCAGCACAATTAACAAGGCTCTGAAACCCATATTTAGGAACTGATGGTGAACAACATGAAAATATTCTTCTCTGCACTGGTTATGGTGATCCAAATCCACAGCTCCACCTCCTTGATGCCAAAAAATTGTAAACCTAAGGTTCTGCTATTTTGTCCAGGTGAGGACAGTGTATTTTTCCTCTCACTACATGCCACCAGCACCTCCAGGGACAGTTCATTGCTCTGAAATTAAATTAAGCAATTCCAAATTACCTGCTATTAATATCCGACTTCAGCCACTGTTTTACCCACTTAATGCACTTTAACCACTTAATAGCCAACCACTTTTACTCTGGTATACCTCTTAATAAGTATTATTTCTATAATGAGTTCCAAAATTTACTATTCTGTCATCTAGGGATTGTATGTGTGAAAACAACCCATATAAAGGTTTGATATTAAAAGGGAATAGGAATAATTTTAGCCTTGCTGATTTCAAAAAGTGGATTTTATTTTAGGCTTTCAAATAAAATTAATCTTTGGCTAGAAACCAAGAAATTCAGCTCTTACGGTAACTTTGGAAAAGTTCTGAGTGTGTGAAAGCTTATGGAGAATACTAGAGGAGAAAATTGTTAGCAGCTTTAATTGTACCATTTATTAAGGAAGGGGGAAAAAAAAGAAAGAGGAAAGGTACTGTATCTGTGAAATAAATTCTTCTGTTACCATTCCCAAGGCTCTATCTCTCTCCATCTCTCTGTAGTAGATAAGCACAGGCGTGATTAAATTCAATCCAACATATATTCAGACTAAAAAATGAGAAACATTTGTTATCTGCAATCATTACCTGCATATGCAATGTTCTGAGCTCCTCAATAAAATAGTAATGAAAGGATTTAATGAAAACCCCAGAAGTTTAATAGCCAAATTGCCTCCAATCATAAATAGTGTATACTTTAAATAGGACCTCTCATTTTAGTTAACGAGCAACAATTCCAAATGGTATGTAAACAGTGTATTTCTTTAACAAAGATGTCATGTCTGCAATGACACCTTGGAAAACAGCCTGAGGCAGCTAAGCTGGGCTTCAGTTTTGCAAGGTTTTAAGCATTCAAGCCTTTATCCAGGAAAACACTTTCATCTGTGTTTAAATGTTTACCAACATGGTTTTCTGCACAAGAATTGGAATACTGAGCAGCTGGTAATATGGAAAGTATAATCCTGGAAAATCTGACAGATATAAGCTAAAAATGCAACATTTGCCAGCAAATGAATTCCATTTATGTCCTCTCTTCTAAATTATTTCTTTGGTAATCTGGCCTGGAAAACTGCAGAGCTTAGACTAGCACCTGTTTTTTATTGAACAAATTATCCTGAGGTGTGTTTGCCAAATTCCCCAGGATCTCAGGAGGATCAATTGCCTGCAAAGTTTTACTTCAGTGGCTTCCAGTGGAATTTCTTCTTATCAATACTGTCAGTTATTCTGCATAAGTGTATGGCTCATAAAAAGCTGCTGGATCTGTCGCAAGGGAAAACTGAAGATGGATTTATCCATCTGGGAGATATGCTGTGATTGGTAAAACATCTTCATCCTTAGCTTCTGCTCATCTCCTGTTAGTTTTAGGGGTTTGCAGGTGTTCATCCTCACCTGATGGTCCCATCAGCACCTGCTCAAATCATGCAAAGACTCTTGTTTTTAAAGAGTTCCTGATTATGCAGTTTGGGTAAGATCCATAAAGGACCAACAAAATCTCTGAAGCCTGCTCTGTATCATAGAAAATGGGGTCTGAAACCCTCTGCATTTTGCCAATGAGCCTGTTCTGAGTTGCCATGATGCTTTGTGCAGCTACCCTAAATTCCTTTGTGGACCTTGCTTCAACGCTCACAACAAGTACAATCTCTATAAATGACAGTGGCTGCTGCTTACATCTCTTCTGAGGAGACCCCACAGCTGGCCATGGGCTAATCCAAGATGACCTAGTAATGCCAGATGGAAACATCAGTCTATCCCTGCTTGGCCTTGTATTGATTTGCCTTTAAAGCTTCTTGCTGCCATGCCATAGAGCTCTACAGAGCTCTGATGGGGCCAAGGAAACCTGATGAGGAGCTGGACATTGTGGCCTGAATATATGGACACTTAGTTTTTCAACTGAAAGAGTGTCTGCAGCACATTTAGTGGATCCTTTGACAGCTGCAGTACAGAGCTGCAGGAGATGAGGAGACAAGGAGAAAAAACCCTCTTATATAATCTCTCTTACTGAAGGAAATATTTTCACCACTGTATGTCTTTCTAGACTTTGTATCATTATCTGTAGCATTCTTCAGCACCCTCTATCATTCCATTGCTAAACATATTTTGAAACTCTAGTTACATGAGTCTACATCTCTTAGACCTTAATATGGTTTCCCCCCTCCAGAAATTTCAGAAATAATTTGGCAGTAGTGCTGGATAAACTTGGGTCCCAATGCAGTGTTTCAAAATAATGCTTTTGGAATACGTCTATGGTTACCTCCATACTACTTCTGATCCTTACAGCCAGTTGTGCACATTAATCAAACCCACTCATATTTTCTGCTTGGTTATTATTCTTATTCTTGCTCTCTTTCCCAGTTATCAGGCATCCAGCTTTCTCTAGCCCTGAACAACATATGCTTATAAAAGATGTTTCTAGTACCTTTCTCTGTAAAATTTTCTTTCCTTTTACAAGGAAAAACTTCTCCGACCATAATCAGAACAATGACAACTTATAAAGTAAAATTCTATAATGCTGACAAGAGTAAAAAAAGGCATGCCAAAATATTTGTGGAGGAAAAAGAGAATTCTGGGAGAGATATGTTTGTATGTGTATGGAATAGAAATTGCTCCTACTTTCCTGGTGTTTTGACGAGCCACATTCAAATGCAAGGGATGGGAAGATAGGCTTTGCAGTGATCATTATGCCTAGCCCACTCAAATGTCAAAAAAACTTCAGAGCTAGGTAGAATTTGCATGTTATGTGCCTTACATTTTACTTATTGTAGATTGATAGAAAAAGAAAAAAGATAAGACACTGAGTGAGCCCATACATTGTTTCTTCTCACTAAAATAAAGTTACAGAGTCACCATAGTATTTATTAGTTAGGACCTTTAAAACAATTGACCATTTTTTCAGAAAAAAAGGTTCTGAAATTCCTGCATATAAAGCTGAATATAGTGAGATAGCTGAATATAGCTGAATGGTGAGATTTTCTTTCTATGAACTACGTACCCAAAGTAAGCTTTTTATAAAATTTTCGGGACACCAGCATTTCTTTTTGAAATTGTCTCTGGAAAAGTGGGGCATAAATAGGCAAGTAAGATGTAGCAGCTTTGCATGACAATTTATGTGATGATTTTTGGAAGCACCATGTGTGAACTGCAGCTGCAGCCCAGTAACACACCACATCCACAGCTTTGCACTGAGCCTGCACGGCCTCAGGACAGAGGCTTGCCAATGTCTGAACTCCTCTTGACCTGCCCACAGCTTTGTTTTACTTGGTTTAGCTGCCGCAGACGTTTATCTAACTGACCAGGCATCTATGGCTAATTTATTTGACTTTTTGTGTGGTACAACCAGAGTTTTGTTTAGACAATACTAACAAGCCATGGCTCCATGGAGAATGAGTTCCTGACATCGCTGTGGAGTGCAGAGGAAAACAAGGCTACTACAACAGTGGAGGCACTGGGAAGTGGACTTGGAATAGAGCTTAGCAGGGGAAAGGCACAGAATCATGGAATCATTAAGGCTGGAAAAACTCCTAAAATCATTGAGTCCTGTCATTAACCCCATGCTGCCATGTTCACCACTAAACTATATCCCCAAGTCTCACATCCACTTCAGGGCTGGTGACTCCAGGACTTCCCTGGGCAGCCTGTTCCAATGCCTGACAACCCTTCCAGTGAAGAAACTTTTCCTGACATCAAATCTAAACCTCCCCTGGTGCAACCTGAGGCTGTTTCCTCTTGTTCTATCCCTTGTTACCTGGCAGAAGAGACTGACCCCCACCTGGCTACAAGCTCCTGTCAGGCAGATGTAGGGATTGGTATTGTTCCCCCTAAATCTCCTTTTCTCCAGGTTAAACAGGCATGGGGTGAGTTGAGAAACCCTGCCTGGGTGCATTTAAGAGCAGAGGTGCTGACAGTCCTTACCCAGAAGCTCTCATGCTTATATGCCCCATGGGACTAAGGAGAGCCTGACATGAAGCCACCCTGATAGTACCAACCAGCAAAGAAGGTCCATCAAAACAAATCAATTCCATGGGGGAATTGCAGAACACTTGTTGACGGTTTTCCTACTCAGCTGACACAGAGACATTAGTTTGCCACTTACATTCTTAATGTATCACACATCTACCCTGTTATCAGAACTAAATTCCACATCCACCCCTGCACAGTCTGTTTTACGAGCAGGAGTGCAAACAGCGTCTTGCATGATATAAGTTGGTTTATGTGGGAACACATGGGTTACTATTGGTTACCATGCATCAAAAATGAAGTTAAATCAGAAGCATTGTTTAAAAAAGAAACAACAAAAAAACTGTTTAATTTTCACCATTTGCTTACTCTTATTCTGTGAATGAGTTAGCTACATCATGATGTAATTAAAGACGTGTCTTGAGCAGCTATTTTCTGTTCATTCAGCTCTTTCTTCAGACACATTTCCATCCAAAAACATTCCAGTAATGATACTTCCATGATCTGAGAGAAGTAAGAATTACTAATACACTCAGAATAAACCTATACTAGATTCACATTTATTTTTGGTTCCCTAAACATTGAGGACTCATCTGACCCACTTGCTTTACCAACAATATGGGATTTAATATTGCTGGTAAGCACAATGCAAAGTCATTCCCTAAGGAATGGTTAGGGATTGTTTCCTCCTCCATCATGAGATGGTTTAGCATCATACCCAGTCTTCATCAAATAACAAGGTTCATTTATGTGCTTATTAATGTAGTAAAAATGGTTTACACTTACATGCAGAGAAGATATCACTTGGCTTAGCATAGCAAGTAGGACACTAGTCCTTTAGCTAGGGTAAGCATTCCATGTTCCTGGCTCCTGGCCCAACACCAGGAACACTTCATTATAGTGCTCTTCTGTGTACTGGGATGCAGATGAGAATGAAAACATTCCCTGATAGATTTAATTATAATAAGGATTTATATTCAGCTTAACTGGAATTTATGTTCAGCCTAACTTGAATTTATAGCTCACACTAGTAGACCAGTTTTTAAAAAAAAAAAAGTATTTTAAATTTAAAAAAAATGCTCAGGAGTGTTACTCAATAAGCAAAACTGCTGACATTTCTAGCACCTCACATGTTTGTTTTTAAACATTGAAAGATAGTGATGAGAAGATGACTACATCATGAGTGACTGATTCCAGAAGTGACTTCCTTCTGGGTGAAATTACCATGCAGACAAAATACAGAAAAAAAATGTGCAAGAATTTTGAAAAACCACAAATATGAGTGCCTCATAGGGTATTACAGAACAAGAACCTATTTTTTTTCATTTCTCAAGTCTAATTGAGCAATAGGATTGGGAGTTTTGAGTTAATGTTGTTTAAATAGATTGCTGGAGGGCATCAATGTTTTCCTAATCTTACTCACTGAGAAGAGAACTGAGCTTTTTAATTTACAGTGAGATTTTAGAACAATCATTTATAAAAGCAATGTGGATCATAGGGGAAGACATATCACATGGAATACTAACAGATGACAATTATATACAATAAAACCCAGCCAGAAAAAATGAAGTGAGCTCGAGCTACAACAGACCTAGTCAAATCAGATTTCAGTAATGGTCGTTTACTCCTTCTCTTGAGAACTATAGTGGAAATCTACAGAAGCTGAGTAACAGCAACAGGCAAAAATCATGCTCCAAGTGCCTTAGATTTCACATTCAGAGGTGCATAGAATGCTTAAAAAATGAAATAGGAGAGAAGGGGATGGGAGGGGAGGGGAGAGGAGTGGCAAAAAGAAGAATGTAAACCAAAAAAGAAATCTTCTGAGGTTCACATAATTCCAAGATTAAACCTTTTGCACTTAGATATAGCTAGATACTTTCAAGTAAAGCAGATCAACTCAAGCTAACCCTCTGACTGATGCAGAAGAATAGCTCTAGCTATTTCTTCCTCTTCTGTTTGTTTCTAATGCTTTTGCTCACTGCTGACGTGAGTATCCATAACCACAGTGAAAACTGATACAGAAGTAGATTATATCACCTCCAGTAAATAAAATATAAAGAAACATAGTCATACAAAATTCCAGCTCAAAAAAAAATGAAATAATCATCTTAAGTTATTCAGGCTTATCTGAATCATCTGATCACATCTTAGACTCCTCCAGAGCTCTAGTAACTATAAATGCTGCACTTCAAGCTCAGGCTGTTCAAAATGAATGATGCATGCTTGTTTCTATAATTATCTTTCTATTCCTTACTGGCCTAAAGTTTCCTTTTATCTCTACACTTTGCTATCCTCCCTCAGTGTAACACACAATTCCTCTCCATACCCCCAAGTTTTATACTGAGGTGTAATTCAGCTTTGGTTAATAACACCAATCTGTTCTGATAGATCTGGAGATGTACATCCCTTATCAACTTAATTAACAATATACCTCAGTGTTCTGCTGAAGAAATAGATTCTAAACTGGGTGCTACATTTCAGCTTCTGGTTCTTTTCCAAGGCTGCTAACGCTGGTCTCTGTTTCTGGCAATTTTTGTGACAACTGGCTGTGAGCCCATGTTGTTGCAACCAGAAATATTTTAAAAGGGACAATAACCCTCATGGTCACTCATGACTTGAATCCAATCAGTTGTGCAATGCAAAAATTGCACTACAATTTTTCAGCACAGTGAACTAGAAAACACTGTAAATACTGCAAATCAGAAGTTTTATTGCTAGCACTCTCAAGAAATCCACTCCACAGGGCTTCTTTAAAAAGTGTTTTCATGAACTGACAGGAACGAAACAAAACGTAAACCAAGTTAAATTTTTCATTTTAAGCCTTTCTTTATAAACACTTGCTGTAGCCAAATTCAGCTGAATCTGAAAATATAGAAAATAGATGCTTTAACAGTAGTTACAAAGAGCTAAATCTTATTACATCATAAGTGCAGTAGTTAAGGTGAGTGCATGTCCTGGGCAAGAGGTGGAAGGACTGTAAGATAAATCAGTGTGCTGTGATTGACAGTTTTATAGACACGAATACAAAAGCACCACTGCCATGTAATATTTTTTTGAAGTCTGTGAAGAGGTTTCAGAACTGGACTGCTTTACTCAAAATGGCTGTCAAGCACCAGTGAGGTTGCTGGGGTTGCCACAGGAAAGCTTGTGAAATCCACAGCATGATCCATGGGTGCTGTGTTGCCAGGTATCATCTCTTCAGAGCAGCAGAGTGTAAACCTTCACAGGAGTCCAGGCAGCCTTTAAATCTCAGGGCAGGCACAGTATTCAGAAATGACTGATTGCTGGCAGTTTGGGGCCTTCATGTTCAGTAAAGACGACTGAGAAGTCATTGCTGGGAGCATTCATTTGTGCCCCTCTAGTAATTTCTGGCTCTTGAAAAACCATTTTGAGACTTGTGTGTTCAGTCCCATAATCTAAGTGTTTCAGTTTTACCTATTTCTTTATGAGAATTGTAATATTCTTTCAATAATTATTTTCATATGTTCTTCAGTCCCTCTGTGACTTAGGGATGACAGAAAAATTTAGCTTTGCTTTGTTTTAAATAATCATTTCATGCCAAGATTTTAACTACATTACATAATTTGAGCAGTACATGGAATGATAGCTGCAGCAGAAGCAGTGCCTAGGAAATAAACTACTACAGGTGACCTACCTAAAATCCACCCCACCCAAACCACTGAGCAGAGGTCAAAACTATTTTCTTTCCTACTGTGAACTTCCTCAGCCTCCCTCACTACATGACTACAAGAAATGGCCAAAATACAGCTTATCCACCCCTGTGACCATGAGAAAGGAGCTTTGCTGAAGACTCTGGGTCCAGGATTTCAGGCTCTTCTGGAACATTTTAGTTTCACCCAGAACTGTAGATGCAGCAGCACCACAACTCTAGGTGAAGGGAGGAGGACTACAAGACAGTTTCTCAGTGATTTCTTAATCCAAATTTTTCAACTTCATTTTCTGTTATGAAACTTCTGAAAACTGGATCTTCTCTCTAAGAAAAACATCCAGGTTCCCATCTTTGATGTGGGAAACGATTTGGGAAGAGATTGATCTTCTCATTACATGACTTGTGGTCCTAATAAAATCGAAGGTTGGGTATTTGTGATGAACATTTAGTGGTAAAGAGAAAATAGGTGCCATTTTTATGGCAAGAACAGAAACTCAGTCCTGCACATAGCCTTGGGATTTAAACAACACAAATGGACAGAGCAGAAACACAAACAGGACAAGAGAATCAGTGGCACAGCTTTGTGAAAACATTTTCTGCTTTACTTAAAATGTGAGTCAACAAGGGAGAATTCAGACACTGTCAGATTTCCAGACACTGCATTCTCTTCCACATCTGCTGTCTCCACATCCTCACACGTCACATCTGCATAGAGCATCTCGGAATCTGCAGTGGGAACTTGGAATACCTCCTTCCTTCCCACTGACCATATTACCACCATGAATAATGTATGACCTATGGATTAGGGTCATTTTTTATGCACATCAGAGAATGAATCGAGCTTGACTCTTCATTAAATCAAACAGTGCCAGTTAAACACTTAGGTGAACTGGCAAGCCTTGTTTCAGTTCTTCCCTGAGAGGTAGAAAACATTGGTGCTTTCAGTGGAAAACTCAGTTTATGTTCAAGTAGCTTATTAAATTAACTCTTAGGTGAAGTTTCACAACAAAATTCCTGCTAACAATTAAAATTAATTTTGTATCTTTAGAAAAAATAGAGGACAGAGCCACAGCAGGTACAAACTGGCATAACTCTTTTAAAGTCACTGGACCTACAGATTTTGATGAGTTAATATCTCTTCAATATGACCTCATATCTAAAGGCTGAAAGGCTGACCAGCCATGGAGGTGGTTTGCTTTTTTTTTTTTTTGCCAGAGAAGAGTATCCTTCCCCTTCTCCTCCTTGTAACAAGTTTGAAAAATACGTTCTTGTGGATTAGGAAATACCTTATTTCAAAGGAATATCCTTTGTGAGTTATTGCTCACTACTTAAATGTGTTCAATCTGTCCCCCAATTTGGACTGTAAAATTATTGCTGCTGTCTGTGATATTAAATAATGTATGACCTATCTCTACCAACACATGGAAGTGTCTTTCCAAGAAGCATTACATATGATTCTCCTGGAAATCACATTAGAATGTTTCTGATATAGAGATGACAGCAGAGAGCATCCAAAGTTATGTTGACTTTATGTTAGCAATTAACTAAAACACAGTAGTTTTGAAATGGGTAACCCATGCTTTATATTAGTTTTTGAACTAAAAGATTTAAGCCAAAAGGCTTGAAAGCACAGCAATGTAAGACAGTTATATATCATTAATATAATTATTTGTTAAGTTTTACTAAATTGCAGATTATTTTTACATAGGCATCAAACTTACTTCCAGGGAAATAAAGACACAAAAGAAAAAAAAATAAATCCCAAACCATAATGTGGATTTCTGTGGCTTTAGGTTGCTAAGGGATGTATCAGCACATTAATGAAACATTTAAGTAATGGGTTTGACCATGTCTTCTGAAGAAGGATCGATAAAGAAGATGGAAAAAAAAATTGTTTTCCTAGTGCATCAGTGATTTCCCAGCAGAGATATCCTTTTCTACCATTTTAATGTATTTCCAGTATGGAAATAATGCCTTTAAGTGCTAAGGGGCCATAAAGGAGGCTGTAACAATGGAAGTGAGCATCATTTCATTAATCCTTGTTCCCTTGGTTGGTGACCCCACGTCCACCTGCAGCGGGTAGCTCTGTCCACAGGGTTACATTTGCACCAGGAATGATTAAATGTTGCCCAGAGAGTATTGCAAAGAGATGTATGGTTCAAATGCACAGGCAAAGATCTGGAGAATAAGTTCCTGAACATTTAGTTTGCATCATCAACCCCAGTTTGTGCTAAAGTTACTCCTCACCAATGAGCACTCAGAGCTATGTAAGTGTTATAACTCAAGAAACAACTTCAATGCAGGATTAGGATTAGTATGTGCTTGTTTTAGGAAGGAAGATAAAAAACATTAGTTCAACCCTGTTTAGCCCCTGACGTGGTAAAAATCTCATTGGCGGAATGAGGCTTTTATGTAATTGTAGAGTGAAATACAATTTAATAGATTTTTTGCATATATTATTAAGAAAATCAGATCTAAATTAATAAATGCTTATTAGCACCAGTAATTTCTGCCCTCTTCCTGCTTTGTGAAGATGTATTCCAAGTAATTTGAGACACACAAAGTTCCCCCTGAATGTCAAACCCTTGGGGTGACACATATGTCATAGATATATGTGTGTGATATTACACATATATCTATTTATAAATGATTACCATCAGAGCCACCACATGCAGATTCAGCTGGCAAACTGAGAAGGGATTGGACCAGATGACCTCCAAAAGTGCCTTCTAACTTTAATTACTCTATGGCTTGAAGTTTCAAGCTTGGGTTCTGACCCTCTTAAGTAATCTCTTTCCAGCTAGGGAGATGCATGTATTTATGGATTTATGTAAAGCAGTGCTGCAGACATCTTGCAGTGGCATTAATATCACACTGGGAATATCTCAAACCCTGAGATTTTGTATCAGTACCTGAAAGATAAACCTTCAAAAATTATAATTTAATCTGCAAATAGCTAAATATATGTTTCTTTTCATATCTGTATTACTAGATTTGAAAGTTTTTAGCCATCAGAAAAATAAAAATAGATTTCAATAGGCATTTGGGTATAATCTAGGCTTTAACAAATTGGGTTGGACATTAAAAGCACTTGCAAAATTTCAGCCATATAATCAGAAGGATCTGAAAGTCTTAAGGAGATGAAAAGGGCTTTGTCATTATAATTTTCATTGTTTTAATGGCATTGCATGGCTAAAGCTCTGCTCAGAAGCACCTCTGATTTTTCTGGCTGGAATGCAGGCTTACACAGACAGACAATTCCATACCCATGCTAACTTCTGGTCCTTGTGGAATTCTTATAAAACTGGAATTCAGTGGCACTTTTCCCCAGCTACATTGGCTGTGTTTTCCCTCCTCTGTCTCACACTAATTTCATTAAGCATTTGCTGGTTTTGGAGATGTGGAGCACCAAAATGGCTTGAGATGAGAGATGAGCAAACAAACAGCTATTTCTGTCATACAAATAATTTCCAAGAAGGAATAGAAGTTTCAGTTACTGTGGGCTGCTCTTCAGTACAGTTGCTTTAGATATAAGAAAACTTCTAGACTAACATACTTTTTCATCTTGCACTATCTATTAGACCAGACTCTACTAATTAGCTGGTTTGAGTTTTGAAGCTTTCTCGTTGCACTGATATTCAGTAACATGTTGCCTTTGAGAAAAAAAATGAATTTTATTTGTTTTTCTTCTCCATTCAGAAAAAGATATTCTTTTCAGAGTATGGTTGTTTAATCGGTTATAAAACAGGAATAAGGTTTTTTATAAATAAAGTTATTTTTCTTCTTTCACTTTGCATAGTTTGAAAACATATAATCTAGTGCCTTCTGTTTGCAAAGACTTTATTTAGAAGTATTTCCTTTCCTCCAGGAGAGAGCATTTGGCTTCAATTATGTTTCTCTGAATTACAGTTGGATCTTTGAACTCCAGACAACTGAATAATAATAAAAAAAAAATTCTCCCAATTTAATTAAATTGGCTTGTTTGTCAGTACCAGCAGAATACTATGGACCATATTTCCAATTAAAACTTTGCTTTTGATTCCTAATAAAAACCCTGCAGGTCCAGGCTTGTGCAGCCAGAATGAAGAGTTTGGGTTGCCAGTCCTTGACCTAGGAAGCTGGAGCTCCCATTTACCCATGGCTGGTGCAAGGAGGATGAGGTGGTGGCTGCACTCAGTGCCTGGTACCCAGCACACGTAACAAATGTAGATCACATTCATTAGCAGCTTCCAAGCTAACCCAGAGCAAGTCTGGCTCTCTCTCCATGCTACACATTCCTAATTGCCACAGCCCTGTGCAATCTCAGGCTGCTCCCAATGTCCCTGTGCCTTCAGCACCTCCTGGGAAGCAGTGTCCTACACTGAGAGGCAAAACCAGCTACAGCTCTTTCCTCTTAGGCTCTGCCCAGGGGAAGAGAGAACTCAAAGCCTCTTTCCTAGTGAGATTGTATTTGTGCAGTTGGCTTTCACCCCCTAAACACCCAACACAGGAAAGCCTGAGTAGGTGCAAGGTGGGTGCAGCAGGAGAGCACTGTAGGGAAGAGTGGGCACGACCTCAGCTGGGCAGAGATGGCTGTTAACAAAATGATGCTCTCAGGCTCTGGGACAAGTCATCCCTTCACTACTGCACCCGTGACCATGACCAGCTGTGCCTCTTTCAATTTTGTGTGCCACGCAGAAGATCCAGCCCCCATGAGAATCTGCTTCTCTGTGCTCTTTCCCATTCCTTTTCAGATTCTGGCTGAAACTAGAAAATAATTAATTTTTCTGCTTTTCACCCATTTGTATCACAACTCTATCCACTGGCTTAAGACATTTGTAGCATCATTAAGATTTTCCATTTCTAGCCAGCAGTGTTCAAACTTTGTCACATAAGCAGGGCAGGAAAGAAGGCCACTGGCATATTATGCAAAAAACCACACAGTTGCCTAGCACTGTTCAGCTGATTACCTCTAACATTCTGAAATGAAAATATCTGATTATGTCATATTCTGAAGCAGTTTCAATGTTCTCCTCTAGAACTGGAGGCACTGATTTTGAGAAAACAAAACATCCATTAAGACTAGTCTACACATTTCTGACTCCGAACTTGCTTTTTTTACTGTGCTAAGCAGGTTGAATTAGATCTGCTGTCACATTTCTGAGAAGCAGAAAAACCCCAGCAGACTTTTTATCCTCCGTGGGTTCTGGTTAGCAAAAATGAAGAGGAAAACCCTTGGCAAACATTTGTGCTCAACTTTCCAAATGCACAATAAACTCGAGTTCATCAGAGTGGAGAAAAGCTGCATGAGAAGTTTGTCTGAATGAATCTAATTTTTGGTCTTGTCGGTAATGTGCTTCATCAAATCATTCTCTCTAACAGCAGTAAAGCAACAACAATGTGTACATAATAAGTGATATTTTGGTGGAGAATTGCATAAGCTAAGTGACAGATTTGTTTCATAACAGGTCCCACCTGAGCCAATGAGAGAAAAAATAGCCACGACAAAGGTGATAAGCACTGATGTTCCTCTGAATGGACAGAATGTGATCTCAAGCGTGCTGAAAGGAAATGCTGATAAAGTGAACTGTAACCTCAGCTGCTATTTGGCATCTATACTGGGAGTCTAATTTTGAAAATGGGAAATTTTACAGTGTTATTAAAATCTAAAATGTGTGTGTTGTCTTCCAAGGAAGTTACCTCCAAATTTGTATTTTTCAAGGCTTTTCTTTTCTTCATTTTTGTTTCTTTAATAGTTCCACCCAAAAGGGAGATGATGATTACGAAGATTACACTTCAAATAAGACTTGGGTTTTGACTCCCAAAGTCCATGAGAGTGATGTCACTCTTATTTTAAATGGCTTGCTGGAAGGATATGACAACAAACTGAGACCTGACATAGGAGGTATGTTGGTTTTGGTTTTAGACCACTTCTGATTAAGCAGTGAAGAGAAAGAATTTTCATGTCATATTATGCTACTCAGAAAGCAGAATCCATTCAAAGTAGTTACGAGAATGCAATGCAGAAAAACATCAGAGGCATGCAAAGCAGTCATGATTTTGGAAGCTGACATAAATTAATTGCTGAATCTATCCTAAGGTATCTAATAAGAGTGTTATAATTTGCTGAATCAGGCAGCTTGATGATTTACCTGCATAGGATGTTCAGAATTTAACTTCTGGGGAATGAAAAAGCAAGTTTTTTATCTTTTTTTGTGTACCTAAGAGATGCTGTTAGAGAATCCCATATAATACACTGGAAAGAAAGGCCAAAAAGAGGCTGCTAGAGCCCAATCCTTGTGTGATGTGATGGATACAGAGCTCCAACAGCAGCAGGTCTGCACAGACTGATGCAGCCTGGGCCCTCACTTGCACAGCAGGGTGGGAGGTGGCAGAATAGGGTACAGAGGAGGAGGTTCACAAAAGGTAACTGCAGTCAAGCAAAGCAAATCTGCCCAGATGATTCCCACAGCCAAGGTAAGTATACAGAACCAAGGCAGGACTCAGAATGGAAGTCTTACTTGACTGAATCACCTTTTGGAGGAATCTTCCTCTCCACTGATTACTGAGGTAACTAGAAGGAAAAAATCTCCCTGAATTGCTGCAAGTCAGTTTGAGAAGCCCCATGAGTGCACAGAGCAGGCAGACAATACCTCTGCAGAGGAGAACACAGCAGTAATAAGATTGTACAAAAAGGCACAGATTTCATGGATGAGGCAGACAGAGAAAGGCAGAGAGCAGCAGGGTTAATGAAAGAACTTTACAGAGGCTTATAAATGAAGGAATTTTTCACAGAGAAGGATAACATGAATCTTTAACCTTCAGTGTATCTATACAGTGTAAATTAGCAGAGGAATTTGTCTTCACAGAAAGGAAGTAAAGCATTCCTAAAATCATTTGGGAAAATAACAATCGTGCTATAGCCAAGGTATATAAGAAGAATAAAGCTGAAATGGAGCGATTTCAAAATAAATTAATTTAACAACTATTCTTAATTTCTGCCTTAGAGCTTTAAGTATTTTAGCTTTGGGCTCACAAAATTGTTACTTATCTACAGCCACCTCTGCAGACAACAGCAGTCAAGTTGCATTTGGCATTATAATGTAAAACAAGTGATGCAAGGCATCATAAGAGAAATAAGTTTGCTCTTGTTGATAGTGTTTTGTTTTGATGCGTTGCTGTGACCTGACACAAAATGTAAATCCTCTCAGTCAGACGAGCCTTTCTAAGCTATCAACACTGCTTTCAGCATTTGTTCTCATAGCATAAGGGAATGTGTTTTGATAGAGTAAATGATGTAAGAATTTGTCTCAAAGTGTCTCCAACTAATTTCAAGATATGGTTGCAAATTTGTATTTGCTTTATATGCACATTTAAATGTGAGGCAACCACAGAGGAGGGATGCCATAGTAACATGCTCGTGCTTGACTTTCATGTAGTTGATTTTGACCTTCATTGGTTACTGATTCTTGTTGTTTCTCTTGCAGTTAAACCCACAATAATTCACACTGACATGTACGTAAATAGCATCGGCCCTGTGAATGCTATCAATATGGTAGGTAAAGGATTGCCCATTTTCCTTGTTACAAAGTCTCCATCATTTTGACATTACAAAGCTTCCATTAGTTCTTAATGTTGTGGCATACCGATATTATTTTTAAAATCTCATTTTAATTATGGATGGGAGGACTCTATGAGCTATAAATCTGTACAAATCAGAATACTGAGCTATATGCTGAAAAAATGCAAAAATAATGGGTTTAACCTATCCCTACATGTTTACGTGCTCTGCTTTCAAATGCATTGTAACAGTTTAACTCTGGTAAAACCAAGCTTCCAGATTGCTACAAAATTGGGAAAATCATTCATGAGTGATATCACCACTCTTGCCACCCAAGAGATAATAAGTACAAGTCCTAGAACTTCTCCAGAGACTTCACATTTCTGAGATTTACCAGGGGGCACAGGCAATTAAGTCAGCTCAAGCTTTTCCCATCCTAGGTCCAAGGAAATAAGGAATTGTTCTCTGACCTGAGCAGGTGTGGGCTGAGATGTGGGGACACAGAATTAGAGAGGTGCATATAACTCTCACTTGCACCTTAGTTTTACCCTCAATGATAAAAATAATAAATTGTTTTGAAACAATAATCTTTGGTAAAATGTGCCTCAAAACTTCACCAAAAGAGATTGCTTTTTGTCATTTCTAATATCACCTTCTGTAGCTCACAGTTTTTTTAATATGAAATGAAGGAAAGCATATCAGGAGCTATGTGGAATGCTGAGTGCTATGTTTTCATCAGTGTTTCTGGTTAACACGACAGGAATATACAATTGATATATTTTTCGCCCAAACGTGGTATGACAGACGTCTGAAGTTCAACAGCACTATAAAAGTGCTCAGATTAAACAGCAACATGGTTGGGAAGATCTGGATACCAGACACGTTTTTCCGAAATTCCAAGAAGGCTGATGCTCATTGGATAACGACTCCTAACAGGATGCTCAGGATCTGGAATGATGGCAGAGTCTTGTACACATTGAGGTATTTATACCTAACTTCAATTTCATTTTTTCTAAGGAAAGCCAAAGAGAAAAATCCTGTGAATTCGGGTCATTTGACAATTCCCGAAGGAAAAATATATTTGATTTCCCTATATATTTATGCAAACAACCCAGAAAAAGGAAAGAATTTATAAGATGCCAATTGTATGAAATTTATTTTATATTGGCACACTAAGAAGATTTTATGTCTTCTTCCAGATAGTGTCTTGCTCCACAATACTCACCTTCCTATATTAATATTAATATAGGCATTTTTATAGTAATTAGTCTTCATTTTTAGGTATGTTTTATTGTTTGGTATCATCCCTTTTACTTTTTTATTGTGTTAAACAGATAAATGTGAAATCTCCTTGAATTTAGAAGATGGTATAAAAGGAGCTGTTACATATATCAAAGGCTTCTTGTTCTGAATTGATTACAATTTAACCAAATGAAACTCCACCCTGAAAAAAAGCAATGTATTCCTCAAATATCTTAGGCAAATAAGATTTTGCCATCCCAGCACTGAATATTTACCTCAAACCTATGGATATGCCCCATTCCACCAAAATTTTCGTGGATCTGAACTTGATATGCTCAACCTGTCCAGGTTCGTCATTCGCATGTATAATTTTTCTTTTAAGACAAATTATCTCTTCAATAATTAAGTTATGCATATGCCATATGTAACAACTCAAATATCATACTCCAAATGATCCTAAGCTACTTCCTAAATGTGAAAATCCTGTGGGCTTTTTAATATATTTTCTTGCACATGATATAATTTTTGTGTTTATGTAAAATATAGACAAACACAGAGATTTTCCAAGAGAATTTATAATTTAAAATGAGAGTATAGAATCAAAGATGATTGACATAAGATTATCTGAGTTTTAGACTGCATTTTGTCAAAGCTTTTTGCTTTTATTTATTTGGTGCCAAAAATAAAGTTTTGAAGTACACTCAATGAATAGATGTGAGGCTTTGGTTAAGACAACCTTTTAATGTTGCAACTGCCTGAATTAAAAAAGGAGTTTTATTTCATAGTTATTTTACATCTATTGCATATTGCATTTCCAGAGGAGATAGTAGAATAATAGAATTGAAATCCAATGCAAATCAAAGTTAGTCTGATAAGGATGAGCTTAGATCCAATTTTTAAATGTTAAATTTGGAGTTGGCTACACTACCGGTCTGTTTGGATTTTATTACCTTTCTCTTCAAATTCCTCGGTTTCTCTCACTAGAAAGAGATGTATCTGGTAGAACTTAGAAAGAGGTATCTGCTAGGAATGTATATATTTAGTTGTGCTGGTGAGTCACAGCAAGCACCAAGGATTCAACCTCGATTAACCCAGAAATGAAATGTGATCGCATCACACCACCGGGATTCTGTCCTGAGCAGGGATCCTGAAGGGCTGGTGGATTTTTCTCAGTCACCTCCCCCAGGTTTAAGAACCACCCTGCCCAGCAGGAAATCAACTATCTGTGGTACTGAAAATGATGAAAATGAGAAGAAGGGAAAGAGGGAAATCAGATTTCTCCCTAAATGGCTAATGCAGAAAGGTTGCCTTTGGTGTCCATTAACTTGGTGGTGCCTGCATTCCTCTGCATCCCACAGGATGAGACTCAGGGTCATTTGCCCATAACACCTTCCTTCAGGAACCTGGAGACAAACCAGGGCTCATCGTTTAGACACCCCAGAATCAGCAAAGACCAGAAACCTACAGCTTTCCCTACAGGCACCTCGTGGAACAAACATTTTACAAACCTTTTCCTTTTTCCATCTCTCACCCCACCTCTTCCCTCTCTTCCAAAGTCCAAGTATGCTGCAGCTTATGGCTGGGCTGGGAGTGAATGAAAAATGGTAGTTTTTTGCAGGAACACCAGAGGGTACATTTCATCTTACTTGGGATTTCTAAAAGTAATTGTCTTTACCTGAGCTTAGCACCTACACTACCTGAGTTATTATCGAGACTCTCCTCATATTCAGTGGAGACAAACACCTTTTGGTACATTTTTCTTCTCATTAAATTTAAATGTCTTATTTTGGAGTGAGACGAAGTGTATCCTCAGAGCACCTCTCCACTAGCTGTGAAGGGAGTCTAGATGGCTGTCTTGGATGCAGATGTCTAAATTTGGACTCCTATCCATCATTTCTGAAATAGAATTTTTGTCGTGTAAAATACATTTTCCTAGTGCATTATGGCATGTTGTGACACAAAGATTTGTCACTGCTCATGAGATGACCTGTATATCTACTTATGGATTTGTCAGTCATGAGTAATGCTGCCATTTCAGATGCAGAGGAACAGAACTTTAATACTTTCTTCCATTACACAGTCCAGAAAGTGGATGATCAGGGTCTATGGAACCAAAAAAGAAATATTGCTTAGCAGTAACCATGATGTCTTCCTATGCTTGGAATATTCCAATAATTACACACATAGCAAGAGTTTAATGTATAAACAGATATAATGTTTGTATATTTTATAGCCAGTTTCCATATTAGTTAGATTCTTGTTTTGCTTGCCATGATGTAGCTTTCAGGACAAAATTCTCAGGTGCATTCCTTATATCCTGATCTCTTCTCAGGCTGACAATTGATGCTGAGTGTCAGCTACAGTTACACAACTTCCCAATGGATGTTCACTCCTGCCCACTGGAATTTTCAAGCTGTAAGTAACATGCTTAAAAGTTTTCCTTCTTCTGACCCACACTGAACTTTTTATTATAAATTTATTTTATTTATTTTACGTACTTAGCATCAGTGAAGGTAATGTTCTTAATTAGACATATCTCACTGGTTTTTATTTTTATTTTGATCTTTTTTTCAGTACATGTATCACCTATGTGTTCACAAATATCTTTAAAAACTGCTATAAAAATATAAAATTTCTGGACCCTATGTGATTAATTTATGCTTATATCTGATCATAAACCAAGAAATTTTTACTTTTAGCATCAAGGTACCCTGACCTTCCACTTTCTCTCTGTGCACAGGTGTTTTACTATTGCACTAGTTGGAGCCAAGAGTTTGACATTTTGTGGTTAGATCAAGATGTGAATTCCTGGTCCAGCTGCAGATGGATCTGGAGGATGAGCAAAATTGCATCCTATTAGGTCCACAAAAGTGGAAAAACCTATTTTTGAAAAATTTATCTACAATTTATAATTAATAAAATGCGACATTAAATAAAAGGCACTAGTAAGAAACCTGAGAAAGCCACATCTATAATTTACTTACAACATGCTTCTCCAGTCTTTTCCAGAACTAGATAGTAGTCTTTTTACCCCCCCAAAGCACCCTAAAGCCAGCAGTGACTCTGAAACAAAGCATTCTGTGTTTTCCATGGCAATAAGATGGGTACCCCAGAGAAGAGATCATCTACCAGTGGAAGCGCAGCTCGGTGGAGGTGGGGGACACCAGGTCCTGGAGGCTCTACCAGTTCGCCTTCACAGGACTCAGAAATACAACTGAGGTGGTGAAGACTACTTCAGGTAAGACAACTGAAGGGTTTTCCTCCAGGTTCAGTTAGGATTTTATAAGCAGAATTGAACCAAGAAAGAAGTCTCTGGTTAGAACTCAGCACTGAACTATTACAGGCTTTTCAATATCTATGGAACCATCCAGGCCCTGGCATTTCTGAACTCCTCACAGGGAGAAAAAACTACCTGTTGTCTACTGTCCATTCTTGTCCTCCAAGGAAGCCTCTGGCTGTCAGGAGAAAGCCACAACTACAAAGGGTGGATGAGTGAGGGAACTTGCAGTGCTTCTGTGCAGCAAACAGCAGAACTGAGCCACTAAAGGATGGTCTGGCACTGCAGTGAACATTTGACCATCCCCTTCCCACTGTCAGACACAGAAACTAAGCCTGCACAGAAGTGAAGCTCAAAGTCCCAACCTCTTTACTACAGAGGCTACAAGTTTATTTTGTTCCTAAAAATAAGGCACATTCAGCTCTCATTAAAGAGAACAGCCTTACAAATCAGTCTCAGATGGCTTTCCTTCATATTTCTATCTCCTTGGAAACAAGCAATGGAATTTAGAATGATAAATGAGGAAGTACTCAGTGTTTAATAAAAATACATTTTTAGCCCTACTAACTAAACAGAAAAAAATATATTTTTCTAGACATATATATTATTTTATTTCTCAGTGGAAAGAAAACCAGTGACAATGAGGAGGGATGTAAAGAGGAATTGCATATTAATATTCTTGTACGTGATGATATCTCTTGTCTTTCATTTCTTACTTTCAAAAAGAACAATGAAATGTAAGCAAGTGGGGGTTTTTTCAGGCTGCTTCCAATTTTTACCTTACTTTATAGTTCTGGCAAGTATCTGAATTTAAATTCAGACATCTGTGTTTATTCTGACTTTATAAATACCCACACCCATTTTATTTCTAAAAAGCAAGCATTGCTGTTATATTCAAAAAGGAAAGTGAGATATTCCAGAGTTGAGAGGAGCCTGCTGTACATTACAGAGGAGAACAAGCAAAGAGATGGAGAATTAATTCAAGTTCCTACACCTGAATCTCTGGACATTAAGCACCAATGATGTGTTCAGTCTCATGAGCAGGGCAAAACTAGAATGCAGCAATGTATGCCTCATGGAGTCTTCTGCCACTTTAGCCAAGGAAGGTATTTAGTCAACTAGTCAAAAAAGCATTTAACTTTTCTCATTTTCTCAGGAAAACAAACATAAAGGTGCAAAAGAGGACAGGAGAGCAGCATGCTTGAGAGCCATTGCTGCTAATAACCAGCATTACACAGGGCTCTCACAGCAAAAATATAAGCAGCAATAAATACATCTCCCCTCAGACAGCACAAATGGCAGCATTGCACCCAAGTGTGCTTCCAGTCTCATCCTGCCCACGTTGAAAACAAACTATATTTCAGCCTTAATTTGAGTTTCTTCTATTTGCTATTTTCTTCAATTTTCTGCTTGAGCTATTCTCTAATCAACTTTTTTTTTTCTTTTTCTTTTTTTTTACCAGAAATAGAAAATAATAAAATCTTAACATGCTACAAGCTTCCTCTACCCTGATTGAGTGCACTGTTAACTCAAAAGCATTCTCTAATATCCTGTCAATGTAAACAAGGGGCATACTGGGAAATAAACAGTAAAACATAAAAGAAAAAAATCCCTTTCTCGTGCAAAGAAAATCTTTCTTTTTTCAGTGTATAGTCATTCAAGCTTTTAGTACTCACCTGGAGTACTCCCATAATGTAGCATCCCTGGTTTTTAATATGGTGAAACACGCCAGTCCATTTTATTTGCACTAAAATAAAGTAATTAGCAACTAGCATCCACTTTAAAGCAATCAAAAGTTGTCACTCAATTCCTAAGTCAAAAAGCACATGAAAGCTACTCAGGCTGCTGCTGCTGCTTTCATAGGCCTGCTGTGTATAAAAATTTGGAAAAATGTCCAGTGTATGTGCTTCTTCTGCTGCAGTTACCCTGTGTTTGATTTTCATTGCTCCTCTTGTTTTTATAACCATAGATATGCAAAACAAATTTTATTTTGATCTAGGTGCAGCATCTAAATAACTAGAAGGTGTGGAAAAAAACCCAGCAACACAGCAGTGGACATGAATCTGGTCTATTTCCTACAAATATTTTCTTAAAGCCAGCAGAGCCTAAAGGGTCTTCATGGCTTCTTCAAGTGACTTATTAGCCTGCTGGCAACTAGATTAAGCCCAGTATTTCTCAGCCAGACCCACACTCTACCTGTAATTGCACTCTTAGCATGCACAAATTTTCAATAGTTTCATGAACAGTAAGGATAAAAAAAAAAAATCCCAAATTTATTAGCAACCTAGGTGCAGCCTGAGTACCCTAGTTAAGTGTCTGAGTACCCATACAGCTAAAATATTCTTGACACTTTATGCAATTACCTTCAGTGCAGAATTTCAGTACAAACTAATGCCAATGCTTTGGTGGAGATAGAATCTGAGGTACAGTGGAGGAGGCGATGGAAAAGTTAATGAGATGTTGGAAAGAGGGCTATACTGTACTCCCACAAACTCTTCCTCAAAATGAAATTTAGGTGAAAAAAACCCCCAGAGAAACCAGAACACAAGGAGGGGTGTTAGAGAACACAAAATTGAACAGTTAGAGAACAAAAGTATCTTGGGGCTAGTGTTAAGGCCTTTGAAACTGGACTAAACTTTCAGTGTCTCCATTTACTCAGTTTCAAAACAAATTCTTGTTTCCAGCTTTGTACCTCCCAGCAACCAATACCTTCTCATTCCTGAGGGCTATGCTTGCTTTGTGTCTGGAGAGAGAATCAGGATGGCTGGGATTTGGCCATTACAAACTCCACTACTCTCTTTCTGTCATGTAAAAGCTGAACATTTGAGCTGTGGGCTGGGTTACGGGCAGAGAAGGACAAGGCTTGTTTGAGTGTAAGCTCCCTAAGACCTGATGGTCTTGCTGAAATTAATACATTTATCTGCTGCTCTTCCTTTGCATGCACTACACAAATACAAGATTAACTCAAAGGGCCAGATGTCAGGATTCTGTCCCTTAGTTAGCAAATCCCAGCAACAGCTGAAAAAAGCCGACTGGAATATTACAAACCACCCCTCTGCTCCTCTTATCTGAAGTAAGTCATCCTAAATTACCAGCTTGTTTCTATCCAAACTGAACATTTACATGCAACTTTAATTTTCTTCCAAAGTCACTGACTAAGCAGTAAGAAATAATTTAGCAAATGGAATCTACTGTCTAGTAGTACTGGGGACTCTTAAAAAAAATTAACTGTAAACCTTCTGCCCTATGGACATTTCATTAAAATAACTAAATAGTCCATATACATTACCTGCATATATTTTTTGCTTTTTCTCTGAAATCTACCTTGTGTAAATGGCATTGGTTTAGCTTAGATTATTGCCAATAGAGTACATGTTGAGACTTAATATCATCTGAGTTACATAAACTATTACAGCTGACTTCACACACTTACAAGCTGAGATGGGTTTAAGATATTTTGTATTGTTGATGGATGTCAATAATCACTGCTCAAAGAGTGCATATCTTATTAAGGAACTGCCATTTCTAGTGTGTGACCTTTTTGGTGACAGTGGAAGGCCCCATCCACTGAATGGCAATGAGATTCTCCAATAAAAAAGGGATAAACTGATGGAAAAGTCTTGAGAACAAAAATTCACCAACTTGCAAAATTCAGATGCACACTGCTATGAGTAGTTCTTACAAAGAAAGCAACAAGTGATACAGAAGTATAAGATTTGCAAAACATAATGCACATATGGATTGTGTTGAGAAGGACATGTTGCACTTTGGGAACAGGAAAATAGGACATTTCAAAAATTTTAATTAGTTACTTCATTTAAAGAGGGAAAGATTGTAAGAAGGAAATAATCAACTGCACAAATATAAAAACATCAGTAGGCTTTGCAAAAAAATTGGGGGGCTTTAGTGGTCCACAAAGGACAGAGAACGTGATACTATTGCAAAAACCTGCCTCTGGGGTGTATTACTCAGTGTTGTGTGTAGCTTTGGGAGAAAGCCTTTTCACTGTGCTGTTCTGTGAAAAATGTATGTCAAATGGTTGCTGCATGCTGCCTGATTAATATAAAAATCACTTTTAAGTGCAATAATTTGAGGAAGACAGGGTCGTGCAAGGGAATATAGCAAGTAAAGTGTTTAGAAAACATGACTTGTGGAAATATTTGGAAATATGGAACTAGTCTGGAAGGAAATATTATTGATGATCAAAGGAGTAAAACAACCATACTGTTTTTAAACCATAACAATGATCAACACTGGTAGAGAGTATTTTGGAAAATACTAAAAAACCCCTAAAATCAGAGAGTTTATGAAATCATACCACAGATCAAGAGGAAAGGAGTAACTTAAATCTTGAAATTCTTTCTATCAATAGGTTTCCATGAATTTCATACAACTTCTAGATAAATTGCACTTCTACTCATATTCCAGTTGTTTTGAACATATAAAATATTGTACTATGCAAAAGAGTTTGTAAATGTGTAATTATTCAGGACAGATGGAGTTTCTGGTATTCCCAGTTCATTTCTATGACTGGGTAGTTCCTTTTTTTAGACCAGACATTGTCTATTGCTTATTTACAGAACCTGCCCTGAATTTTTAATTAGATACAAAGGCATTATAAGACTAATAAATAGCAATTCAACAAGCTGCACAGGAGCCATAAGACTGGTCAGGCAATATTTGTAAATACCTTTTATCTTCTTCCTTGTCTACGTTTTAGAGAGTTAATCAGAGCTATGCAACAGAGACAGTGCATTGCTCATAACTGATAAACAAATCAGTAATTAAATATTCATCTTGCTATGCATCTATTAAACCACATAAGTAAATCTGGGTCTGGTTTCTGTTTTATCAGGAAAATATGGTCAAGGCTATTATTTTGTGGAAGAGGATGTATTTTCAGGCTTTTATACTTTATTTCAATGTTGTATCCTAATGAATTGAATTGTTGGCAGATATGCAGTCCCCAGAGGTTTCATAATGCTCAAAAAACCCCAGGAGTCTTTGTCTGCTTCTTTATTAAGGCAAAATATGACAGCTGCAAATTAGATTTGTAGATCTGCATTGGGAAATAGTCCTGACATTAAAAATGGGCTTAAGTGGATTGCCACTGCACCTAGAAATCCCTGCCAGCCCCACACACAGCCTCAGGTTCTAGGATGGGTTGACTACAGCATATAGTCTTGCCAGAGAGATCCCTCTGAGAACTCAAAACATTTCCTGTCTGAAGATTTTCATCTAGTGAGTGGGTACAAGGTACTACTACCTGCATCTTGCTTTTGGCAGTGTAAACACATTTGTAACCACTTTACAGAGGAGCAAATAATGACAGAAGCTGTAAGTCAGAAAACCCAGATGACTATTAAGGTGTTCTGTGTGTTGTTATCGTTCCCTTTTGTTATGGAAAGGTATTTATCTCAATACCCTTATTTTTGAAAAAGCTATATTAAAGTATTACCTTAAACATGCTTGCTAAAAATCCTGTCTCTGTAGGACAGCGAAACATTGAAAGTAGAAGACAGACACAATAGAGTGAAAGCCCTATTTTTATGTTTGCTGCCTCAATGGAAACCCTCACCTCTAAGCCAATATCCTTAAGATAACCCTAAAATTCCTTAATAGCTACACCTTAAGATTTTACTCCCATTATGAATGGCCACCTACCCTAATAAGAGAGTCAGCAGGGAATATTTTGCTTATAAATTCTATATTTTTTGTTTTTATTCAAACTCCCTTATTTCAACTTGCATGAACCACTGCATTACTGCATCCAAATATCATCATTTGAAAGAAAACATAGGAGGAGTTGAATTATTTGACTTTCATATAATACCATTAAAAAGGGTTACAGACAGTTAGTTCTGTGAGTAGGAATTCATTTATGGTGGCAGCTTACATCATTTTGATACTGCTTTTAGGGGATAAAAACCAGTCTAAGGTAATTACATTTGCATACTCTTTTGGAGAATAATGGATAAGAGATATTTCTAAAATGCAAACAACAAATTTTTCCTAAAATAATCCACATACTCCTGGTGGTCAGTCATGCATCAAACCATATTAATTCATGAGCATTTACTGAAGTTTAGCTGTTGAATAATTGGTTCACTGAAAATAATCTACATTTCAGGATCATGTCTTCAAAGAGAAAAATTGAAATACAATTCCCTTCATTCCCTACCTTTTGTATATTCTACATTATTTTCAGTTGGTTAGTTGTGTGGCAAATAAGAATCTACATAAAAATGTACACGACTGAATAAACAAACTAATTCAGTAAACAGGCATTTTCAATCCTCCCCGTCACGCAGATTTCCAAAATCTCTGTATGTGTACTTTTTTAGAACTGCAAAATCAGAACTCCTTAGTACCATTGATCCTTATATAATCCCTGTGGAGACAGACAAGACTACAGGGACAAACCAAAGGATTCCCAGGACACCAGACAATGAAGAGCAGACAAGAAGGACAGAGGCTTGGCTGGGAATGGCTGGGAAGGACTCAGGGCAGAAAAGTTTGGTCTCTTCTGTACTGGCTCCTTCAACCCTTGGCTAAAAATCTACACAGTTGCCTTCCCACTTCTTTAGACATTCAAACACCTCTCTGCTCATCCTCTGCCCTGCAGTTTCTTTTCAAATCACCATGGACCCATCCTGTGACAGCAGAGCAATAGGAGAGCCAAGGCCATCTTAACAGCACAGGCTGAGGCCATGGAATTTAACACAAGTGCCAGATCCAACAAAACAGCCTGTGGATCCAAGCAGTAGAGATAATGTGCTCAGTTATGACCACAACAGAAATGCTCTTGCTGGTTTCTGTGGCAGGGGTGGTTGCACATACCCTCCCCTCACCCTGCTGGCTGCTGTGACACTCCTGGGAAGGATCTGGAAGGGAGCAGAGACAGCCAGCCATGGAGCCACAGCTGGCACTGCAGGGACATCCTGGGAAGGATCTGGAAGGGAGCAGGGAGAGCCAGCCAGCCACAGAGCCACAGCTGGCACTGCAGGGACATCCTGGGAAGGATCTGGAAGGGAGCAGGGAGAGCCAGCCAGCCACAGAGCCACAGCTGGCACTGCAGGGACATCCTGGGAAGGATCTGGAAGAGAGCAGAGCCAGCCAGCCATGGAGACACAGCTGGCACTGCAGGGACATCACCCTTGGAGTCACTGCAAAAATCACCTCGAGACTCCTGCACTCTGCAGTCTCTTTCACTGTGATGGGTTGGATCTTTTGGGTTTACTAGGCAGGGAAAAACCCAAACACTATTCCCAGGGTATCAATATATTTAAAATTCTCACAGACAGAGAGTCTGACTTTTCTGTTCAGGTGTGCATCTATAGAGAGTCAGGTTTAGGCACTCAAATCCACTTGCTTCTACCTAATCATATAAAGAGTTGAAAGGCTCTTTGATGATTACTTTTCATCTTTTGAGAGAGGTTAAAGACTTTTTTCAAATTCCAGTGACATTAATTCAGCCTTTTTTTTTTCCACTCAGTTTTTCCTAGACTCAATGTCAAGTGACTCACCTCAGCAAAACAAAATCATGACTGTCCCTGGGGAAAAGGGTTATTGGGGCCTGAAATCCTCCTTGTAATAACTCCTCAACTGAACAAAGATTCTTGATGGTCAAGGTTTCTTTCTGAGTCTTTCATAAGGTTTTCCATATCTAAAAGCATGCTTGCTAGAGCTTAAACTGAGCTTCAGGAAGGTCAGATAAGGATAAAAAGAATTAATATACAAGTAACCAGAGAATGAGGGATAATGTGGGTTCTTACAAGCATTTTCACTGAACTTATTGCTGGGTAATTACAAAAACACAGATGTTACAAGCAAGATTGGTTTTGCATTAAATATACTTGTGTAGATATGATAGAACACTGCCTTTAAATAATATTTGTTCATTTAATAGCAAGAAAATAGTTAGATCTTTTAGGATATTTGAATTATTAAAAAAGAAAGAAAAAACAGAATTTTGAATGTTTCTAATTTTATGATAAAATCAGCAAGCTAAGAGGGTGAGTCTATATCTTAAAACATTTCCTGGACATAACTAAGCACAAAAATTCTTGTGAAGCCTCCTATGCCCCTATGAATATATTTTCATAAGTTCTGGTGACTCCTTGAGACAAAGCCTATCATCCCAACTCCCCACTATAATTCCTGTTTGGCAATGAAATCCTCCTGCTCTAACCACTGAGTGACCTTCAAAAACATCACAAGAGAAAATCATTGTAATGTCACTCTTGCCAGTTGCAACTAGATCTAATTATAATGAATTGCAGGGAGGAATCTTTGGTTCAAAAGGATCAGACCAGGCAAAGTAGTAGCAGAAGAATAATTACTTTAGAATTAAAATAAGTCTGAATACTAAGCATTTTTAAAACAGGTAATAAGCATGTTTAAGTCACTGATATAAATATATTTTTTTTAGTGTGCTGTTCAAATAACTAAAGTTCAAGCAATCCTGTGTTAAATCAGAAGGTTCCTGAGCACTTCATCCTTTCATCTGCAGAGTACTAGATAATCTCTGTAGCCTGTAAACTGATCAGTGTAGGACTGACAGTCAATTTCTGTACTGATGTTTCACTTCCAGACACTTTTTATGTCAAAAAAAAGATGTTTGTAGTACAATGATTGTAAGATAAAGTCTTGGGCATTTTCTTCCCTTGGCCTTATTTTATTATTCCCATTTTCCTCCTTTCTCAGTGGAGAAAAATTAATTCATTAGGATGTTTGAAGATGAGGACAGCTTACTGTTCATAATGTGTATAGAGTAGGGATAGTTCATTTGAAATAAGTTCAGTTTTGCCTGGGGCACATATATGTCCTAAATAATAAACATATTCCTCTAAGGCTGTTCTTACACAGTTAAATCCCTTCACTTTGCAAGTGCAATTTCTAGTTTCTCAAAGCCCTGTCATTACACTGCATTTTCAGTAACCTACTTATCCAAGATGCTGTTTTGTTGTTGTCACTGTATTTGAATAGATATAATTGAAAGGCTGGTTGGAAATAAGACATACAAGTCTGTGTCACATGTAACAAGAGCCAGGCAGCATCCATGGGAGCTGATAATACTCAAATCCCATCCCTATGTTAAAAAAGCCATGTAAAAAGACAATAAAACTGAAATAACATCACTAACTTTGAAGAGACCTTCACAGTGAGCTTTAATTGCTAAATATTTTAATCAAATAAAATGGGAGAAACAAAAAGAAAATACACTAGGGTGTTAAATGAAAATGTGTACATGATGTACAAACTACTGAAACTCTCTGCTCTACCTTGTGACTACAAAATATTCTACTTACATTTTTAGATACGTGTTACCTACAATCCCAAATTCCATCCTACAGTGCTGACAACACATTCTCACAGAGGAATATAGTAGCCTAACACTAAGCATGGTCATAATGTTCAAATAAATAGCTGTCCTCACCATTGTATGTTTCTCAGACATTAACTCCTCATTCTGTATTGTTAAAACAAATTCTGAATTGTAAATAGTGTGTGTTTTAACACTGCCTTTTGAAACAAGGCATAATTGCCCTCATTTCAATGTACATTGCAGAAGCTAAAAATATGCCACTTATCTCAAAAAGTGATACAGTCTATTAAGTGAGTTCTTTGCTACACTCAAGAAGATTACATAATTAAGGCTAAAGAGCTGCAGGATAAAATTTATGTAATAATTCTTTCTTGTATCATGGCCTACATAGGAGAATTTGAAAATATTTTTTCAAGATTTAATGCGTAAAGTGCCACCCTTTGTGTGTCTTAATGCTGGAGACTGGAAATGTTTATCAAACTAGTCAGTAATTGCTGTTTTTTCTTTCTTGTCTGTTGTTCCAAGAATTGAGAAAATTATGAAAAATTTTGGCTAATGCAAATAATGATGATTGGAGTTCAATTTCTTCTGTTCTAATCTGAGAACACGACTTTGAAGAGGAAGTAGGGTCACACTGTGGAGGTAACAACCCATCATACAGAGTTGCTTCCATTCTTTGTGCACAGGTTAAAAATACCCCCCAACACCTCACTTCCCTGCCTCCCTCCTAAAGTCCTACAATGAGTTCACACCTACCCACTCAAATTACAGGAGAGCAATAACTATTTGACCTTTCCTAACACTCTTTCTCTACTTATGCAAAATGCAAAATCACACAGTCAACAAAGAATAAACAGTGATTTGATTATCTTCAGTTGCTACTCAGCAATGCTTATGCAAAACCAAAGGAAAACAAGTTTGAATGCTCTCAATGATCCTTGTAGTTCATCAACATTTCCTTTCTTATCTTATGGTAGCAAATGTCTGGTCTGAAACAAAGCTAGCAGATTGTCCTCACTACAAAATCCTGAGGTGAAACAGCAGTATCTTGGATCTGCATATGTTGATTTTGGTTATACAGATGCAAGAGCAGTAACAGGGCACTCATGACAGCACACTGTCACTCCAGTTTGCTCTAGTGCTAAGGATTTTATCTAAGAAAAAGAGTTCTTGAGTAATTCTGTTATTTGATCTCATCCTGGAAAGAGCAAAAATATTATTGAATATTAGGAAAATTAATTAGTTTCCTTCCCATTATTATTTTAGAAAACTAGGATTGTCAACAACTCTATGACAATATTTAGAGAAAAACTATCATTCTTTCAAGTGTAGCATAGAAAAACGTTTGGATGTCCTTCCATTCTGAGAGAAAAAAATGTACCTCTAGTGAAAAGCACCCCAGCCTACATGGTACATCTCAAGGCACAGCTCCCTCACCACAGTCCTGTGGGACTCCAAATGCATCCTTCTCTGTATGCCACACAGCACTAAAATCAAAAATAATAAATAATCAAAAAATCACAGTGCTTCGGATACAGAATTGCCAGTTCATTTTTAAAAGCTTCCCAGGACATAATATTTTCAAATGTTAAAAGAAAAAAAAAGTCCTCAAAAAAGACATCACCCCTGGGATTCACATTGTTGTAACCTCACTTTTAAGAAGATATTAAAAGGTTGCACTTTCAGGCCTGAAAACATACAATATGATGGCAGTGCACACTGTGACATGGAATGGGGACTCCCAGGGGAACCTGTTTTGTAGTAGCTGTGAACTTTTATCCTGAGTGTGTCTGTTTGAGAAATAAATAGTTCTTCAAAGGTCTCCTCTTGAAAAGAGCGAGCCATTTAAATACCGTGTAGGATTTGGACTAGGGTGATTACACACACCTAGAAGCTCGGCCTCTACCTGTGAGGCTGGTAACTGAAGCTTCAAGATCCTTATCTGTAGTCTTTAAAGATTTTTTTTTTTTTTCCACATTCTAAGCTTGATCTCTTTGACTTCAAATGGCAGTACTGGGTATAAATTATTCATGGTTCATAGCTGTCTCTTTTGAGGCATGATCTTCAAACCAAGCATCCTCTTTATCTCTGTTCCTCCCTTCAGGCCCGTTGCATGCAGGCCTGTGGCCTTATCCTTGGTATTAAGTACAATTTTAGAACATCATCTCCTTGTTTCTCACTCTTAGTTTCTTGAACACCTTCTCTGTTTTTTAAACTCTACGTTTATTTACTATTTTAGTAATAACCTAGTTCCTTCTACTTCTGTGCCTTTATTTCTTCCCTGATTTTAAAGATCCTTTATTTTCCCCCTTCTAATAGCTGAAGAGATAGTGGTTTTAAAGGCTTTTTCTTTCCTTCAACACTTTTACCTTCTACCTGATGCCAATAATATCCTCCTAGAAAGTTCAGGAGGTTAAAAACACACCCAGACACATTTGCCATCTCCTTTCTTAGCATATAAATAACTGTCCTATTAGAGTTAGGTTTTCTTCCATTTCATTTCCTCACCAATCACACCTCAGACAATTCTGTAACACCTACTTTTGCCAGCAGATGTTTCTGCTGCTACCTGTTAACTGTGATTGTGAACGAGATTAATTTGCACACTGCTGAAGGTTTGCACCTGGCTCCTGCAAGACAAAATACTTAATAAACCAGAAAGAGTTTGGGATCTGCACACAGAGCAGGCCTTGTCCTCAGGCAAACCGGTAGCAGGAGAATGGAAATCATGTTTACCTCTCAAATACTAGTCCACAACAGTCTCTTCCAGAAGGATGTCTCAAAATGAAAAATAAATATGTTTATCATTATTTTTATCGTGTCCTAAGTAGTTTTAAACACCAACAATAAGAATATCATCTTTTTAATAGTCACATATGTGAACGCTGGAGTGCTCTCTTCCAGGGAATTTGGTGATCTCTTTATATGTTATAGTTTTAAAGTATGGTTTTAACAGATATTGGATGCTTACAAAATGTTGGCAATAAATGAGTTACTCTCAAACAAGTCAGCCTAAACACAGATCCACACGCTTCTAATGAAAATGTTTTCCTTTCACTCTGAGCTTTTGTAGGATTTGTAGTATTTTAAAAGCAGAAGTCGTGTGTGTATGGCTGTTTTCCAACAGGACAATTTACATTTTACCATGTATCTTTGTTGGACTCTTGTGCTCAAAGACGTTTTCTTTTCTTACTGAGCTCTCTGAAGCCCACAACATTTGGTAGGTGACCACACTGAGCTGGGTTTGATCTGTATAACTTTGGCTCTTTGATGTTTTACCTTCAAGTGAAATTGAGTCTTTTCTTGGTTAGTTGAATTGGTTTCTGGGGCATTTAAAACTAAATATCCACTGATGAAATATCCTAAAATATTTAACTGAAGCTAAAAATAAATGGAATTGAAACACTAAAAAAAAAAAAAACAAAAAACCAAACTCTATCTAATGCTGCAAGCTGAGCAATAAGGCTGGATGCATCCCTCCCTCTCAGCACCCCTTGGGCTCTTTGTTTGTGGTTCTGTCTTCCCAGTCATCTCCCTGTGCACCCACTGGAAGCGAGATGCTGGTGTTTGAGTGGTGCTTCCTTGTATAAATATTTCTTCTGCTGGGGCGTTCAGACAGAATGGATCTGTGAAATCTGTAGCTCCCCTGCAGAACATTGCCTCCACGCAGTCATGCCTTCTCTCCTCCAGAGAGGAAGTAGAAGGAAACATCAAATTTTATTGCAGCCTCAGGTTATGTACTCCTGCCTCCTGGCCCTGAAAACAACTGGAAACATCAAACCCAAAGATTAAATGTACTGTATCCTCAAATTCCTCTTCTCTCCAAATGAAAGGCATTCAGAGGAACTCAAGAACGACCTCTGCTATCCAAGACAATTCACAAAAGGTGTAAAAGCAAATCTGAGAAAGGGTGTTTATGAACTGCATTAGTCATGTGCAGTTATTTCAGCAACCAGGACTTGCACAAAACTCATGAAATAATATTAATTTCAAGGGAGTTCTCCAACACATCTTTAAGACTATAGCTATTTAGACCAAAATTATTAAATACTTTATTTCTTGTCCTCCTGGCATTCACCAAACAGGCCTGTACGTAATTTCTATTAGCAGCTTTTAACCTAGACCTCAAAGTTTAATTTATTTAATTCCCATTTTTACATCTTACATTTCTTTTATTACCCCTGGACTAGCCCAGACTCTCTTTTCAGACAAATCCTTTACAGAGTCATCTAGAAAGTCCAAATATGTAGACCCACGGTATGGTATCAATCTTGCCACCCCATTAAACCAAAACAATCACAATTTAGTGCTTTCTCCTCAGACACAATCTGCTGAAGATTTCAACGTGATAAAATTTACATAGTTTTGACAATCCTTATTCCATGCCATTTCATAATCCTGATAGTGTGTTTGATCTAAAGTACTAGGGATGTGTTGTACTTCATGCTTTGAAGTACAGAAACAGAAGTTATTTCCAGTCCTCCCTGCAGCAGGCAGGTTTGGAGGCTGTCAAAGTGGTTATACCATCTGGATACCTTGAAATGAATGAAATATAATAAAACATATTTTTTAGTTGCTTACATTGACGATTACATTATATCAAAACCTGTGTTATTATGGGAATAGGTTAAATAATCAAAATTCAGCAAGTCATTATTTTAAACATGCACAGAGCCCTGCTATAGGTGCATAATTTTCTTGAAGCAGACAGCTTTTCTTGAGGTATTCAGATAACAACCAGACATCCAAAAATGCCAAGGACACAGGATGTGTCAGGCACAGCAAAATTCCTGACAGAACAGCACCCCAGCTGGTGCTGCTGCCTGGAAATGGTGACTCCCTACTTTCTCTCTTTACTTGAAATTTCCTTCACCCTCACATTTTCTAATCTCTGAACTGGATGGACTTTTTATCACAGGGAGTCAAACAGGTTCTTTAGAACCTGAGACTCCTGAGCATTCAGAGATGAGATGTTGTGCTCTCATCCTTGGTTGATGCTCCTTAGGCAAGGGGGGAACGGGAAAGAGAGCAGCAGGCACTATCATTTGAAGATTATTTGCACACTGGAGCATAATGGTTCACTCACAGAAGTTGCAACCCATTGCTGCTGTCACATCTGAACACTAATCCTCCACACTAAAAACCCTCCTGTGTTTGCTAATGCCAATGTAATAGCTTTTTCACCTTCACAGACAAGCAAAATACTAATAAAAAAAAAAGTTGTTTGTAATTATGTCACAAACTAAGAAAAAATCATATCATGTTCAAATATACAGGGTCAGTAATGTTCATTTTCCTTTCATATTCCTGGCACTCACAGATGAAACCTTAGAAACAAACACACCTAAGTTTACATTCAATCCTTCAGCACATTTCCAGACACTGACATTTTTCAGCAACAAAAAATTCTCAGGCTAAATCTTGTCCCTGTGATTTCAAAGGGAAGGTGCAGAGAATAGATAGATTTTAATTACTGCCTAGTGTCATTACATTCTTTCCTCCTATAATTAGAAACTAATGAGACATGGAACACATTCTGTCAAATGAACTGAGAAAACAGCACTTCAAGTGGAATGAGTGGCCAAGGACCAAACAAAATCCAGAACTGTTGGGCAGAAAGTCATGTCATACATAAAGAAATTTCATTTGCTTGGATGAGTGTAATGATTCATCTCATTTTGCAGAAGTTTCATCAGCCGAGATTGTCATTTCACAAACATAAACTAATTGCAGCTCTCTTCTGCCTGCTCCCCCAGGAAATCAAGGTGTTTAATGTCAGACATATTAACACACAGCCATACACCTTACTTCCTGACTTTTTAAAAACTGCACCAAAAAAGAAAAAAAAGCAGCAAAGATCTCCTCCCATCCCCTGCCCTCCTTCCAGCTGTGCAATGCAGTTAGGATTCATCCCTTGGAATGTAAATTGAAAACCAGGCTTGCAGCTATCTGAATCCCAGAGATAATCTTATATAAATGGACTACAGTGCAAGCTTTGTCAAAATCTTAATATTGTTTTACCTCATTGCATAATCAAACTATAATCACAGCTTAGAAATGGATATTAAGAATTTCTATTATTAGGTTTTTTGAGGAAATCACTCAGTACACTTGCTGTGCTGTACCAGCAATGACCATGGCTCACCCCATTGTTTATGTAATGCCAGCAGTCAGGTAGGGAGTGGCACTGCTTCCATGTGCAAGTCTGTTCCAAGCAAATACCTGAAATCCATGGCATATATTCCTTCTTTGTCCTAAAGGCTAAATATTTACACCATTTTATTTCACATCATGACTTCTCTGACACACAATTAGTGGTGTTTTGCAGCTAAACCTCAGAGGGAAAGAGATTACTGAGCATTTTTGGAAAGGAAGAGACTCAATTTTTTTTTTTTTTAACTCTCTGGCACTTATGCAGCCTAAAAATCTGTCAATGAAAGAACAGAAAGCTGTGAAGGACAGAACCAATGAAAAGGGCATTTGGCAAAGAATGAGATAAGGAAAAGATCTCATGGTGTTTTGTGTTCCCTCTGGTTTTACCTTTTCCCCAGACTTTTCATTTCTGGCTGTGGGAACAAAAAAATCTCGTACATATCAGCTTATGATTAGCACTGTGAGCAAATTTCTGTCTTTATGAAAATGAATTCAGTCATGTGCCCAGTGATCAAATACTTCATCCAAAATTATTTTCCTGCCATATGTGTAAAAAGGGAGGGAATATTATTTTTCCATGTGACAAAAGACCAGTTCTGGAAGTACAATGGTACTGAACTTGACAGACTTATGAACTTTGTGAGAAAAAAAAAATAATAGATCATTTTGGGTTTCACAAAACATAATTATTGGAATAGGTGAAGTCTGAATCCTCACAGAAAACTGTGTGTTCAGAACAAATACCATATTTTTAATATACCAAATATTAAATTTATTATACCATATATACAATATAATTAAATTAAATATACCAAATTTAAATATCAAATACACTGTAACAGTGTAAGACATCTCACTGAACCATCTCTGCAGGCTGACTCAATACCCTCACCAAGACAGTAAATGCCAGCAAAATTCCAAATATAGACCCTGCCAAGGCAAGAAAAAAGATGGGCACAAAAGCCAAATGCAGACACATCAGGACAAATATGACAAACTATTTACATGATTTTTCATCCTAGATTAGAGCTGCACTGTACAATGTAATCCACAGTCTGATACTTGCTTGATTTGGTAGAGAGCTCTGATTCCTGTCTCCCATTCTCCCTTCTTCCTACCTTTTCTGGGGGCAGGGATCTGTCTCCAGCCACTGCTGAGCAGAGCTCTGGTACCAACACCTGACCTAAAAGAGAAAAGGCTTTGTCCATTTTCTTTTTTTTTCTTTCATTTTCTCTCCACTTGCAGCAGCTTTTGGGTAACCTTGCTGCCCCTCAGCCTGCCGGGGGGCACATAGTGGGAAGGAAATCTTCTTTACATGCAATGCTCCACAAGTTTACCAATTATAGTTATTTTCTATTATTGCAAAATATCTGTCAAAAAACGGCACCAACCCTGACTCTTTTTATGAAGAAAGACACATTTTGAACCCTTTTGGTCCCATTTACCATTATTTTTATAGTCTATACTAATTCAGCAACTTTTTAAGAACTGGAGAGATTTAGAAGTTCCTGTAGGAGATGTTCACAGACATCATGCACCACTCTTTTAATGGTATTTCCATGTACCATGACTAAACCCAAGGAAACACATCTATTCCATCAAACTACCATTTAGCCATTCCTTTCCTTAAAACACACCAAGAGTACTGGCTGTGTTCTCTGCCTAGCAGGAGAGGGGACTGCTGGCCATGCTAGCAGTAAAAGAGAGAGAGAACAACTATGTATCTATTAGCTATTTATGAGGAAAAGAAGATAAATTCTGCTGCCACCGTTGTTCTTCATTAACAATTGATGCAGTTTATAGTCATTACTTGTAGCACAAAGGTGATGCTACTTTGGGGATATTTCTATCACACAAGAGTTGCTTTAGTGCTCCTCTAATAACAGGCACACACGAGTCAGCTGTGCCATTTCAGTGTTTATACAAACACTCAATGGCAAGAATAATTAGGAATTTTTAAGATTCAGTTTTCCACTGGCAGACTTGCAAGCTTTTCTCATTTCTATTCTGAGGTGACAGTGCCCTCCTGTGGCACGAGGTATTTTTATTTGCTTTTTCCCCTGTGTACTCCATCTAGAAAGATGAACTGGATAGGGTTTCCCATGTAGAAACATGTCATTTATTTATATACTTGTTTATACAAAATAATTTTGAGAAAAGGTTCCATTTCTACCTATGTTTTCACATGTCTCTTTAAAAAAATATTTTAAAAAGTGCTTGCTCTTCCCTGTATGGTTTCTGTGTAAATTTAGCGGATATAAGCCCATTGGGGATCTGGACAGCTGGTGCATCTCTGTGTCTGTAGGAACCATGTGGTTCTTATTTGCTGCACTAACAAAACTCTGCCTATTACACACCATACAACCTGTAACCTGCATCAATCCTAGTTTTTAATCAAATCTGTCCTTAAGGAGCAAATGATGGCTAGAAATTCTAGGACACTTTGGATAATGCATGACTCTTCTCCTATCTGACTTCTTTTTGGCACTTTAACAAATTCATGTAGTGGAGAAAAGCTTCCAATTTTAAAAGGATGTAAAATAAAGGCACTTGGTAGCTTTTGCTGGCAATTATTGGTTCATTACCAATGTTCTCCTACGTAATTTATTTTCTCCACAGATTTTAAATTTTTTAGCACATTATAAATATTATCAGAATTGCTAAAACAGACATTGATTTTTATACTACTAAATACTGAGAAAAATGTTTAAGGTAACTAAATACTCAAAGAAAATCCTGTTCAGAGCCTGGGATAGAAGACTTGTCATTACTGAGGGAGAAGACCTCCACCATGAAACTCCTGATACCATGGAGTCAGCATGAGGTGATGAGCTCATGTGCTGTAAACTCTCAGCAACACAGAGAAATCCTGGAGATTTTAGGTAGCGGAATATATAAAGTAAAAAACACAGTTTGAGAAGGAGAGAGCCACTTCAACCCTCCATCTGTTTCTGTGGTGGTGTGTGGCTTGGTAAGAAACAGAGAAAAACAGTCTTATAAACTCTCAAAAACCTTATTCATGTGGACATGTCTATGCATTCACTGTTTTCCAAGGCTTTTAAGTTAGCCATGAATGACTTCATGTGAACCCATAACAAGGCCAGCCCTTTGCCTAATCGAATTTCCCTGTTCAAAACTCTACATCCTTAACAGAAATGAAACACTGAATTTCCCCTGTTCAAAAACTATCAGAGAATGAACTGAAGAAACACATACAAGTAACTTGACCATGTGGCCAACATATGATTTTTGAAGCTGTTCTGCAGTTCTTTCAATAATTTGAATCCAGCAGTGTTTTAAACAACAGAAAGAATTTCATAATACTGAGTGTGAGACCATCTCATCTCTAAGTGTTGCTTACCTGAATTATAATTAAGATACCAGTTTCTTGTGATGGTGTTATAAAGCTGTTCTTTTCTCTTGCATTTGCACGAGCTTCCAAATCACTTCTGAGCACAAATTAGAGGCTTTTCCCCCCAGTACCTTACACTTTGCACAGTCACTTAAACAGGCATAAAGAGAGCACTAATGGGTGTAATTCCCCATTGCTTGGCACAGGTGAAAACGACTCTTGAACCAGGAAGCAATGAGGGATCACGCCCACTGTGCTGATTAAATCACTGAAGTACGGTGTGCATTCCCCCTGGCTGTGCTTCCTGGCACCACTAATTCCTTCTATTGAACCTTGGGGACCTAGGGCAGCACACAGGCACAGCTGGTTCCTCAAATCAGGGATTCACTTCCCCTGCTGTCTAACGGAGCCTGAATCCTGGTGTTCAAATCACTGTGTCACAGGCTGGGAGGAAAACTCTAAAGCTCATACAGACTGCTGTGAGCCTGTGTAAATTAGGATGGAACAGCACTGTTAGAAATAAAACCTTTTATTTATTTAAAACGAATAAATATTTTATTTATTTATTTTAAATAAATAAATAAAATATTTATTTAAAATATTTTAAAGGGTTTACTAAGGTCACAAGCACTGAACACTGATGCATGAATCTAATTTTCAAATAATCTCCTACTCTGGAAATGGCTTAAGGTCCATGCACTTCCTCCACGTGCCCCCAGAGAAATATTCAACTTCCCATTCAGTGTGGCAGCACGAAGATGCTGTGTCCCAAGTCAGAACAACACCCTGCACCTCTTGATCTTCCAAACATAATTAGGAGGAGTATGCACTTAGTAGGAAAAAATGATACAAGCATTTATTTATATGGGGGTAAATATGACCTGGATACCATTTTCCTGAGGGGTTGCATTCTGGTTTAAGTATATGTCATTGAAGAAACTGGTTAACTTGCTATTGTATCTTCAGATGAAGAAGATTATGTCTGTCTGTATGCAGATACAAACACGGATAACTACAGAGGAATAGGAGAAATGTGCATATTCAGAGAAAGAGTGAAAGGGTCTAAATATATGAAGGATCAGTTATTATGCTCCTCAGTGTAACAAGATTATATTTTCCATTAAAATTTTTTATTTCTTTAAAAATCTAAAATTATTGATGTGTCTTTTTGTAGACATGTGTAATAGAAATATACCTCAGAATGGATGACAGGAATGTCAGGTCTCTGGTGAAAGGCTAAGTAATGCAAAATCATCTAATTAGGATGCCAAATACTGAGTACTTAAGTATGTTGTCTTACAAAGATACTGCCAGGTTGCTCTATCATTCATTTCTAGAAAATTCCAAAAGTGTATTAGTGCTCCAAACAGCAATCTGGCAGTCTGAGAAGCTTTCTTGCTGCAGCAGACAATATTGGACAAACAAGAGCCAGAGCTTAGGGAAAGAGGATGAAGTAATAATGAAAAGATTATCAATTTGCCAAGTGAGGACTAATAAATGACATTGTGCTGAGGATCAAGTCTGGCCATTTTTTACTAAACTAATGTCTCAGTTTGACAGCTTCATGCAGGCATCACACCAGGAGTGAAAAATCACCTGAGGCACAGAGATAATGTGAAAAAACCCAGAGTATTTAAACTGGTCTCAGCTGAAGAGCTGAGAAGTGCATGAATTGAGTCAGAAAACAACCCAAATCTGGATAGAAACAGGGCCAGGGCAAGATTCCATCATGAAAGGTGTGATTAAAGCAAAATACTGTTAAATCCATGTTCCACAGGGGACTTAATGCCTTTGACGTTTTGGATGTATGTGTTGTGACAACTGAGACCAAGTCCTAAACTTCACATCTTAGGTCTTGCATTATTTCGTATGTTCAGAGTACTTCTGTTAAAAGACCTGTTCTATCATTCCAAGATTACTTAAGTAAACTTGGCAATGCCAGCAAGATCCTTCTCTGGAGCACTCCCCCAGTTAGTCCTGTTTTCCTTATCTCGTTATTGTCACACATTTCCCTGGCTGGCAATTCAGCACATGTGGCTTTTCACTCACCCCCCACCCACCACCCCTCCCCAGCGAGAGGAGAATCAGAAAGAAAAGGTAAAACTCATGGGCTGAGATAGGAACAGCTCAACTATTAAAAGAAAATATTACTATTATTAGAAATATGCAAATAACACTAATTATAACTGCAAAGCTATGGGGAGACAGTGGCAGAGCCCAAGAGAAGCAAACGATGCAGTTGGCCACGACCAAAGACCATGCCCAGCCTGTCCCTGAGCAGTGACTGGCAGCTCCCAGCCCAGTCCCCCTGTTTCTGTACTGGGTAAAACATCCCAGGGTGTGGAATATCCCTTTGGCCAGTTTGGGTCTGATGTCCTAGCTATGCTCCCTCCCAGCTTTTTCTGCAACTACTCCCCTGCAGAGCAGGAGATGCAAAAAGAAGGAAAAGTAAAAGAAAAAAGAAAAGCAGGGAGAATGGTGTTTGATTAGATATGAAATGCTTGCACCTAGAGTGTCTCCTCCAGTTTGTGCAGCAAATGTCCTGTGGACACTGCTGATGCTCTGTGGGAATGAATTGTCCTCTGAAGTGCATCTTTGAGATAACAGAGAATTCAAAGTTCTGTTTAACTGCCAGGTTTAACTGGGCTAAGGCCTTTACAAGTTGGTTTAGGTTTTAAAAGGTCTTATGGATTACATTATGAACAGCAACAATAAAATGAAAATAATGCATACAATATTGCAAAAATATTACTGTAATAGTTTACTGTATAGAAAGCATTCTTTGGGTTAAAGGGAATATCCAGACAAGTCTCATGGAGACTGGGGGATCATGGCCAAAAACTGAACAAAAACAAAGAAGTGTTTGGAAATGGTCTATAAGGTGGAAGGAGTGAGGATCTCTCTCTCTCCACACCTAGATGTGTATTCATGCGTTATCCACAGCACCCTTGGGCTGGGTTTGCACACACAGCTCTTGAACAAGCACAGGTGTGAGGGAGGGCTTGCACTGTGCCTTGCTCTAGGTCATCTCTAGTTAGATCTTTTCCTTCCCAGCACGGGTGCTGAGCTTGGGACTTAACTCTAATACCTGTAGGAAAGTTCTGGCTCATGTACTGGAGTCTGATATTTTCTGTTCCTTTGAATACAAGGCAGGAGGGCTGCAGATGCCAAACAGTTGGGCAAAAAGACCAAGTATAGGACAAAGCATAAGGAGAAAGTTACCTGGGATCTGGTACATTGCTCATCTACTCCAAAAGAGCCCATAGCAGTTGGAACTTCAGTAGAAAGAAACAAGAACAGCAATAAAATATCTAATTTTTAAACTTCAGTTCTGGGGCTTTTGTGCCTTTTGTACTTTTTTATGTTCTCATCTGTTTTTGGGTTTATATTTCATCTCTTTTGGAAACTCTTTGTCCCATTACATTTATATAATAACAGTTAGCACAAAATCCTGCTCTTTAAAAATGTTTGCAGGGAAGCAATACAGCTACTGCTTAAAGTGATCTCTGCCATATCATAGCAGAAAAAAATTGAAATATCAATGCTATTAATAGCATATATGAAGGTGAATGAATAAAAGAATAATTCCAAAAACTGAAAAAAATAATCACTTCTTGGGAAGTTAATATATGATCCAGGGAGATGAAGAATGACTCATACTGTAATTTTATGGCTTCAGCTTTGCAGTGCTGCAGATGAGTGGTGCTTTTTTGATAGGTTGGTTGGACTTTTTTTGGTATATGAGGGACATGCACATATAATGGAAAATTATCTGTGAACTGAGGAAATAATCAGACTGTACTTATTGAAATTGTTTGCTCATATTCCAGTGTACCACCTTATAAACTGCATGTATAAAACTTGGGTGCTTTATGTTTTTGGTTTAATTATATCATAATATAATTAAATTAAAGCCGGTTAATCCCAGGAATATGGACACTCAAATTGAAAAAAAAAAAAGAAACAAAGAAGCACCAGTTGAAAAATATCTCTGAAGTTTCTTTTGTGGTCAGGTTCAAAGGGATTATTCTGGGGGAAATTTAAATTTTAATTATGCCAGAAAAGAGGGAACTCAATGTTAACTAAAGGTACTGATCTAAGCAGAATTTGCATTAGCCATAGAGACTCTTTGATAGTGCTGGAAAACTACCTTACTCTATATTTGCAAATCACATCCTGTTTCCATTAGAGACTTCTCTGGGCTGCATTTCACTGAATTGCAATGAAATCTTTGTAGCCTGGGGTCATGTAGTTCCTTTGCAATCAAGATTTTTTCCCAGGAGTGCTGTAATCTGAAGTGGAGATAAGAACTAGGGGGTTTTTTATTTTAAAAAAAGAACTCACAACCAAAAACAACAGAAAACAAAACAAAAATAACCCCACAAAAACTACCAACCAACCAACCAAACAAAAAAAAAAAAAGCCAACAACAACAACCTACAAATAAAAAACAATAAAAAATAAACCACATCAACAACTGAAGCTTTGTTGTGTCCCTGAACCCAGACAGAATTTATTTAATAATTTGAGAAGGGAAAAGGACCTGAAAAGACAATCACAAACTGATGTGTTTGCATGATGTGTTATGTACACCTGAGTAACTTCTAGCCCAGCTTCTAGCCACTTAGGAAATGTGGGTTCAAATCATTCTAGAGGAGAAAATACAACAGAAGATCTGCAGGCAAATAAAAAAATTAATTATTGACACAGCATAGCCCTGAAGAATAATTAAGAACATGAAGAATTTAGAAAGGACATCTGAAATCATGCAACACTGGAGAGTGGAGCTGGGAGCAGACTCATGGGGACACAGAGGCTGGAGGAAGGCTGGAGCCCCACCACACCCTGGGCTGCTGCAAGCAGATCATCCCAGGCAGGTGTGGTTATGAGGAAGGACTTGGGGAGAAGTCAGGCTATGCAAGGCAGGTTACCCTTGACATCACACAGGAAAGTTACCTGAGTGAGTCTGCATGACTGGTAATCTTCCTGGTGTGGAAAATCCACCAGTTCTTGAGCTACAGCTGTGCTGAAGAAGATGGATGTGTGTATTTGTCATCAGAGTATCTGGTGATTCACTTTCATGTTTATGCACACACTCCCCAGATGTGGAATAGGAAACACCTAGCTCTTCTATACAAATTTTATATTGGTTTTCTAACATATTATTATTTCTTGTTCTGCTTTTGGTTTACAGGAGACTATGTAGTCATGTCTGTCTTCTTCAACCTGAGCAGGAGAATGGGTTATTTCACTATCCAGACCTACATTCCCTGCACACTTATTGTTGTCTTGTCCTGGGTCTCTTTCTGGATTAATAAGGATGCAGTTCCAGCCAGAACATCACTGGGTGAGTTTATCTTTCCTGTTTTCTTCAAGCATTATGGTGTTTAATTGACACCTCTGCAGATCACCAGTTTGTAAATATGAGAACAGACAGCTCCACATGAACTTTCCTCGTTTAAAGGAATGCAGTAATTTCCAAGGAATAATATTGACTAAGCCATATTTGCATCTCTTCCTTTTTTCATTGTCAGATTCTGACTATTGTAGATTGTCAAAAATAAAAGCTTGCACATTTTTTTTTCTGAATACAGCAGGATTTTTTATAAACATCAAGAGGATGGGGACACACAACTGGATTAGAGGCAGAATGCATTAGTTTCACTTGTTCTATTTCCATATCACTGGCAACACAAGTTAAATAATTACCAAGAAAGAATCCACCTTTCTGGCCGTGTGTCCAAGTGGTAACAAGGACAGAATGTACCACCACGACCACTTTAGAGACCAACAATCAAATGTAGACTTCAGGCAAAAAACATCAACTGAATTTGGTGGTATCCAAAACCTGAAATTTTCCCATGAAAATGTGACGTGCAATTAATCAGAATTGGAAATTTCTACACATTTAGCAACTGCTCCACAAATAAACTAAGAGAGACCAAATTAATCTTGCTTGTGCAAAGCAGCTGTAACAGTAAGAAATAACAAAGCAGAAACACTCAGCTAGAGAAACTTTAACACTTTTTCTACTTCTACATTAAATCCACACAAGTGAGAATTATTTCAGTTTTTCCTTCTGCATTTTCATTTCTTCACAGGACCATAGCACAGAGCACTGGAGTGTAAAATAGGGGACACAGTTTTCATTCCAGATTCCCTAGAAAGAACAGAACAATAGAGGACAAGTGGCTTCCATAAGAGAAAGCTTTAAGCATTTTATTGGGTTTTTTACACATCCTCTTCAAAAAAAGTTATAAAATCTGCTTTAGAGAAGTACAAAATTAATAAAGGCATTTGGCTATTATTTTAAATGTACCTTTTACCGGTTAAATTTTACCTGGATGCACAAAACAGACTTGGCCCCTGTTGAGAATTAGCCTATTTGCACCACTAAGAAGGTAACACCAAAGGTGTGAAATTTGCCATAGAAAATGTGGTAGATTTTAACTGTTCTAATGCATTTTTAACATCTTTCACATGACAGTACATGCAATAATGTTCTGAAAGGGAAGGAAAGGTGAGGCCTGTCACAGTACTTCTCTTTTTGCAGATCTTTCTCTTGCTCTGCTTAAGCACTTGAGCATGCAAACCCTAAACCCTCAATTTTCAATAAAAATAAACTCCCCAGAAGTAAGCTACAAAACCAAAACCTTAAATGAAATTTCTTAGAATTCATGTAACCAAAGAATTCTGCAGAGCAGTGACCATGCAAAAATGTTGCATACCCCTGTTAATCCTCTGAGCTGCCACTGAACTGGCATTTCACTGCTAGAATGTGCTACTCAATATCTCTGCAGTGTGTTTGAACTCCAGGCACACTTCAAAACCAATCAGAGAGAGAGAACTGGCAAAATCCGTTTGCTACTTGAAGTAATGTTATTTCTGTTGTTTTCTATCTGTCCACCAGGAATTACAACTGTCCTGACAATGACCACCCTAAGTACAATTGCTCGTAAATCTCTTCCCAAGGTCTCCTATGTGACAGCAATGGATCTTTTTGTGTCAGTCTGCTTTATTTTTGTGTTCTCTGCACTGGTGGAATATGGAACTTTGCATTACTTTGTCAGCAACAGAAAGCCAAGCAAGGATAAAGACAAAAAGAAGAAAAATCCAGTATGTATCTTTTTACCAGCAAGGGCTAAAATTTAATTAGTTTTTCTGAGAGAGCATTTAAATCCCTCTCTATAGCTGTACCTTTTTTTTCATATCTTTCTGTTACATATATACACCCATCCTTCGTGATAATAGGAATGTAAACTGACTTTGAGAATCAAAAGCTCCAATATTACAGTTTTCTGGATGCCAGAGAAACTAAGTTTTTAGGATAAAGATCTTTTTAACCAGTGTTCTGCAAACCCCAACTACCAAAGCCATTATTTATGCTATATATAGATCTCTTTATAGAAAAGATCTCAGTTTCTCTTAGCATTAGCAATGTTCTATGACATTAACTTATGTCCACATTATTGACATGACTATCTTGCTTATCAGGACTACAGTTAGACTTTTATATTCAAACTTTAGTGTTTGCTTTTTCCAGCTTCCCCTTAAACATCTGTTTCATTTCCATCATTTCCTTGAATTATTTTTCTTATGTTTCTTACCTTATTTACCTACTTTGCCTTAGAAAGTGATTTCACAGTAGTTTGTAATGACACTTCTGGATATATTCTATCCTATAGTTAAAATAATGTATATAATAGCAACTATAAAAAAATCCTGGAAATACCCTCAGTAGTGATTTGGGCTTTTGCCCAGACAGGGAAAGAATTTTATCTTATTTTGTCCAGGACAGATTCATCCTTGCCTTTGGCAACTGAGCTGACAAATGTGTTGTCTAGAACACTTAGCCTAATCATCAAAAAACCAAAAAAAACAACAACAAAACCCAAAACACCTCTAATGAAACAAAAAGCCCCCACCCCAAAAAAACCAAACAAAAAACCCCCACAAAATCCTTAAACCAAAAAAAAAAAAAAAAAATGAAGACTGTGAAGGAAAAATGTTTTACATTAATAAAGAGTATTTTAATCTCCATTTCAGGCATCTAACAAAAATAAAAGTAATTTGGATTTGCTCTGCTAAAATATTCAAGGACTTTTGAAGAAACCCTCTTTTAGTTTTAAAATATATCACAAAAATGGATATAGAAAAAATAGCAATTAAGGAACATTTCACTACATACTATTCCTATAACTTCAAGTGTAAAAGCTGCTGAGGTAGATTGTAGAAAACCAAAGAAAAATGATAAAGTGATGTGTCCTGTGTTAGATGGAAATCAAAGTGTCTGTGTCTTATGCAGTCAGGTAAAGGAGAAAAACTAAATGCATCTCAGATTTAATTGTTTCACTTTAAGGTGTCCGTATATGGACAACTAACTTGTTCTTTACATTGCTTATCTGTCAGCATTTGGGAAGAAACAGAACTATAAATGTTTGCCTGAATCCTAATCACAGAGTTTAAAACCTTAAAAGTAGAGTGTTCAGGGCACAGTCTGCAGGTAAAAAGTCTTCTGTCTAAAAAGTGCTTCTATAAACTGGGAATGGTCTCTTTCTACACAGTTCGGCACAAAAGACTAGAATCCCCTCAGGATATGAAAATCTAACAGGAGTTTGATATCTTATGTCTTTGGCCCAGATGTAAATGTGGGGGATTTTATGTTACAGATACTTGTTTCAATTGCTGTAATCCAAATCTATATAGAAATTTAGTTCTTTTTGACTTTACAGTATTTTAGAAACATATTTTTAATTTTCATTATTTTTGTCTCTTTCTTTCCTTTCTTTAATTTAAAACAAAACCCTCTGATTCTCTTTTCTGTCTACAAAATGAAAGCTTCTTCGGATGTTTTCCTTCAAGGTATAATGCTTTTTGGAATGGAAATTCACTGCATGCCACTGCTGAATTTAACTATTAGAGCTTAGATGATAGTGGTGTTTTGTTTGGTCTTTTAGCCAACTACTCAAGTAGAATGGTTACAAATTCCTAAACAATTTGTAGAGTTGATTCAGCAGCCCAAATACCAATGCACTACTGTTCTGAACTTACTTAAGTTCAAGAGTGACCAACATTGTTGGATTGCATGAATTGAGAGAGTTTAATGTTAAAACATTTCTGCTCCTCTTTCTCAATTTGCCATGGGATCCAACAACACCAGCTATCCTAAAAACCTGCAATGCACCCTTTTAGAACTCAGCTCTGACCCTGGATTTTTAACCTTTGTGATTTCACTCCTAATTATAAAACCAAATCTGTTGTGATGTTGGCCTGAAAAAAACTCAATGTCGCCATCAATTACTCAAATGCTGTTTGCTATGGAAAAAGAAAAAAAAAAAGTAAAAGTCAGAGTTTTGAAAGGGTTTAAGATGCATATAGATTTTTAATGTTGTCACTGGATCAACACACTTAGAAAACTAGCAAATATATCTAGCTGTGTTCCACATCTAAACCTTATCTCCATTCAGAAATGCAGAGATTTTAATTAAAAAAAAAAAAAAAAAAAGCACAGGAGGGTATGGGGGGGAAAACCACATGAAATAAATATTGAGTTTACATACTTATGGAATGGTATTGTTGTGTTTCCCTAATAACTATCAGCATGAAATTTCAAAGCCTATCATCCCAGCATTTGCCCAGTGCTCAAATGTATTTTAGATGCTTAACTTGCTCAATCCATTCTAAATATATGTATGTATATATACATGTACAGTTACTATATAAAATTTGGAACATGTTGAACCTTCTAGTTGGTGAACATTAGTAGGTGGTGAGCTGCATATATTCAAATTGGAGAGTCTTATAGAGATTCTCCTAGTCTTATTCAAAAGACCTAGTTTTTGCCTTTTTCCTGTGTATACATATTTGCTTTTTTCTCAACGTAAAGCACCCCTTTTAAAATCCTGCATTTCCAATTGGTTCAGTTCCTTTCACATGCAATAACAAAGTGCCTTCAGATATCAAGCAGCTATGTAAACTATAAAACAAAAATTCAAAATCCCATCAATTACACTCCTGGATGTTTCATTTAGTCTCTCATGTTTACTCAGTTTAGCTTTGAAGCTAATTGCCCATAGCTGTTAGCTTTAGATTGATTTGTGCTGCTTTCCTCTAAAGGGTACAATGCAACTGATTTTATTTAATCAGTTCAAGGTAATTAGAACACCTCAGCAACTTCCCATGTACCCCAAGCAGAACCATCATGCACATGCTTGACCATCATCCCCCAGCTGGTCTGGTGATAATAACAAAGTTTCTCCCTCTACCATCTCTTTCTTTCTTTTGCTGCTCCACCTTAGGCACCAACCATTGACATCCGCCCCCGCTCGGCCACTATCCAAATGAACAATGCCACACACCTCCAAGAAAGGGATGAGGAGTATGGGTACGAGTGTCTGGATGGCAAGGACTGTGCCAGTTTCTTTTGCTGCTTCGAGGATTGCCGGACGGGAGCGTGGCGGCACGGCAGGATACACATCCGCATCGCCAAAATGGACTCCTACGCCCGCATCTTCTTCCCGACTGCCTTCTGCCTCTTCAACCTGGTCTACTGGGTGTCATACCTGTACCTTTGAGGGCGGTAGGGAGTCAGTGATATCAGCCTTACTCGCTGGATTTCTTAGAGAGATGGTTTCCTAAACCCACTTGAAGTATTTACGACGCGCTTTATTAGTGGTCTTTAGTGCCATAATCCCGTAAATATAGTCACGTCATCTGTCCAAAAATTGCCATCAGGTTGTTGTGAATTACATGTCAGTTCCACATGCCAAAATAATTTAAAAATTGAATCATGTCCATAGGTAATATACACCTATACCTGCTGGAATGGAAAGAAACAGGGCAGCCAGGGCAGGGGGAGCACAGCAACATCACTTGATAGTTGATACTGTGATTCCAAACAGGAGTGAGAGAGAGGAGAATTCCCAGGTAAAGTGCTGTACAGTTTGTTAACATTGGCTATAATTATGCTATAGCTTTATTCTCTGTGGGCTTTTCTTTTTGGAAGAGTCATCTCTCACTTTGAATAGGTATTATTAAGCTAGGAAAATTAAGTTCTACTCCCACCAAGACGAACACAGACCTTTCCCTTTGCCATCCCTTTAAGAGCACATGTACAATGCTGTAAATACTTCAATAACTTATAGTACATAAAGTCTAGTGCATGCATCTTTTGGGGGCCAAAATAAATGAAAAAAAGGTACCATAAAAGTTCTGTCTTTTATTTTGTGTCTCTGGATGTGCTATTGTAATTGAAATGTGGACAAACCTAATTTTCTTTTTTCTTGAAAAATTGCCCCTCTCCCTCATGCATGGAAGATCCAAGCAGACAGCACTGTCATGCAAGATATTAGAGAAGCCTTAAGGATTCAACTAAATAACATATAGACAAATCTGTATGGCCAATATAATAGCTCATAAAGTGTAATGTATGTGTCCTCTGCAGTTGTAGCCTTCATCTCCCATTGATAATGTTGCTATATTTCAACTGAATCTCCAGTAATTATACACTGCAAGATCAGCTTCTGAATTTAATCCGTGTGCTTCTATTGTTCTTTTCCCATGTTGAGCTCCACTATTTTTTCCTTACACAAGTGTTTGTGGAGGTCTTTTATTCCTTAATCCAGTGCAGGAAATAGCTTTTATTCTAGGTGTTATTTTTACATAACAGCTTCAAGTTAATTTTGAAACGTTAGTCCTCCTATTGTATATATACACACACAGTTCTCTGCCCATCCATGTCCTTGATCAGCAATAGTTGTTGTCAGTGCTGCTTTCACTCACTGAGTACCTTTACTAAAACAAACCTTTACCATGGCTAGCACAGAGTTTATAGATAGCCTTGAAAATAAAAGGGAATAGAGGGTGTCTTGGCTACTAAATCACATGTATGCAGTTATGTATGTATTTAAAACCTTCAACCCACCTGGGTGAATCCTGAAAACCACTGGTTTTCAGAACCTGTATGATGCTCAATTATGCAACCTTAAGCACATGTAAATATGACTGATGGTTTGTTTTTTGTTTTTTTTTTAATTGTCAAAGATGCAAAATGCCACCTCCAGAAAAGTGGGCTTGCAGCCTGAAAAGGGAGACCTATAACTTATCACTACAGGATTATTCTTAATTGAAAAGGAGGAAAGGAAAGTTTTCCGATGTTTGTATAGTTTTGGAAATAAAACTGTATAAAAAAGGAATATCTCTTGATCATCAATTGCTCCTAGTCCAATGTATTTGAAAACATTTTAATAAAGGAATTGCACACACCTGTGGACTTTTTCAATAAAACTGCTGCACTCAATTCCAGTTTTTCTGTGATGAGTTTGTTAAAAGCATGCTTTGAGAACTAGCCTGCTTGACCAGTTGGATTCATCAGCTGCCTAAATATAAGTGATTATAATCCTTATAACCCTCTGCATTGTCTCATTTTGTAGTCAAATGGCTACATGGTAATATAGGAGAGAAACTGAGGCTTGGATATGACACAGAGGCTGAACTCAATATTAAGCTGATCTGCTCCATCCAGGCTGCAGCTGAGAACTGAAATAGACAAGCAAGCAAAAGAATTTGTACAATGATGGACTAAAGTGGCAGATCAGAAGGCAAATTAGAGGCAAAATGATCTACAGAAAATAATTTTCGAGGCTAAAATAATGATGGTTGCAATGTCTGAACTTTTAGTAGAGTATCTTTGGGATTCAGGTTTCATCTACATGCATGAATGATCAGATTTTAGTGATGCCATTCTAGAAAGTTAATGTTATTTGGAAATTAATAGCTACAAGATGAGGTCTTCATGAAAATTAAAGTCTGTTCTGCTTCTGCAGTTGAGGGACTAAAGCCTGTTATTTTAAACTAAGGGATCATCCAAGGCAGAACCAAGTAGTAAGAGTGAAGAAAAGAAGTAAAATATGAAGAATTCATCTAAATGTAACCTAATTACAGCCCAGTGGACAACATAACACTTTAAAAAGCAAGTGTTGTCTTTCAAACAAAATTTCAGTCGCTTTGCTGAGAACTTAATTAAATCTTATTAAAAGCTTCACAGATAAATCAGTTTATTTTACCCATGGGAGACCTATTGTTCCATTTATAAAAACTAAAAGCCAGGGCACTTTCCCCTCCTTATTTAGAAGGATTTTGTAGATGAAAAGATTTAGGCTTCCTGCTTACACATTACTGTGGGGCTTTTGTTTTTAAAGTCAAGATTTGCAATGAAAACATACCTGTTGAATATGTAAAAGAAAGCTCATGACCTTTAAAAGATCTTGAATAGCAGACATGAACTAAAAGCTTGCTTACAAGTCAGCAAACACATTTGAATAATTCATTCCAGAATGTCAAATTACTTCACAAAAACATATTAAAAAAGGTTGTCTTTCTTGAGGGAAAAATACCCACACCACAGTATGCTAGACTGGATAAGACATTCTCATTTGGATTCACATAAAATTCATATTGATTATCAAAATGAGAAAAGGGAAAACAAGAAATAAGAAAACATTAATATAGCTTTAATTCAGCCAGTATGAAAAACATTAGAAATATTGATCTTTCCACCAGAATCATGTTTTTTAATAATGGCATATTGAAATCTGTATCTGATGAGATTTAATCTGCCATCACTCTTTAGAATTTTCAAGTGTATGCTATAAGCCTAACCACAGATTCAGTTATTTTGCTGCAAGAGCCCTAATCATTATTTACCCATAGGAAAAAAAGGAACAAAACCCAAAAACCCACATAAACACCACCAACCTTCCCCAAAAATGCTCCAAATCAAGACTTCTCATTTCATTGCTAAAATGAGACACAAGTACAGAGACATCTACCCAGCTAATATATTTACAAGATGTCTATAAAAATAACAACTCAGGCTATAAACTGCTTGAAAGTCAGACAGACCTGCTAGAGAGGATTTGGCATAGCTGGAGACTTTGCTGTATTAAAGAACAAAAAAAACCCCAAACATGTAAATTTACCAAGCTTTTACTAAGATTAAAAAAAAATAAAAGTTCAAAAAGTCTTCATGTTTGTATTGACAAAACAATGCATATCCATAAACTCTCAGAATTCATTTCAATGCTTCCATTAGGACAAGGAGGGAAAGACTAGACAGATAGTTTTCAGCACTGCTACAATCTCACAAACCTATTCTGATTTCAAAAGCTTTTCTGCTTCTCATTCTTGTTCTGCTTAGATCACAACTCTTTAATCTGCTGCCACAGTGAGATTTCTTATAGAAGAGAGCACTTTCCTTGTGCTCTTTCCAATTCCTTTGCCCTCAGTTACATTCACCTGAATTTGACAGCTTCCTGCTGATTTAGCAGTCCTGGATCTTTCTTGCACAAATGCTTCTGTCCCAAAAATCACCATCCCACAGTTTCACCTAAATTGGTGATTCCATTTCAGCCCGGAAAAATTATTGCAATTTGAAAACTATTGCTTCTAAAGAAGCTGTAAGTGAAATCACAGAGTTAATGGACTTGATATCAGGATAAAAAAAAGAGGTAAGACAGGGCAATTGTTAACTTCAAGCTCACCTTTATTTTACTTGCTTTCAGAAGAGCTGATGCCAGCTCTTGTTGAGGCCCATCCCTCTATGCTGAACTGCTCAGAGTGCCCACACTGGCACAATTTGCAGACCCTGACAACATCCAGGTGTGGCATAAATCTCACCCAAACCATCCCCTCCCCATAAGGAGCTGTCCTGCTGGCCTCAAGCACCTGAGGATTCTGCCTACAGCTGCTGAAGCTCCTCGAGTATTTCTGGAAAGCAAAGACAATGGTCATGCCAAAACAGAGGTCATTAATTCTTTCGAACCTCAGGTAAGACTTCCTTACATTTCTGGCTGGTTCCACTAGCTTTGCCAGTTTCTTAGGAGTCTTCAGCAGTTCTGTTGGAGAATTATACACTGGACAATCTACTCTGGATGGTCCTTGGGAGATTCTCAGCCTCAGAATCACAGGTAGAGACAATGTGGGCGGGACAGAAGGTAGTTTATTATATGTTATGTTTGAATGAAGATAAAACATTTGTTCTGCAGCTCAAATATTTGGCATCCAGAAGAAACAAGTCTAAAAAATGAAAACACTCCACAAAATGAAATTGCAGCAAAACCCACTTAAGAAGCAGTCGTGTAGTTATAAAAGGGTTTTTCCCCCCTTTTATTTCTACAGATTGTTTTGTAAATATACCACAGCAAAAAGAAAAGAAAAAAAAAAAACAAAACCACAACCAAGATTTATGAAAACAATCTACAAATAAATTTAAGTACACCTCTAATTGTGATTTGTTGAAATAATTTGTTTACTTCTGAATTTACTGTAGAAACATCCTAAATCAGGTTTTGTTACAAAGGGGAATGAGCACCAGAGGGTGTGACTGTGTTTGCTCTGCTCCCCTCCAGGTCCTACAGAGCATTTGTGCAGACAGGTCCAAAACACCTCATGGGTGGACCTGGTGACAATGTCACACGAGAAACACATTAGCTCAAGCTACAAACCTATCAAAACTCTGTAAAGCACAAAGCAAAATTATGCTAGAAAAATCACCTTGAAAACTCTCAGTACACTCGAAGGGATTTGTTTCAAACTACTCTGCGTGATCTGCCTTAACTGATGAAAACTTCCTACATTTGAAGCGTCGTCTCATTCTAGTACATTTGTCTGTGCTTTAAAAAAATAACATTTTTAGGCACTGGGAACCTTTTCTGTCCTTTGGAGCACTCACTTTCAGAAAGAGGTAGGGCAGTTCCTCCTTCCAGCTGTTGACCTCATACCCAGCACTTGCGTGCAAAGACACAAACCTGAGTCCCAAATACATCTGAAAGTAGGTCTGAACAGAACTCAAAAAATGGAGATTCTTTTTTTAACCAAAATCATGGCCTTCTTCCAAAACCCTCTAAAGAGCCTTCCCACCTGCCCATGAAGGAATTGGTGTGCTAGAGCCAGGTCTAGCTGGCAGGTCCTCCCCACTGCCTGCCTGAGTTATAACCCAAGCACTCCTGGCACATCCTCCCTCATCTCTTCTGGCCAGTGTTCTAAACCAGTGCACTAACACAATGTGGAAAAGGCAACATGATCTGAAATGTTCAGCATCAATGATAAATAGGAAAATTTATTAGTTATTCGGTGTTATTATTTTCTAATAGTTAACCACAAAGTGATGTTTCTCCATATAATTTTTAAGAACCATAAGTTTTTGTTCTTTTCTCTACATCACTTCTGACGTTTTTTTTTAGCATTGGTATCAGCAGTTGGGACAAAATATTACCCAAGAGTAAATGATACATCTCTTCTGTAATTGCATAACTTAGAGCAATTGAGAAGTGAACAGAACTAAAGGATGCCTGCCTGGTAAAGCAGTGAAGTGGTTGGCTCTGTTCAAAATCTCTGAAATTTGAAAATAATCTGATCCACTTTTTTTCCCCCCTCTGTTGGCGATTTTATGCTTTACAGGGAATTAAAAGATAAAACAGGTAATTTAAGAGTAAAATCCATCCCAGACCTGAAATAAGATTTGCTATGGTAATATTTCCTAGGGGATAAGCTGAATACAAGCTCATTGCATGAACATGCATTTTTAGTCTCCAGAGGATGTTTTTCCTACCTGTACAGAGGGGAAGAGCCAATAATGCTGAGTTAATGCAGACACACGGGTTTTGATTATGCAAACAGGCTGGAGTTCACACCCCAGGTACATCTGAGATAATTGTAAAAATTCTTCTGGGGATTTTTGCCAAATAAATGCTAAGTACACTGATATTGCTCCTTCTACCTTCCCTCCCACTCTCCCTGGCATCCAGGCACAGAAGAAATGAGATCTCAGTGCTCTTGAATTCGTACATTGTGGAAAGGAAAAGTACAATGGGAGAAGATGCTCCTTTTCAAAGATGCCCTTATTTTACCCTGTCACCCAAAAAAACCCCCATAGCACTAAAAACTAGCATTTGGGAGGAAGTTTTTTTTTAAAAAAACCCGTCTAAATTAATTTTAAAATAAACTTTTCTTGGTAAAGAAAGAGACAAGTATTGACAGCTTATTTTCTGTTCTCTATCTGTCTTTCTGTTCTCTATCTATCTCTATCTTTCTAAAGCTCAGAAAAATTCAGACTATAGTAGTTTAGTAAATTAGTGTTGGTAGACTAAGACCATCATGACCATTCTTGCAAGAAGTACTACCAGACCTCTACATCATTTTGATTACTAGTGCAATTAAATAATTCTATCCTATCTGAACCACTTATCACAGTTTCAATAAATGGTTTGACATCCTGATGTTGCCTAGAAAATGTATTCAATGCACATTTTGAAACAGAAAAGGAAAGTACCACTTTCTCAGGTTTAGTAATAAAAATCTTACTAGCTTGAAAAGTTCTGTTTAATTCATAGGTAGCAGGCAAAATATTAATCAGAATGCTAATAAAAATCATTCATGCCACAGTAGAACAGAACACATTTTATTCTAAACAGCAACAGTGTCTAAAGATGTTCTGCAATTACCACCAGTTAAGAGGAGCATGCTTTTCAAAGACTTGAAATACGAAAGGAGTACTTTATTTATTAAGAAAAAGAATAAAATAATTACATAGGAAATGAAAGTAAAAAGAAAGCAGTCAAAAGAACTATATCCCTGAAAATACGGTAAAATAACGGAAACCATAAATTAAAAGCTCATCAAGTACATTTTAAGAATTAACATACTTAAAGTTTGCACATTTCTTTTCCAGTAATTTGGAATACATTATTATTCAAAAATCAGAACCATTAGATAGTTATGTCACAACTAGCAATGAATACATCCCCACCTGAAAATAAAGTTACTGTATGTAATTAGCTCTGTAGATCTGCATTTTTACTTCATTTCCTCTCTTTCAACACAAGATACCAATTTTCTTTCAAAAGCCTTCTTTTCAACCCTTTTTTTTTTTTTTATGTAAATTCATGTCACCTGTCCTTAGTATATTTAGACAATCAAAACCTAAGGAGAGAAGTTAGGTCACCAAAAAAAAGTAACTTGGCAAGTTACCACTTAATCATCTTATGGGATCTTCAGAATTCATATCCTCTGTTTTGCTCCAGGTCTTATACAGAGAAAAAGCTGACATTTCATTGGTGTATGCTGTAAAACTCAGGGGAAATGGCCTTTAAAGTGACACAGGACAGAGCTGCTTCCTGTGACACGTCCATGCTGGTGAGGAACCTTCAATCCCACACACCCACCTTGTGAGGTGGAGGAACCAAAGAGGGAGCAAAGAAATCCCTGCTGGGATCTCCCACACAACTGCAGAACAACGTTCCAACCTGTGCTAGGAAAAACACCCCCCAAACTGCAGAGGCATCTCTTAGGTGTGACTTGTCACACATTTTGTCTGGGATTTTGCTGATTCCACCCAAATTCACAGAAATGTATAGATGGCAACAGAGATTCACAGATTAGCACAAAAAAAAAGGTAGATGTAGGAGACAGGTACAAGGTTATTCACAAGATAATGAACATTTTTTCATCAGATTGTTGGACAAGTGCACACAGAATTTAAAAAAGTTATCACTTCAGTGATACATCATCTCTTTGCAACACTTTTTTACATAAAGCTAAATATTAAGGTGCTAAAGAGTCAATAACATTCATTACTGTGTATCTCACTCACACCTTTAATATGTTTGCTCTACCACTAAATGTTTAAGGTACTAGCTGGGGATACCATCTCCTTACCACAGGAAATCTTTGGTTTAACCATACTACATATGTTACAGTAAATATTGAAAACAAGAAAGTGGACCATTCTATGCTATTCATAAACCTTACCCAAATATTCTTTGTGAAATATCATTCTGCCTGGAGAGTAGGTGAAGTGTTGCTCTGCATTTTCAAGCTGTCTAGCAAACTGCCCAACCCCATTAAGGAGGGAAGCACTGTGAATGTCACCTCTAGACAGAAGTGGACCCATTTGTCTCAAGGGGTTTTTGGTTTGGGTGTTTTTGTAGGTTGGGGGATGACATATAAGGATATACTGCATTATTCCTTCTATTTTGAATCTAAAATGTCCCTTTACCTCAAGTTAGCAAAGCCTATAGCAATCTATAGCCAACATCCAGGCTCTTTCAGCTTATTTATTAACCTCATGAAATTAATCACCTTAGTCCATCACCAGCAGCAGGCAAATATGAGCTCACATGTCAGAACAGGACATTCATGGGCAGTGAAAATCCCAGGATTTAGTCTCTCTGTCCCCATACTGAGTCCCTAATCGTTGACTAATAATGTTACATAAAATTAAGATTTTCCAGTTTCAAGAAACCAGAATCCTCCTCTAGGTGATCACCCTACAATTGTACCTCATATTAACTCAGGCAGGCAGTCTTGGAAGAAATTCCATTTGCTACCATAGAAACCAAGGAGGTGGACTCTACATCCATCCCTTGAGTTTAATCCATTTAAGACTGAAATACATATTTGGAGGCAATGAGGAACAGAAAATGTATTTCTGAAAGCTGTCTTTGAAGAAGAATAAAAGGAAGAAATGAATGTAAATCCACAGGATGATTTCTGCATTGTCTAGGGCAAAATGACAAAAGTCCCAGGGAGGCACAGACTGCAGCAATCCTGGACACCTGCACAGAACCTTCCACCTATAGTGCTCTGTAATCTCCATGATCTGCAAGCAAAACCAGGATAAATTGGCTCACACTGCCAAGCAATTATTTCTACCAAGAACTTTTCTGATGATACTGCTGGTGGGAGAAGTGGTAAATGCAAGGGCCATTTGTTCAAGTCTCTTCTCACTTTTTTTTCAGTTGATTCTTTTCCTCCTTGACCTATTTTACAGACTCTGGAAAAAAGTGAGAAAACACCTAAAGACACAATTCACCTGTCCTGTAAATATTAAAATTATAAGCAAAGGACATCAAATGGCTCGCAAGGAGCCATTTAAGGCTTCTTAATGTGCAATTAAAAAACAACTTTCTAGTTTCACTAATAGCAGAAAGAAAATGTTTTGCTTGCCAAACCACCACAAATTAATTTATTTCGTTTGTGCAGAAATCTTTGCTTGACTAATACTGTAAGTCTAAAAGACTCACTATGATATAAGGGGTCACACAGCTGCCCAGTGCACAAAATTTAGGTTAAAATAAAACAAGGCATGTTACTCTCAGGTGAAAAGGAACCTGATTTCATGAGGAGATGAACAGGATAAAAGATGAGATATAAACCCACAATGACTAAATGTAAACATCAAAATATCTTGTCTTTATGTCAGATGTGTAAAAAGTAATAGCTTCCAATAAGAGTGTTTTAAAATGTTGATGTGCATTTCAAACTCCAAGCTGCCCTTGAAATATCCATTGCTGTCTGTGCAGCACCAAAAAGATGAATATTCATTTCTGCTTGTAGTGCAGAGTTAGCAATACACTGAAATATAAACACACCCCCAACACTGGAATTTGCTGAACGTTTGTACTATGCAAATTTCATCTTGTTAATAGGTGCATTGTTTGGTACATTGAATTTCTCTGGTATGTGTTCCTTCTTCAGCATCAGGAGGGTGATAGAGACACACTGAACACACTCAGTCTGACTTCCCACAGGGATTAGGCACATGCACAACTGCATCCCTGAACTGCAGACCTGAATTTCAGATTACAGCAAAGTTTAGAGTTCCACTGCAAAAGACAACATTTTCGATACTATGACATCTAAATAGACAGAGGACTGCTATCCTAACAGAGAAAAGGAAAAAAAAATAAAAATGCAGGCAATGTGAAGTCTAAACTGACACCCGTACAAAGTTTATATCAAAAGATGTAAACTGAACTAGAATCCTTTGAGACCCAATCTATGCCTTAATCACAAATCTGTCCTTTCTATGCCATAAAATGGAAAATCTCCCCACCTACCTGTCAGCCAGTGACAGCATTATAAGAGGATTAAAGATGAAAGGTTTACAGAGTTTTTTAAACTGCAGATCTTAGAAGTTCTTTGCTTTCTCTCTCATGAAGGTTTTATATTTGTTCTCACTTTGTATTTCAGTTTTCCTAATCTAAAATGAAAGCCATTGAGACTGAAATGTATGTTTTGCTCTTTATGCACTGAAAACACAGCAAAGCAAGCTGTCAGTGAAAATGCAACTGTGAACAACAACAAACTGCTTAGAGCAAAGAGAAGGTGAAAAGGATTCTTGCATAAGGAACAGAAATAATTAAAAAGAGCAAAACCAGTATGCAACCAAGCAAGCAAAGCAGCCTGTTATGCAAACACAGAAATTTTCAGTTTAATTAAAAATACGTGAAAAATCTCACTATTCCTCACAGTGGACCAGTAAATATTTTCTGCAAATGCTCTGGAATAAATGGGTTTTTTTCAACAAATTCTGAAGCCCTTGTGATTTTCCCTTGGACTACTCATAGAAAAAAGAATGACAAAGTGCAATTCCTAAAGTTATTCACAGTTATATCAGCTAGGCAAGTTAATTTGCTTTTTCTTAAAGTCACACAGAACTCCAACAAACTTTGCAGGAGGGGAGAAGAGGTGTTTTGTTGTGGATAAAAGTGCATCAGGACTCGGGTGTCTGAACGTGCAAACCTGCAGAGGAAGTACCTGTAATGGCAATGTGGTGCAGAGCCTTGCACCCCAACTGATGCACTCACAAACTGGGAGCCTCTCCCACATCTCTCAGACCCCACAGAGGTCTGTCACAGCATGGAAACCCCAAGGGTCCCCACTTCCACCAGCACCAAAGCCGCTGCCAGTGCACTGCAGCCCTGCCTGCCCCCCAGGCCAGAACAGAACCAGAACAGTGTCTCACTACCAGTGGAAGTCAGACCAGGTTATATCATGTACAGCAGTCAAAAACCCCGGCCTGTTTGCTCCTCAAAATCCCTTTGAAACTTGGAAGATGCAGCAGAACATTGGTGTTTGTGTGCTCTGGCCACACAATCTAAAAGGTGAGCTTTTGCAAGCCAACATTGTCTGTCTGCAGTGAATTTCATGGATTGGTTCCCCAGCTCTGGGTCTTGTAGGTTGTTTCTTCACTTTAAAACAAAACTCAAGTTCTAGACCACCAGTAAGTGTGACTATTAAACATTTTGTATACATGTTTTTATCTGTTCTGAAGCACTACAACACTAAAAAACGCCCAAATCCAGAAGTACATTTCAATTTTCCTCTGAAAAAAACTTTGTAATATTTCATTTTAGAGCTGATGATGTTTTTCTATTTTCGCTTCATTTTTAGTTCCCTTAAGACAGAAAAATAGGACATAATTTTCTTTCTTTTGAAAAAAATTATCTCAAATTTATTCGTGAATTAATTTAGGAAAAGCATCTGATCTCATTTGTGGGCTTTCTGTAATCCATTATCCTCCTAGAGTCTCCTGATTATGAATTAATTGGGAAAAATGGAATATCAGGGCCTGGTTTAGAGTGGAGAAGTTCAAGACATAGATCTACTGAGAATTCATAATTCATAGCTTGATAGCATTGACTTACACTAAGATCATAAAGTTATTCAAGGATTACACTCATCAGTGGGGAAAAGTTTATCCTGGGAAAATCTGCATTCTGGCTCTTTCTGCAAATTGCTTGTTCCCACTGCAGAGACTTTTCAGGTGTTTATGAAACACCTGGTGGTCTGGGAATAGCCAGTTTGGTCTTCTCTCTCCAAAAGAGTGTCATATTATGAAATTAAATACAATCAAATATGAATATTATTATTCTCTTCTCCATTTTCAAGCCAAAAATTATGTTTAAAAGGGTTTTAACAATTTCCTCTCCTTGATTCATACAGTGTTTTGCTGACACAAGATGCCTCTATAATATTATCTCTGCCTGACCAAAGTTGCCTCACACAGTGGGAATATTTCAAATTTTCACTGGAAAATTAAAAACAAAATATAGGTCTAGCTGAATCGTAGAGTCTGACTCCTGAATGCCTGAAAGATAATGCAGGGAGATCCTTGGTGAATGCTGCTGCAGGCAGCAGCTTTATTTGAATTTGCAGTGAGGCTAAATCAGCACCATCATTAGAAAAAGTAGGACTCCAAAGCATAAGACATTTAATTAACGTTTCGCTCCAAATAACTGATCTTCCACACCAGGGTTCACCTAAGCTGCTCCTCCAGAAATTGGCACTGCCACCATCTGCTCTGTGGATGAACAGCAAACTCCACAGCCCTCACCTTTGGGGAGCAAGGAGTTCAGACACTCGCAGGAAAGTGGTTTTCAGAAAGCTTTGCACTCTGGCTGTAATCCAGGGAAATGGCCCTTTGTAATTAGCTGTGCATGAATCCATTAGAGAGGGACTGAAAATCACAGGTTCCTGGGCTGTCAGTGACCTGGAAAAGGCAGGAGAGTATTGACAGCTCTGCTGGTCCTGCCTGCAACTTGCACTGCAGAACAGACCACAGCCAGAGAGATCAGTCACTGCAATATTCCTCAGAGGCAAAACTGAAATTCTTTCTGCAACCAAAAGACCAAGACAACAAAGTTCAAGTTATCTAATTTTGTCTTAAATTTTTTTTCATAGCTTCTGAGCATCACAGTTTCTATTGCCTTCAGATTTGAAATTCAGGTCATTAGAAGTGACCAAAACCAGTTTTGGGCCTAGTTCCCAGTACCAGTTAGGTATTAAATATTATTACTGAGGCAGGACAGAAGAAAGGCACCAGCTGGAGAAATTTTGGCTAATCAACACTGCCAAATAAACCCAAGTTACCTTGGCAAGTTACCTAAAATACTCTTAAGATGTAATGGATATGGTTAAAAAAAAAAATTGTATTAAAAGAATAAGGCGTGATTTTGGGGAGAAAAGAAGGAATGAGGATATTTAATGAAAAAAGTTTTTAAATGCCAGAAGACTGGGTTGAAATTGTGTTGCCTAAAGTACAATGCCCTTAAAACATCAGCACAAACAAACTAAACACTACACACTGCTGACAAAAAAGGGCTTGTAGATCTAAATGGAAGCTGAAAAAAACCATACTGGACCAGCAAAGAGAGTTTCCTGTTTGCTTCTCCAGAGTCAGAAAAACTACAAGAAACACATCAAGTCAATTTTCTAACTCGTTTTTCAGACTCTCCAGAGCTAGCACAAGCAAATGAAACAGATTTAAAAGCAGGTCATGTGGAGTACACAATTCCTAAAGCTTGACTTTGAGGAGGGAGGCATATTTAGATGTCTTCCTCACTGCATTGCTGTAGTTGGAGTATTTTCCTTTCAAGCATTACTCCTTATTTCTGCTTGCATAGACAAAAATGTTGTGACATTACTCGAAAAATTACACTAAATTCAACTCAACCAAACCTCTGATTATTTTACTAGAGCTACCTTCTCAAAAAGTACAGTTTCCTACTCCAGACCTCTTCCTACTTGTTTCCTTGCCCACTTATATCTGCTCTGGTTTTTAAGTTTCCTAAGAAAACAAGAAAAAAATCTGCCACTCTTCCAAATCCAACCCTTCATCCTTAATTACTTTTCCTGACACATGAAAAGATTTTGTTATCTTGAAGGTGACAAACTATACAACCCAATCCAATTCTCAAAAGTATTTTTTAAGAGAGCCATTTAAACCAGAAATAAATAAAGTAGCAGCTGCTGTGTAGGAGGAATGGTTGACAGGAGATATCTGAATGGTTGACTGAAACCCCTCTAAGTGAAACATTCAGTGAAGTGATACCAGAATTCTAGAAAGAGGTGTCCATTCTCAAATATTTGTTTGGACATTATCCTATGGGCTAGTCCTAAGGGACTCTCATTCCCTTCTATGTTTGCCAGGTTCCTGTTCCTCTGTGTGCCCAGACCTATTTTTCAAGCCCCTTGTCAGGGATTTAGGTCCTTTGATGTGCCTGGCTTGTTTTCAGTCCAGACAACTCAGAAAGGCATTTTCCCAAGCTGTTCCACTTCATTACTGCACAAGAGAGCTCTCTGCCAGGGCACTCACACATCTCCCACCTCTTGCCAAGGTGACTGCAGCTGGCACAGGGACAGACAGACAGACAGGGCCAGCTGCCACTGCAGAGCAGTTGTGTCTGCACTGACTGGAAATACACAGATCAGTATGAAAGCCTAAGCACCTTTTTCCCCATTGTCTCAAATATCACTATCCATTTCATAGAAAGAGGCTGTTGGGGAATGCCATTTGTCTCTTTTCAAACCATCTACATCTTCATACAATACAGAAGCTGTTCAACAGCAGGCATTTGAAAACTTCACTGTTTGAACAAACACTTATTTCCATAACTCTTTTTCTAAAGTTATAGTTTGATATTAGAGCACTTCTACTGACAGACACCAAGCCTCTATTGGCTTTAAACTTAAACAGAAATATGTCTCTGTTCACAAACAGAAAAAGCATTTCATTGCTGAGATTAAGCATAAAGCAGAGCAAAGTAGAAAATGTTCCAGTGTCTTTCCTCTCTGTTCAGGGGCTGACCAAAACAAAGACAACAATGAATAAATCAATGTTAGAGTCATAAAAAAATAAAATTAAATAAAAGTTAGGGAAGAAGGTATTCCTTGAAGTTAAATGGTCTATTCTCCTGCCTCAAAGCAGGTTCAGATATGCCCAGCTACATACTCCCATAAATTTTTGATCTAATTTTTCCTGAAGTTTGGCAGTGATGCAGAATCTGCATCCATTGATGCAGAGCTGTTTTGAACAATATAGTCAGTTACTTTTTCCTCTTTTCATTCTCAGGCTGCCTGTAGTTCCCTTTATCAGCTAAAATGTTCAATCCTATCCCTTAGCATCCAAATCTGAATCCATGAATATAATTTGGAGAAGTTATCACAAGTGTTTCATGTTCAAAATATGTATGAGGTGTTAATAAACTAAGTGATGTAATGTAATTATTTTAAATTTCTGATTAGGTGATTCATATAAATAACCAATACTGCTTCAAGTGAGAGCATTCTCTTTGCTGCAAATTACATTTCAATTGCAAATGCATTTCTGTGGACTTTGGCTTAGCCTTTCAATCTAACAAGAACACAGTAAGTTTCTTACCTTGAATATTAGAGAAAAGTCAACAGAAAAAAAGAAACAGCATGTAAAAAATTTAAATATGAAAAAGTATTTCTGGGTTTGTTTCTCTTTCAAGGTAAGTTTTCAGTTATTCAAGAATACAAAATGGCTAAAATCCAATGATTTGTTGTTTAATATTTATTTAGCTTACTGACAGGGCTAAGGTGTCTTACTCAGTTCTTCCTTCCCACCCCTGCTCTCCTACCTTCAGCTTAAAGATAAAAACAAATTTTCCAGTTGGTTTTCATCTCCAAATATTGCACTACTATGGAGGTTCCTAACCTGGGTATTTGAAGAATTTGAGGAAATTACTTCATGAGGGCCTATTAAAAAAAAAAAAAAATCTGTCTTTTCTATAAATCAACATAATGAAATAAAACAAAATTAAGCATCTACAATATACAACACTGTCACTGGAATAAATCCAAGTAGAAAAAGTAGGGGAAAAATTAAAAAATGGGAGCTTCCTGGAAAGTTAACTTTTCTGCTAGTGCAACTATTCCAGTTAAGAACATATTTTTTATTTTTTCCTGATTGATATAATAACAGCAGTATAATCCCTAATTCCAGATAGACTTGCATAATTATAACATCTAAGATGATTTATTCCTCTTCCTCCTGTTATTCACAGCTGCTGGGCTTTGTGCTTTTGCTGTAGTGAAAAAGTTTCTCACCAAAACATCTGACTTGTGTGTGTTCCCTTGCCTTTGGATGCTCTCAGATCTGATTTCTACCTCAGCTTGCAGAAGCAGCATAGTGTTATTTCTAAATAACAACATTTCTTATTTCTCCCATCCATATATGTCAGTAAGAGATTCCAACCCCTCTCAGTACCCTCTTTAGGATGCAGTTTGGGGTTTTGTTTTTTTGTTCATTTGTTTCCTCAGAAACCTACTTCCACTTTGGCTCCAGCTGTACAGCTGCCCCACAGCCTCTCACTGCACATCATGATGTCCTATTTATTGTCTTCACTTGACTGCTTGCCTTATGCTCTATAGTTTATGACTCAGCTCAGGTTTTGGAAATGAGGAAGAAAAGAGTCTCTATGTATGCTTGGGAATAATCTTCAGTGCTGTGATAGAAAATTCTGGCCTTTGCCACTGATACCCATTATGAAAATAATGCAGGCAACTTCTCCACTCACCAGATATTTACTCTGATGTGAAGTTGTTAAGTTTCTAATTCCCTTTGTACACAGGAGGGTCCTGGTAGAGCAACATTAGCATAAACCTTACAACATCATAAAATTATCAAATAATATTTTATAACGACATTAAAGTATCTGGCATGTCTAGATATTATTATCTTCATAAAATGAATGTTCTCTGGAACTGTTTTACAGCTAAATAGATTTGTGCTGGTATTAACGACTTACAGGAAAAACTGCCCTAAATAATATCTGCAGGATCCAAAACACAATAAACCTTTAGTTACAAGATATGGAATGCAAAAAAATTAGGATATAAAAACATTTTTCTGTAACTTTTTCTGACATTTTGATCAGATCAAACCATAATACTCTGATGTTTTCATGTGCTGCCCCCTATTTAATAAAAATTAGGATAGAAAACTTATAATGGATTAGTGCTTCTTATATATAAGTAGATTTTGTCCAAATCTACTTAATATTATGCATTCACTTCACATGAAGACTCCTGGGATGTTCTTTGTATGTGTGTTTACTTCTTAGCTGCCTTGCAATGATTTAGCCCATGTAACTAATAAGCTACATTGCTCAAAACCCTGTAATTTATTTTTTTTGTGTGTGTGTGTCATTTGGGAAAATAATATAAGAAAAGTATTTATCTAATTTTATTTCTATTATTGTAGCCTGTGAAACTTTATCCTTCCTCAGAACCATCATTTCCAGTTCACTATTTCTACCCTTGTTTCTTCCTCTCTGCTTTACTGAAGGGTGGAAAAAATGTTTGCTGAATACTGGGACAAAGCACAGTTCTTTCAAAAAAGATAAATGCATGATTATTCCTGCTTTAACAACTGGTAGAGATGGAAGTCTACTTGTACAAATATTCTTCTGGTTTTTTTCCATTTTTTCTCAACTTCATTACTGTGCTGTAGCTTTTATCACATGACAAATCAAGGTTCCTGATCCATAACCAGAACAGCAACTCAGAGTGCAACTGTGAATAGAAAACATTTTTCATATTGCTAACTAGGAACAAACAAACATTCTGTTGCACTAAGAAATACTGTTCTTGGGAAACAGATCAGTAAAATTCAAATTACAATTGTCTTGCAGTTTATGGATCACAAGCCTTAAATATTGCACTTTGTTGAAACAGTGTGGTACCAATCTCTCATAAAATAAGAAAATAAGCAAGAAAAAGTTGTGCTAAGAAGTATCTACCCTATATTGGGCAGGATCTGATGTGGATTTTTTAAAAACATTGTTAATACTGATGTGTAGCTCCAAACATTCCAATTTTCATTATTCCCTGTAAGTTTCCACACAGTTCACATATAAGCCAGATAAAGTCTGCAGTCTGTTTCCTTGTGAATAAAAATCTAAGACTAAATAAAATTCCCTCAACCTTTGAGATAACAGACAACCTCTCTCTGAAAAACACTTACAAACAAATATTGTTCTAGTCTTTAGTCCTTGAAGCTGTCTTGGACCATTTTAGGAGAAATATAGTCAGAAAATGAGGCCAGATATGAGCTAAGTCTCACGAGGCACCAGCAGCCCTGCTGGTTCCAGGGGATGGCTTGATTCTTACTTCACACTTGTAGTGTAAGGGTGTTCCTGAACTGCTGTGCAATAACATCCTTTGTGAAGCTGTATAACATTTTTAGTTCTATGCTGCTTATTCAACATGATCTATTTAATAAAATATTGATCCATATAACTAGCTGGATATCTGGAGTCTTTTTTCTAAATGAAAGGAATCTATTTCCAGTGTTTATAAAGCAGTGTCAAGTATAAGTTCAGAAGTCCTTGCTTGTTTTTGTTTAAATGATGCATAATAAGAAGCAGCTCTGTTGCCATCTCATAGCTGAGGCATTATTAGACACTGAGCAATTACTAGATCTGACAAAATAACACATGATGTGGTAGTTTAATATCTCCCTTACTTGTCCTGTTTGTAAAAAATATTGGAGAAATTACAGGAGGGCCATCACTTTTTCTGTATGACCTGATATTATGCTTCATTATTTTTCAGAGTCATAAAAAAAATAAAAAAAATCTGTCTTTAAATTCATCCTCTTCTATGTTCCAAATGGAAAAAGAAGGTCACTGTGTTCTATGCTCACCAGACTGCTAGGCTACACCTGAGAAGTTTGGATCCTGCTTCCAGGTGTCTAATTTAAGTACAGTGGGACTCCCTGGAAGTCCAAGCAGCTCTGGCTGCCAAAAGCTGCAGCATGAGGTGCCTGTTGCCAGGCTGAATGTCCTCACAGCTCCTCTGGTCACTGCCAGCAGAAGGACACCCAGAAGCTCTCAGGATTCTGAGGAAAACCTGCACAGTGCAGCTCCCTGCATGATTGTTACCCCAGCCAGCAAGCCAGGACCACACAGTTACTCCTTCTCCCTCTTGCAGTGGCACAACTGGGGATGTAAAAGTGAAAAACCCTCAGTGGGTGAAGAGGAGAAAAAGCCCTGATGCTGTGCAAGCGCTGCATTAGATATTTCTAAAATATCCCTGTGCTAGCAACACTGCTTCCAGCACAAACCCAAAACACAGCTAAAATTAACCCCATCCCAGCCAAAGCCAGTACAACAATCCACACACTTTCTGATCCATAAGGGGAGATGGTGTCAGAAAAACAGTTTCAGCAGACAAGTGATTTGCCAAAAGAAGCAATGCAGAGCATCCTACACCTCCATAGCTGCTTTCTGAGGGTGCATAACGAAGCCACTGTGAAGATCAGCAGATAATATCTGGACATGCCAGATTAATTTTATGGGGTTGGAAAATCTCTCATGATTTAACAATATGCAAATCAGCTGCCATCCTCAGATAGCAGTGATGCCCCGAGTTAGAATATCTGGGTGCTTCTTGCTGATAGGAACAGCCACTTGCAGGTCCTTCTGGAAGCATATGCAAATTGGTGTTTTGATCAATCAGCAAGATAAGTGACTTGGTGTTGGTTTTCTTTAACTAAACTACTTACAGCAACTGAACTGGAGGCTGTGGCTGCCAACAAGGCATTATAAAACACTCCCAAACAAATCAATGCATGATTTGCCCTCCTAGTCTGTAAAAAGAGTAACTTCTTAATCTGTGTTGGGCCTGATGAGGAAGGAAATTCCAGAATCTTCAATACTGACCTTGTAATAGCTTTTCACCTCTAGTAACAACACTAAAATAACTTAAGAGATAATGTGCACTAACATTTGTGAGAACATCTGTACACTACCATTTATAATCCATGTGGAAGTCAGAGCAATCTAGATAAGCACAATAAACTTCAAATGAGAAAGAAACTATTACAACATTTGCTGACCTTCACAGCCATAAATCCTGCTTGGTCAGGACCGTGCCTGTTTTGCAATATATCTGCCACATGGAAACTCCACTGTGCCACTAGAGGCCATTTATATCCCAGATCATCTCTTCTGTAAAGAACTTTTAGAATTTTATTCTAGACAAATTTAAGATTATATTTTTTAAAAATAAAATTCAGTTCCTTCTCTTTGTAAGAGTAAATATTTGTCTAATCAGGTATATAATTAACTCCCTAACAGAACTGCTCTCACTGCCAGATCACATCTACCTTTTCTTCAGCTGCCTTACAGAGTGGTGAAGATTATTTTTGACATTGTGAGTTTTAAGGCTTTATTTTTCTTTTAATCTTCTATGAAGTAACAAAAGATTCTTCTCTAGCACCTTACATGAACACACCTTAAAAGATTATGTTTATGTCATTTCTCATTTAGCTTATACACCCACCATTCTTTATCCTGTGATGGTACAATGGAGTTGGCCTAAATCTATGCCTTGTGCAGTGTCCATAGACACCACAAATTGGAAAGTTACCTTACTGTAGGTCCCACTTGTAAGATTCATCTGTGTCATAAGCAGGTTAAATTCAAACACTTTACAATCAAATTAAAATTAAAAACCATTCACATTTGAGAAATAAAATGGAATTTTATTGAAATAAATAAAATTTATTTGATTTGAAATGTGTAAGTATTCCTGGGAATACCTTATACTAGCACACAAGAAAACTACTCAAAACTTATTTTAACTTGCTGTCTTTAAAAGCCTTTCACTAAACCTGGGGGCCAGTGCTACAGTCAGCACATTTGGATTTGATTGCAGGGCCAAGTTCTCATTTTCTCAGTAATGGAACTTAACTTGGTCACTATAAAAATCTCACTCTGGAGCTTAAAATCTGCCTCCTTAATGGAATATTCCATGCTAGTAAGTTTTTGTCCAAGATGATTATTAAGAGGAAATGTTTTATAAAAATGTTGAAGGCTTCCCGCCCACTGTATTTCACCTTGAATTCAAAAAAACTCCTTGTTTAAAACAGATGGATGCTTTAGAATATTTTGGTTATACTTTTTTTATCTATATATATATGTGAAGCATATACAGACAAGCTGTGGGACTTCTTACCAGTTATTTTATGATGTTCACAGGAAAAAGCAGAAATTTCCATAACAAGACAGCACAGTTCCTGCTGGTAACATTTTCTCATCAATACAAAGCTTACATTTTCAAAAGTACTATCAATGTTGCATCTCAGAATTTGACTATTTAGGTGCGTCAGTAGCCATTCCAATTTGTGTTCCTCCTTATGTGCAAGCAGACTTCATCCTATTCTCTGTCAAGAACTTCCAGACAAAAAAAAAAAAAAAATCTGTCTACCAAAAATGATAGAAAGAATAAATAAAAAAACCCACAGTCAATCTCTTAATTGGGAATACAATTTCACACAGATGTCATGTTGGCATCTGTATACTATTTATTAATTTATAAGGTCAAATTCATTCTGTTTTGGGCTGCCCTTTATGTCAAATGTCTTACTTCACCACATGTAACAAGCAACCATAAAGGTTACAGACCAGGAAACAAAATTTGACAGGACATGGTACAGTCTTTCTCAAATCAAACAGCTATGACTTTTTTGTAACCCTGCAAATGTAAATTGGCAAGTGAATTATACTACACAGTATTCCTTTAAAACCAGCAAGAAAGAGAAACATAAAATATTATAAAGAGAACACTGCCTGCTGTGGGCCTGGAGAGGCTTTCTAAAATGCCTTTTACAGTGATGAAATAAACATTTCAGTTCAGCAGTTATGCTCTGCTATTCATCACCATATAAATGTATGATCTTAACACACTTCTGGGTTTATGTCACCAGTGAGATTGATAACTCAGCCCCTGCTTCCAGTAATGCCAAAGCCAGCTTGGTCAGACCCCACATACAAATGGACACTTGGGTTCCAAAAGAAAATTTCTCCAGTCATTAAGAATGCACTGTGATTTTTTCATGCCCACCTGAACTGTGGTTTTGTGGGGGTTTTCTATTTATTCGTCATGAAAAAAACCCCAAAAACTAAAAAAAAATTAAATAAATCCCATAGGCAACAATTTTTAGCAATCAAGACAGGAATAAAAGGCAATTAAGGACAAATTGTGTGAAAAGGTCATAAACACATCCTAGGAATTACATGAAAGGAAGGATCATTCTGTGGATACTGGAAACCAGGAACAGCTGTCTATATTGTAAGAAGGAATTTTGGGCACCCAATTTCTTTTCATTCCCTTATTCAAATATTCATATTGGCAGGCAGATATGAATATTCATGGTTGAGGTGCACCTGAAGCCATGGACGCTGGGAGCCAGTGAATGCCCATTTCTCAGTCACTGCATCATAAAACAGCTGAAATATTTGCAAATATCCCAGGCATGAAAAGCACATAAAGGTTGTAACTTGTGGACACCTTCAACAGAGAAAATCCAGTTGGTCTTCACAAAGCAAATAACTTTTTTAAAAATCCCTATTCCTAAACGGGCTTTCTGCATAAGCTCACAAAGTTTTCCATGCATTATTAGTTCTCTGAAGAGCCTCCAGTGAAATAAACACACACAACTGTAAAGTTAAGCCATCAGTCCTCCAGCTGAAAATCTGAATTTCTTTGGGAGCAAGCGCAGATGAAGGAGTCGAAAGGTCTAGCTGCAAATTTGTTCAGTAGAGGGGAATTGTCACAGAATATCAGAGTGCTTCCTTGAAAAACAAACTGTAGGCTCCTGCACAGAGGACTGTGTATTCAGAAAGCCTTAAGTCAATTTTCTCAAAGTTGTGTAACAAACTGTACAAAAAGGTCACAAATTGCGAGCACAGTGCGATTATTAATATCCTGAATTAAGTACTTAGTTGGAAAGGTCAAGGTTAGAGTGAAAGAAGAGGAACAAATACGTAATGAAGTGTTGCCTCCCAGGAAAGAAATTATGGCTTAGAAATAGGAACCATTCCTCCTCTCTTCTGCATTCTTAGGATTCTTCAGAATTAAGCAAGACATCAAAAGCCTGCATTTTACAATGAGACATGAAGAATGAAGTCAAAACTGACTCAAGGCTGTTACAGGACATCTCAAGAGTAGAAACTGAGCTGCCTGATTTAACTTTGCAATCCACCCTACATTATTTCTGAAGTGAAAAATGCAGATCATGGATATTTGTTAAAAGAATATGCTGAGATACTCTAGGAAGGAAAGAATTCTGGACAATTATTAAAGTCTTTTTTCATGACTTCAAAGACAAGGATGTACCATTAACTACTTTGTAGTATCTTTTTGTGCAATGTGCACTGAATAATAGGCCAGAAGGTATTCAAATTTGCCCATTTAAAGGCATTTTCAAGGGGCTGAATTTTTCCTTTATGAAAGACTAAGATGTTTTCAAATATATATTGATTGAAATACTATTACTTAAGAGAGTGAATCACAAAGTACAATGAATCTCCAACCAGCAGGTGCTGATATGTGATCTCAGACTGCCACTTAAACACTCATCAGAAGATGACTGCTTTTTTCTTCTCTATCCTAGCAGTTAAACCCCTAATGCAGCCTATATTGGTGTGCCTCTCACACCAATATAGAATATATATAATTTAACACCAATACAGAAGAAAAGGTAATGGTTCAAAGGCCTTTGTGAATACACAAAATGTGCTCCACACTGTTTTTTTCCAGAAAGATACTTGCCAGCTATCCAGATTTAATTTTAGGCCACCAGAAACAACCTGTATTAATGAATTCTGTCTGTAGGCCAATTGCATTTGGTATCACATTCAAAAATTCACAAGCAAACATGTTTCTCCTTTAACCTCTCACCATCTTTTTCTCCTCTAATCAACATGTAAGTGATAGCAGCTTTACAATGCAGCAATCTAGAGCATGGACTGTTTCTCAGGCTGCTGAAGTTACTACAGCTTTTTCCTTATGCCAAACATTAAACACAGACTGATTTTTTCCCACCCTTCACTCCCCAAGAAGAGTAGAAATCTCATATTCTGATAATTCTTCTGGAAGACTGAAGCAGGATTTTGGAAGGTTCTTCAACTCCAAGCAGTAACACTGAAGCAGAACAGCTGAAGAGCTTGCAGTATAGCTGTCTCTTGGCAGTAATCATTTATTCCAGCTGAATGCTAACAGCAATCATTTACTCTAACTGACTGCTAACAATCCTTTCTTGAGTCACAGTGTTGTTATCCTGCTACCTATTGCCTGCAGCAAAGTCATTACAGCATTCCTAAAAATAATAATTGTAGCCATAAACCTTGCTTTTTACAAAGATTACATGCTGCTAGCTAGTTTAAACTTGGACATCTTGAGAGGTCAAGGAATTCAGTACGTGGAGGGTCATGCACTCCCACACACATGGTTCTGAGCCAACATCCCTGAGTGCAGCTCAGTGGCAAACCTTGGCCTTTACTGCATCACTACTTGGTGGAGAAAATTGGCTTCTGACCTGATCATGGCTTTTGCTGCCTCCTCTGGTTTTTTAGGAAATTCTACTCTCAGGGAGAAGACTGCTCTAGGCTGCATCGAGCTCTGGTATCTTCTTGGTTGAAACTGAGATCCCTGGAAGTTTCTATGGACAGGGCTTGGAGCAACCTGATCAAGTGGAAGGAGTCCCAGCCCACAGCAGGGGATTTGGAACCATTTGGATCCTAAAGATCCCCTGCAACCCAAACCATTCTGATCTCAAAGCTTTAGTGTATGCCAATTATACCAACTCATCAAATTTTATTATTTTTTAATTTCTTTTACCTTTTTATTTTTTTTTCTTCCCAAAAAAATCTTTAGATAGAAACTTTATATCAATTTGTTTTAAGCAATAAGTCAATCAGGACAAACACAGGAAATTCCCATGACTAACCAACTCAGAGGTTATTATAAGTTTAAATGATTATCCATTTTTAGTCCCAGGTAGTTTTGAAAACTCATGAAATTAATATATTAATGCAATATTTCTTAGTCCCCATCACTACCCAGTAAAATACAAATTAGAGCTGCAACTGTAAAAAAATACAAATTAAAGCTGCTATGAATCAAACCAATGAAGAAGAAATACTTTCACATGAGTAAAGAAGAAGTATTTTATATAAATGCTTAAGCAGCAGTTTACCCCATTTCCAGGTTGAGTCACAGGTGCTGTAGGACAGATATAATTGAGATAACAGATCCCCTATATATTCTGATGCATTATCAGTGAGCCTTAACTGACTGACTAATTTATGAGGTGCAAAAGGAGTTTTCTGGCAGAAAACAAGTCATTGTGTTCTGCTCTGCCCCTGCCCAAAGCTCAAGCAAAATGTATCTTTTATTTGCCATACCAATTAATCTATTTCTGCTATTACCAGCTAAAAAAACCCTCATTCACTTTCTGGAACACCTGAAAGGGAAAGACATTTGTTCTCACTCCTTTCAAAAATACAGTATGTTCTACAGAGGGTGGTGCATAGCTCATTGCTCTGCTGACCATCCATGAACACTGATATTTGTCAGCATTCCAGGCAGGCAGCCAGCCATCTTTAGAGAAGATTTGGAATAACATTAAGCAAATAAATGGAGCACTTCATAGAACATTAATGATTGTCAAAAACAATGGAAAATATTAGCACCCAGAACAAAACAATGGGTTTAAAATGCCCAGGGAGAGAAATTCAACACCAGTTTCCTTTGCAAACTAAATAAACTTCGAGAATATATCTTAAAATGGTTGATATAGCAAGAGGTTTGACAGGGGGCCAAGTTAAGGCAGACTTTTTCAAGTTATGCCTGACTGTGAGCCAGGTAGGAAGCAGCATTCCCATGGATGAGTGCTTACTTGCAGGGGTTTTCCCTATAAAGTTGAGTTAATGGTCAATAACAGGAATAAGATTTTCATAGTCATGGTTTAAGGTAAATGGAGGCATACATTCTGATTCTGTAAGAAATAATTTCATTTTTACTTCCTTCTTGCTGGTTAAAGTTAAATTTGTTAAGCTAGATCTTGTTTAGCAAAATGTGTTTAAAATCAGTTTCCTGAGAAGGGAGAAAAAGAGGATCAGAAAGAAAAAAAGGATGAGTTGAAAAAAAAAAAGAACTGTATCAAGTTACTGCAAACACTGCTAGTGTTACTATTAGCAAGCACAATTTTAATTGTAACTGAGGGAAAAACACCCAAACCCCAAAAGTTATGCAGCTGCCCCTTTTATTTCATGCCAAGTTTCTCACTGTTCCTCATTCCCCAATGGTTACTAGACATACTTTGTCATAAATCACTACAAGAAAATTCAGTGCCCTTCACTGGTTACAGTATTTGTATCAGAAAGAGAGGCTGGAATTCCTGTGTACAGAGGATTTTGACATGGAGAGCTTGTTCACCACCTGCTCTGTTCAGGTTGCAGGAAGGATTTCTACACAAATTGCTTTTAATCAACCATAAGGAAAGCACTTTTGTTATTAAATCGAAGTATCATGTTTAATTCTTCTATTTTATTTTCTTCAAGCAGAGGTTGTGCAAAGCTGAAAAACAGATAACTGGAAAAAATGAAATTTCAGAGTTCAGACTTTACTCAAGACATAGGGAGAAAGCCACTGGAAGCTCTCAAGAGCAGGTGGTGGTTTTCCTTTGTGTCTAAGAGATTTATCATCAGGAACTCCCTGGCACAGGGTTGTGTAATACCTTTATGAAATCAGGTCCCTTCCTCTCTGCTCTTTATCATAAATTGTTAAAAACCATGAGTCACTTCCTCATCAATATTCATTTGTCAAGTACAAATTTGCTTCATTATATCTGGTAAGTAAGGATCTAAATAGTGAAAGGGTGATAAAGAGAGATGATAAGTTGATAAACTAGGTCCTGTCCTCTTCATTTGCATATCACCAGGCGGACAGGCTACATTTCGCACACATTTATTTCTTTTTTATTTTTTTTAGGTCCTTATGTTTATTTATCACAAGGTTAATTCAGCATGCATTCAAATTAATAAGCATAATTTTGTCAAGGTCAGTGGGTTTCAGACTGCAGCCTAAATGCTCAACTTCTTGTCATTGTTTTCCCTATTAAAATCAGAGCTTAAATAGAAGCTCAGTATACCAGACACTTGAGTCACAACCAATTTCATTCCCCTCTGGGGTGGATTCTCCAATTTTCCCATTGGCTAGCTCTGACTCATTCTGTGCTTTTCTCATTCCTATTCTTTTATCTCCTTAAAACCATCACCTTAATGTGATTATTGTTTAGGTGGAGGTCTTTAACTCCAAGAACAGCCACATGAAGCTACAAATCCTAGTTTTATATGGATTTTTTTTTTTTTGCTTTAATTAATTGCACTTGCTTTTACAGTTTAAATTTAAGTCACTGAGTCCTATGAGCTTCTTCCTACAGCTCAGTTCACCAGTAACATCTAACTCACCAACTACTCTGGTCACTAACCAAAGGTTTTGGCTAGCATAGACAAAATTCGGTCCATTTTTAAATGCTGCAGTGGAAAGGGAGGGGAAATTCCAACCTAAAAGAAATCCTTTCTCTAAAATTAATCTATTTTCCCACCTTCATAGAAGAAGTTGGTTGAATACACCTCATAAGATAACAGGCAGTAACCTACCCTGAGTGTATGGTAGCAAGCAGGCAGGAGAGCCCACGTTCTATGTGCAGAGCAGTACAAACTGATCAGGAATTTTTAACTATCATCCCCCCAAGAGATCCCAACCAAGTAATGAAAAAATGTCCTTTTAACTGGTCTCAAGCAACAATCATTACTGTAGCTTACGTGAAAAAACATAGTTCTCAGAAACACTTTGGAGAAAATGAAAATCTACAGTTTGTAAAATTAGCCTCCATTTTATACAGATGCAACTTCTCACCATTCCAATTATTTTTCTGGTTCTACTCACAGGTCCCCCTGGCACTAATAAATGGTACCTACCAAAGCTGAATCTTAATCTGACTCCACCTGTTCTGAGTAAGAGATACAACATCCCAAATTTCAATAGATTGTTTGTCAGTTCAAATTTACATCCACAAAACACCACAAGATGTGATGGAAATCTTCCATCTTTGCAAAGTCTCAGTAGGTTCTGTCACAGGACTGGCACTAATATTTTTTTTTCACCCACATATTTTAGTCATGAAATGTTCTTTGGGGAAAAACTTTAAAAAGAGATTTGTTGAATAGATTTTTTTATTTCTAGGCATCTCCCCAGACCTTCTGGTGGAGACCTGGTGATGATTTCTTTATTTCAAAGAATTTAGCTGAGCATTTGTCTGGTCTGTGACCTCTCTGAGGTTTCTTGAGAGGTAGAGAGATGTCAACACACAGTCATGTCTCAGTGGTGATGTTTGGCCACTCACTGCCTGCCTCTGCTCCTGTTCAAAGCAGAAAACTTCCATTTTTGCTCATGTATTGTTTGTTCCCTTCTGTTTGGAGCACACACCTCGCTCTAGTGGAGACACACAGGCAGAGACAGAGGGGAGCTGTCTAAATATTATTCAGGCAGTAGAGAGGTAAGTGTGGAGGCCACAGCAGTGTGTAAGCTACTGCTGGAACACAGAGAAAAAAGCAGATATCCCAAGGATATGGTGGAAGAGAACATACAGTTGTTTGTAAATGCAAGGAAATATGCATTCAAAAAACAAAGTTACAGAAGTCTGGACTATTTACTTGTTCTTGAAGTAGGTAAAGCTGGAAGGTATGTGCCACTAGTGCTGCAATGCATCACTGCTATCAAACACTGTTAAGTGCTCAGACTTTTGTGTGTGTTGTCCTGGTAAGCACTGGCACGAAAAACTCTGGGCTTCTATCATTTCTGTCTCCAGAGTAAATGTCTGAACTGAATTGTACTAATGCTGCAGTGGGAGTGCACTCTTGGATCACACATCAAAAAAGTGAAAATAATCCCAGTCACAGCAGTGTGGCCACTGCTCATGTCAAGGTTTATAGGCAGCATTTCTTGTGCTTCACTGTTTTCCCTAACACAGGTATTCACAAAAAAAACCCCAAAAACATTTAGGTGGGAATTAGATGATTGCTTCACAACTTCTTTGATACAGATGATATGAATATACCTGATATAAAGCATTACTTGTTTCAGAAACAAGAGTAAAAAAGGATTATAGAACAGGAGCAGCTGACAAAGCCCCTAAGCACTCTGGGTGCTGGCCTCACTCTAAGCAATTTACTCTATCAGCCACTGCTAAATTTGTGTTACTACCGCCATCCTTTTAATGGACCACTTCTTTGCCTCTAAAATAACTGACATGCTTCATTTTTGATCAGGGCAACACCTAAAGCTTAATTTTGGATCTTATCAGTGCACATCTCATAGGTTATTTTCCTGGTCATACAATTGAGAATTATTTTTATGCAAGTTGTGATAGATATCACCTTGAATCTCATTATAAAAGTCCTGATTTTTTTTTTTTGAAAAAGCAATAATTAAAAATGTATAGCTTTATAAGTAATTAATTGCAATTACAGCTTAGGATCAAAGACTCCCCAAGCAGAAGTCTTAGAAGTCAGAGAACATACTAATTTCCCTAAGATCATATTGCCACTTATAGTATACAAGCTTGATGACAGCTGCCATCACTCCAATCCCGCCTACACAGACACAAAAAGGAAGTGATAGAAATTAAGTTTTCTAACTTAAAGTGTCTCCACCCTCCAGATATTAACATTTATCTCTGAAATCTGTCATTTTTTTCTGAAAGGTCTTACAATTTATTCTGCTCCTGCCATTGCTATCACAACAAGACAGATTCTAGAGGACGAATTTTTAATAGCTATCTAGGGATCATTTTCATTGCTCATTTTACAGTCCTGGTATATTTTCATTTATGGCTGACCAGTTATATTGAAAAAAAAAGACTATAGAAAAGAAGTGCTAGGTCCTTTCCTCCTGTGCAGTATCAGCAAAATGCAGCAAGTCCAATTCATTATAGTACAACTAAAAATATTCCAATGACACAGATTTCCTATTCACAACCTCAGTTCCACCAGAGACATATACTTTTTAGCTTTTCTTATTAAAAGAAAAGAAAAAAAGTGGATTATTTTTTCAGCAACTAAAACACTGGCTAAAATGTGATACAGTCTCAAACTTCTCACTTTCAGGTGGTGAGCAATCTCCAAAAATAAAAACTGTACATTTGTAAATAAGACCAAAAATTATGCTACCCAAACTAGAAGCACACATAAATGTAGCACCAGAAACATAGAGAGCATTGTTTAAATGTTTGGCTCAATTCTTTCAGGCTCAATTCTTTCAGCAGATTTATTAATAACTAAAGATTTTTCTCTAAAGGAGCTAGACCTCATTTTACAGAAATCATTGAAGTACCATTTAAAATGTAAAAGGCTTTTAGTAGAATTACTCTGCATTGCATTTGTTATTTAAAAATATTCCACTTTTAAATTGCAGTGATTTGCAGTTTTTGTTGATGTAGTGAAAGAGAAACCACAAAGCTATGTATAAATAAGCTTTTCCTTCTTCCTCTTTGGTTCCTGTTCCCTGGTTCTAGCTCCACTACTTTAGTAAAAACTCACCATTTTTGTAAAAGTGCTGTCAAACTGTTTACAAGAACAAGTAGATTTGAAATCTCTTCTTAATCTATTTGCCCTGTAAATATAATGGCACAGTGCATACAGTTTGATATAATTATATAAGTCAGACTTTTGAAAGTTTCTTCTGATAAATACATAGAATTAATTGCTTTGTAATTAAGCTTAACCTTCCCACTCTCCAGAAAAAGTAATTTCAATAAGTTAATAAGCAAATGAAAACAATTTTAGTATATATGATCATGAAAATTTTACCTACATAGATGTTGAAACTTTACAAAGAGAAGCCTGAATAAACAAATTGAATTTATCTTCGTCAAGTGCTTTTCCTTGAATATAAATTTGGTCTTTATTAAAAACCTGTCATTTCTTATTGGGACGAATGGTACTTTGCTTTTGAATTTAATTTTTGAAATATCTTCCCAATTATTCTTTCATCCACTAGATGATTTAGTTACACCTTATTAGCAGATAATTTTGCACTGGAGTTTGATGCACCTTATAACTTGCATTTATTACTTGGATTGTCTCTGGGAAGGTGACACTTTTATTAAGTTTGCAATTAGTGCAGTATATTATACAGGCTTGTGAGCTACTGAATTCTTGGTACTCTGTGACAGTCTGATTTCCCTTGCAGCCCTTACTTTTTACCCCTCATAGAACACTTCTCAGTTAGCCCATCAGCCTTTTCCATGCTTTTATTCCTGCTTCCATGACCTCTGCTGGTATTTCCCTCATACTGCAGCACGTTTAGCTGGATCCACTGGCATCCCACAGGACACAGCAAACACACAGGAGCCTCCTGTTATGAAATTCCTGTTAAAGGCTCCCCACATTGAAATACTCCCCCACCTGCCCTCCTGTGGCCAGCTCAGTTTCCTTGAGGAGGAATATCTCAGGGGACAGGGTAAAAGATCCCAAAAGAGGCTCTCACCCCCCAGGGTCAGTCCAAGGCTTCATGCAGACTGTTTCCAAAATGGAATGGTAGTGATATTGCCTTTTAGTATTTAAACTCCATCTTGGTGCTAGATCTGCCTTGGCACTGGATGGCTCTTCTATCTCAACCAGTTAGTTAGATTTGGCAGTATTTGAAGGGATATAACAATAATAACCAGCAGTTTGAGAATCAAGTATATCAGGTTTAAAGAAAGGTAAAATCATTTACTACAGCAAGAAAAACACAATCTCATTTGAACAGTTTAATAATACTCTAAGAGCAGAAAAATAGAAAATAAACATTTTAGTGCTTTGGTTACAGAGACAATTTCCTTTCTTAATATAAGTGATAAACACACATGGAACAAATTCTGTATGACACAAAGGCTTTGGCAAGTGTGCCTCCAGCCAGTGGAAATTAAAAAAAAGATGTTTGAGTTATCATGTAACAAGATAAGATTAGAAGTCACACAAACAGAAGTAACCCAACAATAACCACAGTAAAAACAAACATTTGAAGCGTCCAGAAAGCTGCTTGAAAACAAATCAAAGTTGCTATTCTTGGATTCTGCCTTAAATTAGTCTTTCCTCTTGCTTTAACTCCAACTGCAGAATTTTCTACTCTGTTCTGCCATGTACACACACACATCTGCTGTGTGTCTGCTAACATATGGTGTTGGACTAATTAATTGCTAGAAATCAGCCAGGCTCCTATTGCTCATATCAAAGTGAGTACCCTCCAGAATATTTCACAATAATGATCATTTCACAGATTCATTGCAGTAGCCACTGTTTGGTCAGAAAGCAGCTTTCCATGAGAGAAATGATGAATTATGTCATCATTTAAACCTGGGTCTGTTGTTTTAATATTGTGGGTTCACTGTTACATAAAGGAAAACATCAGAATAAGTGCATGTCAAAAATCTGGACATGCCAAAAAAATACCTCTAGTAGTTTAGGAACCTGGCTCCACTGATGAAGGCAGAAGTGTGGAAAATACTGGGATAATTCAAGTCAAATAAACTTTCAACACAACATTTTAAAAGGGATATGGTTTAGTGCTTATGTTCTTTTTTTTTTTCCCTAGTAAAGAAGGTATTAAAATGTTAATTTTTTATCTCTGGCCACAAAAGTTATTTCTGCATTTTAGTTACTGTTTAATGCCATGTGTGCCAGTTCTCAGAGTGAAGTAGATTTGGTGGTGACAGAGTAACTCCCTTCAGCTTTTGGTCACTTTCTGCTGGTGGGTTCATCCTACTGAGAAGCAGCTCTGGAGCTCCTTGCCAAGTGCCATAGCTGGGAACTCGTGTGACAGAGCACAGATCTCATCCCAGTCCAATGTGAAGTTAAAGAAACTGAAGTTTTCTTACTGGAAGAAGAAAAAAGAGAAACACCAGTCTATGAACTAAGCATGGCCCCTTCAAACTGTCTCATCCATGGATTTTCCAAATCAAAGCACAGACATAATAATAGCAGCCTGAAACTTGATCAGAAAGATTCTTCCTGGCCACATAATGGATCTATTCCTTGGTCACACAAAGTGGGGTATCCCAGACCTGACGGGCAGGAAATAGTCAGGAGCACAGCAGTGACATGTTACAGAACTGAGTGTGTGTTGGTGTAACCCAACCCAGAAGCAACTTCTGCAGAGATGACCATGACATTTTATAAATCTATTTTATAGATTTCCAATTGCAGAACTGCATGGAACTTGCCACTCTCAGGGTCAAAACAGAAAGACTTTGCAAGATGAGAATGAATTCCGAGATTAAGCCTCTAATATTGTGTTTTTTCAAAGGAAAACACAATATTCCTTTCATAAGAGAAGCTATTTAATTCTACTGTCTGCTCCTCAGTGTCTCACTGACATGGTTATAGGATACAGTTAAATCATAAAAAAGACTTGGCAGCATCTCTATTATAAAAAATTTTTCATTGTGCAAAACAGTCTTTGTGTCTGTATCTCGTTATAACAAATTCTAGCTAAATATAAACTTTACCACTTGCAGCTGAAGGTTTTATTAATAGAAGCATTAACATGACTTTAATCATAGCCCCAACGTTATAATTATGAATATTTTATGACTAAACAGTTTTCAGAGGAATGATATGATAAGCAAAACTATTAATAATGGAAAGCAGTGAATTACAGACAAGTAGGAGAACTGCCTTTGGAATTAGAACAGCTACTGAACATAATTGATAAGACACAATTTTCTTAAAGAAGCTTTGAGTTTCGTATTGTTTTTCTTTTAAATGATGCAAATCCCCTGGCAGCTAAGTAATGGAATACACAGATAAGAAGTATGACACAAAGAACTGTTGCCATAGGGTTTAAGAATTGAATGGAGGTGCTGCTCAGACTGCAGGAAGGTGAGCTTGTGCTTTTCCAAAGATCACATTTCCTTTGAGTCTAACTGAATCAAAGACAGTACCTTTGGAAGCCTGAGAGAAAGAAGAAAAAAGAGAAACACCAGTCTATGAACTAAGGCCTGTTCACTGCAGTAAAACGTCGAATGCTTACATAAGGAGTGAAAAATGTCTACAATCCAAGTTCAGGCAAAACAGTAAGGACCAACAGGCTGCAGCTCTGTCCACACCTGCTGCCTAAAGCCAAAGGATGGGTGCCACACAGTTCAATGCAGGCTCCTCCTCTAAAACCCTTCCAGGTCAGCCCAGAATCCCATTTATCTTCATATTTTGACCTTGGTGTCCTGCATAGCCTTGGTTGTTTCACCTTAGCCTGAGTTGGGGGATTAACACTTACACCTATCTTAGCAGAATCTGCAAACTGCTGAACAATTAATAGGATTTGTTAATGCTACAGGACTTAATGTGACTTCAACCCTACCAATTTTAAAGAGAAACTTCTTACACACTATGTCTAAAGCCTGTTTCCCAGGACTTCAAGGCAGCCATTTCTAAAAAATGCCTGTTTGATTTTGAAAACTTAATGTTTGTTCCTAATTCCTAGCTCCACCTATAGCCATCCTATCAAAAACTTCTATCCTTCCTAGCCTCTGACAAAGAGTATGGAAAGGGCAGCTGATCTGAAATAGATGAGAGCCAAACCTGGACTTTTACTGGAGGCTTGAATTACTGCTTTTCCACTCAATGTCCCTTCATTATGCTAAATCCCCTACTTTTCAAAACACCAAGGCTCACACTTTTTCCACCAACTCCTGCTTAGTAATTAGTTTCCTCTCCCTCCTTGCCATCAGTCTCTCTGAGAAAAGCAAGAGAATGAAGCCTGCAAGGTGACAGGAAACAATATATCAAGCAGATTCAATAAGAAATACATTTATTCTTCATTCTCTCTCTGCTCAGCTCTCTCTCATCTCACATTCTGTACTTTTTATGCACTGTACAGAACAGACTTGTTTTTAAAAGAACTTATTGCTATTTGCTCCCTGGCAGTATATAATCAACATGTGCTATATGACTCAAGGCTGCCCTGCAGAAATTACTGCATTTCTATTTGTATGTGTGGGCTCTATTGATCAGAGCTGTATTTTGTTACTTGTATTTGCTCTTCTCATTCTCACTCTCTTGTCTTTGTAAATAGAAAAAAAGATATGAATACATTATCTATTGTAAAAGGAATTGAACCAAGTATCAGGGATGTGGGACCTGCAATATATTTGCCACTACATTAAAAAAAAATAGTTTCTCATCAAGAAAAAGGATGTAAAACTTACTTGTAACAGAAAACGTAGTGAATGGTGTCACAAGGTGTCTTACACTTGCCTAAGCTGAGTTTGTTCAATTTACCACCTCACACCAGGGCAGTGTAAAATGGACTTGAGACCTAAATATTTCTGGGGTTAGAATTAATTTTTGTTGTTGTCATTTTTTTTTAATTTTTTTAAATTAGTAATTTTACATCTTTAGTAGTAGAATGCAATGATCATGATATAGATAATAATATAGAACTAGATCCAAATATACACATCACTGTCATTTCTTTCTACAAAAACAAACCTCTGCAAAAGAGCTTGAAACAGAAGAAAAGATATTGGCATTGAACAAAAAATTATTACCAAGTCTTTCAGAATTAGGTCACTTTTAAGTGAACTGTGTGTGATATTCCAAGACAGCACATTTTTTGGAATTTAAACTGCTGTCGACTTATCTCAGTAAGTATAAATTAAGGAAGACAAGCTGGCAGAGGGTGAGAACTTAATCATATTTTTTAGCTACTGTCAATTGCCAATAAAAACTGATAGCTGAAGTCAAACTTTTAAAAGTTAAGCTTACAGCTGCTATGTCAAGGAAGTGACCTGAATATGCCATCATGATCTCTCCTCGTCCCAGGAGGCCAATAAATGGTATGCTGAAACAAGGAAGAAGACTCTTTTTTCACAGAGTAGTTCCCCATAATTAACTTCAGTGCACCCAGAGACACTGAAGGCTTGAACTTAGCTTTCAGAAGTGCCATCACAGCAGCAGTAGGGGTCAAAAGTTCTTGGCTAGAAGCTCTGCCTGAAGACTATAGCAGAGCCGAAGGAAAACGTGTCTGTGAATGCTCTTTCTAAAGTTGTTTTAAGAGACTTTTACCAGCCTACAGAAAGACCTTCAATACAGTGAAAGTGTTGTTTGGAATCATGAGTTTATCCATTGCCACAGTTATGCTTCTGGTTCCAGTAACTGGTCATTCTATGCAATTGATATTGTTCCACTAATGGCGTCAGGTTCAAAGAGATAATACACCAAAGAAATGATACACCATTAGCATTTTATATGAGGTAACTCTGAGGGGATAAAAAAAGTCAAGTTTGCTGAAAGGAAAGCAAACAGATTGGAGGACCTGGCTCTCAACACTTGTTTTTAATCTGATTCTCCTAATGAAATAAAAGTTTATACAGATAGCTCCTGTGCTTGTATGCTTCAGAATAATTATTTACAAAGATTTGCCAGAGGCATCTCTGAGTGCCTAAAGTTTTTTTGTTCCACACATGAAGGGAGTTCAATTACTATGTGTTCCTTGGTTAAGAAAGTGAGAGCAAGAACATCACCTGGTTATCTACTTCATTCTTTCTCACATTCACAATCTAGAAGTATCCCACCAGCATACTCATATTTTCTGACCTCAGAAGTTGTGATTCCAACCTCCCTGTAACTGCAAATATTCCTTCCCCGCCTGACCCATGTCACCATTTTAAGTTCAGTGCAAATCTAGCTATGCTATTGACAGTCACAGTTATGCCAATCTTTTACTCATAATGATATGAGATCTTTGTAATCCAGGGCTTTGTCTTCAAGTATCCCTTTCTGTCAACATCAAAACCTGAATGCAAACTTTGAACTTAAACAGAAACAATTTTGTTTGGCAAATCCAACTCTGAAAAAGGAAACCAAGGAGAGTTTTCCCCATCATGTTGCATATTCTGGGCAACAAAACATGGAATAAACCCCTTTAAAACTGTCATTTTGGGATGAACTAGAACGCTGGGAATCTTAAGTGTTTGGGGAACTGGTGACATAAACTAATATAAAATTTGGGTGGAATTCACCTTAAGCTTCATATCATCTCTTTTCAGTCACAGACACAGCAAACAGTATCCCAAAGCACCCACAAACTCAAGGTCAAACTCGGTGAGAGCCAGAGCAAAGCAATAAAACTAATCATGTCTTTTCCAGGTGACAGCCTGCCAAAGCTTATTTATTCATATGTTCTTGGTATCTAATAGATTTATGAGCAAAGTTGTCTGAGCACAAAGACATCAGAACAGAACCAGAAAGAAGAGTTGAAGCAGCACAAGAGCTCTGAGTGCTCAGCAGCTGGGCAGGGGAGACCCACATTGTGTGCAGGTGTGGGAATTGCACTGAAGTTCAAGTTAATGTGGCCACTGAGTAGGATCAGGGATGTCCAGAAAAAGGGTGTTCCTCTGATTATCAGCCTGTGGACCCAGGATTAAACTACTATGCAGTGTGTGTTAACATGGATACCATTTTGGTGTCCAGCTGTATTTTGATGGTGTGTCCTTGTGTGCAAACCTACTGCACACAAATGTTGAGCCTTGCATCTGGCTGGGCCTGGGCACACCAAATCCTCAGCAGGGACCAGGTGCAGAATCTGACAAACTCAGCTCTACCAGAGTGGGAAGGAAGAATCCCTGGGTGATAGGTGCACTGGATTCTCTGGCAGCAAGGATGAATGGATTTTAGTCAGAGAAACTGAACTGTTACATGAGATTTCACTGGTATGAATCACCCATTACAATTTAAACACATTTCTACAGAGAGCAGTAACCCCACTGGGATGATGTTATCAGGTGAACATTATTATTACAGAAGCAGGCTAAAAGCACTCTCTGCTTCTGAAACCTCTAGAGATTTTTGCATCTGGGTGCTCAATGGACTTTATTGACCTGCAGCTACCCCATGACACCTCCAGAGAGAATCTGAAGGAGCATGAGACTGGGTACAGCACTCCATGGGGCTGAGCAAGTGTCAGAAAGCTTCCAGTTACTGCTTGAGCAAACCCCACTGGGAAAGAGCAAGCATAGGGAAGACCAAGTCAGCCTAATTGTCCTCACTAAATGAAAAGAAACTGAAAAAGATGTCCAAGCCATTATACCTGTTCATCAGTCCTCTCAGACTTTAAGTTAGCCATGTAAGGTACAGTAGAATAGGAAGTTATATAGCACAGGCAATTAACCTTCAGTAAAGATCTTTACATGGCCCACTTGACAATTCCATCTTCATTTTGCCAAAGGTTAAATATGTAGTTAGAAATTAATCCATCTCTCTTTTAGTTCAGATCTAGGCAGAAAAGTCAGATTGACACAATTGAACAGAATATTCTGTGTTCAGCCTATGCTGCAAAGATTGTGCTTTGCTGGCAAAATTGTCCAATCGTTGTAACAGGATGAGAAGACAAGCAAAAATAATTCCTCTTAGCACTGATGCTCGTTGAATCCAACAGAATTCACCTAATCTGAAATATTACTTGCCCAGTATTCCTGTGAAAATGTTTGGACATCCTGCCACAACTGTATGTCTTAGTTCAAAGCATTTTAGATTTCCATTCTCTCATAAAACAAACCACTCCAGATTGCCAACCCCATGCTTTAATGCACAAAGAAAATTTAGTACATGATTGCATAGAGTCACAGAAGTAAAATCCTCATGGACTTTTCTTGTACACACAAGCTAGAGGTTGAAAGAGTGGAATATTTTATATTAACACTATGCTTATGTTTCCCTCATCTGAATTTTAGCATCCCCTAAGACCTTTCTTTTCTCTTTGCTCACATCAATTATAGCACTTAAAAGAAATGTCTAGCAAGCAAAACCAGAATGAAATGTCAGAGGTCTGATAACACTGAAATATTGTCTCAGTGTTCTGTATTACAGCTATTTCACAAGGAAGATTCTCTGAACAGAAAAGGCACTTGGAGGCTGTGAGCAGTTTACAGCAAGATCACTTCTATCTTAAGAGAAGGTGCCTTGCAGATTTTTAAAAGAAATTTTATGTGGAAAATTAACACAAGTTAAGACTTATCAGACAGGAACTTTCTTAGAAAAACTTATTTGTGACTATTCTAATAGCTCTGACAAGCTGAGTCCACTATTTGGCAAATGGTTTTGGACAAGGTGGAGTTGTGGGGAGGAGGGAAGAGGGACACAGAAAATGTCATCCCCATTTTCAAAAGGAAAATTATGATTTTTCCATTTAGACAAGACAGATGTGTCTATTCTTTCATAAGACACATGGCTTACATAAAATCTTTTAATGTAAGGGGAAATGTGAGGGGGGAAAAAACCCCAAAAGATTGAAACACTCCCTCTCCCCAGAAAAACCAAACAATGAAATCTCAATTCTCCCTGAACCAAAGATACCTTGGGATAGGATAGGTCTAGCCACAGCAGAAAGGTAAGATCATCAAGGAAAATAAAAAGCAGGCACAGGAAAATAGTTTAATTTGCTTTCAACTGCCTGCTTTGCTACAGAAGTCTTTATTCAAAAAAAGCCAGCACGTTATTTGGGCCAACATGGTGACACACCAACATCAGATCCTTCAGTAAGGCCAAAAAAAGGGCAGTGGAGAAGCAGGGCAGGCCACCTGTGCTTATTGCAGTGATGCAGTGCAGAGCAAAGACTTAAAATTCAAGTTATCAATATTAAACCAATTTTCATTTAAAGACAAGGAAAGAGATTGTGGTCATTAAATTTTAATAGCTGAGGCTTCACCCTACTCAGTGAGGACTTGATTTCATTCTCAGGGGAGATTCAGAGAGCCAGTAGCTGCAGTGTAATTAAAACCCCATCATAATCAATTCTGTACCCTCTGTGAGGGGTCATCTCAGTTTCCTACACTTCATGAGATAGCCAACTGCTCTTTGGGAGCACTTTTCAAACAAAAATATAACCATAATGCTTTCAAGGTCTGGCATGAAAACAGCAGCAGTATTTGCAACAGTTTAGAAAGGTGCCCTGTAACAGCATCCTGAGTTTTAACTGATGTTTATCAAGCATGGAGTATTTTAGCAGGGGCTGGGACTTGCAGGGAAGGAGCAGGAGATGAAAATGTTTAGCTAGGGAAAATGAGAAGGAAGAAGAACATCCTGGATTTTGCTGGAGAAGCCCAGAAGTTCTTCAAGATGTTTTAGGTGCAAGCTAAGGACAGCTGGTTTCTTATTCTCAAGGTACTATGCACTTGAGTTTTACACTTCTTTCAAGCACTAAAATAAAGCAGTTTCTAGTTTAACTGCAATGCTATTCTAATGAAAGGAGTGCCTATGGCCCTGTCATTGGTGACCTTTAGCAGCCATCAGATGATAATGACTTCTGCCTCTTGCCTTGGCTAAATTCACTTTCAGGCCTGTAATAAGAAGTCAGAACTACAATAATGCTTCATTATGCCACATAACACGCAATTTTCTTTGTGAAGAAAACTGAATTCAAAGTGGAATTTGCCAAAAGAAATATCAAGAACTTAAAAGTCAACAGACATCAGAAAAGGGCACTTGGTTTTTGGCAGTGGATGGAATTTGACCTTTGAATTTATTCACATTTGAAAGCTCTCTTCCCTTTTTTTTATTTTAAGGGCACAAATGTAAAAATGTTTTAAGAAAATGACAGTGGTACTTTCTCAATTTCATTACTGTTAGCATAATTCCAGAGTCTGGTAAGTTTTGTATTTCCACAAGGGTGTGTAAGAGTCTGAGGTTGCAAAATCCCTCTAAGAAAGGGAGGGACAAATCTCACCATTCCAACCACTTCATCTGGATTATTTATTGCACATTATAAGATTTGCCCGATGACTACATGTTTCCACTTTTAAAAGCTACATCTAGACCTTACAAGAGAGATTCTTTTCTAAAAACTTCCAGAAGTAGTGTCAATGTTTGGAAAACTGAGAAATCTTCTGGTAGATTCTGCCTAGGATTCTAGAATGTTTAAAAACTTACTTAAACAGGAATTGAAGGCTTCAGTTCTTTCCTGCTTTAGAAAGAAAGGAATAACCAAGAGAGTACACATGATAAGTAATTTCCTGTCTATTATAAGGTTATTTTGTTCCTTTCTCTTTTGTGGTGTCCAGTGCTGCATGATGTAAAATAAAAAGTGAAAGAGGACACCCTTGGAGAGTATCCAACTGAGAGACAATTGTACCTGGCAAACATCTTTAAGACAAGGTACCCATAAGGATGTAGGTCCATTTTTTCCTGCCTCTCCTCCTTCCAGAAAAAAAAAAAAAAAAAAAAAAAAAACTGAAAAAGCTCCACATGCACAATGTAGACCTCAGATCCTGCTCCAAATGAAATAAATGTTAAGCAATTCTAATAAATTATTCAACTTATGTTTTCCTTAAAATATATTCCCTGTAGACTTTAATGAATAGATTAAAATTCCTAACTATGACATGATATTTTCTCCTAATTGCTTTGAGAACTAGGTCAAACTAATTTGGGGGGAGTGGGGGAGGAGAAATTTTTAAAGCTTCACTAAAGATTTTGGTCTCATTTGTAGCATTTACTGTTACCTACCTGAGTACCAAATATAATTTGATATACAGCAGAAAAAAACTCTGTGCAATACATGATCCCAGGAAACTCCTATAAAAACTGATCTACTAAACATGTCCAAAATTATATTATTATGTTATATTAAATTAGCCTTCTCTGATTTTTCCCCTATCTGCTGAGCACCTTTTTTAAAGTTTGCTATGCTGAAATTTTCAGTTTCTTCCACCAGAGCAATTTCTACTCTTCATAGCTGGTAGCATTGGAGCTGCCAGAAAGCTCATAGTGACACATGACATCCTTTAAAATAAATTACTTTGTGTTATCACAATAAACATTAAACTCTCTAAATGGAAATTGACTTTCTGAATAAAAGCATATATAACCTTAATAACCTCATAGATATCACCATGATGTGTAGAAAAGGAATGGGTCTGGTCAGAGGTAATAGACATTCATAAGCAGGGCATAAGTAAGGATGATAGAGGTAATGAAAGAGGTTAATATTTAGCAATGGCTTTGTGACCTAGGTAATGACTCCTGGTGTAATAAATGCAGTGAAATAAAGCAGTGTAGCAGCAGAGTCGTCTTTGAGACCATACAGCTGGATTCTGTTCTGGTTTCAAAACATCTCTATAGATTATGCATAAAGAAAAGGAAAATTTACACTGGTTGGTCTTGCTGCCCTAACTCTAAAATACCTAAGATTTACAGCAATAAATCTGCAATAGTAATTCTTACCAAAATAATAGCTTTTTAATTATCTTGAGAACTCTCTGGAAGAAATAAATATTGTCCTGTTATCAACACTCTAACACAAGTAACATAATGCTAGTAACTTTGGTAATTGTTTGTGTTCAAACTGTGATCAGGTTGTTCCACTGAGGCACACTGGATCACATTCATCTTTTGCTCACTGAATCTTACCATGCCTCATTTCCCAGTCAAACATACAATTTTCCAAGCCCTGAGACAAGCAGTGCAAGGCAGAAGACAGGGTATATTAGTATTCTGTGTGTACAGCTTTCTAGTCCAAAGGCAAGGCTGCCTTAGTCCTTTCACATTTTAGCAGCTAATAAAATGTTCCATCATATGAAACTGAATTTCTTTAAAATATCAAGCTGCCTAATGAAAGGAAGGCATTGAAGAATCATCCTAATTTAAGGTATTTTCCTTCCTTAGTCAATGCAGCCAAATAGGCCAGTTCTTTCACAACCATTAGCACACTAATAATTAACTATGTGTTAACTGTAACCAGCATATGCTCATTTTGTTCCCCTTGTAACTCCCAATCAAGCATGACCCCATGCTTACAAAGATTAGTTATTCTTGATAATACTATGTGACAAAGCATCGTTTTTTCTTGACTCATTTCACAAATAATGAAAGGGCACCAGCTCTTTTGTTTTAGTGAGAAAACTGCCAAAATTATGCAACAGAAATTCCTTACCGTGGCCCTGGATTCAGCATGCAATATAGCTAATACTTTAACATCCTCAAATGAACCAGTCTGTTTATATGATTAGAGCCTGTGAATATCTTGAAGTTACCTCCATGCATCATGCCTAATTTTATCTTGTTACAATAAAACAGTTTTAAATTCCATCTTTTCCTAAATCCCATATGCACGTGAACTGCCATACACTCAGATGTGATACAAATGGTATCCTAGTCAACTTTTCCAAGCAAGGATATATATTTCCATTGTGCAAGTAGTTTTGTTTATAGATTAATCTGATATGAACCCAATATGTGACAGCAGGGAGGCTGTACCAGGCAGAACCCAACAAGCAGGACATAAATTCAGGGTGCCTTTGAATCAGTTACAATCAATAGGGACCTAAGAGTGAGTTTGCATCATATAGAAAGACAGCTCAGAAAAAGGAATGCAAAGGAGACTTTTTCATCACAAGTTGGTATCTATTTTGTAGGTAACAAGCTCAAGAATGAGGCTTTAGAAGTAAGTGGATCCAACCCCAGAAGAGCTGTGTGAAACATCCTTAGAGTTAGCTTACTTTGACAGTCAGGGGATGGAAGAGAACTGAGAAAATATCTTAAAGTAAAAGCTAGAAGCTGCCATAAAGCTCTAAGTATTTGTTTATTCCTCTGCATCACAGTCTCTACACACAACTGTTTTAGTAAGTTTTTCACTGGAGTAAAATAAATCCATTTTTGCTTTTACTTTAAAGGCTGCCTTGACTTAAATGTTATTCACAGCAGTTAAACTGTAGTCATTCTGTTCTCTAGAGAGCAATCCTAAACAGAGGCATCAGATAATCTTCATGGGGTACCAAACATCAGCTACAAAACTGAGGATCCTGGACAGCCCCACATGAAATGAATCTGACTTTCAGGTATTGCTAACATAGAGGATGGGTTTGGAAGACATATTACTCCATCAGGAGATTGTTTTTGGTCTGTGGCAAAAAATTCACAAGCTGACCCTCTACCCCTGGAGACCCCTGAAATTTTCCCCAATTTCTCTCAATGATTCTACTGTCTCATTCTACTGGCATAACACTGAAATACTCATTTTTTGACACAGCACAGCTTTCTAGACATTTTTACCACCAGCCTGTAACAGAAGACAGAAAAAGGCTTCATCCACCTTGTAGATAGATGCAAAATGAAGAGCACATTTCCACATCAATCCTATTGGCCAGAAAAGTTCTGTATCACCCCATCCTGCTATCTCTCAAACGTCTAGATTATAATCTTCCTCAATGAATTTTTTAGTCTCTTGAACCTCTTAGTCCAAATTGTGTCTTTATTTCAGTTTGCTTCCTAGGATTTTAGTTAATTTCATGATTCTATCCAGTCAGGTTACTTTCCAAGTAAGGAGTGTTCTTTATTCCATATTTAAATCCCTACTGAATTTAAAGGGGGGTTTTTGATGCAGATGCATTAAGTCCTTTAACTTAATTGGTTGGTTGAAACACCCTTTGCTTAACTTTCACACCACACTAGTCACATTTTCATTTCTCATTTTAGTAAATTTAAATACACAAGGGCAAAACACAAATGAGAATTCTTTGTATTCAGCTTTGCATTCAGCAAAGTTCTGTGCATTTTCCATGTGAGTTGTTCCCTAATCTCTATCAAACTGTACACAGAATAAATAGCAGACTGTAATGTGCCTTTTGCACATAATAAAATACATGAAGTCGGAAGTGTGGAGCAGGTTGCACTAGTGAAACATGAGACAAAATACTGCAGGTTACCTGGCTTAGTTTTGGAGCTACTGAGAATTATCAAACCAGCTACAGGATCAGTTTTAGCTTACAGTTTCCCTTTCAGCCTTCACAGTGACCAGGTCAGGCAAAATCTAGATAACACATTTACACACAGAGTTAGGGGCATTACAAGTACCACAAATAAACAGGAAACTTAAATAAAAAAGTGGTATTAAAGGATAAAGGCATAAAAATACAATGATCTTGAATACTGTGATAGAAAATCCTGTTAACTCAAACTATGACCTGAAATTTCTTCTACCAGGTAGAAACAAAGAAGCAAAGAGAGCTGCAGGCTAGCAGTTCAGTACCTAAATAAAACCCTGATAAGGAAAATGAAGAGAGCATACAAAAGACAGAAGATCATCCAATCTAAAAAAAAAAAAAAAAAAAAAAAAAATAAAAAAAAAAAATACAGATTGGTTTTGGGATGAATAGAAGGTTTTGAGGCAGTAAAAAAGAAACAGACATTTTGGAATACCATTCACACAGATAAAATAAGGAGAAAATTAATTTATTCTAACTTATATAAAGTACTAAGGAGGTGATAAAAATTAACCAGGAAATCCTTTCTGAGTTCTGATCTGAAAAGGCTAAAATACTTTCTGTAAAAACTGAAACTACTGCCTACAAAGGATTCAGCAAAAGTGAAAGTACTGTGCTGGCAAACTGCAATTTGTTACAATCAGTAATTCTTTCTAGTCATTATTAAGTAAAGTGAACTAGATTAAGGGAAATAGTTCTAACATTAATTGCTCTTAAATCTTAGGTCCCTGCATTTTTAACCAGTTTAAAAATAAATATAAACTTTAACTCAAATGTCTTTTGGCACTTCTTCTAGTTGCAAGGAAGTGAATTTGTCTTAAAAAAAGTGCTGCTGCTCTCCACAAAAATCTTTTTGCCTATCCAGAGCCTGGCACGCTGCTGCTGCTTTCCCTGAACCAACAGGATCAAAGATATTTCAAAGCAGCCTTGAACTTCACAAGTACCATGCAAAGCTTTGCCTTTCTCTAGGCACACTCTTCATGCTGGTCTCTATATAAAATAGGTTTTGTTTACTTTCTAGGCATGGGGAATATAATAATAATGTGGGTTTTTTTAATCTTAATTTATACTTGCTTTGATTTTTCCAGGCATCTCTGTGTATTACACTATTCTTAGTCATAAACTTGGTCAAAACACTTAACACATTTGATTTCAGAGAAAACCTTGCAGAAATACTACACTAACAGAAAGCAGGAGTATCCATACTAAGGTCTGATACTTCTGATAAAATAAATGGATCAGTTCTCACTAAATTCCACTGTGCATTTTAAATAAAAGACAGAACAGATAAGGCAGTTACACTGAAAAAAGACCTAGACCAAAATTTCAGACCTGAATTTTTGTCAAACTTTTAATTGAGCTTATATGAACTTTAAAAAGGTTCAAATCCCAGATTTACATATTTTATCAGTCCCTAATTAAAGAAAAAAAAAACTCCTCTCACATACACTTAAGATTTCTGCTGCTTCCAGTGAAGTGTGTATGATCTACTGTCATTTTGAGCCAAAGGTCATAATGAGATGAAAGAATAATGTTAAGATGCTGTTTCACTGCCATTATTCATTGTAAGACCAATACCCTTATCCTGGCTTAACTAATCATTTCTTTCATTTGAATATGCTCTGCATGTGAGATCCTGCAGCAAACAGCAGCCCAAGTTTCTCCACGGTCTGAACATTGCAGAAAAGATGCTTATTGGTGCTCCTGATTGTGACCTTGATTACATCTCTTAAATCTGTGCTTTTAAATTTTTATTTACCGTAACAACAATATATATAACACTGATACACAACTATTTAATACTGCAGATTGATGCTATTTGAAAGAATGACAAAGAGGAAGTCTGTGCTCATTTTTCCAGACTGCAGCTCTTAGGAAAAGTCTGTGATGAGAAGTTCTGCAAGGTACCTATAAACTGAGAAACACTTTCACAAGGATATTAAAAAACTTTTCTTGCTCCACCTCTTTCTTGTGCCCCATCAAGAGAGACAGACTTGTAAGAAATAGCTGTTCATTTAAGAAGAGCTGACCTTACCAGAGTTCCTAAAATTTTATGCTGGAGATTAAGCAGTCAATGTCAACCAGAACACTGAGATACAATACTCAGCTATTGCTGAGTCACAGGATAATAATATGATTAAAAAGGGTGGATTTCATTGCCAATGGCAGAGGAAAAAAACATCTGTTCTCTAGTGTGCATGCATGAGAAAATCTGCAAAACAGAAAATCCTTTCTGCAATTTAGTGTGAAGGTCTACTTTGACCCCTGATTTATACTCTGGAGGGCATCACATTTGCTTGATAAAGTGAATAGTTTTGATATGTGCCTAACCAAAAAAAAACCAAACAAAAACACCCCCCCCCCCAAAAAAAACCCCACCAACAAAAAAAAGCACCCCCCAAAAAAGAGGAACAGAGCCAAAAAGCAAGCTAGCAGGCATCTGAATTCTTTTAGGGTTTTTCTCTGCTGCTCTGTATGTACCTCTCATACATACTGCAGCAAGGCCCCAGCAGGACTGGATTGCAGTGCTGATGTGCATGTTAATAAAACAGCATTGTTCAAGAGCAATTATCTTGGTCAAGCAGCCTGCATTTCACAGGGTTCAAAGGGACAAGGGTTATACCAGGGGAATAACAAAATAAAAAGGTGACTACATGGATATGCCTGTGCGTGTCAGAAACTTAATATTTCCACTTGTAAATAGGTTCATCATGTTATTTCAAAGCAGGAACTCAGGAGAGTCAAACCTTGAGTACTCAGTTCTCCTTTTTAATGGTGGTAAAGTCGTCAGACATGACAATTTGGCAATGTAGGTAGTTAATTTGCCTAGAGCACTTTATGACTATTAATCCTGACACATAGAGAGGCTCTGTACAATTGAATAACAAAGGAGAGAGAGATTGCGTGTTTAAAACCAAACCCAGAGACAAAAGGACTGGGCCATTGAGGTGGAACTTGATTTCTGTTACAAACATTGACTGGAAGGACTGTGAGTGTGCATTCCATGGCAAAGCAGCAATGTTTGGCTCCAATCTCTTAACTGCAGTAACCAGACTCCTTTGTGTAGGCATAGCTAAAGTCTGAGAGGTTAGCAGTAGGCCCCACAGTACATGTGATTAAAAAACCCCAAACCTATGAGTTTCACTTTCTTTCCCTCTACTTTTTTTTTTAGTCCACTGTGGATCATTTTTTTTAAACTCTACTATTTGTCACAAAAGACTGACAGATGATCCCCCTGGAATTTCAGGGCTTCTCTACTAGGTACTGCACCATAGAAAATCTACAAGTGTTACCTGCTACAATAATTTCTTTTTAATTTGAGTCATTATAAAGTAATGGATGCTTGGAAGCTCACTAACACAAGTGTGTTCTCTTGTTGCTGTGCTAGGCACTCAGCAGGGCTATTTGTACAAGGGGGACCCAGCCAAGTCCCAGCAACTTGAGGCATGTTGCTTTCAGTATGTCCTTGCTGTCCAGCCCAGCACAGTGTGGCCAAGTGCCTGCTGCAAACTGCCTTTTTTTGGCCTTGTTCAATTTGAAAATCAGTGAGTTCCAGTTGGCACACATGCTACTTCACTTGATTTTTAAGTACAAGGCAAAGAAATCTGCAGTACCACACCTAATACCCACCCTACCTGCAGGGTACACCTACAGCACCCAGCATCATGGCATCAACAAGAACTCAGAATGTAACTGTGAAAACCTGTAGTTGTTACTTTATTAGTATAAGAAATGAGAAAGGGCTCATTTCAGCACTTGTCAAGGACTTGTTCATCACCTTACCACAACAGCAGTAATTATGGGTGTGGAATGGTGAATGCAAAGAGAAGTAGCATGGAGAACACCAAGAAAGCAATCTTCAATATAAACAGCTCTTAAATATTATAACTACACTAAGATCAGCTGAAAAACCTCAGTTGGCAATGCAGTTATCTCTTTATTACTAATGAGACAGTGCAATACTTTACAGTGTGTTTGCTTCAAAGAAAATATCGAGTTTGTTTTTAATTAGTCTCAAAAGGAGGTTTTCATTGAATAGGAAATTCTCAAATGACAAGAGAAACAGAAGACTCAGCACAAGTGAAGTGAACTAGAACCAGAAGAAGAGAAGCTGAGTGTCTACTGGACAGGCTTGCCAATATCCCAGCAATTCAATGTCACTTAGAGTAGAAGCATGCAGCAAGTGTCTCATTATATTAAGGCAACTGCCACCTCTGAAGAAGATGCTGATGTAAGGTTTGTGCATGAAAAAAAGTTTAGCAATTGCTGTAGGGGGTTTTGTTTGTTTCCTTTAAAAAGGCAAATTAAAATTCTTTCCACAATGGGCAAAGTTAAAAAATGTCACAATCCATTAAGAAAAGAACGGGACCCCATTCTTTCAATGGCAGGAGCTCCTTGGGTTTGGTATTTGAGGAAAGGAGTGGGTGAATGATAACTATATAACCATTAATCATGCCTTAATTATAAAGAATTTAGCACATTATAGCAAAAAATGAATTAGGAAAATAAGCTTTAAAGGGGTTGAAAAGTTCTAAGATTTCCTTTCAGCAGGATGAGCATTTTAGATTGACTCCAAATTCCCAAGCAGAAATTGGTACTAATGCTGACTAATAAGAACTAAAAACACTTGTTTAAACACCACTCTCTTTTGTCAAATTTGAATGAGCTAAGGAACTTTTATCCATAAAACAGATTAGAGATCAGGAAAAAGAACTTCAATCAAAAACTTAAATAAACCAGAGCAGTAAACACAAGGACAGGATAGAACATAATTGCATGTGACTGTAGATTTTTTCAGAGCTTTGTGCCCTGCTAATAGGAACAGCAGAACTGTCATGTTTACCTCCACAGAGAAAAGAAGTGAATGGCTCCAAATCAAATAAGCAGCTATCAGAGAAGTATTGTTTGACACTGTCTGCAGGGCTCTTCACAGCAATCAGTGAAGCTTAGCTTTCCTATCATCATTTCCATGAGATTCAACCCTTTTCTGACAACCTCGAGGTGATAATGCTGCTAATTTACTTGTCTTAAAAAAATCTTACAATCTTGCTTTTTCTTCTAAAATCTCATAAGAAAGGTGCTGTGGAGTGAAAAGCTGAAAAATATATAAAGAAACTAAACAATATACAAATAGAGGGTGCCGGGGATCAAAATCAGGACCCCAGAGAAGAAATTACAACTTCCCTAAACCAAACAGTTGCCTCTAATAATAGTCAGGACCAAAAATGCAGCATCCTTTATACACATGCTTATACACCTTGCACTGCAACAATAGAAACAAGTTAGATTCATGAACTCAGTATTTGAGAAAAAAAAATTGGTTTCAGGCATTAACTACTGGAGAAGTGAGCAGCAGTTCTTTTCACTGTTTTGCTTTTTAGCTGGAAGCCATTATCAGTTCAACTGGTTTTAGCATCCTTTCTTTGTTTCTAACAATCAAGAAAGAGGGAACACTGTAATCCAACAACAAAGCCTGCATACAGAAATCCACCATTAGCATGGATGTGTTTGCTGCAGCAGCCCTCTTGTTAGAAGGTAGAAATGAGCTGAGACACAGATTCCTTGTTTATCACAGCATGAAAAGGGTTCTGGTTTATTCCTCTTTACAGCTCAGCCATCCTGACCCCAACCATTCACTGACCCTGGCTGCAGCAGCTCCTGCTGGAGGCTTCCCTTGCAGCCCCTGACTGCTGGGTATTGCCTGCTGAGCTCTGACTGCAGGGATCAGTGTGCAGGCTCTGACTGCAGCTTTTACCCAGCCAGACTGTGACTGCAGCCCCAGACTGACCTGATCGCAGTGATCCTTATCCTCCTTTTTCCTCCTTTCTCCTTCATCTTCTTGTTCCCTCTTCCTCAAGGTTTCTCCTCCTTCATGATTCCCCTTCACCAGCTCACCCATTCCTTTTATCACACTTATCTTTATTGGCTACAGCTGTGACTCATCAGGGGTGAGGCTGTATTGGGTAATTAATGCAGCTGTTACTTATCAGGGGCAAGGTCACCTGCATTCCCTTCTACACTTCTTCACCCATTTCCTACTACTTTCCTGTAGTACAGAGGCCATAGTTGACTATTCCATTAAGTGATCCTGGACAGTTTGCTGGATTTAGTTGATATCTGATTTAGTTTATCAATTGTTTCAGTCAAGACACTGCTTCCCATGTAGAAACACACTCAGCATGTGGACAGTGCAAGGCACATGGTAGCACCCAAAGATGTGTGGCACATCTTTGTAAATGTAAATGTAAATATTCATAACCAGTGCAAATCTAACACGTGCAAATGCATATTTGCTTTGCCGGTATTCAAACCTGTAAGCTCAGAAATTCACCTCCTAATGAGCCCTCATAAGTTACAAAAAACTCACTTGATCTAGTGGGTGTTTAGTCCCCTCAGATTAATAAATTATGAATAGCCAGGCCATTTCAAAAACAGATGCACCTTTATACCACCTAAATCATTAAAAGCCTCTGTTTTTGTAAGTATCTTCTATTCCAGCTATAAAAATCCATATTATATGTCTTTTTTTATTCATTGTAAATTCAGTTAAACTGATGCTTTGCTGTGGTATGTAGGTCACTTGCATTTACTTTGAAGTACTTTATAAACACAGTAGCAAGCTGAAGCTTTTATAAATGTTCTCCCTCATCTTGGTGGTATTACAGTCCATTTGAGGGGCTTAACAATCAATGCACTTGTAACATTTGAACTAGAAAATAAAAAAGTTTGATTTAGACTGATAAAATATTCATATTGGGTCATACCTTATAAGTCTCCAGAAATTAAAGGCAGTGTGTTTGCAAAGATAGGATAGCAGCTGTATGAAATGAAATGAAATGAAATGCTATGAAATATTAAGATATAAGTGATACAATTTGAAATTACATTATCAATCAGATTTACTGTTCTGGTTGCCTTACTGGGAAAAAAAAAAACACCCAAACCCCAGACTCTACACAGTCTAGTTCAAAACTAGACATTTAAAACAGCATAATACCATTTATTTGCCTATTGATTCTATTATTTCTGCTCCAAAAAATCAATTATTCTAGTATGTTATTATTGGAAGTAGCATACTACTACTAGAAGTAATAGAACTTTGCAATTTTCTCACATGAAACATTGCAACTTTCAGAGAGCTGGAGTATTTTCTTCCCATATACACTAAGTCTAAGGGTCCAAGAAGAGACATTTTTAATTTCTAAAGAGTACTACTCATTTCTAAACAGTAGCAGTATTCAGAATGCAAAAGCCATTAGATTCCTTCCCCACATATTCTTATTAACAGTAACCTCTGAATTTTAACAATCACAAATCCTTAGATTTTGGCTCTAATAAAAACAAACTCCAGTATAAATGGGCTCTATTGATAAAGAGGTTTCATTTTACTCCTTAAAAATCAGCTTAAAACTGAAAAAAAAGTCTACTGTTCAACCACTGAGAATTTGGCCCATTAGACTTGATAACATATGCTGAACGAAAGCAAAATAGAATAATTAAACCCACATGATTAAATTGAACAAAATGGAAGCCACTAATTCCATTCTGGTTTGCTAAATGAAGGGTCAAAACTTTTCTGCCAGGTGCACAGTACCACTAATTTTCTTTCTTTGGTTTCAAATGTGGGCCCTCAAACCCTCTGCATTTAACAGTACACTCCTTTCCAGAAAACTGCAAGAGTTTATAAAGATAAAAAAAGCAAAGCTCCTTCTAGGCCTAGCTCTGCACCTTGAGCAGTGTGGCTGCTGTGTTGGCATCCATGCCCAAGCTGCAGGTCACAGACTCAAGAAGCAGAGACTCACTTTTGGCAGTTCTGCTTTAACTCAGGAGTCTGCAGTTGCACTCATGAGACTGAGTTAACCTAAATGCTGATTTTTCTGTGCTGAATAATGGCTCAAATTCAATCAGAACTTTTCTCTTGGAGATTGAGCTTAACCTTCACATCAGGCCTGTGGGCATAACTTTTCCTGCCTTGTTTCTGACTTAGCACAGCATCAGAGGGAGAACACAGCAGCAAAAACAGCCTCTGTCATGTTTCCATTTGATAAGAAAAAGCAACTAGCAGCTGAAGATGACTTTAATTGCAATCTCATGTAGTAGCCAAGATGATAATCTCTCATATTCACCATTTAACACTGCAGCTCTGGTTTGGCACAGTGGTCCACAGCAAAGTTTATTTAATATAAATGACTGAACATCTTAGAGTCAGGAAGACAAAAAAAGGAAAAATTTTTTAGAAACTATCCAGCCTGGATTAATGTTATGATGTGAAAGTAGCGAAGGTTTCTTCACTCTTCAGACACAGTGAGATTCCTGAAATGCTCATAAAAGGAGTTTACAGCATGAAACCCAATACAGAGGGATAACATAATGCTAGAATTCAAAACCACACTTGTGCTTTACTTTGTCACAAAGTTATGAAAGTGTGACAGACTGAGTAACTCGCAGATGAAACCAGGAGTTACCTGAGACCTTGATCTTTCTATTCCTGATCCAGAAACATTGTCATAGAAACATTTTTTTTTAAATTTATAGAAAATTCCTATGTATGTCTTGGGTGTCCCTGTGCAGGTATGGGTGCCACAGGGAATGGAGTGAAGTTGAGCTTGGGAAAAAGGGTGAGGAAAAAGTGTTTTAGCTTTTCTCTTTGTTTCTTGCCATCCAACTCTATTTATTATAAACTAAATTCACTTTTCCCAAATCCAGCCTAATTCCCTGTGAAGGCAGTTGGTAAGTGATCTCCAGATCTTTGTCTCCACTCACAGCTTTTTCACCTTCCTTTCTTCCCCCATCACATTGAGAAGGGGGAGTGAAGGAGTGTTTGGGTGAGCAGCTGGACAGGGTCACCCCATCATTTACACAGCACCCAATGCTGGACCCAACCCACAACTCTGATATTATAAACAGTTTTATGCCCTACAGCTGAGCTAGCTGGTCATTCTCAGGGTGGTATGGCCAGGCTTAACCCACAGTAAAAACAGACTCTGCTGAACCTGTTGTTTTACCAAAATATGTATCTTATGAGAGTCCATTTGACTGAGTCCTTGGTGCTGATAAAGTGGAGATATGCAATGCTGTATAAATATCTAGACCTGAACACTGAGAAGAAAAACACAAGCAAGGATCTTCAGTATTTGCATGTCTTTATTAAATGTAGATGACAACAACTGATTTAACAAAGAAGTTTAATATATGTGGCATCACATAAAGAAAACCACTGAGTGCCACTGTATATAGTGGTATTAGTCTAAGTTGGTATGATAATGCAAGATAGATTTTACACAATCTTGAGCAAAAGATTTGGCAAAATTTTAACACTTTTGGCAAACAACTTGTAAAAGTAGTTTTGCAAAAGAAAAATTTGTCATTACTAGCACTGTGATCACACTAATACAGTACATTGCAGGTAATACAAGCTTGGTTCTTTTGTGCTTGGCCTAGATACAAAGGTAAATAAAAACAAAAGTTTCAGTTAAGTGTGCACAAATAAAAATGCTCCAAGTTCTCTGATTTGGTGCAGGCCTGCTTTGCAAAGCTGCATGGTTCCCAGCATTCAGATGGAGACTGTGTCCTGCCAAGCTGCTCTCATCAGGGCTTTTGTATGTGCACAGACATCTCCTGCTTTTGGAGCTGGTTGAGGCTGCAAAGGTTTTCGTGTGGGAAAATGTTTAGAGGACAAAGCCAAGAAATTAATTGCATTTTCTTTGTAAACTCTGAAATCATCACAATTGCTCTGATCAAACATACCTTCAGTTCTTTTCTCTGTCAGTCCCATCATCTTCTCAGGCTTGTGGCACCAAAAAATCTTTCTGAGTTATGAAGAATACTGCAACCAAGATATCACACACATATGCTGCATCTGCAAAATGCAAAAATTCAAATTAATCATTTGCCTGGTTTTCCTCCCAAATGTTGGCATTTTTGGGTAAAATGTCCTGGAGTTGTTAATGAAGTTTGTGTTTTGCTTACACTGCATCTCTCTTAAAATTTGTACATCAGCTCTAACTGGGATGGATTAAAGGCAAAACACTTAGCAATCAACTATGACAGTGAGCACAGAATACTCACAGATTTTTTTTGTCTTTTTCTTGGAAATGGCTGTATTTAAATGTGGTTACTCAATAATCATTGTGTTGTATGTGTGGTTACATTATGGGTAATGATCTGGAAAAGCAGTGTTAGAGGCAGGGTTTTCCCAACAAGAATTTTTCTTTGCAAAATAGGCAATTAATCTTCAAATAGACCATGTAAAAACAGGTGTTCAATGACACACAGATTGGTGGCATTGGTATTGAAACATCTTGTTTCCTAGTGTGTTGGCACCAGTATGGAGAAAAGAGAATGTTTCTGCAGTTCTCCATCCAAAACAGACCAACACCTTTATAAATAACTTTTGATTCTCAAGACAACTCTATCTACATCTTCATGTATCATGAAAATCCTAACATTAGAGTCTGTTCATCTGAATGGAAAACACAGCCTAAAATTAGTTACAAACCATCTGCATCTGTGAGCTGTCATACACAACTTCAAAATCTATATTCCTACTTTTTGTGCCTGAAATAGAACAAAATAAAGGGACAACATCTTTATATATGAAATCTGTGATTCAAGAAGGTAACATGCTGCTTAAGCTATATTCTGCTGTCTAGAAACCATTATCTCTGGGTAGTTCTGTTCTCCACCTAATCACTCATTTTCACATATTTGGAGGGAAAGCAAACTGCATGCTAATATGAAGAAAAAAAAAAATATGTTTCAGCCTGTAGAATTAGATTATCACATTGGTAAATCCATAACTGCTGCCTTCACAGTTGGTATGTGAATTGACGTAATTTCTTTAGACAAATTTTGCAGTGGTCATAGTCTGCTGGCTTAACAACTGATTTGGGTTTTCATGGTGATGCAGACAAGGCCTTTTGCAGCTGACAGAGAAGGGAATGAGATCCACAAGCCCTGAATGCATCATGAATAGAATGTATCATGGCTTATCTAAATACAACTGCTGAGGTGCATAGAGTGAAGAGTGAAGGAAGTTTTCTCTGTATTTAAGCATTTTAAGGAATGCCTTTGTTGATGGGAGAGCCTTGAATTGATGCTCCATTTTATTCCATGGCCACACAAACTTCTCAGATGGTAAAACAAAAAAATTGGCAGAGCACTGTCTGAGTTGGTAAAGCTTTGCCAAAACACAGCAACATGGAGAGGGGCTTCCTACCTTCTAGCAAGAAAATGATGTTCCTTTTCTTTATAATTACTTTCAGTTATGTTAAACTGAAATTTGCTGCTTTCATTTATTTTGGGAGAAAAAAAATGCAGGTTTTGTCTCTTTTTAGAGTAGCAAACTTGAGAACTTCAATTATTTAATGCTGTACATACTTTGTAAGATAAGGGTGTTTTGCACTGTCAAACGGGGTCAGCAGAAGTCAACAGAGCAGGTGCAGTGTCTGATGGGCTTTTGTAAATTTCAGAATGTTTTTAAAATTTATTTTTAAAGGCTAAATTTATTCTTCTCCTTTTCCTTTTAAAATAACAAAACAAGCTGAAATGCCAGTCTGATAGAAATGTTGCCAAGCTCACAGCATTAGAAAACACACTGTCCAAGCTTTGATGTCTAGTCAAACATCACTAATGTACTTAAACACAAAGAAGAAACAATTTATTTTGAGAATTACCTCTCCTCTAGGGATTTGTGCAATTACACTGAGTCAAATAAGGAATATAAATCTTGGAAGTTACTCTGGTGATAAAAAGAACAAGCTGCAGTTCTTCATATGTTTGACACTGGCTGGTGGCTTTTTAAAATGCATATTCATTAGCAGCCCTGCTTTCTAAAATCACTTTATGATCTGGTCACTATTTAACACAAGAGCAGCTGGATGCAATTTAAATGTATGCCTGTCCTTTAAATGATGGATGTTGAAACAGATTTGCACAGTACAGTAACTGTGTTCACACAAACTTCCTATCAGTTCAACACTTCTGTCTGAGTGATTTCCAATGCAGTCCGTTCCAGGCCAAGGAGTTGAAGGACAGAAACAAATGTCTCTTATATTTCAGGTGATTAATGTTGTTTTCCAAAGTATTTGTCACCTGTACTGATATCCACAGGCTCAACTTGGAGGCAAACTTTTTCTACAGCACATTTGGAAGGGAGTTCAACAAATAAAGCTTTGTTCAGTGCATGCTGTTAGACATGAACAAGCCATATATGAATTCATATACGAATTTTCATATATCAAAATTCAGAACTAGGCTTATGGCACAAATTAAGCCTCAAAACACCAGGGTACATATATAAGGTATCCTCTCCTAGACGGAAGTTACATTTTTCATTCTAATGGGATATCAACAAGCTTCCCTTCCACTAATGTTTACATAAGTTTTTTAATTATTTTACTAAAATTAATAAAAATGCTTCCCTTCATATTTGTGGGTCAATATATTTAAAGACTCTAGAATGGAAGTTTTTATAATAACCTAAAGAAAACTCACCAATCTACAATTTTATTTCCCAAAAACTTGTGATAAAAAATGGCTTATGTCCCCCAAAGAATTTAATATTACAGGATAAAGTAGCAATATTCCTCAATCTCACAAAAAATCTCAACACTGTTCCAACAGGCATTGACAAGAACATTTCATTTTGAAAGAACAACCAAACTTACTACTACCATAAAAATCAAGAATGTAATTAAAAGAAATAACAAACAAAAGAGAGAGAGAATATTTTTTATTTATATATATTAGATAGAGATATAGATACATAAACTACATTGACCTACATGACAATCAGTATGGAGACTGCCCACTGTTTTTCTCTGCAATAAATATTGTTCATTTATCAACTTGGATTCTGGATACTAAACCCCCTCACTTCCAATTAACTCATACAGATGTTTCTCTAACTGCCTCACCTTATGAATTGGAGAATATTTGTAGGCATCAGAAACACCCCATAAATCACCCATATCATCATCCCCTCAAGAGGTCAGACATTGTCCAGGGAATATCCTGGAAAAAAACCAGTTCCTGACAGGTTGATAAGCAGGAAGCATCTACCCTGAGCATCCAGGGATTCAGGGCTGGGACTGAGAATTTGTCCTTACAAGGTAAATCCCAAGCCTCTGAAGCCTGACCGTGCCCTTTCAAGAACCACACCTGCTCCAGTGACCAAAGTTTCAAATAACTTCAATGGAAAGAGGGTCAAGCTCTAAATATTCCTGGTTACAATGCTTTCATGTGATGAATATTGCAGACTTCCACGTGGAAGGTGTAAAGCTGACTTACACATCCAACTACAGTGAGGCAGAGCAGCTGGCATCTTCCCTCTAGAGGAGAATTATAGAGTGGTGGCCTCAGTCTAGAACTGAGTGCTGGGGGGCATTCTAGGCAGGACTTTCAGAAAATAAATCACTTTGCACTGCTCACATCAGTGGATTACAGCCACTGCCCTCTGCAGTGAGCCTGCTATAACCAGCACCAGGTACAGAGCCCAGCAGTGGAGACTGCACAGCTGAAAATGCACAGAACTCCAAGGATATCCTCACACTGCACCAATCCCCTTACTTCTGTCAATGTCCTTCTGGCAGCTGCTTATCATTGTGCCAAGGTCTTGTTTCAAAAATGCACAGAATTCTGTCTTGGGTGCTACCCCCATGCCTACTACTGGAAAATGAAAATAAAATTTCCTGGGCTGCCTTTGCAAATATTGCTTCCCTACTCACTAGAACTAAGAAAATTTAGGTACAGGTCTCTTTCCATTTTTTTTTTCAAAAGATAAAATAAAGCATAAAAGGAATTAACCTGGATATAAAATGTGGAAGAAAGAAACATGCACTTGACTTTTTTAGGGCTAGAAAATGTCTTTTCCTATAAAGTTACACAGATACTTAGAGGCAATCAAAGGGCATGCAGTAGTGGACTTGCTCTAGTACAAATAAAATCACTCCATTAGTTCTACTTTTATGTACTTTTATGTAACCATTTGATCTGCTTCAGTGGTTGTAATGGTCTAATGGGAGAAGGCTCAAAAGTACCTTAACAATTCCTTTATTTTGTCAAGTCACTCTGCAGCTCTCTCTTGTACCACTTCACTCAAACATGCTCTGTGCTACCTAGTGGGAGAGTCAGAACAATTGCAGGCCCTTAAAGAAATGTCTTATTTCTTGAAACTGAGTGCCTCAGTATGGAGTAAATCCTCTCTGCCTTTAAACACTTTTTAATTCAGCACTTCCATTATGGGAGTCAGTTATGCAGTTCAGTAAAGCTGCAGTGAGATAGCTCTTTGTGCCTTTTCTCTTCTGAAGACAGAGCTGTGAGTTTAGAAGTCATAAGGAGGTGCTCTGATTGCAAGGAGATTAAATTTCATAGTTTCTGGTACACTGGACATTGAACTACAACAATATCTGTCAGCTTGCAATAAAATGAGTGATGGTAAATCAACAATTAGATCTAAAATATCTCAAAATAACTGGATAAAAGAACTGGAAGGCTTGTGGTTCTCTCAAATCCTGTTTTTCTTGAATACAAAAAGGTAGTTTTAGTATTGTCAACAATACCTTTGATGAGGAAGACTAAAAAGAAAAAAAATTCTAGTGAAAAAAACCATCTGTATTATTTTAGTGATGCCCTTCTCTGTTTTAAACTAATATCTTATAATTACCAGCAGTGCTGTCAGAACACATGAACATGTACATCCAAGGTTTCTCTTAGTGCTTGTACAGTCAGTTTAAAGAACAACAACCCCCAGTATTTGATAATGAGTGCACTTGTCTCAAAAGAGACACTCTCCCCAGGAGGTAGTGCCCAGATCTTGCTCAGTGCTGCATGAAGCTGTGAGAAGAAAGAGAACAATTTCAATTGTTCTAATCTTGCAGAGCCCTGTGCCTTTTGATCTTCTCTTTGTTCCCTCTTTGTGAAGCACAACTTACACTGCCTGCAATTTACTGAGTTCACTGTTTACTTATCTTTTTTGAGCAGTAACAGCTTAGTGTAAAGTTCCTCTGCAACTCTTGGAACTATGATTTTTTTTTTGCTTCTAAAGATGACATCTGCATTTCCTTCTACTGTACAGTCTGAATGTCACTTCATCTGTCTGGTGTCTTTTTAAAGTCAACACGTGAACCTCTAATTGCAGAGTGTTTGTTTAGTGACTAGAATAGACTTTCCAGCTAATCTCTGATTCATTTTCCCTCAGACTTTGTTTAGAGGCTGTGAGGGACAGTTCCACAGCATATGCTGCACCTGTTAAGGTGGATTATCCTGCAGCTTGTAGAGCAATTAATTAAGAGGTAGGCAATTCTCATAGAAACTGTTCATGACCAAAACTTCCACTGGCATTTATTTTCTTATGAGAGCAAATATCTATGGTTATATTGAGCAATTCTCTCACCTCTATAAATCAGTTTTCTGTTTAAAGGTTGCATATCTAAGAGAAGAGCTGACACTGTGCTTGGTACCCAGCTACTGGCAAAGTGGATTCTTGTCTGTGAAGACACTTGTTCATTACAGAGTATCTGACCCCTGTCAGTGCCACACCAGAGTGAGAAAAAGGATTGTGATGCATTGCAAACCTGGGATTTTCCACAGGTTTGAGAAACAGAAAATAAAGTGAGGTAATTAGTGCTGTTATCAGTTTATACTCTCAGAAAAGGAGCAGAAAAAATGCAATCAGACGTGGCTAGCTAACAATTCTCTGGATGGCCAGAAAGCTCTCCTGATACAGAATTGACCATAACAGGCTGCTGCCAGGCTTGGCTCAGTGCATAAGGTGTTAATGAAAAGGTTTCAGGAGTGTTACTTCAGAAATGACTACAGAGAACTCACTACAAAACGTTACAAGTCAGACAAGGTTACTCCAACCTGCACCAGAGATAATACAGTGAGATCAGAGCCACCCCAAACTGTGTGTAATCCCCAGCCTCTGTGGCAAGCAATTCTCACCAGAAGCACAACACTGGAATAATTTTATGTCATTTTAAATACATCTATTGCTGTTTTAGAGCTTTAAAGTACTTTAATCATACTGAAGCATTTGAGATCACAATAACTAAGTCAAAATCACTTTGAATTGTAATTTACAGCTTTAAATGGAGCATGCAAAAAAAAAAAAAAAAAGTTTGGATATATTCAAATACATCCTTGCAGGTCTCTCTGAAAGATATTCTCCATACACAGTGTTTGCATGGCAAGTTTTTCAAAGTCAGTACAGAGGAGCCTCACAAAGATCAATGGGTTCAGTCAATGAAATATGGTATAAACCTTAAGACAACCCAATACATTTATCTTCATTTTTGCATATACATGTTTAGAATTCTTCCTTTGAATTTTCTTGTTAAAATTCTAGCTGTACATTTTAGCTGATAACACCTTTGCTATCTGACTAGATCCATTTTTGATCTTGTCACAGATTTGATGCTGGGAAAAGGCAGAATTATGCAGGGGACACATGGAGGTTAAGCAAAAAGAAAACCAGAACAACACTGTGAGCCTCTCACCATTCAGAGAATCCTCCATCTGGATTCTGATGAGCACCAAAAAGCATTTGAAAATTCAACAGCAGTGATAGGGAAGGACAGCAGTGAAATCAAAATACGTTCCTCCTAGTTCATAAAGCCTTCCAGTCATGTATCAAGGGTGAACAGCCTAATCCATTATGTTAGTCATTCATTTAGAGGTAGGTAATAGGCAGAGATCCTCAGGGACTGGCAGACATTTTCTATTAAGTGACTTGCTGCTCTTTAGTAAGCTCAATCCCACAGGACACACGTTTCTGAAGCCTCAACACATTTTTCCAAGTGCTAGGAAATGCAATAACAAAAAAGTTCTGCATAACTCCTGTCCCCAAAGCTTAAAAATATAATTTTAAACCTTTTAAGCAAGAAAAGAACAAAACATGCAAAAAGAAATTATTTCCGCCCAAGCAATAAAAGATTAAATGTAGGTTTCATTTAAAGATAGATTATATTTTAGAGGTCAGACTATAAAGAATGGAGTCATTATTATACCAGAAGGCCAAAATTTGGGATCTTCCTCTGTTCTGGCACTCTATATCCCTGTAGAGAATGAATAACGTGAACCAATGAACACTTTGCAATTATATAATAGTACTCACCCAAGAATGCAGAATATTTAATTGTGCTCCATTTCTTGAGCTCTACAGTTCTGTGAGACTTTTTAAATCAAAGACCTCTTTGAATGCCATGCAGACAGCTATGAAAAGCTCAGTTAGTCATGATTATAAAAAAAAAAAAAAAAACACAGCAGAAAAACAAATATTTCAGATTAGCATTATTTCAAATCCTAATATCAAATCCTGAATTTGAGGAACCTAAAAAAATGTTAGAATCTATTAATGTACTTCCTGAATAAAACTCTGCCTGACTTCCAGGCTTAGCCTTGAATCAACTTCCTGTGTGAGGAATTTTTTGGCCATTCCAAAAAACCAACACAAGCAACTCTGTATAATGCACTAACACAAAATAATTTTTAAAAGCACAGAAATAATTTTCATATTTGTTAATTTCCCCAATAAAGTTCATAAAGACAATTCCACTTCACAGACTTTTTTGCAAATCTGTATTACTGCCAGGGCTAAGGATTTTTGTTTGGTTGTTTGTCAGGGTTTTTTTTGAAAGATGTCTGTAAATATTCAAGAGATTTTTTTTTTTTTTTGTTTAAGTCAGTGTGACAGAATGGGTTGGGAAGGTTTTGAGTTTTTGGAATTTAGTCATATTAATTTTCAGTAATGCTACTCTGGTCTTATCTGTAGTTGTTTGTAAACTATAATTCCCAGAGTTTTCATATTGGCATGCAGTGATTAACAGGATATTAAAAAATATAATACATCTCAGAATATTGTCAAATTATATCCCTTTTAGCTACTTAACTAGGACAAGTGCAGAGTTAAAAATTCAGCCAGCACACACAGGAATAAAACATATGGGAAATGGAAAAGAAGATTGATCTTCATAAGTTTTTTTCTGTTTTCCAGTAAATGTTTAATGAACTTGTAAAATCGTAATTATCATCTCTAACTCAGAGGATCACTTCCACCTAGTGCAGCTTTTCTCTTTCTATACATCATATATTTACAATTCAAACTGAACCAGTTTTTGGTACCTTTATAGTGAATAAATCAGCTTTTCCAGAACTGCAAGAGCATTTTTAGTGCAGGTAAGGTCTGCACCATTCTATTATTCCCAGCCCAGACTGAATCCAGCCAGAGAGATCAAGGTTTCCTTTACAGAACTGAATTCTGGCAACAAAAAAAGGGGTGTCTTTTGTTGGTTGGTTTGTTTGACTTTTAATCCTTTGTGGTACGAGGATATTTCTTGACTACAGTAGGGAGTATCCTATTGTGTTTCCACGTCAATGTTTTATGCATGGCCAGAAAGTGCTGATAAAGTGTTTCTGTGCATTCAGAGGGGAAAAGCACTCAAAAAAAAGTGTTTCTGCAAGTCTTTGAAATGTATCATAGTGGCATTATGTGTGGGTTTCATCTAAGACAAATAAAGGCATGCTGAGTTTATCTTCCTTGCATCGAATTTACTCTTGAAAAGGAGTTTAATACTAAAGAAATGTATAGATATACCCTGGTTTTAAGCCCAGATAAAGAGCAGACAAATATCATTGCACTGTTGATATTTTACAGCTTTCCCAGTTTGCCTGTACCATTCCCATTAATTTGCCCATGTCCTCTTCCTGCCCCTAAATGGCCAAGCAAGCCAATCTGTGTCATAGCTTTTGGAAGTAAAAACTTTGGGAACCAACAACATTCTCTCATTCCTGAAGGACTCAGAAAATACATTTTTATATAAAGGCTCATACAGAAAGATTCAGTTGGATTAGGTCTAGAAGCAGTGTATAAGGTCTTTCTAAAAGTAAGATACTTGTATTCTTTTTTTAACTCTCTTTTCAAAACAAGTAAAATAAAAATATCTGGTACTCTTGTAAGTGCCATCATTTGTATATATTGAAGCACTTTACAACAGAGATCTTGATCATTTTGGTTTTTTGATAAATGGAGGGGCTGAGGCAGAAGAGAAAGATTATCAGCTATCATAAAAATATTGTATTGATTCCCTCCAAAATCCTATCCAACCCAGTATATCCCACTGGGAAAAAAAAGAAAGAAAAAAAGAACAGTCAATAGAAAGAGTTTAAGTGCTTGCTTCTTTGTTTTTCAATGATTTCAATGAAACTTGAAGGCTGCTGAAAGAGATAAAAGCAGAAGTTAGGTTCCCTGAAATCAAGTCCAGCCTATTATGAAAATATACAGTTTATAAAGGAAGGATCCAAAAGGGATTTATCCCAGCTCAGGAAGAAACAACCTTTAAAGAAGGCATATATGGATTCTTCCTTGAAGAAAAATACCCATACCCTAAGGTATTACACTATTAATATGTTTTGACAATGTATTTAGAAGAATTATGAAGAAGAATTTAGGAGAAATACATAGAAAAGTTCTTTTTTTTTTTTTAATAGGTCTCTTGCATGTTTGGATTTTAGCATTCACTTTTATTAAACATTAGTAATAGGTTTGAATTCTAATTACATAAGTTACTACGTAAAATAAAATTCAACGTTTTTAACTTTGGAAATGAATGATTTTTTGGTCCATGTCTCAACAAAATCCAAGAGCAGCTGCCTGCTGTAAGCTGAGACCAAGTGATAAATGCAGGAGTATATGGAAGAGTTCAGTTTTTAGAAAGATGATAAAATTTGACATGAGGAATAAGAAATAGAACTTAAAAAAACACATGACTTCCTCTTGTAGACAGAACACTTTTTCAGCTTATTAAATTGAATTAACCAGACTAACATTTCCCAAATGCATTCTATAACTTTAAAAAAGCCACAGCTCAGCTCAGGGTTCCTTCTGACCCACGGGGCATTTGCAAAGGATACCAAGAGCTTCTGACCAAAACTAGGAACAAAATATAAACCAAAGCAAGGCATTGTTTTCCTCTTATGAAGAAGCACCTGTAACAGCCAAACTCAAAGAGCAGCCATGGCAAGTGCTCACTAAGCCCCACTGCTCCTGGGGACCCAGTGTGATCCTGGCACTACTGGGGACGTCCTGGGTGACACTTTGCTGTGAGGAGACCTGGGGATCTGAGCAGTTTCAAGTTGTTCCTTCCTGCCATCTCCCCAGGGTGCCTCAGCTGAATCATCAGACCCAGATCTAGGCTGCAGGCTGATTAGGTATTTGTGCATTCCTGAGCTAATCAGTCGTGACTCCCTGATGGAGTCCCTGGCACAGGCACAGCCCCCCTCTGGTGCATTTGGAGTAGCTGATTTCACTGAGTGGATAATAGAATGAGTCCCCAAACAAAACTCATTTTTGGAAAAGCAACACATACCATTTATGGCATCCAATCATGGAGCTGAAACTATAAAAGTGGAACAATGTGACTCAGGTGACCCATTACAACAGCTAACACACAACAAATATGCTGAATTTGTGAGCAACCTACTGGCTCAGTCCAGGCCTTGCAGAATTTTTCATTGAGGAAATATAAACAGTGTGAGAGCTTTTTATATACTGGGCAAATAAAGTAAGCCAAGCATTGCCTACTAAATTATTTATTTTGAATTATTGGGCTTCTCCAGCACTGAACACTTGTAACCAATGAAAGAACTTAGGCATGGCTTGAAAGACAAAGGAAAAAAAATATTCTGCATATGGCAGGAAAAAAGTCAAACAATAAAACAAGTAAAGTCCTAAGCCAACATTCCAATCCCCTATTTCCATTCATAAGGAGCCTTGAGAAGGCCTCCAAGAAAAACCTTGATTTAAACCACCATGCTATGGTTCTGTAACTCACAGAATTCACTAATTCACTAAGAATTAGCAGATACTGTCAAGTTCATTACAAGTTTTGTACCTTTGAGAGCACTGGGTGAAAGCTGCAGAGAGGAAATACACACCTGGCCAATTTATTCCTGGTCAATCTTTGGTTCCAAAACCTTTCTGACTTCTCAACACCGAAATTTTAAGTCACTCCGCTGTCTTGGTTTCCACACACTCCCTAAGTAAAAGCAGTATTTATATAGCATATTAGATTCAGACTTAATATTCAAGATTTTTGTTTCTGCCCCATTAATTCTCAGCTTTTGGTCTTCAAAAGATTTTTCACAGAAAAATAGGAAAAACCCTTACAACAAATCTGTACTTGAATATTATCATTTATTATAATTCATGGGAGTTACTGATATTTTTGCATGTGTTTAATCTGACTTTTGGACCAAATATGAGAACAACAAAGAAGTTTAAAACCTCAGACCCTAATCTTTATAAGCTTCAACAAAACTTTCAGAAAACATTAAAAGAAACTCTCAGCTGCAGTGCAGTCACATCCTAACAAGTTTTCTCCAATCCAAACAGGTACTTCAATATCCCTTTAAAATTCCATAGTCTGGGCTGTGTGGAGGAGCTGACATTGCCATTATTATTCTGTAGCTGTTCTGCAGTTGTTATGAAATTCCTGAATAGTTCCCTTGGAGGACAAATCAGGCCCACAGTTCTGGAATAAGATTTTAGGAAAATAATTAGGGATTTAGAGATACTGATAAGGGAGGATTAAATTTCTGTTGCCAAGAAAACCCACTTGATGGAAACCTGGGTTTAAAGAAATGTCACACTATTTGCTCTTGTATCTCTACAGGGAAGGAGAATGAAGGATTTACCTCTTTACTTCCTACTCAAGGTGACTCCCAAAAGCCTCAGAGAAAATTCCCCCACTCTAACTTGTAGTGAAAGGAAATCATCCCCCTATCAAAACAGCTGATTATGAATAATCCAGAGGCTCAGATTTATCTAGAAGGGTTTATTTCAAACCCCAAAACCAGACTAATTTCAGTCTAATTATTTAAAAATTATGTTATTTGGGTATTTTTTTTTCATGACTAGACTTTATACCATTCAATTACATACATTTAATTGAAGGCACCAAACATGGAGGTTACTCTGAGAGTCTAGGAATGGGATGGTGATTTCCATACCATTTTATAATTTGCCCTAGCAAAACCTGTAGAGTACAGCTGCAACACTAATCTTTGAGCTTCCTATTTTCTGCTACAGGCAATTCTCAGAAAGACAGATACAATCAGGAAATAAAAATAAACATGCTAGCAAAAGGGTTGTTTATCCTATTGATTTTCTATTTAATCCCATGAAATGCCTCCCTTCCAACACTATCAGCCTCTCAAAAGAAAGCTCAAAGTGATATTATCTAATCTAAGGATACTTTGGCACAGTGCAGCAATAATTCCAAAGGTTAAAATTTGAGGAAATTTTAGTAATGTTGCTGACCATTAGAGCTGAAAGATTTAAAAAGCAAAGATCAACAAATCAAGAATGCAACAAATGGGCTGGGAGAAGACATCAGGGAAAGAAGAAACACTTGTAATTTTTTTTTAATGAGTGGAATCAGTTGCAGAAGTTTAATAAGGTGACAGACAAGTTGTGTCATAGGTATGTATTGATTGCAAACAGAAGTTTTCATGGGAAAAGGTTATCTAACATTCTTCAGCCTCCCATTTGGGGATTAAAGAACTTTCAAACATCTCCTCAGGACAGAACCAGCATTTGGCAGCCATCTCCACTACAATACTGGGAAGTCAAGTCATCTTCCAAGTTCTTCCTTTCATACTCTGTTCAGTCTGTCAATGATTCATACTTCAGGGGTGCAAATGAATGGCACCACTGAATGCACAGCATAAAAGACAGAAGGAAAAAAAAAAAGGCAATAAAGCAACTTGAAAAGAGGAATCTTAAATAATTGCTTGGATCTCCAAGTTCAGTGATGTTTGGAGAACTGACACTACCAGAGTGAAGGCTCCTTGAGGATGTACATTGCAGTCCCTGGCCTCATGCAGAAGGTGACTTCTCACCATGGAGAAGGTGACTTCCCACCCGAGCAGCTCAGGGAGGGTGACAGCAATGGCATGAGCTGCCTTGCCAAAGGTGTGCCCATCTCAACTGAGTTCTTCTTCTCTGGACTGAGACACTCAGTGGGTTATCAACACTTTAGTAAGATTTGAGGAAGCATAGGCAAATATTTATTGTAACAGCATTTGGATTCTGCAAATAATGGTACAATTAGTGTGCTACCATTGAGGTAAGCATAAGCAAAGGTGGGTGTTTTGTGTAAGGAGAAGTGTTACATGTTAGATCCTCTCAGTTTGTAAACCAGGTAGGAAGTTGTACTTGCAACAGTGTTCCTCTTATGATTGCAGTGAAGATAAGCAGTTTTGTTTAGATTTTCTGGTCACAGTTTGAAGAGGCCTTAGGGGAGTGTAAAATGAGGGAGCAATGCATGCAATGGTAAGCAGTGCTCAAGGTACATCCAGGGTTTTATAGGCACACAGACAAGGGATACAGGCTGTGGCTGCAGGTCCAAGCTCCATGGCTTCAGGACAGAAACAAACATAAGAGTTTAGTAAGAGAATTTACTTTCCTGAGAAGTTTCCTCTAATATTATTTCCATAAGCAGGTATAGCAAACTATTATCTGTAGAAGTTCTTGTACTATATTTAAACTGAAGTGTGTTAAATGGATATCTTAACTCTTGCTGCACAGGTATTAACTTCTATAACTTTTACCTTACAAATAATAATAATAATAAATTAAAAAAAAAAAAGAAAAGAAAAAGAAAAAAAAAAAAGAAAAGTATTTACTTGGTCTGTATTTACCTAACAGTCAACAGTGTAATCTCATGAAAATGCACTTACAAGCTGCTGATATTACTGGCACATATCCATACACTAAATGAAATTGCCTTAGAAAAAAAATAAGTTTGGATTTTTACCCAGAAGATGAGAAGGATCAAATTCAGTGGTAATCAATATCTTTGGGGATTTGATATCAGGGAAATTGCAAGTGGAAAGGGACTGAGAGTAACCTCCCTACTCTGCACAAATGAAATCTAAAACACATATGCTTTTGACATCTAAGCTTTTGAAGGTCAGATCCAAAATTAATTTCGAAGCAGTGAGAGAATAAAAGAAAAATGGGCAAAATCACTTCCATTTCTCTTTTTGTGCAGTGAGGTTGTTTTCCAGCAGCAGTTCTCTGCCATGTCAGTGGGCATTGCACTCACCAGCTGCTGTCACACAGCTCCAGAGCTCACTCTCTAGCGAGGGTGGCAAAGTCTGTTCACACTGCAGCAGTGCCACTGAAATACAATCCACCAGAAAAGATACATTGCATTCTGAGCTGTTCCTGCAAGTGGGATCTGAAAACAACAGATTGGGCTGAAGATCTAAGACAGCCATTTGGTAACTGCTGCAGTACTGAGCAGTTCATGATTCATTTTCTCCCTCTACTTTAACAGTACATAAGGCATACTTTTCCAAGTGTGGTGCAAATAAACACTTCATATTTTAAGTAACAGATATATTAAAAAAATTGGTATGATTAGAGAATTAAACATTATGCTTTTCTCAGTGTCTCTTACTATTTTTCTTACATTATGTTGTTTCCTTAAGATCTTTTTCTGTTATCTCACAAAATACTGAACCAGGCTCAAAAAATTCAAAAAATATTGAATTCCTGTAATTCCTGCATGCCCTCACTTCTTCAATCAGTTCCCTGGATTTGTTCAGTCCGTAGGATGTCAGGCAGCTTCCCTCACAATTTCTCATTAACATAAAAAAGGATCATGCCTCCTCAGGACTACAGAATAATCTTTTGCCCTTTTGCTTTTTCTGCTTCTTGATGGTAAAATATAAATTTCTTTTTCTGACTGACTGTCAGACACCAATACAGTAGGCAATAGCAATGACTCAACTGTGAAATATAACACTTATCCACTTTAGGAGAGCCTCACAAGATTTTGTTCTTTAAAAAACCAAGGTAATTTATTCTTGGGCCATAAAAAAAAATAATTTTGAGGAAGAAAAAAAAAAATACCTTCCTGGCATAGTAGATAATTAGTATACAATTATCTAAGCTGATATATGCCAAGATGTTTGACACAGCCAGCAGCTGAGGCATGAGCCCTAAGATGAAGAAAATAGGAGAATATTGAGATCATTCTTAAAGGGACCATCAGCCAGATCTTGACAATTCTATTGATTGAAAATCCTAAATTAAATGCTGCATGCAGATCTGCCTGGAAATGATTCGGATCTCTGCAAGTCTGTCAGACTCCTGCCAGCAATACAGATGGAAAACTACCTCATCCAATAGTGCTCTAACAACAAATGAAAAGGCATCTATTTCAGAATAAGAGAGGATTGAGTCATTTACAATTAATCTGCTTTTGGGTATTTTTTCCCTGTTGGGCAGTTGTAGTGAATATGTGCTCAACAGTGCTCCCTACAAAATCAGGTTTTATTTATATACAGAGCTGAATGCAGATGAGCCTCTCAGGCTAAAGACAAAGCCAAGTTAACAGCAGCAGCCAGTTCTGATCAATTATTTTTCCAGCATCACATGAAAATTGATGACTTTTTAAAAATAGTTTTATTTAAAGATTTTTATTTGCTGGAAAGTTTCTGTTACATTAAGACCTACAGCTGGAACTTCCATTTAACTATCTGGAAATTCTATGTGATCTGGATAAACAGGCTGTGCATTTTGCCTTCCCAGACCAGCTGTTTACCCATGGCATGTGTGGGAGGTACATTGAATGCTGCTTCAGATGAGAACAGTAGAATACAAGCAGATTTTGCTTTTAAAAAAACACCACTTATTTATGAACCTTGATATCAGGCAGTGTAGTTTTCAAAATTTTAATGATTTCAGTAGGAACTAACCATCAGCTCACAAAACAGATGGCAGCATTACTGCCCACCAGATTTAAAAATACCCCAAGAGAATTTAAAACCCACAGCAAGTCTTCTGTAATTAATCCAGTAACTAAAGATTGTACTCTGGCTGTTAATTAAGGCTTCACTTTGAATTAGCTGAGAAAGAGAGAGAAAGAAGAAAACATGTTTGTTATTTCTTTTTTTCCCCTGTTGTTAATAAGGAACTTAGCATGAAGAGTCTTGAAAGAAACCTGTGGAGTTCTTTTCACCTTCCTACCCTACTAAGTATTTGTAATTGTTAATGAGCTCTATAAATCCTCACCATTACTTTCCACTGTGACTTTTGTGGGCATTAAGCAGAGATTTCGGTCTAACATATACATATTAACCCTAGCAGAAACTGCTTTACAAAATTTAAAGGTAATTCCAACAAATGTTTCCTTTAAAATGCAAAAGGAAGAACTTTTTTATGGTTTTTATATTGCCTTAATTGTATCTACTTCTATTCATACAGAATAAATGAAATCAGTATTTGGCTCATTGCCTTTATTCAGTTGCAAATTGATTATTAAATATAAATAGCATGTTATTCATCTTCATACTAGTGAACAGCTTCTGTAATAAACACTTTCTTCAAAATACTCTTAAAAGCAGATAAAAATTGCTCCTCTTCTCTGCTTAATTAATATCTAAGCATTTGTTAGAAAAGATACTGCCAGCTCTATGGTGTCCATCAATCTTACAAAGATTTCAGTGAAGTCCAGGGAAAAAATCCACTGTTCTAATGATCAGCTTAGAGTTTCAGATCAGGCTTATCAAGCAACCTGAAGGCTTGAATATTCTCTCTCTGCTGCTTTAGTTTCACTGTTTTTTAATCTAATGAAAAATGAATAGATCCAGGTAAATTAAAAAAAAAAAATAGTGGATTTGTTCAGATTGCTGTATCTGTAATAACTGAGTATAGTGTTCAGCTCTGAAATCTTCCCAAGGTGCATCCCATGCTCGTGGCTGTTGGCAGTGTGGGCAGAGAGCTCCTGAGGGGGCTCCCCACTGTACCCAGTGGGACACCAGCCACGGGCAGGGATAATGAAAGGTCCAGAGTCCTCAGGCACAGTCAGATTGGAAATGTTTTTGTGGGTCTCCTTGGAATTCTGAATGCTTTTAAGATGTTTGATTAATTTTGGAAGATATGGTTCTTCATTTAGTAGTGGTATCTCAGGAAACTACAGATTTCAGTTCAGTGCATAATCTACATTTGTCAGACCTTAACACCCAGGTTGTTTTAGCAGATTCTGGATGAGCAGTCATCTGCAGCTGGATCAAATTCCATTAAATTTAACACAACTATCTATCTTATCTATCTATCTATCTATCTATCTATCTATCTATCTATCTATCTATCTATCATCTTTGCCAAAAGAGATATAAAAATCACAACTGTAAAATTAAGGGTGTAAAGTAAAAAGATTTCCACATCTGCAAACTGTGCAGGAAACTGTTCCATGTTGTCAGTTGGTTGTGTGGGGTTTTGCCCTAGAATCAGGGAGAGCATAAGCAAAAGCAAAACACTTTTAAGGCCTTTACAATGTATTAAACTTGGAAAAAACCCTCGATTTACACCTTACATGAATTCTTAAAAACCTAATGTCAGATCACTTAAACATAGTTTTAAGACATTGTGTTAAATAGAGCTGAGCTGATAAGAAAAACAACCAAGAAATACCCAAGAAGTGCCTATAAACTACTGAGACAGCCTAGAGAAATGGGTGCAGATGGTGGAGATTTTGGGCTGTAGTCTGCTTTGGAATCATAGATTTGAAGCTTATCTGTGTATGTGGATGTAATATTTACTGTAGTTGTCATAGACAAAGCCAGTCCTATCAAGCATGGGGTAACACTCTTTGTTCAATGAAGGACTATATGAATACCACAAAAATTAAGTTTACCTACTCCTTTGATATGAAAATATATTGATAGCACAAGATCCTATTTTATATTTACAAGTTCATTTTTTTCCTTTAAAAAAATCTCACAGTGCTATACACATGCAGACTTTGAAATTATGTTTATCTAAGTTCTAAAATTAAAGTTTTTATTTTAACTATACGTGCATTTGGAGGGGAAAAAAAACCCCAACCCAAACACCTAAGTTCAAAAATTTCTCCAAATTCTGAACTGTATGACATAACTTACTTTCTACCAATTCCTACATTCTTCCAGTCTTTCAGAATTTATGGATCTGAAAGTTATGGGAAAATGTACAAGCATGTGGGAGGCTACCTGAAAAGTGAATAACTTTCCATAAAACTTCACACATCACAGTTTACTCAGTGTGAAGGCAATCATAAAAGATGACACTGGAAGGTGCTTCAGGCAGCTGTCTCATCCACCCTTCTGCTGCAAAACTTGCTAACTCTAATTTTTGCATCCCTGCAAGTTCTTCAACAGAAGAATTAATTTAACAGATGTAAGTTTTTTAACTCTAGTTCCCTTCCCTGTAAAGAAAAGAAAAATCAGACATTTTGTTCCTACATAGATAGCTTTAAATATTTGAAATACTTGTCCAGATTCAGGAGTGTTCTGACTTCTTCACCCCTAATGAGCCACAAGAACAGGGAGGTTATGGCAAAACTGTTTTATGTTCCACAAGCTGAGGTCAAACTTAGCAGTTGATTAAACCATTCCAAGAATAAATCAGCATTGTAACTCAGGCAGTCACACCCTGAGAGGTAAAGCACCAAATGTAACCTTGGCCATTCCCCCTGAGACCTATTTGGGGAAAAAAAAATTCCTTAATGAAGGAAAGTTAGGCTGCTCCTATACAGAACTCCACAGATTTCTGCAGCACTGTGAAATATGCATCTCCCTGTCTGATGTTTTTTAAAGCTCTTAGTGAAACTATTCTGTGATTTTGTTCTTCTTTACTAATTCCTAATCTTCTACTGGAAAGCAAAGATAATCAATCTACTTTTCTCAGCCAGCAACAGGAGACAATACTCTTTAGTCACAGCATGTGTCTTCTCCTCCAGAGACTTTGAGCTGACTGTCTTAATTATTGGGGTCCACTGAAGTCAGTGAACTACAACAATTTACATCAGCTGAATTTTGTTCTTTTATTTTATACTATAATACAGCAGTGAACCAGGGATCAGCCGAGCTGTGATGGCTGGATAAGTAATGAGAAGGAAAGATGAGTTGAAAGAAGAACATGGCCTTGATGGACACGTTCTTGATTGATGAAGAGCTGTTATTTATTTACCAGATAAACAGAGGAATATGTGAAAGGGAATAATATGGCAGACAGAAGGGAGAGGATAGAAACTTTTAATTTCATTGCACAGTGAAATTCATCTATTTGTAAAACTTTCAGCTAAAAATACCCATTTATATATTTAACCTCAGGACACCAACACCACAAAGTCCAGCAATGCCATTACTGCAGCATGTGCTTCTAAGAACTGTGGGCTTGAGAAAGTCACCAGAACTGGCAGGAGCAGATAATTATCCAAGCCTGTGCAAGAAAAGAGTACCTTGAGATGATTACCCAGTAGGAATGATAACCAGGGGCAATCATATGACAGACAGAACTGATCAGATCATTGAAGGCCTGCACAAAAGAAAAAAAAAAAAAGACAAAAACTCACTGCTGATTGAATAGCAGGAGCAGCACACAATAGAGATGATTAAACGGATGGTGGTAGACATGGGGCTACAGGAATAGCAACTTACACATCAGAATCTTTGACTAGCAGAAGCTGTGAAAGTAAAAATAGATGCTAAAGAGCAGCTGATGAGAAATCAGAAGAAAGGAATCAGTTGGATAAGTGGAGTGTGATCAAGGCAGACTGAAATTAAACATGAACAAAGCAAGAAAGGAGAAAGAGGAAGATATTCAGATATTTGGAACAGTCTCAAAGGATTAACTAGATGATACATGAAATATATAATTACAAATCCAGAAGACCTGTGCAGAAAAGAATTGATCCCACAGCTACTGACAATAGGATTACACCATGGGAAGGATAACTCTGCAAGAACAGCTGATCAGACAGCTGGAACTCAGGAACAGGAGGCCATGCAGCTGTTGGCTTAGTAAGTGACTGAGAACCCAGCAAGTATAACTGTGGGGCAGCTGTGTATTGGACACCAAAACCAGGCAGCAAGAAATGATCTGAGGGCCCCAGGGCCAGGCAGTACAAATAAAAACCAGCAAATCATAAACAGAATGGAAGAGAAAGCAATTGATTATAAAAACAACATGACCTGACAACAACAGAAGTGGGGAGTGGGATCAGACAGCAGGAGCAGCTTAGTGAGCAGGGCTGGCAAGAGACAGCATATGCAGCCCATTAGACAGGAAAAGGATCCAAAGCCAGGAACAGTTCTTTGGCAAGAAGCACAATAACCCAACACAAGCAATAAATCAGGTTTGACAAGATGAGTGGAGTCTCCTGCACTAAAAATGGTCTGGGAAAGCTGTCACTAAGGAGCAGAGCAAGCCTGAGCAGTTCATATTAAGCACATTAATACAGACCAGAACTGGAACCTGTTGCACCTTCCTCTGGTGTCATGGCACGTGGTCCCCTCCTGGTGCAGGTTATCAGGAACGGGAAGGGAAGGGGCCATGCACTGGAATGTGACAATTATAATCCTTCACCAAGGCAAGATCTCTGTCACTTTCTCTCACTGCTGTTGTGAGCTTGACTGGTTTGAGAGGATTATGAGTAATGATTAAATCCAGCAGCCTCTTTTTCTCTGTATCAAGCACCAGACAGTGTCTTTGAAACTTCTCCCTGCAGCTGGAAAAGTTCTGTTCAAATCTGCAGCACAAAACCTTCAGTAAAATATTAGCAAGGCATTGAGGGAAGAGAGAAGATTATAGGTCGTTGTCTTTAGACATCATCTGGCCTAATGCACTAGCACAGGATGTGACATTGAAAAAGAAATAGCACCAATACATCATTGATCCCTTAAGCATCTATGACTGCTATTAATTTCATCTTTCATTGGCTTATTCTTCTTGCACCCTTGACAATTTGTGATGACTGTTTCTGTTTCTATAAATCACTGGAATGCCTGGAAACATTATAAAAATCATAGAGAAGTGAAATTACATTTTTCATTCTCTCCTCTATTCTCACCTCTTCCCCTGCAAAACCCATAGTTATACCTGAATGGAGGATTACTCAAAATTTTTTATTTAATATTTGAAGGCCTGCATTATCACCAGTCTAAACCTCCAAGATAGTGGTTAGCAAAATTTATAGACCAGGTTTTTTACTGAAAGCTGGTATGGCTAGCAGTATTGCCCAGTTCAGCATTGTTTATCTATGATCTGCAGACAAGAACAGCAAGATGTGAAAACCCACACTGAAAACTGATCATTTACTGCCCATGTTGACCTCTGTCACTGCTGGAGCTGCTCATGACAATTTTCTTTGCAGTGAATTTGATGAATTTCTTGATCATCCCTTGGTGACCTGCAATCACATTAAATCACATCATATCTGCTCACAAAATCCTATTACTGATTTCCTCTGCTCTTGTTTTGCTTTCCCATATATTTATTCTTTGAATTGTTTCTTCCCTCCTCCTCTTCCATAAATCTCCTACATGAGATCAGCAGATAAAAGCTCATGGGATCAACTGCACTTAACTTTTCCTGAGGTTTCTCAGCCCTCTGACCCTTCATGCTGTTAATAATTAAAGCATTAATTTGCAGAGCAAACCAAGAGTCTTCCCTGGCCTCCCCTAATAGAAGTGAATCGATGAGAGTCTATTTACAAACATTTTTACATTTACCTTAATAACTGAAAGAAACCTTAGCCTAAAAAAGAAGCTGTATCTGTCTCTAATGCACACATGGCACGTCAGATCAGCATATGCAAATTTATCAGACATGTTAATAGCTCATACCTTGGCTGATAGAAATTTGGAATATTACAATATAAATGAGGATTGCCCACAACATTTATAGAAAAGGATAAAGAAGCTCATCTTCAGGGTGCTGTATGCCCTCATTATACTTGTTAAAATAATAGTACTTATCATCTGAAATGTTTTCCCCCTAAAAGGAAAAAATGTAATTAACTTACATGAAGTAAAATCTCTTTAAATTAACGAAATGAAAAGAGAAATTAATTTGAAGTGAGAAAAGAAATCAAGAACAAACTTTATTAAATACATTAGAACCATTAATATTTATTTCACTGAAATTAATATAATTAGAAATAGTTAGCAAGCAGGAATGCAGAAATCTGTTCTCCCTGCACAATGGAGAAACTGTTCCAGGATACTCTCTGTGAAACACAGCTTCATATATTTCACTACAAGTAGCCTTCTGATACAGACTGCATTGTAGGGTTTAGTAGCAAAATTGAAAGCTGGTAGTTCTTCAGTTAAGAGATTTAAATTCTAGCCTATCTCAAGAAAATGGTTCCATACAAGATTAAAATAAAATATGAGCAGCTATTATTAATGGCCCTCCATAAAGTGCTCTGCTTTATAGACTGCTACAGTCCCCTGAAGTAAATGTTGCCCAATTTAAGCAAGGCAGGAGCAAGCAGAAACTGAGTTCTGTGCTAATATTCAATCTTCACTCCCAAACAGAACATCTCTGGAATGAATCTGTAGGAGTGACTCAGGAACCTCTGCTGCCATAAAAACAGAAGGTGTAGTCAGAACCTTCAGCATCCTGGGGAACAGAGAGACACAACAATGGGTCTGTGATCCATCTAATGACAACCTCAGGTGGCTGACCCTGACTGAGAGCACTGGAGAGTCCCCAGGCTCCCTGGCACGGGGAAGCAGGGCTGTCACCAGCTGCCCTCCATGAAGCACACGTTCCATGCATGTTCCTCTCAGCCCCCTGGACTGAGCCAAATCCTCCACCTATGCTGCACTGGAGCTTGAATATACTCATGATTCATTTGTTGGTGTGCACTAGTTTGTATCTGCTTTCCTTTTTGGTCTGTAAATACCAGCTTCAATAGACAGTACTGCAGAAAAGATAATGATAAACACCAGGGATAGGAGGGAGAATCATTCCTTACAGAATATTCAAACCACCATTTGTCTGTACCTTCTCCATCTCAGAAGATTTTATGGCTGTCAAAGCTTGTTTAACAAATGATGTTTTCTGACTAAGATGAAGGGAGTCCATCCTGCTCTGCCCCTCTCTTCTGCTCACACTTTCCACAGAGGTTTAGCAGACTAGTAGCTCAAGCTGTAAATGGAAATAATATAAATATAGCCCCTAGTAAAGGCTGTCAATGTTAAGCAGATCCCACAATTTTTCAAAGCCTTGCACTGGCCCCACTGTGACTATACTGATTTCTATCATTTTTGGAGACAACCATAAAAGCACAACTCTATCCAGACTGGCCACTTATAAAGTGGTCTAAATTCTCTTTTGAAATAGACTCACCAAATACTTTGTCTAATTATAGTAAATTACACACTTAAATGATCTGGTGAATCTATGCTTTTGTAAAACAAACATATAGGGATTAGTATGGTGGTATTTAAAATTCTGCTATAACAGAATTTATGATTTATGAAATCAATAAATTATGAGATTTAACAGAATTCTCTCATCTTTTTCTTTTTGCTGAATAAAGGAATTATTAACCAAATTATGCTATTAGATGCTATTTAAGTGTGTATAGCATGACTTGCATAGTATCTTTCATGTTAGTGTCACAACTGAGAAGAAAAGCAAGAATAGACAAGAATATTGTGCAATTCTGCCAAATATCACCACTATTGAAACCTTGACTTGTTAACTTCCTGAATAGATTTAAGACATGTCAAGATTGTCATAATCTTGACAAGTTTTCTCTCACTCACATTCTTCTATTTCAAAAAAGAACACTTTACAAAAAAAAAAAAAAAAAAAAAAAGAAAAGTAAAATGAATTTTCTGAAATGTGGAGCATATTAAAGCAACTTTAGATACTTGAACAGTCATGGACTTTCATACCACTGCAGATATTCATGGTTAAAAAGTACTTACTGATAAACCACCTAAAATCCTTCACAGTATAAAGCTTCAAAGCAGTGTAAATTCTTCAGGCAGAATACCTATATATCAAATTTTTTTGTGTGACCTGGAGCCAGAACTTCAGCCAGTCCAACTCACAGTAGATTCATTATCTTTAATGAAATGCCACTGATCCACCCTCGGAGTACTGACCCATAATCTTTTAATACACCTGAGCTGATTAGTGCTGATTCTGCTTTCTATAGCTATTTTCATGTATTATTCCACCTACTTTTCTGGAACTCCCTTGCTCAAAAGTGAGAGAGATGCAAATCTGGGCCTTACTGCAGCCTAAGCACTAAAGCCTCCTTGCAGCAGATACCATAGCAGCTGCAAGAGAATCCTTGAAAGCACAGGGGCAAAAAACTCCAACCAAACTGAACAATGGCAGCTGCACAAGGAATAATGAAATCCCAACACCGCACATGGTAAAGGAAAATCTACCAAAAACATGGAGTTATTCCAGCAGACCTGGATCTGCTTGTAAACTCACAGCTACCATCACATTCTCAGTCACAGCTGGGTGTGCCAGCTGTGAGAAAAACCCAGCACACAGCTGGATGTACACATCTGTCACCCTGTTCTTCTCTGTTATTCTAAAGTTCTTTCAGCCTTCTGATTTTGAGATAAAGTTTTACTTTTGAGATAAAGTTTCTCATGATTGTTTTGCATTCCTTTCTGGAGGAGGAGAGAACTGATGGACTGTTGGTCTGACCAGTGTGGTTGGAGAGGACAATTCTCTTCCTCCAATCCGTGGTCACTGTTGGAATTCTGTAAATGTCAAGGTCTGTAAATGAACTGTCCCTTTTTTGCCTTGAACATCTCAGTGTGTGAGGGTCATTCTTTCATGTCATATTGTGACATACACCCACACTGGTATCTCATGGGACAACTCATGTGCCTCTCACATCTAATCTATAACAGAAAATTATTATATTCATGTGGGCTGACTAGCCTTTATTTCCCCTCCAAGACCTCCCCCCACCTCCTGCATGACCCAAGAGCCCAAAGGTGATGGTAGAAATTCCCCATATTGTCCTTACAATATAATCTTGATCACAATAGCTGCATGGAAAAATGTGCACTCAATATCTGCCCATGAAAAAAGAAAGTGGAGCCCTAGCAAACTTGAATTTCAAAGGCATTAGATGTTCTCAGAAGCAAATGTGCTTTCTTGGCAACACCCACAGCATGTGTAGAGCCAACTACAAATACTCCCAGCTTTATCCAGTCAACAGCTGGATCACACATTCCATGGAAATTGAAGCATTCAGGAGCCATCTCAGAGGAAAAAGTGGAAAATGATTTAAGGAAAGAAAATGTTTTAACCTTCTTGGAACTCAAAAAATAGCTGGGGAAATTTGATCAAAGTGCTTCTAGAGCCTTGATATCATACAAACAAAAACCAAACCCAACAACAAACCAACAAAACAAAAATAAAAAAGGAGAACCTTTAGGTGATAGTACAGTTTGTGTTAACTAAAAATATGTGAAAAGGTAATTAAAAAAGAAATTTAAAAAACCTGAATTCTAACAGCCAAACCAAGTCTTATAACATTAGACTGGAAAATAATTGTAAGAAAATCTCTTTAACTTGGAAGTTCTAAATTAGTATTTTAAGTAAACAAAATAAAGATGTATGATGTTCTGAGTTCACTTATTCTCTTTATGGCATTGATGACATATGTGTTCAGCTTATTTGTGGAACAAAAGGCTTATTTTCATCTCTTTTTGGCATTGTGGAGACAGTAAAATTCATAAGAAGTAATCTGTCTTCCTAAACGCTTCATACATCAACTCCAAAATACACTGCATTGCAAAAAACAAATTTGTAGAAAAAACGTGTCTGCTAAATGTCTGTTATGCTAAGGAGTCAATGCTCAGTGATTTTTATGTCTTGGAAAATGCATAAACTGTCAGAAAATATATGCAAAATGCTCTGAGACCTCTCACAATGCAGCTGCTGTAGATAGCACACAAACCCCTAATTCTGGGAGATGTAGAAATAGTACTTTTTCCTTTTAATTGCACGTCATCAGTATAATCTCTTCCCTCTGCCTTTTTGAGTTGTTCACCAACAGCAGTTTGTGGCAGAAGTGGTTGCTGTCAGTGGCACACAAACAAGGCAGGAGAGGCAGGAATATTTGCATGGGAATGTCACAATGCCAAGACCCAACAACTGCTGCTCGGTAAATAACACAGATTCACAAAATGCCAAATGTTTAACTAAACTAAAATGTTGAATAGAAAGGATCTGTAAATCAGAGGCTGGGTCTAGGAACTTTGTCTGAACTAAGTACCACAGACTAGTCAGTAATATTAAAATGTTTTCATTCCTGACCCATCACCTGTCAGTGCAATGCAGGATGTGAAGGTCCACCTAAGCAATCCTCCCTGATCTCAGAGAGGTGACAGCATGAAGGAGTCTTGAAATGTTGATTAGTTCTTCTAATACAATTTCTGGCAATCTGAGTATGTCTGAATATTTGTGGGCCAAAGTCTTGTCCACCAAACGTTGATTTTTGCAGACAAAGTGCTAATAGGTGTTGACCTGTTTAGAAACAGAGTATGTTTTTATTTTATTTTATATACAGACATAAAGCATTTCATATCTTGTGTGCATTTTTTTAAAGAAGAGAACAATATGATGTTTTTTCCTACTAGCCCACTAATTTTTAACATAAAAGTTGCTTAATTTCACTGTTTACATACATAACTCCTTATTGAAGAGATCAAGGTAATTTGAATTTTAAGATGTTAGAGTAGAACAGGGAAAGAAACAGCTAAAGAATATTTATAAAATGTAGAAATATTCACCTTATCAGCATGACACGAATTTCAGTATAGAGTACATAAGGGACTATCAAAACAATCACTGCACCTTCCAAGACAATACATAGGGAATGTGGGATAGCTTAGCAGGCCACAGAATATCAGATATAATGTTTATCCTGGAGAGAAAAATAGCAGGGTCCTGGACCTGATCAGTTATCCCAGCTGCAATATCTGAAAGGTGCTAGAAAGTATAATAATAACTTCTGAGGCAAAGAGAAACAAATAACGAGGGAATAAAAAATGCAGCTGCCATGAATTTGACAGGGATAAATTATATTAATTAGATTCAATTGTCTCTGGGGTCAGTGGTCTACTGAAAAAGGGAGAAGTTGGATGTTTAATATGTTCATATGAAAATAAGCACAGTCTAATAAATATAATAGGAATATTGGTTAGAAAAGGCTAGGAGAACTCACTATAAAATGGATTCTGACCTGAATGCACCACTTTCACTCAGAGCAGGGTTTAGGAGTGGGCATTCCTTTTTAAGATGTCTCCTAGACCCATGTTTTTATAACATTTTGGACAGATGGCATAATATGATACAACATAAACAATGCAATCACTCTGAATTTTATGCCAACGTTTTAAATGTCACAAAATGTAGCTTTAAGACCACACAGCTACTGTGCCCAGAATATGCAGCAGAGAGATTAAATGCATGTGTGACACATTTTCAGGATGCAGGCCAGAGGAAAACTTCTTGCAGGAAGGGTTTCCACCCTCACTGCAGAGCAGCAGTTCTGAGACTGGGACATGGAGCTCTGCAGGGAGGAGCAGCCTGGCTCTCCCTCAGTGACCTGTCCTTTTGTGCAGGAGTGCAGGGGCAGAGGAAGGGGGTGTGCCCATTATTAATGCTGTTCTACCAGCTGGTAGAGTACTTTGGAAACCAGGAACATTTTATAAACACTAAATTCTTGTTCTTACAGAGGTCTTTAGATGGGCAGAAGCCCAGAGCTCTGCCTTCCACAGGGGCAGTCACAACAAGCTTCAAAAAGTCACTGACCCTCCCTGAAGCTAAAATTCAGGGTATAAACATGGGGGAAAAGAGAAACAGCAGGTCATGTTAGAAGTACTTTCTAACAAATTATTTTCCACTAAGTAATTTGCAGATGCTGCAATGGACAGGAATACAAAGTGATTTTTTGATACAGTTAAGGAAACCCGTGAGGGTTTGTTTGATGTTCAGCAAACACCACAAGTCTCCAAAGCAGCAGGTTACATCCAGCTAACATTTGAGATCATCCACTAAGCTTCCACACCCAGGGGAAAACAATGAATAACACGAGTTAGGGAATGATTGCTTCTGCAAATGAAGGTCATCCAGAATCTGAACATTCCCCTACTGTAAGCTCATTTTGTACTGTCAGGCTCCATGCTACCTCCCATAAATTAAATGTCAGAAAGAAGAGCCATGCTACTCATTCTTCTAAGGATTTCCTTGAACTAAATAAAACTTTGCTTACATTGGAGTAGATGTGTAACACCATTATAGAAATACAGTACTGTGCTCCACTTCAGCAAATTTTAATGACATAATTTTTTTTTGCATGGCACAAAACTATTTGATACTCCTAATTGAGTCACTAGAATAATTCTGTCACCAGAATTTCTGCTATTAATATTTCTGTAGTTCTTTAGCAGCACAAGTCCTTTTGCTTTGCAGAGTTATTATCATTTTTCTTACCAAAAGATCTTTTCATCAACAAGGAACTGTATTTCTGCTAGGACAGTTTTCCAATGTATTATGGACATGGGGTAAACTATACCTAAGTGCAAAATTTTACTACAGCATTTTAATAATCTCTCAGGACTGGTTGTCTATTATAGTGGAAGTTTAAAGTGCAGGGTGCATACAAGTGTTTCAGATCAAGTGAAGGTTAAAGTGAAATTGTTTGTGTAGCCAAGAAAGCCACTGCTCAAGACAAAGGGGAAATAAGCATTGAAAGATGGGCTAAGAGCTCCCCACATTGTACAAGGGTGCTGAAAGCAGGAAGCAAAGAGGAAACCAGAAATATTAAAGTGATACAGTATTGAAAAAGACTGCTTTCAGCTGTCTCCTGAACAATGTTCATTCCAAGGGCTGTCAGTGCAGGGGAATTATCTAATTTAAGGAAAAGAGCAATGTCTACAGAAAACTACAACGTGGTCTTCAGAAGACCTCAAGGATGAGGCTGTCTTTTCCTAAACAACTTTTTTTTTTTTTTTCCCAAGAAGTGCTTTCTCTTTCTCATCCCTGTCTTTCTATAGTTTAAATCTTCTATCAAAACCACACCTTAAAGTTTGGGTGACCCCTGCTGCTCTCTCTTTATCTGCCTGCACAGAATCACTTTCATGCATGAGATCCAAGATGTCCAAAAACCCAACTGATGAATTCTTAAAAGCATACCCAGACTGCCAGTCCTCAGAAATGCCTTTTTAGCCCCATAACAAGATTACTGTAAGCTTTGGTTTCTTAGCACTAATGTTCAATGGGCAAGGAAGCCACATCTGCCTCTGAGCATGCCAAGGTTTAAATCCAAGGTTTTTCAGTGACATCAGCCAGACATTTGAGGATGTGTAAAATAAAAATAGAGTTGTTCCATGGCTTAAAGATTAATGTCATAATACCTGGAAATCAACAATGAGAGTAAGCATTATTAAATTTTCACAATGTGTTAGAAAGTCTCCAGATCTTTTTTCAGTAAAATGCATGAATCCTTTTCAAGAGTGTTAAGCATTGATTTCCAGTATTAAAAGCAGGTGACCTGCATTCACTGTACAGTTAAAACCATAAAATGTGTATTTCTTTTTATTTCAGTCTATTTCTATACATGCTGTTCTCAAGTCAGAACTGCTTTACCGAAATAATTTGCAGTTTGCTAATGAATAAATTACTTTTACATTTCAAAATATATATCATAAGAAAAATCAAGCCAACCTAGCCAGACCCAAAATGCTACAGCAAATGAATATAAATAGCCTCAACACATAGATCAAGATATGGCAGACTGACATTCTGATGTAAAAAACCCCAGTATTAGTAAGTACAAGCACATACAGAAAGCATTATTGCTGGAAATTGAACTAAAGTCTGAGAAGATTAGCTAAAATATGTGAAGATAGAGAATAGCTATGAATTTGTTTCTTATTTTCAGCTCAATGGGCTGTATTTTACATATGATGTTGAATAAGATACAGAGTAATTTCTAAAACTTTTGGTTAAGTAACTTATAAAAATTGAACACAACCAAGAACTTGACATGGGAAATGTCTGACTTTTATATGTTTGAACAGAATGACACCTGGATCTGCCCCAGGTGGTATATTTTAAAGAAGAATGAACTGGGAAAATAAATCAAGAAATCAGAAACTAACCTTGAGATTAATTGACTTAACCAATATGCTTATGTCACTGATTTACTTCAGACACAAACATGTAATTATTTTATCTATACATACACAGGTTTGGAATCAGAAGTCACAATTCTTAGCATCAAATAGCATTGAAGGGTTTAAAATGCAGAAAAAGAAACCATAACTGGTTACATTAAGCCACTGGATTATGCATGCAGTGCAGTTGTATTTCTTATCTCAGTTATTTAACTTAGCCAGTCTCTCTCACTTATTCTCCTGCTCATTCTTTGTCTCCTCTTTTTTTTGTTCTTACTGATATCAAACTCTGGACTAAAGAAGAGTAAATTACTCTCCTGTATAGGTTGATGTGAAATAAAACCAGAAAGCTTACAGATAAATAAATTTGTATATGTGCCATAACATATGGAACAGAGAGGATGAATGAAAATCCACCCCAAAACCAGAGACAATTTTGAGGTGAACAAATATTTTACATTAATTTTTAGATTTTTAGCAACATTGTTTTTCTGACAAAATGGAAGTTGTTCAGGAGTATGTAACTTCATCTCAAATTAACAATGATAATTGACCTAAAATAAAAGCTGATGTAATACTGCTCTTAAATGGTTTTCAGTGATTTTGAGAAACTTAGACATGAAAATCAAAAATTCTGAAGGGCAAAACAACAATAGAAAAAGGACACCCAGATACAGGAGAAACACGTGAAGAGAAATAAGGCAAACAGGTCTGCTTGACAATTTTGAAGTGTTTATGCAAATATGCAGAAAGCAACTGGTGAAAGGCTTAACAGAGACTGTGGTGCTAAATGCATGTGACACTGGAGGTCTGTTAGAGCAGAAACTAGTCATCATCCTCCCACACTTGCAACTCAATACAACCATGGCATTTGGCTGTTCAAAACCTTTCTGCTCCCAGAGAAAAAAAGATTTGAGGTGCAAATTGTCACCCTGTAGCATTCAGCACTGTGCTTACACCTAACCCTGCAAGCCCTGTGAGATAAAACAATATGCACCCTAAGGAATTCCAAAGCAGGGGTGATGCTGTGGCCATTTCCATTCATAACATGGAGCCAACCAACCACAGCTGCCAAGTGGAATCGTTTTCTGGGAAGAGGTTGCTAAAAGCTGAGCACTTGATAAGGCTAAATGTGAAAGATCTATGTCTGTTTTTCCTCGTGCTGACCCCTGCAATATGTCACCAGACAGCAAAATAACAGTCTAAGCAAAACACAAGTGAAATGTGCCCACTGGCCAAATGGGAAGAGTTATTTCAGTTGGCTGCAGTGGTGTCTAACAGAGACTGCCAGTGTTCTTAGCTGGCATTATTGGAGACAATCAGCTGTGGAGGTGCTGGCTAGAAAAGGTTACAATCTCTGCCAGAGATCCTTAGAGGGATTTTGTGAAAAATAAAGTCATTCAGCTACATTTGAAAGGAAAGGAGGAAAGCTCAATAAATTATTCTTATTTGTGAATATTCAGTTGTGCACTACATGTGTGGCAGGGGGCATGAAAGGCAGCCATCAATCCTGGCAGGGGGAAGCTTTTCTTGGGTTCAATGGAAGGCTCTGTGAGGAGAAACCATTATTACAGCAAGATTGGTGCTGCTGTACTTAAACTACAATTCCTATTAATCATAAGGAGCCAAGCAGCTCAGCTGAGGAAGGCCCATTTAACACCTTCCTCTGTTCTTCTCTCTGAGCCCCCATCTTTCTGTCTGGCCTTTTTGCAGTGGCCTTTCCCAGAGCTTCTGAGGTATCTAAACTATGTAAGGCAGCCCTTAATGCAACACAATAAATTCTTCACTTTTACTGTCATTATTTTTAGAAAAATTGCTCTTCAAACCTCATTGGAAGGCATTGTTGTTTTCACTGCTCACAGCAGCAATTCAAATTTTTTATTCTTAAAACGTCCTGGGTTCACACTGCCTGCCATTTTACTGCCTGATGCAATTTAGCAAATTCTACCTTGGTGCCTGCAAAAGGTTCTCTATGGATGACTAAAAGAGAGTGTATTTAATTAAGGAAGCTCTGGATTAATAAAGGCTGCAGATAAAAATTTGGGAACTTGCTGCAGGTTCACTCTGAATTAGCAGGATGCAATGCCTGGTTCTGAGGGTATTTTTGGATTCAGCAGCTTTTCTATCCTATGCAAAGAGCTTCTTCCACCTCCAACAGGCAGCAGCTCACTCAATTAAAGCTTTATAGACCAGAGCTGTGAAGGCAAATGTGGACTGACTGTGCAGCCTGTGTCTGCTTGTGCTGCTCTGAACAGTGCCACAATTCATTGTACTTTCTCTGTTCCTCATGAATGCTATCTTCCCTTTTCTCCAAAACAATTTGAGGCAGAATAGTGCTTACTGAGTTTGACAACAGCTGGGTGAACATAGAATGGTTTTCTTTTTCTTTTTTTTTTTTTCTTAAGGAAAACAGTACTCCTAGAATTATCTACTAGGTAATTTTGAATATTTCTTCTTCTGCTTTCAACTGGATCAATTAACATTTTATAACTACTCATGAATTATTTAAGGATTGAAAAGTCTCTCTTGAATGCTCAGCTAAATTAAACCCAAAATACTTAAAACTCAAGTAAATTTTGAATTGCTCTAGAGCGACAGAGGTATTAGCAAAGGATTATTTAGGCTTTTTATTAAAAAAACCCAAAACTGACAAACCCAGCAAACACAGAATAACTATTTAGTTGATGTCTTCACAAGCTTTCTGGACTGAATGACCAGAACATACCCAATATTTGTGACAATTTGGTTCACAGAGCTGATGGCATGGAAGCACAGGCTGTCTCCTGGCTTCATGCTGATGCCATAATTGTTTTGTTGTTATTCTCCCTAAAAAGTTGTTACTTGCTAATATTTTTTCTTTTGCTTGTTCTTGCTCTAATAATTTGTCTTTTTCTTGTTCCCTAGGACATTATGACTATATTCATTACTTGAGTATTTTTGAAGTTCTTACTTCTGAAACTCAGTATTACTAGTGCAAGAAAAAATTAAATATCACTTTAGTAGCATAAACTGGAGACAGCAATTGGGACAATCAGAAAATATATAAGAAGCAAAAGAATAAATAGTCAATGCTTGCTTTACAACATCTATAATGGTTGTTTTATCAAGACCTGCATTCCTAATAAAAGGACACGGTATGTGATAGAGCTGATTTGTAGGACAGAAAAGGAACTTGATGGTTATGGAAAGCAGCTGCTCTGGAGAGGCATGATAGCATCTTCACATAGAACATTTAGGACTTTACAGGGGGGAAAAAAGAAAAAAAAGTTTGGATACTCTTACTGTCAATCTGTCTCTGATTTCAGCCATCCTTTCCAGAAGTCTGCAAATTTCAGCAAAATTCTATTTGCAATTCCTAGCATGCCCCTTTCAAACATCTTTTCTTACATTTAATAGCATGTGGTGGTCAGATACTGTGTGCATAGTGATAGCTAATGGATAGGACATCAGACAAAACAGACCTTTGTATTATCCCCAGCTCTGCTGCTGATTTGCCCTGTAAGTCAGGTTTTTTGCCTTTGAAATGCAAATAACAATACTTATTTCACCTGATAAAACTACCTGAAAGGGAGACATGGAAGAAAAGTCTAACTTTTTAGAGCTCAACTTCTGTCCATAATTCCCTCACTTTTTAAATCTTTTTCCTCCTTCTGTTAACCACACAATGGAAAGCAAAGGCCACTTCACTGCGATCCCCCCAGAGGCTGTTAAAGATTTAAAACAGCATCCAGACCCTTTCAGAACCATCCCCAAACACTCTAGGTACACCCTTTCTCTTTCTGAGCACAAACACTTATATATAGCTCGTATGCTTTTTTCTCTTTAATGCAACTCCCTTTTCCTACAAAGCACTTTCAGAAGTACTCATCTGTAAAAACCACTGCACTGAAAGACTCAAAAAACCCTTCATTCTACAATTCCTGCTCACAGACTTCCCCACAAACTGAGTCTACCCACACAGTAGCTTCAGCTCCAGAAAACTTCAATATGTAAAATCATAGTTTATGGATTTGCTGTCACTTCTCAACTCCGTGTTTTAAAATAATTCTTGGTTCCCCCTTTGGCTGGTATTAACAGTATTGTGTGGATAAATTCCCTGTCAATATCTGAGACACCAGGCATTAGGAATTTTCCTCCCTCTGAAAAGCATTTGCTACCTACTTTTCCAAGTCAAGAAGGTTTATGTCATCATAATGCCTTTGTGTGTGTCTATTAGTTGCCTTGTTATGATCCAGTTAGCTGTTCCCAAATACCAATATAAGTCCTAAAGTTAATAACTTCCTCATGATTTACTAAAATAGGTAGCCATGTAGAGGAGAGAAAATGCTCAAATTCCCCTTCCAAAGGCTGAAACTCAAGAAAACTCCTTCCCAAGCACAAAAGGATCTGCATTGACATCAGGTAAGAGGAGTGCCTGATATAGTGAAACATTTAAACAGAAGCTTTCATTTTATTAGACATCAGAGAGTGATGTAAGATTACAAAGATAAGGTCACAGGGGCATTGAAAAACAGGTTTTGTTTCACAGAACAACTTGTTTTTGAAAAAGGATGTGAAAACCAGAATATTTTCCTTAAATGAGGTTGAAACACAGTGTGTGTCTTCCCCAAGGAACTCTGTTGTTCAATCCACCTGTACAATTCACTGAAGTCAATCAGAGCTTGTTGCATCATTCCAGTGAGTCAAGCCTCAGCAAGAACTCAGCTTAGCATGGAAACAAGGCAGAAATGAAGCACCACAGAGGATGGAAAATAAAGAGAGCACCAGGAACTGATATCAATAAAGTTCTGATACTTTACACACATTAAAAGCAGTAGTAGGTCAACCATCATTGTAATTAAAAAGAAATATAAGAATACCAGATACCCCCAGGACTAGCTTGGGATGCCTTTGTGTTTGCAGCATTCCATCCTACATTTTCAGTGAATAACATCTGCTCATTTTCACATCCTTCAGTGACTGGGATAGGCTGCAGGTTTTCTACTGAGATGGATTCAATTTTTAAGCAATATTCAAAAAGCCCTCACAAACTTTTGACAACTTCATCAGTTTAAAATGTGTCATTTTAGGGCAGCAGACAGACTGGAAATGACAATCGTACAAAAGGGAGCAGCCTCAGCTCTGCTCTCTCCTTTGCAAAAACATCAGTGCTGAACATTGTGTCACTTTTTAGCAACTCAGGCTGCATTTTTTGTTAACTGCCTTCTGAAATGTAACTCATCTTGAGAAAGAAAGGGTTTAGAAAAGAATACCTATGTCTGGGAGGCCAGAGAGGGGCATGTGGAGCACCTTTGATTATCTGCTTTAAAAATGAAATTAGATTAGAAGGATTAGGTACAGCAATTCTTTTAATTGCTTATTGTGCAAGAATAAGTAAACCAGGAAATTACTGGACTAACTGAAACACCTGAATATGCAGGTTTTCTGTAATAAAACCTACAGTAACAAACCTTTGGAAACCTACATTTCAAAACAAAATCATCCCTGTAATCTCCTTATTGATTCATTCTCATATTGAGAATTCCAGCATGCCACTGGCCTTCCTATGTCAAAGTGTTTCAATGTGCACTTTTGACCTCTGTGGCCTTTTTCCTCTATATAAAATTTATTCAAGTCCAGTTAATTTGAAGACAGGAGAATTTGTAGTTTCCTGCTGACCAGAGCTTTTCCCTCAGAGCAGGTGCCAAGGATTGGGCTGCTGCAGGCAGAAGTGACCCAGGTGTGTTCTCCCCTTAGCAGGGTTCCTTCCACTCTGCCAGCTGGAAGCAATATAGAACTGAAATGAGGGGACTGAGTATTTTTCACTTCATTTTCTATAGGAAGTTTGTGAACAGGAAGCTCTTCTGTAGAGCTACAAAGGCAGAATCATGGGAAGAAATGAAGGAAAAATGAAACTGGAAGCTCCATCCTCTGGTTTATAAGGCTGAAGACAGTTTCAGCAGTAATCTGAGCATTTAGATAATGTTCATGTTTACAAAATACATTACTTAGGAATAGACAGAAAAATTTCAAGTGTCTGTTTTGAGGCAGAAATTGCTCTTTGATAGTACTGAAGCCGACAGTATATTCCAATATATTTTATCCTGAGATTTCAAACATACTTGCAACTGGTTATTTTTCTTAGTTTCTGCCAGGTGAATAATTTCCTTGACTTCAAAAAGTTACTTGAGAAAGAAGAAAGCAATATTTAGTTATTCATTTGCAAGTCTTTACTAGTGTTGACATTGCACTTTTATATCAACAGGTTTTATTTTTCTATTTATGGTTTAGACTGATATATAAGCAAAAATGCTGTAAAAATATCTAAATACACACTAAAAATAAAATCTTAACATTTTCTTTTCTGTGATCTTTTTTAGGAACAAACCTTGACATATTTTCCAGGAAGTTACTGACACAGGAAAAAATACATCTTATAAGAATGTTGATCTTTCTAGATGGATTAAGGTAACCCAAAAAATTCCAGTAAATCTGAGATTTTACAAGAATTCTCAGTGTCAAATCACAACCTAAAGTTCCAACAGCAACTCATAATGTGTGAGTGTACTATCCATCAAAAGCACTCTGGGAGATGCTGATATGGTCAGACTGGGCTGACAGCAAACTCTGAGTTGTGTGGAGGTGACCTTTGGTGTGCACTGGGGAAAATCCTGTCCCTACACACACAGGGGTGAGCCCAGGGTGGGATCTGGGGTGGAGGGGACAGCTCAACACGAGCTGGAGGTTCAAACACACATGCTCTGCTGCTGCTGCTGACACATTCTGGGAGAGATGTGCCTCAAACCAAGGGAGCTGGGAGCAGCTTGTCAGGGGTAACGACAGGAGAATAACTCTACAGGGTAGGGAAAAGAGAGACAAGACCTACTTAAGAAAGAGAAAAGGTGCTTTGCTATCTGGAAGTATTACAGCCAAAGGACAGAAAAGACAGATTTATACATCATGATTCAAGAAGGGTGTTATTTAGCCAGACCTCAAGCTTGTCTGTAGGGAAGCTGGATCCTGTTTATATGCAGAAACCTCTGTTTTAACACAAATGATGTTCAGGAATGTGGCCCCGTTTTCCCTTCCTCTCCACAGATGATAACAAAAATGAGAATGACAGAAATATGAGAAAGGTTTGCGTGCTAAGAAGCTTGAGCTGATCTAATGAAAACCTCCCAACACTGACATAAACAATAAATCTGTTGTTAGAACAGCACAAACAGTAGAACACACAGTTCAACCATTACACTAAACTGTGAGGTTTCTTTGAGCATTGAATAAAAAAGAGCACTTGGACTGACTTTTGTTAATGGAATAGAATATGGGAAAGGGAAATATTTTGATGACTGGAAAAAGAGAAGGAGCTCTTAATTGCATCTAGGTACCAGCTGAATCTAAGTCTCTAAAACATTACTGGAAACATGCTTGACAAGCAGTGAAATATGGCAGAGATGCATTTATCCAGAGAGCTGTCTTCACTGAAGCCTTCCCCATCCCACTGTCACAGCAGGACAGAAGATGCTGCAGTGTTTTATTGCCAAACCTCAGCAAGGAGTAACTTCAATTCTTGTGAACAAGACTCGATTTTTGTCATCTGTTTTACTCCTGTCACTTGTACAGTCTTTTCTGTTTGATTTTGCTATTTATTTATAACCCTACAAACTGTTCCAAATCCCCACCGCTTTTTGACTGTTCTGGCCAAGTTTCTTCAAATTCTCTTTGCAAGAGGAGGATTCCAAGGTTTACTGGGCTTTTCATGACTGTTGCTTTGCTCAGTGACTCCATGAGGGTCATATTCTGCAGTGGGAACTGCATGCTTTGAAAAAGGGGGCACAAAAGGTAGAGAGGGAAAGAGTGAAAAATGTAAAATTTGGAATTGCTGTGCATTTTGCCTTTAACTGGAAAGCAAAAAAAGCTGTGTGTGAGAGATCCCTTGGGAGTTTGCATGCTTGGATTTTTTTTCTTTTTTAAATTATTCCCATTCACCATCCATGTTTTTGTGTGGACTATGCTGCATACAGTGTCAATGACTTATTACCTTTGCTTTAGCATTGTAAAATCATAGTACACTCTAGAAAATGCAGGAAGAAAATACTTCAATAAGAGGTTCCATCTCTTTCCTAGAAAAGATCTTGCCAGATATTTATTGATTCTTGCTTCTGCTTTATGCTCACTAATCTGTCCTGCTGCCTTTTATTGAAAATAGCTTATGTCCCCTTTCCATATCCCTGTCCCATTATATTAGAATAAGTGTGTCCATCATGTAAATTTGCAAATGGTTTATGTGCTGATACCTGGAGACATTCTAGGATGTTGCTCACATACACAATTTGAAAGCAATTCACAAGTGGTGATAATACCATACACAGAGGTTGATATTTCAATGGGAATGCAGGTAAGCAAAGAGATGCATATATACATATCAGAGCCAAAATCAAGAAATTTAACATCATCTCATGTAAATAAACAAAAACAAAACAAAAAAACCCAAACAAACAAAAAAACCCACCAAACAAACAAAAAAAACCCACAAAAACAAAAACACCAAAAAAACCAAACAAAAAACAACAACAACAAAAAAACCACACTACCAAAGTTGCTCTACTGCTAGGAGGGGAAGGGGCTGAGGTTCCCCTGCTGCCTCCCAGTGCTCAGCTTAATCCTGTACATTTATGTAAGAAAGAAAACTACTTGCTTTCTTAGGAAGGGTATGGTAAATCCCTTCTCCATAAAAATATATTTAGCAGATTCATAATAATTGAAAAGTTTTAGCCTGTCTCAATAATAATTATTCATTGCTCATTCCTTTAAACAAAAATAACCAGAAATAAGTAAATAAAAGAGGTGCCTTTTAGGTGAATGGCAAGTTCTCAGTTGTCAGACTTTCTAGGAAATATCACACTTTTCTTGCACATCAAGATATAAAACTGCTTCTATTAGTACAAATACTAATATAGCTGAAATAATTTAGTATTAAAAGAGACTAATAATCTTGCTTATATTGATGTTATCATGCTGCTGCTTCAAAGCAAATCTAGACTTGCTATCTCCTAACTGATAGTGAGCTCCTAACTGACTGAATTGGCCAACTGGTAATAAACTTACAAGGTTCACATTTACACTTTGGACCATCAGAGGTTCACAACCTACAGCCTGAAAATCATTGGACCTTAATGATATTTTCTCCCACAAAACTGTTCTAAACTATGCATGACTTCTCCAGTTGGGTTGTGCTGAAGCTAACAGGTTCACTGGAGCCAGGATTAAATAGCTCTCAAGATTTGGAGAAACCATAAACTTATTAACTTTTCCTACAACACTGGGGATAGGTTATAAACCCACACACCAGATGGCTCCATGTGCCAGTTGCCCAGGACCTTCAATGCTATTTTCATAACTGTCTTGGCCAGCTGGTAATGCTGGTTCCTGGGAAGTAATCTCTGAGCAGACACAGGTATGATTGCAAGGGAACACTGCCAAAACATTTGCTATTCCCATTATTCAAATAGTCTTTTCTTCCCAAGTACATTATCTTTCATTAGCAAAATCATCCCCTTTGCACTCACATGGTCAGTGCATCTGTCTCATTCTATTTCTGCCTCATTGAGAAAAATCCCCACATTTTGGTGCTTTGCCAAATAAAAGGAAAAGAAAAAGAAAAAAGTAGGGGAAAATACTAACAAAACCAAGAAAATTAACCTTGGTTGGCATTAAATGTACAAGTATATTTACTTTGATAAGAATACACTGTGTTCTCTGACATAGGGTAGGAGGTTTGAAATTGAAAGAATGCCTTTTTCCCAAAGTGAACATTATTTGTGCAATTTTTAGAGCTTTTCTAAGGACTAAGAGTCCACAAAGCAGATACAACATGGGGGTGTAATCAGCTGCAATATTGAATCTCACAAAGTGTGGGCTTTTATTTACGCTGAATTTCACTTTGTACAAGGGATCCTCCTGCAGACCATGTTCAATATGTGCAAACATACACCAGCTCTGAGGCTTCAGATCACGACAGCAAAGCACAGCTGAACCCAGATCCTGCCTCTTACAGACTTCCTAAACACTGGGAGAAAAATAAATTAACCACTGGGTTAATTGTCATTTAAGACAATGGTATCTCCTTTTTCACAGACTGAGATTGGAATCTCTTCAACAGCAGGGTCTTGCAAGTTGATGTTTGTATGATGCTGAATACACTGCCTGCCCTGACTCAGGCAAACCCTCTGGAGTGTAATGTATGGATTGCTTGGAAAGTATTATGGAACCACAAATGGGAACATCAGGAAAAGGTATTGATTGCTGTCATGTCTTCTCTAAGCCATTTGGATGTGTTTAGCACATACCAAGCTAAATACAAGAAAGCACTTCACAAAATCCACATGATGGTGCTTGAACAGACTCATTGGCAATTAGAGCTGCACTTGTTTTCCATGGAATCTGCAGCATTAGCTCCAGATCTGCAAACCTGATTGAAGGATGTTATGGGGTCACATTTTAATGACTGAGTCTAATTTTCAGGGAGGAAAAATTTCCTTCTACCCATTTTCCAGAGCTGCAGTATTTGAGCTCATGTGTCCTTTGCCTTCACGTGTTGCTGTAAGAGCTTTGTGCACTGAGCTGTTATTTCAGCTGACTACAACACACAATTGGCAGGAGGGAACCTGTGCCTATCAGTTCACAGTTTAGCAAAATCTGAGATTACCTTTGCTATCACCAAAATAATTTTTATCCTAAAGGTGACAGCTATCCCAGGTAGGTAACAACTGCCCTCTCTCTTCAGATATGGGTGGCTGAGGCTTGTCCAGCAAGGGCCAGAAGGGGTGACATGCTCAGTGCAGGTGCCCTAAAAAAATACAGTTTTACCCATCTTAACCCATTCTAAATATAGAGTTTGAGGGGAGGGACCTTTTCACTTTCCAAGTTCTTGAGAGCAAACCTAAGTCACAGGCTTTTAAATCAATTTGACCTTTTTTTAGTATTTCTGTAACTGATTTGTTACGTTTCCCCTTATATTTCACATGAGGGAAATATACTGATCTCCCTACGGCCTCTTATCCTCAAGGAAAAGTCTCCATTTACTCATTAATTTGGTAAAGAAATTAATTTCCTGTGCCAAGAAATTAGTCTTGCAAACATACTGTGGATATTTCTGTACAGTCACAAGGCTGTAGAACCAACCAACTAGAGGAAAATCATTTTGCATCATCAAATATTGATTAAGCTAATGAAAACTTTGACAAACAGCCATATGATGCCATGAGATTAACTGCCTTGTGTGCTTTTACTAGATATTTTTCCTTTGTAATTAAGAGCAAGTTTATATGTCACAAAAAATTATATGAAGAAATGAAGTGGAATTAAATTAATTTTATATTACAGTTGAAAATGCAAATGATACTCTTTTGATATAAATTATAGTCTTTTTTCAGGACCACCCTTGGTACTTCAGAGGCAAAATTTAATTAGAATTTTACAGGGGATTCTAATAGACCAATTATTGGTATTATTTATGAAGACAGTAGCTGTAGTGCTAGACAAAAATTGAGTCTCTTATTGTTCTTCAGAATCTCTCTTATATTTTATATATGTGCCCAGATCAAAAAGATTTTTAGAACCATCAAAACAAACTGTCACAAAACTGCACCAACAGTGTTAATAAGAATATAGTGACAATGAGATCTGTTCTTACAAAAAATTTCTTTTCCCTTTTTCTCAAAAGTTACCACTCTTTCAAGAAACTGCAAGGATTTATACTGATCAAAAAGATGAATTCACAGTGTGAAATTCCAGCAATGAAGAAGATCTACCAGTTAGCAGGCAATTATCTGCCAGGTGCCTTTGCAAATTGAGGGGCTTCAAACTAAGGGAAAGTGGAGAAATGCACTTTTGTGTGATCTAGTTTCAGACATATTCCCGTGGGAAGTCCTGGCCTCCTAAAACATTTCCTAATACTTGTTTTGCAACATATGGTTTGTGAGCACTCAGAAGAAAACAGTGTGACCTGTAAATAAATGCCATTTTTAAGAAGGACCATGTGTGCAATTAGGAGATTCCCCAAAGAGCTAAGTGGGGTTTAAAAGCTACTCCAGTGCCTTTGGGCTGCAAAGCTTGGCACAGATTGAACCAGAAGATTATTTTGATTACCAGTGCCTTGGAGGCAGAGAGAGAGAGAGGGAGGGAGAGCACTGGCAGTGCTCAGCAGCACTGCTGCAAGGTGTCCTGGCCACAGCCCCACAGGAGACTGAGCCACCTGCTTCTAGGTGTGACAAGTATTTCTGCCTCTAACACCCTGGTTATGTACAAGGACTTCTGTTCTTGCTGCTGTGCTGCTGTCAGTGCTGCTGGCAGAATATTCTGGGGGCTTCCTGGTCCATAATAGGCTCTGTCACAATTACTGGAGTTTAGGAGACTTCTGGTACCTGTGCAGCACCTTCCATCATTCCCTTCTCCAGTCCTCAGTATCATTACTTGGACTATTAGCTGACTAAAACGATGGCAGGAGAAGGAATATTTACAGTTATGCTCAATACAAATAGAACTATACCATCTAGAGAACAATAAATCACTTTATAACTTATTCTAATCCAATATAAAACTGATTTTACTCTTTAAATTAGTCGGGTTTTTTTATTGTAAGTTAAAAAATAGTCCTAATACTGTACTGGTTTCTATTCCATGCAAGTTTTTACTTCTTTGCCTAAGATTCAAATACCCCCAGGAGACCTTACCCACCCTATGATTTTTATTTTTTTTACCTTATTCCTAAAGGGAGAGAAAAAGAAATCTGAATTCAGTCCAGAATTCACTGTTTTACATGATATTTCTCCCTCCTTCCACAGACAGCTCCTCAAGCAAAGCATGAACCTCAGCTCCCATCAGCCTGGACTGCACGTGGTGCTGTTGCTGAGCACTGTCCCCTTCCTCACCTGTAACTCCTCTGACACAGGGAATTCACAGCCCCTGTGAACAACTTTGCCAAGTATTTATCCTGGGACTGCTGTCAGCATACTTGAAGAATAAACTGTACCTAACCTCTTCCCAGCTGAAAGAACACTTCAGTCTCTGTTTCTGATGGGTTTTTCAGCCTGTGCAGAAAATCTGTGGTATGACTAGCAATTACCCTTATAACAGATAATTTCTGTGATGGCTATTTGCCCACTGAAACTAGATGAGTTCACTTATTGAGAAAGTGTATCAGAGATATCAGAATTCTGAAAAGGCCCAGGCAAGACTGACTCAGACTGGCAGTGAATCAGTGGCCATGACAGCTCCATATTCACTGCAATAAATGAATTTTTGAGTATTATTATATCTCTCTTCTTGAATGTCTTCAAGTAGCTCAGTGAATATTATATCCAGGAAAAATGACATTCAAGCTTTCAAAAAGGCTTTATTTTACTCTGAAACAGACTTTGTGAACACGTCACTGGAGATGCACATTTCTTCTGGTTCCCTGATTCAGTTATCAAATTTACCAAGTGAGAGCTGAAATAAATGCTTTTGCTTTTTTTCTCTAAATGCCAGTCAGGAGATGACAGATTGTACTCACAATCTGAATTATTTGTGACTGCAATTTTGTGACAATCACTGTTGTATGGTCAGCTTTGAGCCTGATTTTGAAAAGAATTTGGTTTTTTAAAGAATCAGAGTAGCACTTCAGCATATGTCTAATTTGAAAGCTATCCTCCTCTCTCCTTAATTCAGTCAAGTTTAAGCATGTGATTCAAGTTGTCTCTTGCTGAAATTTCTCCTTGATCTCCTTAAAGAAACAGTTCTAAATGCAAAAGCTACTTAATGTTCTTCTAGAATATATTTTTTATTACTTTTTATTACCACTTAATTGTTAAAATAATCACATCTTGTCGTGATGTTATCCTGGAAATATGGTGTGGTTTGACACTGGTCAAATGTCAGGCACCCACCAGTCATGCACTTACCCTCTTCTGCTACAGCTGGGCAGAGAGGGGAAAAAAGAATTAACAAAGGGTTCCTGATTTGAGGTACTTGGAGAAAATACTCTAAGGGCAAAACAGGTTTAAATTTAAAGGTATAAGGTAAAATTGTTATTAACAGAGTCAGAGGAGGATAATGAGAAGCAAAATAAGCCTTTAAAACACCTTTTTTTCCCCTCAGCCCTCTCTCCTTCCCACCGACAGTGCAGGGCTTTGTTTTTCTGCTGACCTTGGTGCCACCACGTTTTTGTTTCTTAAAACAAAATCCCAACATTCTCAACAAATTTTCCAAAGCATTTTTTCTTCACTTCCTCAATAACACACTGTTGATTTTTAAAAATCCAGACAAGAACTAAGAACTATGCTCTAGATAAATCTGGACAGTCTCTAATGAATAAACTTTCAAATATTTTTTACAGCAACTCATTATCAGCATTTTCTAGGCAAAGAACCACCATTCTGTTTCATCTTGCAGCTTCAGTGCATAGAGCCATTCCCCTAACACAGCCTCACACACCCACACAGCACTCCCTGAAAGCTCATCTCCTACCTCCTTGCAGCTGCTGCCCTTATCACTGAGTCACTGACAAACTGTATCATGGTAAATTGAGTTTTTATCGTATTTAATTTAATTCTGGAGCAATCTCTTTGGAAGTAAACATTGCCCACATCTTGCTAAAGCATGCCTTCTGCAGTGTAGAGCTCCTGCACTGTACTTCAAACTGGACTTGCTTAAAATGCCACATTGAAAGTGCACAGCAAAATGTTACTTTAGCAAAATTTCATATTCCACATTATAATAATTGTCATTTTTATACAAAGCAAACCATTAGCCACATACAGATTAAAGGCATCATGTGCCTTCCACAGGGAAAAAAGATTTATTATCAGGCAGTGATAGTATTTTTCTAACCTGGACAATTGCTACAAGCTTGTATGTGCTGCACAGCTCTCCTGATTTTCTCTACTACCACCCCCAGGTAAAGAAAAAGTGTGTCAGCTCTCTGTGCCTCAATTACTGCTTTTTTTGAGGGTAGAAGAAGATGCTCATGACATTACTACAAGTAGATGGGGAAAAAAAAGGTAAATTGTCTCTCATGCTACACCACAAATATATGCCCACTTTAGTCAGGTGCAAAATAGAAAGAAAAACACATTGTTCTGAACTAGAACCTGTTCTTTGGGGAAATGTGATAAAACTGCTCAATGCCTTTGATTTCCTTCAGTAATTGCAGTTTTAACCCCTAAGCAGACCCACTCCTCCTTTTCAGTTCATTAAAATGCGTTTACAAGAAAGACTTTATTTGGAAAACACTTGGAGTTTGGCTTACAGTATGGAAAAAAAAGGTCAGTGGTCTTCCTGAGTCAAGTAGAAATACAGGTGTCATGGTTTAATGTAGTTTAGTTGTTAGTTAAGAAAAACAAAAAAAATCCATGAGCTACAGAAGTCATTCCCAGTAAGGACCTTGGGAGCTTCCTTTGGACCAGACAAAACCAATCAGCTGGCTAGTTTTGAACACTGACACCCTGTTAAACCACTTAAGAAAGCTGAACACACCCCTGTGAAATCACATTTAAAAATGTGATTTCCAAACCCCTGGAAAAACTCTCTTGCTTCCAGCCTTTGAACAGGTAACTGGACATTGGTCAGGCCAAAAAAACCCCCAAAAAACATACTAAACATTTCAGCAAGGTCTCACAGCTGTAGCTGGACACTAGATTTGATCTCAGGCTGAGTTCATGAGGCTTTGAGAGGAGCCCAAGCTGACAAAATCATGATGTAAAAACAGAATCACAAAATGGCTGAGGTCAGTGTGACCTCTGGAGATGCCCTGCACCCTCTGCTCAAGCAGGAACAGCTCCACACCAGGGTGGTTCCAGCTGGGTTTCAACATCTCCATGGATCTCCAGGCCAACCCATTCAAAACTGGTCAGAGCTGCCAGTGTCCTCAGTTACACGAATTAGGGAAAATTACAGAAACTAAGAGCATGAAGATGACTAACTTATTATTAGCAAAGAGATAAAAGGTAGTATGGCAATGATAGAGGGAGAGTACATACACACATACACACCATCAGGTTACTGTTTGACAAAGTGACTTTTCTCTCCCAGGAGACATTTTATCTATTTATGTAATCAGGGAACAGTCTGCCTGAGACTTGAAGAAAACAAATTTTCCTGCCCTGGGAAGGAAATCAGATGTTTCTCTCACTGAATGCAATTATGCAGCAATGAAATAAACATGACTGTTTTTAAAGAAAGTGACATGGCATAACATAAAATGTGTTTTGTGTACCTTTGCCTATGTCCCAACACATAATCCCCACACAAGTCCAATCATTCCCATCATGTCAGCACTCTGAAATCAGGGCTAAGATAGGGACAGGTGACTGTTTATTTCTGATACTCTACTAGCTCATAAAATACTGACACAGTCTGCTAAGCACAATTATATATTTGACACCACTGAGTTGCATGACAAGTCACTACAGAATTTATTCCCCACACATTCAGTATTTGCTGCTGGAGATACCTTTACTTCCTTTACCAAGTCCATTCAGATGTAGGGTCAGTGTCCTGACACAAGGCAATGATACTACATGGGTTTTAAACATTAAATTAAATGTTACAGTGCATTACACCAGCTGAAATGACATGTCCTGCTTCTGTCTTAAAAGTGAGTTATTTAGTAAAGTATGGCTCTGCTAAGATATTATAAACTGGTATCAGGTTGCCACGTGACACTGTGATGACTGACTTGTATCATATTTCTCAACCTACAGATAATTTTTTTCCCTCAACTTTCACCTTCATTTTAACTGACAGTCCAGAAATTTTTTCCATGAATGCTGAGACTCAGGCAGATCTGCCAAGCCCTCACCCCTCACCACCCCTCCACCTCAGCTCAGCCAGGCAAGCCCTTGCTATAGCTTGAATAAGTGGGGCTGAGCAGGAACAATTTAACAGCAATTTAGAAACTTATTTGTAAACAAACCAGCCTAAGTGGGGCCGTGAATCTTCCTTTGCAATCAAACATAATAACCCTCATGCATGTTTCAGTAAAGGCTCCTGCTTTAACTCACAGCTCCACAGATTATTACTCCTCTTTGGTCAGTGAGGAAGCTGGAGGTAATTTGAGAAAGTTGCTTTGTAGAAAGAAAGGGTTTTTCAAGCTCTGCTACCTAATGCCCACTTCTGTTGGTAACTCCCAAGCCAGAAACAGCATCCATGTTAAACCTGTGTACATTCAGAGGTTTTGAATGTGCACATGGAAATATTTTATTAAATGTTACTAATTAGAATATTTTTAGAGATTAAGACCATACACCATCTCATGAGTGTATCCATATCCCAATAACAGGAATACACTCAGATTCTGTTATGATCCCATAGGTGAATTGGATCAGTGTTTTCAGCAGTAAAATTACAACTCTGACAGTTGCCTCTGTGCCATGACTCAGAATGGGATCACAGCCTGACAGCACAATCCTCTTAGCTGCATGCAATTTTAAATTGGAATTGTTTTTATTAATAATGTCTTCTTCAGATTTCACTCAGATCTCTGTAAATCAGTGAAACTCAGCTGAATTCAAAGGGTTAAAACAGTGTCAAACCAGTAAAGCAGTCAGTCAAAAAGCCCTCACAACCTCCATGACAGTTTTGACAGCCTACCATAAATATGTTATCATAGTAATACTCTAAATAAATATTTGACCTTGTCAAGTCCCATAACTAAATGAAGTCTAGGCTATAGATTAATTTATGTATACAAGTGCTTTTCTACATAAGCTTTTGCATTTTTTCCTTGCACAGAGGAGATGAGTTTGCAATTGATTAAACAATAATCTAACAGCAGAACGAGGCCTGACAGGACTGACAGTATTTAAAGAATCCAATGGGCTGTGGAGGGATTTTTAAGCATACTGAAAACCATGAGGTGAATGTCAAATTAACACATCTTTAATTTAATTTCCAACCTGGAAAAATCAGAGCGACAAGGAGAACACCAGTAAATTAATATTTTCTTTGTTGGTGGTGGAGTTTTATACTTTTGGGGTAGTTAATAAGGTTTATTTAATTAAATTATAAGGTTTAGTTAATTTAATGCTTTTGGATTCTATACACTTGGGATTTTAATGGTTCAATTTAGAGACAGTTGGTTTTGTATTTTTTTTGAAATACTGTTTTATACAAAAAAAATGGGTGTTTATACATTGGATCCTTTATGTGTTTTTAGTTTTTAGCTTTGGATTTTTTTAGAGTTATATTTTGGTCTCGTTTTGTATTTTCTATACAGTTGCTTTCTATATTTTCATCTTCCTGTGGTTGAATATTGTCAGATTTTGTATTTTTTATGTGGCTTATTTTAAAACTTTTGTTTGTTAAACAGTTCTCTTTTTTCTACACTTACACACTTGGTATTAACTTGGTGGGAGTTCTATATATGGCATATTTTTCAAAAATTTCTTTTTTTAACTGTGGTTGTTACCACAATTAATCTCTTGGTATGGGTTGTTTTAAGAGGGTTGGGGTTTTAAACACTTTGTTTACTACATTTTGGCTTTTAAATACATTTCTATATTGATTGTCTATTGCAGCTGATTGCATTTATACAGTTGGTAGTTGATTTGGTTGGCTTTTGGTGCAGTCAGGCTGTAATATAATTGAGTTTTGGCATCCAGCTGTATTTCTACCACTAGTGTGTTCTATACTTTTGGGGTTTATGCAATTGCTTTTTGGTTGGCCTTCTTTATACTTTCATTGTACTTTGGCTGTTAATTGTGTTTGATTATTTATGCTTTCATATTGCACTACACTTAGTTTTTATACTGTTAGTTTATCCTACAGATGTTTTTCATATGGTTGGGCTTCTGCATTTTCAGGTTTCTGTGTTTGGGGTTTACCAAATTGTTTTTTCCACAGCTGTTTTTACTATAGGTGGTTTCCTACCCAGCTGTTTTTTGCACATTTGGTTTTAAGAAAGTTGGTTTTTACAAGATGTTTTGTAAGGCTGGTTTAGTACAGTTGGGGTTGGTATAGCTGGATTTTTACATGGGTGGTTTTAGCTTATTTTTTTTGCCCCAGTTTTTTGCACTTTTTTCTCCCCCTGCTATTTGCACAGTTGGTTAAAGTATGCTTGGCTTTTACACAGTTGTTTCTAAACCAGTTATTTTTTATAGGTGTTTTTACAGTGGGTTTTTTACATGCTTGTTTTTCATAATATGGGTGCTATTTGGTATGGTTAGTTCTTTATAGTGTTGGGGATTTACACCTTGGTTTTATATTACAGTTGGGGTTTTATATAGTTGGATTTTCATACCATTTGCTTTAATAGGGTTGTGTTTTTATATGACTGGGCTTTACAGAATGGACTTTTTACCTGGTCGTTTTTTATATAAATTCTTTCTTAAACCCTGCTTTACATTACAGTTGGTTTTTTTAATGGATATTTTCAATACAGTTGGTTTTCAGTGCCGTGGGGTTTTTACATGGTTGTTTTTGTGCAGTTAATTTTGATATGGTTGGTTGCTTATACAGTAGGGGTTTTATTTTCTCTTTCTATTTTTGCTTTTTTTCTACAATTTATTTATATGTATATGTATATTTTGTATTTTTTATATATGTGTGTCTTAGTTTGCAAGACAGATGTCTGCCAAGGAAGGCAGGAACCTCCCTTGGAATAGAAAATGTGACAGAGGCGTTGCAAAGCCTGTGCTGTTTCTGGGAATACAGTAACTGGACAAACATGAACACTGTTGATAATATTCATTATTAACATTCTTACATGATTAAATTCTCTCAGTGTCTGGGGTGAGACACCAGCCCTGTGCAAGTCGAGTGCAATGGGCTCTTGTTTTCTTTCCTTCTAACTCTGGAGAGAAGTGGAAGGTACCTGGCACAGAATTCACCCACTGCCCATGCTCAGAAACTGCAGCCTCCTCCAGCCTTGAAAAGACATTTTTTTGTCAAACATACCCTTGTACAGACGGGTACATTTATGGCCAAACAGGCAGCTGGGACCCAGTCAGTATTTCATTTTTCAAGATTTAATGACAAACTTATTGAGATTCCTCCGACCTTCCCATTTAATCTTTTTTTCCTTCTTCTTCAAGCTCTCACATGCACACTGAAATTTTCTTGTCAAAATCACAGAGTACCTTCTCATTAAGAGTTGAGATAATATAGGGATCCATTCATTTGGAATCAAAGAGCAATGTTACATTTTGCAGTACAGCTTATTAAATAATTGAAATGGGAAAATCTTGCATTCTGCTCATGGGAAGTGAGAAGAGCAACGATTTTTAAAATGTAGATTTTTGATTACTGAATTAAATGATGTAGAACAGAAAACTGTCATGTTTAAAGAACAGGAAATTTTGGTTTAAAATACAATCCTCATTTGAAGTTGTTATTTGCACATTTGAGACCCACTGAAAGCTGTTCAAATACACCTAATTAATAAGCCATATATATTTGAACATCTGTATTTCACTTTTCATTCATTTTCTTGCTCATCCACTTGGAATAAAAACATTTTAAAATATTTAAATGAACATCCAATCAGTAGATAAAATTGCAGTTGTCTGGTAAAATTGTCTGGTCTGATCACTTATTATTGGTATGGTTTGCAGCTGAATGACCTTGTGACAACCCCAACTTTCTGTTATCTACACCATCAGCTCATAAACACAACGTGGTTTTCATTCTGAGCTCTGTAACATTCAATTCAGCTGCCTCAGAGCTGCCTCAGGGTGGGACACTACTGACTTTGTTCAAATGCTACCCTAGGAGATGCTCTGGATAAACTGGTAAACTAAACACTGCTCATAGCTGGTTACTGCAAACTGTACATTGAGTGAAACAACTTATCATTCATTGCTATTAAGCAGGAGGTACCAGCAGGCTCTTCCTCAGAAATTCCTCTCCTATTGCTCTAGACCAAAGACTTTTTCTTAAAGAAATGCAGTTTTTAACAATAATGCACCTAATGGCTTCTGGGTTGTTTGTTGGGATTTTGTTTTTCTGTTTTGCCCACTGACTGCAGTTACTGCACCTTTTTCAGAGTCACTGAACATGAACAACAGTTTGCAATCTGGGTGGAGACAGATCCTCACAGTGTCACATTGCCAAACAGTCTCTAACCTCAGTCTGTGCCTCACTGGCATTTAAAATGCAGCAAAGAAGGGCTAAATTTTTGCCAGATACCTCCTGGAAATATGAGAAATGCTTGCAGGTAAATAAAATCATGATAGTATCAACCAGAAGAACAAAGCATTTTTCCTGATGTTGAATAGAACTTCATAACGCCAAATCAAAAATGCATTATGAGAGGAAATTTAACTGAGTCACTTTTTACAAGCAAAAAATCCTGACCTCTCTGTTTAACAGTGTGTATGAGAGTCTGGCTATCAGCAGTGCAGTGCCATATGTGACTGTACATAAAGACCACTGAAACAAACATCCAAACAGGCTATTTCAGTTTGACTTGGGTAAATTTCCATACTTGTTAAATTCAGTAGGCTCATGCATATTTTATATGTTTCAATGAAAGCCTGACATCTTTCATTTAATTTCTCCTAAGCCTACAGTAATGAAATGAGTCCTCTGCCAGAATTTTTCAGTGACTGGGTGACTGAATTGTAATACCACAGAAGTTTGGAAAATAACTACCAAGAGATTTTTCTTAGTTATCTAACAGCTACACAGGAAATGAACAGACTAATCAAACGACTTCTGCATGGAAGCATCCAAGGGAGATTATTTTTGCTTTTTGCACTAGAAAACAAAATGTTACTGAGCACTTGAGAGGGGTGAATACACTGGGCACCAACTCAAACCATTCTGCATCCCAGGATGTCAGCTGTTTGCCCTTGTTTCCCTGCTGGAGGCATCACAGGCATGCAAACTTGGAGCAATCTATTTCAATGCTTTTTCATAATCCAAAGTCCTCCATCCATTTAAAAATAGTTGCTCATACAAATCTATACTGAAAGCTTAAATATGCTCAATGGATGACAAAAATTAAAGGATCATGTAATTTTCAACCCAGAAACGTTGTCTTGCAATATTCACCTTAAATGTAAATTAATTAAAAAAAAAAATTTGAGCTCTGTTCCTCATTAAATAAAACAATCCTTAAATTTTTCATCTGCCTTGATTTTCAGTTATGTATCTTAGCCACATTTGTCTGTAAAAGGACAGTGAGGTGTCCAGATCATTCCCAGTTCACAGCAATTCCTCTCATACAGTTGTTTGCAGTATGGAGAGCTGTGAAAGTACAGCTTAGAAAACCACAGAGCTAATATGAAACCTCTCATGGGAGGCTGAGGAAATGAAGAAGATTTAAGAATTAATATACACTGCTTCATTTCAGTCCCATTCTGTCATATCAGTTGTTTCCAGAGATGCAGGAGAATCATCCAGCTGTAAACCAGCAGAGCAAACTGACTTTCTAGGCACTGCTCACTAGCACACAGAGCTGTGTACCATCACCTGTGTCAGTGCACGCCAAATCTCATCCCAGCTAAAAGGCAACACCATAATATTTTAGGAAAATTCCTTCTGCTCTGCCAGCCACACGAAATGACAGCATAGAGACAACAAAGATTTTGATAAAGAAAACTTTTTTTTTGAATAAGAAGTTCTTTAAAGATTCTTACAGCTTTTACAATTCTCACTGAGTTTATTTTACCACAAAGCAATTCTGAATTAAAAAAAAAATCTCACCTATCATCTAAAGAAGTGGGAAGAAGGATCAATTACACAGCCTATGGAATACTTCTGGTTGCTATCAAAAGCATAGACCTAATAGAGTTTTTCCAACAGATCAAAGAGTCACTCACAAAGTGTCTTATTTCAAACTGTGGACTCTGTAAAAGACTTTCATATTACCTCTGCAAGTGGTTAATAAACTGATTGTTCACAATGAATGTGTAGATGTATAAATTCATCTTATTTTTTTTGATCTGCAGGGAGTAGCCGAGACTGACTAGTTTAAATGAGACACAAAAGGGTTTGTGAGATGGAGTTTCTAGAAACAGGAATCAAAGCCAGCTTTTGACAGAGGCAGAAGTTGTTACCAAACTTCTGTTCATTTTATAGAAATAATTTTGAGATATAAATAAATAAACAATACAGGGGACTCTGCCCACAGTCTCCAATTCCAACCTCTTTTCAGCTGTTGTACCAAGCATTTCAGATATTTGGCAATATTCCAGCAGGGCTCACGTGCTGAAGACAGAGTTTGAATGATTTCCCCCAGAGTTAACCAGTAAACCCCACATTCTACTGAAGTCACACCATGATGTGACATAAAATCGACATGTCAGGGATGGCACCATTAAAAAAACCCCAACAAAATGCAACAAAACAAAACATACAAAACCCCCTAGAAAGTAAGACACAATCTTGAAAACCAGGATTGTGCTAGTAGCAAGGTCCTTGCATTTCAAATGCTCTCAGGTAAATACAGTTTAAAAACATTCCATGCTACTTCTCTGATCTGTTCACTCTGACAGTATTGGGGACCCTAGGTCTCAGAGAGCACAGTAAATGTTACTTCTTTTGTTTTCTCTACAGGAGCTCTAGGATATGCCAGAGGATTCCTTTCTTTTGTTAGGATCTTTGGTTTGGATTGTTTTTAGCCTCCTTTTATTTTAGCTTTCCTCTTGCAGTGCAGTTATCTATGGCCCTCCTGGATTCTGGTGATGATGGAGCATCATTCCAGTATTACAAGGTAACTTTAATACTATTTGAGACCAAATTTTTTCTCTTTTTTTTTTTTTTTTCTGCATTTTCTTTCTGTTTCTAAGAATAAATGACAGCTCATATTGTGCGTAGGTTCCTGCTCATGACAGTCCGGCCTGCTAACAGATTGCTAATCTGATAGCTGGGCTATTAAAAGATCTTGAGGAGAAGATTTCCTCTTGCTTTCCAACTGCAATCTGGGAAACTTATTTCCCTGTATTGAATCATTAACAGTATGAATTACTGTCATGGCACCTAAAAATTAATGTTCCTTAAATCAGTTCCACACACTCAAAAAGTGCTCAATCTGCTTCCTCAGAGCCCCTGCCAAGGATGGAACATACTGCGTTATCATAGTCTTCTGTGGTAGAGGGAACCAAATCACACCAAGTTATGGTCCAGGAAGCTGAGACATGAACACAAGATAGCACTGGCAAATATTCCTGTCTGCTGGACATACATTTAGTGTCATATTTTCTGCAGTTACAGATACAGACAGAGCAGCCCATTCAGAGACAGCAGCTGCAGATAGGAAAAAGACTAAGAAAGGAATAGTTCTCTGCTAGTTTAATGCTACAGGGATATTGTTCTTAAATTCAGTTTGTATTATAAAGCATATTATCAGTTCTAACAAGGCAGGAAAACTTCTAAGCCATTCCATCAGTTGTGTTTTTTATAGGAACATAGAGAAAGGTTACTTTCCACAACAACAAAAAGGAATTACTCCTCAGTGTTGAAAGAGGCTTCTCATGCCAGGCAGATAAGTTTGGTGATAAAGCCATTTCAGCAAGCCTGGAAACCAGCTGTATTGTTATATTCTAACAGATACATTATTATATTCTTACTTCTACTGAGATAATTTTTGGGGTCCCAAGAATGGGGTAGGATTCTGTACTAGATACTATAGAAAAAAATCATCCAGAAAACACTTTCTTTCCTAAAGTTGTACCAAATTGCCAACCTATAGGATAAATATAGGATGGCATGACACCTCTTGGAACAAGGCAGTAAATTAAACTGTTTCTACCAGCCACTGTTAGGCTGCTGGGGTCCCTTAGATGGAGCTGACAGCGCTTGGTAACTGAGCTGTTGCTGCTCCCTCTGATTGTCTGCTGTGTCCTCAGAGGAAACAGGCTGGGACTGTTTGAGCCACTCAGCCTCAACAAGAGCTAAAGGTGTCTTCTCTCCAGCTTCTGCACCAGCCTGAAAATTATGTATTTTCTGCCACTCACTGTAACACAGGTGCACACCTATGCAGCAGACAGGAGAAGCCAACTCTCCTCCAAAGTTTCTGTGGCAGAACAGGCTGAGGGTAATCAGCCAGAGTATGCAGAGATGCCTCTTCACCCAGAGCTGATAGATAACCCCAAAAATGTGAATAAACCTGATGTCAAATCCCACTTTGCAAAGTCCCCATCTAAAATAAAACCAGTGAATTAAAACCTCACAGCTTTCAGTCTTAAACATATTTTGAGGAAGATAAGGTTACAGTGCTTAGAAAGTTAATTAATGTAATGAACCAGGATAAGACATGTGGTTTGACTACTAAGTGCTTGTGAGGCAACCACTTCAATTAAGCAAAGATACTCATGTTAATAACTCTCTGACTCTCCCCTCATCAAAAAAAACCCAAAAAACCACACATCAAGAAACAAAACAAAGACAAAAAACCCCAAAAAAACCCAAAAAAGGAAAAAAAAAAAAAAAGAACCACCAAAAAAACCCAAACCCAACAAAAACAAAAAACCGAAACACCCAACTAGTATTAGAAAACTCAAATTCTTCATTATTCCAGGCTATTTCTCCATTGGCTGACTCAGCTGTGGCCAATTAGATATTTTTGAAATCCCAAGTAGTTTTTAATATGTATTAAGGTAGAAGGAATTATGTTTATTTTAGCCAATCTTAAATTGTTAAGATTTTTTTATAAAATTCAAGAACTGCTGAAATGTCAACATTTCTCTATGTGCTCTTGGTATTCCAAACCAAGTTATACTGCAGCAAGGAATAAAACATTTTTTATTAACTGCTCCTGTAAAGATGATAACACAGCAAGCAAATCTAAGGAAGTGAACTAATAGTCTGTCAAATGATTTCATGAATAAGGAACGGAGACAAGACAACCAGAAACTGACAGTGACTCAATGGCAACACTCGGATGAGAAAAGGTGAATTGGACAGGAGCACGCAATAAAAATCTGTGCTGGGATTCTATGTGACAGATCATTATCTAAGAATAAAAACTCTCATTCCATATCAAAGCATTTACAGACTGAAGGGCTATTTTGTGAGCTGCATGAAAACTGTGGGGTTTGAAATGAAAATAAATTCAAAAGAGTTACTTTTCAGACAGCTATCTGGAGATAGAACTACAAAATACTACAGAAAGACATAAGAGCATGAAAAAGGTGCTACACAAGAAAAACAACCAACTACCATCAGGTCATTTTGCTATCTCGAGTCATGTTAACTGATAATTTGGTTTAACTAGACTGAATGAGACAGCATTAATGGGTAAGAGAACATTCATAGCAAGGTTATCAGAACACAGGGCTGCAGATGCTGAATAAATAAATTTTCTCAGAAACAGACAAACCATGGGTGAGACTCAGAAGCCAGAGGCATCAGAGGAGTCTGAGATTCTGACCAAATCCCACCAAAAATCAATTTAAAAGCCTCACACTGACTTTAATGAACTCTAAGTCAAAACTAAGTGATTTAATCAAAGGAACATCTTAAATATGTACTTAAGAGTTCACCCAGCATAGGAGAATAACATTTCAAGAGCACAGCAGAAAATAAGGAGGACTGCCTAAAGCATGCAGCATCTCCCATCTGGTTGGGTTACCATCCTGTGACTGATGACACACTTTGGACTGTAGGCAATGAACTGAATTTTGTCAAACTAAATGAGACGCAGGAGAATTTGAGTAAAGACCTTTAGAACCAAGAGCAGGAAGTATTATCTTCTCAGAGCTGTATTGTTATGTAAGCAACATAAAGAACATAGCAGAAATGTTAGCAGAAAGGTTAATCTTAGTGGAGCAAAACAGAGAACAGCTTCAGAGCACAAACACCACCACATGTACACAAAACCCATTGCTGCATCCACACTGCTTTTTTAGTTTGACTCAGGAATGCACTTCTAAAACAAAAACTCCTGGTTCCTGCAACCCAGCACACTTTGGTGTGCATTGCAGAGTGCTGTCAGCCTGTACAAACCAGATTTCTTTGGAAGAAAACAAAACTGGAGAGAAGCCTTGAGAAACTCAAACACTTGCTAGAACAGATGCAGTTCATGGCATAGAGGAGACTCAGGTCATGGGAAGAGCCCCAAACACTCACAGTGCCACATGGGTCCTCAACACCACTATCAAACCATGCTCCCTGAGGTGCTAACCACAGCCTACACATCTATAAATTCTGTCTGAAGAATCTACCCAACACAAAGGAATCAGATTTGGATGCAGCAGAACAAAGTCAGGCATCTCTTGAAACAGTAGGAACAGTTACCATCAAAGCCTCAACCTGAGTTTAGTCTGAGTTTGGTAGAAGGAACACAAGCAGAAATGCAACAAAAAACCCACAAACCCTATTGTGATCTGTAATACTAAAAAATAATCTCTCCATCTGAAACAATGGGAAAATGTAACTGTAATATCTCAAGAGATTAAACACATGTGTCTGAGCTAGGCTTTTCCTTCATTCTGTTTCTCAGTTTAGGAACTGGGCAGTTAATTCTTAACACTAGTATGACTGGTTTATAGCTAAAAGCTATTTTCCTTGTCTATATTAAATGGTGTTTACTTGAGAAGGTCAATAAACTGCACTGAGAGAAAACTGAAGTATGAAAAAGATTTTTTTCAGAGTGGAAAATAACCAGATACTATTGACAGTAACTTGCCCACTTATTATTTCAGCCCAAAGGTCAAGGGACAAATGAGCAATGAAACACTTAACTGTGGTGTTTCTTTGAAACTCAGATACTTCACACATTTAATCCTGTATTTGTTGGAGTCGAAAGGTCAACATGTGAAAGGGGAATGTTTCAGTTGCTCTAAGGTAACAAGGGAAAATATTTTGGTTTTGCCTTTTGTTTGTTAGTAATTACTATGATGAACAATAGCCCAGAAGTTATCACTATTTCAAGCTGTACTTGCCAATAACCATTGGAAATTAATTTAGGTAAAGAGAGAATATAGAAAATAACATCACTGATTTCCAATAAATTTTCTCCCAGAAATACTGACTTATTTTTCCATTTCACTGCACTGTTAGAAACATTCAATAATTTAAAGACTGCAGACATCTTTTATACCATATTAAAACCCTAAAAATTATTTGAAACTCTCAGAAACATCTTACTATGGCAGTTCATTCCTTAATAAAGTTGGTATTATATGTATTATAGTCTCAGTAGACATTACTCTTGGAAGTAATGTTCATTGCAGTTAAGACCTCTTGCTACATTTGGTAAATTCCTATTGCTCTGACTAGAAATTGGAGCTAGAGACTTTAAAAGTGGAGATGATGTGAATTATTTTAAAGTCAAAGTGCATCTGATCACAGGCATCTGTTGAGAAGGATGTCCAAATCTCTACCACAGTACACAACTGTGATGAGAAAAAAAAGAAAAAGTAACCAAAATATAATAGCAAAAGTCTGTTACAGATTAACTGATCATATGGTTATGCCTTTGGACATTTTTATACCTCAACTTCATCTGCAATATAGCCATTCTTTAAAGAAAGAGTAGCTCCTATTGCAGAATGTCAGAGCATTTCTTCTTTTTGAGATGGCTGGATATTGAATAAGGGTGTTTAGAAACAATCCCATAACATCTGTGAGATTTTCTCTGTGGCAGTTGCCCCAAGGAGTTTGTCATGGGTCCCAACTCCATGAAAGTCCATCCACAACCATTGCTGCAAGCCCCAGCACACCAAGAGCTTGCAATGGAAATTTTCTTGGGTTTCTTAAAATGGGAATATTTTGAAAAAGTCCATTCTCTATAAAACTGCTCAATTATGACTATTTTCATTTCGGGAGAGAGGGGACTTCAGCTTTTTTTTTAAAGCTGTGATGGTTTCATCACGTTCTATATTTCATTTGACTGGAAGAATATAAAGCAAAACAGGCCCATCTTTAAATTACAAAGATAGTTTATTAATACACACAAAAACAACAAAAAAAAAAGGGAAAAAACAACAACAACAACAAATGAAACTTCTAAAACATCTTTCTTTCTCTTTTTAAGTTTTTTACCTTTCTTCACTCAACATAAAAAGACATGACCTGCAACCTCAGCCAGTTTTACCATTTTAAAAATAACCTTTTATCAGTTCTTTTAGGAAAGGAGTCTCTCTGGGTTCTATATAGACATCCCATGCTCTACATCTGCGAGGATTTTAAAGGAACTCCTGCAAACTGCGAAATCCTACCCATTAGCAGCTCTCTCAACACTGCACATGGGCCATATTTGCTTATTGGGGTACTGTTTAAGGATGCCTCCTCTAGTGTGACACAAAGATTCTCTTCTTCTATTTCCAAAATCATCTCAAGACCCAAAAACAAATCTCCTCTTTCTTTAAGAGCAAAAAGCTTCATATCACTTTTAACTAGAACCTTACATCCCCCCAAAAGCATTTATGTTACAGGAAAAAAACTAGTTCAGTCTCTATAGTTTACCAGAAATGTCCAGCCAAAATTAGGCCACTCCTTGTCCTTTTGCCTTAAAGTCCTTTTCACTCTCCCTTTACCGACTGTAGCTCCATGCTGTGTCTTTCTATTCGCTATATTTGTTCTTCTTCCGGAGAAAGATGATGTTTAGGAAAGTCCATCTGCTAACAACAAAGGGTTAAACTTTTCGGGCTGCCGGGCTGCCCACGTGGCTCTGCGGCGGGAAACTGAGTCGTTTAGAAGCCGTGCGCTGGTTTCTTCGGCTTGAAAAGAAGAGCAAGGGCGAAGGGGCACTCCGTCCGAGCTCTCCCTTCTCTCCATGCTGCCTGCTTCTCTGCGAGACAGCGGCTCCCAAAGCTCCGACCCGGCCTGCCCCGGCTCCAGCAGCATCGGGGCTTGGCCCGGCCCGGCCCGGCCCGCCGCAGCCGCCCGGGGTGGGGGGGCACCGAGGCCGGCCGGCCCCGGCGGCTCTCTGTCCTTAGTCTGCCACCCTAAAAGACAAAGAGATCGCTCCTCCCCCCACCCAGCCTTTTTAAGCATTTTGCCAAAAGTCGCAGCTTGTCTTCTACTGGATAAATTGCTTGTCAATCAAAAAAACTGACCCCGATTGGAACAAAATCAGGCTTTTCCTAGCCTATGACAATATCCGCCTCTCGACTTTTGGTGAAATGCCCAAACTTATTATTAAAATTACATACAACTTTCATATACTAAAACAAACCATTCTACATTATGATAATTCACTATAATTTTACTTAACATATCAACTCTTGCTTTGCTTCTAAACTCTCCCAGTCAATTTATCAAATTTTCTTTTCTTGTCTGGCTTGCTAAATTAATGTGATGGGTTTTGGTTTGAATTTCCCGGCCAATTGCACCAATTATGTGATGGTTTAATCACGTTCTATATTTCATTTGACTGGAAGAATATAAAGCAAAACAGGCCCATCTTTAAATTACAAAGATAGTTTATTAATACACACAAAAACAACAAAAAAAAAGGGAAAAAACAACAACAACAAATGAAACTTCTAGAACATCTTTCTTTCTCTTTTTAAGTTTTTTACCTTTCTTCACTCAACATAAAAAGACATGACCTGCAACCTCAGCCAGTTTTACCATTTTAAAAATAACCTTTTATCAGTTCTTTTAGGAAAGGAGTCTCTCTGGGTTCTATATAGACATCCCATGCTCTACATCTGCGAGGATTTTAAAGGAACTCCTGCAAACTGCGAAATCCTACCCATTAGCAGCTCTCTCAACACTGCACATGGGCCATATTTGCTTATTGGGGTACTGTTTAAGGATGCCTCCTCTAGTGTGACACAAAGATTCTCTTCTTCTATTTCCAAAATCATCTCAAGACCCAAAAACAAATCTCCTCTTTCTTTAAGAGCAAAAAGCTTCATATCACTTTTAACTAGAACCTTACATCCCCCCAAAAGCATTTATATGTTACAGGAAAAAACTAGTTCAGTCTCTATAGTTTACCAGAAATGTCCAGCCAAAATTAGGCCACTCCTTGTCCTTTTGCCTTAAAGTCCTTTTCACTCTCCCTTTACCGACTGTAGCTCCATGCTGTGTCTTTCTATTCGCTATATTTGTTCTTCTTCCGGAGAAAGATGATGTTTAGGAAAGTCCATCTGCTAACAACAAAGGGTTAAACTTTTCGGGCTGCCGGGCTGCCCACATGGCTCTGCGGCGGGAAACTGAGTTGTTTAGAAGCCGTGCGCTGGTTTCTTCGGCTTGAAAAAGAAGAGCAAGGGCGAAGGGGCACTCCGTCCGAGCTCTCCCTTCTCTCCATGCTGCCTGCTTCTCTGCGAGACAGCGGCTCCCAAAGCTCCGGCCCGGCCTGCCCCGGCTCCAGCGGCATCGGGGCCCGGCCCGGCCCGGCCCGGCCAGCCGCAGCCGCCCGGGGTGGGGGGGCACTGAGGCCCGCCGGCCCCGGCGGCTCCCTGTCCTTAGTCTGCCACCCTAAAAGACAAAGAGATCGCTCCTCCCCCCACCCAGCCTTTTTAAGCATTTTGCCAAAAGTCGCAGCTTGTCTTCTACTGGATAAATTGCTTGTCAATCAAAAAAACTGACCCCGATTGGAACAAAATCAGGCTTTTCCTAGCCTATGACAAAAGCATTGCTATCTGTCTTCTTCTATATAAAACATATGCTTAAAAACAACCAGTTGTGCTTCATACTGTATTGAGTATGAAAAATCAGGAAAATAAGAATCATTTCCCAAGGAAAATTTGAACAGAAAAATCGTAACACTGAATATTGTTCACATTGGACAGTTGCTCAGCTGCATTAACCCAGACCTCACAGGAATGACCTTGCTGCACACTGCAGGCAGGCTGCAACAGTGGCTATTGTCTAATTACTGCTACAGCACAATGACACATTTCTGAAGGGTGCTTGAGTTGCTCCTGTCCTTCAAACATTCGCTGGGAAACACTACAAAGATCTGCAGTTAATCCCTGCCAAAGGCATTATGAAACCTGTATGTAACTCTTCAGGGATGGGTGTTTAGACAGCACTCAAGCTGGTTTGTGTTTCTGGTCCATTTTATGTCCTCCTGCTCTCTACAGGAACAATTTAGCTGATAGAACCAAGGAAAAGAGTTACAAAACTGCTGACAACACAATGCTGAGCAGCAATTCAAATAATTTAAGATGACACAGGAAGGATTAGGAGGGACTTAGCCATTGAAAATTACCGAGTGTTTGTTGGCATTCAGTGGCTACAAAATTAGCTGAGGCGTTTGAAATAGCAGCTGAAGGACACGGATTTTGGTAAATATCCAGTTAAAAGCTGACTTTTAACAGTAATTGACTGTTACTGGGGAACCATGTAGGCTAGTACTCTTTTTTCCTGTATGAAAAAAACCCCACCAAACTAACCAAAAAATGACAAACAAAACAAAATAATCAGAAGAGGTATGTACATTTTAGATGGTTTATGACTCTATTCAAAAGTATGGATAAAATATTAAGGATGATAAAATGCTTTAAGAGGAAAAAAGTAAAAGCAAGAACAAAATCAATTATTGGAAATGCATTAATGATTTGAGGGTTTGCTTTGGTTTCATTAGAGTTGTGAGAAATGGTAATTCTAATGCAAAGTGACGTTTCCAGGAGCACAGCCTCACTGCTAACCCAGTGAAATCTTCTCCTGGTGCTGGGATCATTTAGAAATTAGAATCTCTTACACAGACAAAGACAATGAGTACCACAAGACTGAGCTTTGCCTCTATTTACTGACTGGTACCTAGATTAGAACTGAGATAAGAAACTAAAATTCTTGACAGAGTGCTGATTTGTTGATTAGAAATTAAATTTACTGTTCTAGAAAGGAAGATGTAATGGGCTGATTTGCATCATATGAATATAATTGCAAAAAGCAGAATTTTAGCAATAAAAATCTAGAGCAGCCCTGAGGATTTCTGACCAAATATTTGCTCTCTTGGGAAATGAAAATTTTCTGTTTATTTACAGGCTGACTTGCAGGTCACCATTTTGGAGAGGCTTCTTTGTCCCAGCTGGCAAGTAATCACCACTGACTTATGTCCTAACACTCTTAGTCTCTGCAATGTAAACCTCTAGCCCAGCTATTCCTCAAGAATATCCTAAATCCTGAACTTTCTGTCAAATGCTCAATAGTCCTTTCAACATCTCTATGATAACCTGCAATAGATAGCAATTAAAAAACAAACAAACAAACAAACAAACAAACAAACAAGACCAAAAAAAAACCCCAACCAACTATTTCAGAAGCTGCTAAATATTCTACATCTTCTGCACCAAGAAAAGAAAAAAATACTACCATTTGAGATACTAAAGATGCCAATATATTACATAACAAATCTGGATTTTTTTCTTCCAAGAAATTTCTATAACAGATTATGACTTTGTGTTGTTTTTAGCTGGATGATTTCTGAAGTGTCTATCCTCTAGGGAAAGTCAAACAATGTAATTCCCATGAAATTCTCTTGTCTCACAGAACAGCAATTACAGTGTAGTTAAAATCAATGTAGGAGCCAAGAACATTTTCAGGGTTGATGAATATGGGCATTCACCAGATATCCAAGTGATTTTTCAGCTCAGAGACCCATCTTGACAAGTCTAAACACACTTTTAACCTGCTCATAACCTGGTAGTTAAAATTTGCCAGCAAGAGCTCACTGAGGAGTAAAGCCACCCTCCAGCAGCCCCTCCTTTCTGAGGGGAGCCCAGAGAGGGGCTCCTGAGCACTTTGAACCATCCCCTCTTCTGTTCCTGCCCAGGGGCTAAACTTACTCCTTGTATGAGGCTGATACAGGAGGTTTTACTTCAACACTTGTGTAAAATCCTGATAATCCATGAGTAGTGAGTGCATATGGAGAATTCATATAATAATGGCCTTTTAATAAGCTTTTAATAACCCAACACATGAGGTGGTAAGGAGCACTTAGTCCACTTACGCTTCTTTTCATGACAGAACCTAAAGGATTGTGGCTTACTTGGGGACAGCATCAGCTGACAAAGACATATATTTATTTAAAATTTAAACAAACTCAAGAGTTCTTTAAGGTTAATCAAGCCCAGGGATACACATTTTCAGTGTTGCAAGTATTTCTAAAAGAGAAATGGGGTATGGGGCAAGGCAGTGAAGGAAGCCCTTCCAGATTCCTCTTTTCCATAGTTTGGCTTAAGCTCTGCTGGTATAAACACTGAAAAGGGCACCACGTCCAAAAACATCTGCTAGGTTCACTGCCTTCGTGCCAGCAAGTTTAATGCAACCTGAAACATGATATTACAGCCAGAAGTCATACAACTTGGAATCAAATAGACTGGTACAAACTGCATTTTAAAATTAAAAAGAACAGTTCTGAGGACAAGAGCAAAAGCTTTGCCAAATTTTCAGTTTGCATCAGAAGCTGAAACTCAATGTGGACAACAAATGAGCAACCATGATAGGAGATTGCCATCTGGCCCTCTTATTTATAAATTAAGAGGCATAACAGGATGAACAGCCAAAAAGAAGCAATAGGTGGCAGATTACTGTCTCAGTATCTCTTGAACTGATCCCTAAATTATGTTGATCAAGGGAGGCTCAGAGGGTCTGTGAACTCATACAACTCACAAAACATTGACAAAGCAGATGTAATTATTACAATTTAAGTGCTTTTAACTGTCTATTTTTTGTGAAATGATTCTGGTTTCCAAAATAGCTGGATTTTAATAGAGACAGTTTTGATCTTTAGGAATCATTATACTGCTACCATATATAAAGATCTCTGTGGACATTTTTGTTTTCTTTTCACTTATCTGCCATACTTTTAAGGAGATTCTGCAGGATGGGCTTTATTTCTTCTGTCTCTCAAAGTCTGCCCTACCTTTACATGTTCATTAACATCAATATCCTTATAGTAATTCCATTAGAGAGAAGTTTTACATAATAAGTTTCAAAAAGAAAGAAGAAGCAGGACAAATTATGTTCATTCTACTTATCAAGCATTCTGTTTTCTCCTCTCTTTTGCAAGAGAAGAATAAGAAATACAGGAAAATGAAAATGCCAATACTATCCATCCTGCAGTTCATATAGTTTCAAACAAAAGCACTGTTTCTCTTCAAAGAAAACAGCTTTGGATCCAAGCACTTTGAAACAGAAGTGACCTAAAAGTAGGTATGCTTCTTAGCATACAGATTGCTCTGAATCTGAGCAATTCTCCTTAACTGTTCTTCTTGTCCAGTGCATACACTTCATAGCTAAAGCCCCAAAATACATCAGGAGAAGAATTCTAATTATATGTTTCATTAACTTTCAGAAAAAATAGTATGCACTACTGACTCTGAGGTGTCATAATAAATGCTGCTGGGTTCTGCTTTCTCCCCCTGAACTAATTTATTCTGTTTTGGTAAGGCCCTCTCCAGTAGGAGACAAAGATGTTTAGTGAAGAGTGGAAGGCAGGTATATTTGTTTTAGACAATTGCTGGAGAATGGCAAAAGGACAGTCAATATATTTTAGTTATGCAACTACTCACTTAATATGAACAAGTTTCATCTGAATATTACAGCAACTGCTAAAGGAGTTGTTAAAAAAGAGCTTTTGAAAGTTCAAAGAAAAAATAAAGGACGAGTTGGGTTTTTTAATTCTTTTTTTTTTTTTAACTTTGCACAGTTGGCAGACTTTCCCTTAGTATCTACCTCTTGAAAATGCATTGAATCAATTTTAATTAATTTCTTAAATTCTTTCAAGGAGTTACATGAATATCTGACAGAAATTTAATATGAAAAGGACTAGAAAAGTAGATTTACATTTTTCATGCACAAGCTCAGAGAGTCCAAGGCAGATAAATTTTCCTCCCTATTGCCTGTACCTGATTAGGATCAGGCAGCAGTAAAATGAAGCTCTTGTTGCCAGCATCCATTAAAGACTGTCTCAGGTTCTCCCCTCTTCCACACATCACCACCCCACACCTTTTTTCCTTCCCCTAAATCAATTAACATTATGATAATTTTGTTCCTGACTCCTGTTTTTGGCTTGATGAAGCTGGCTTTCTAATCAGGAAGGGTAGACTTAAGTGCAATCAGGGATTATTAGGCAAGAAGTGATTATGAGAAGTATTTAAAGATAACAACTAATGCTGTACTAGTATAAAAAGCAAACACCCTTGAAACAAACCAAACGAATTACTCCATCTGTCTTTGATTTAACACACAAATAACCTAAAAATGGGTTGATATGCTCCTATCTTATCCTCATCTTAGAAGAGGAAACATTTTTGAAAGGGGGATTTAACCACAGAAAATCTTCACAAAATCTGATGCTGTTATTTATTTTGACAGCCAACATAGAAAGCAGAGACTGGACAGAACTGGAGACTCAAGTCCCCAGTAATTTGCTGTGTTTCAGACCAAGTGTGGATGCAATTTGGTTGATGAAAAGTGAAGAACAAACTCTTGATGTGATATATGCACACTGCCCCTGTTCTGTCAATGCTGGTTGTCAGCTCTACAACAGAACACACCCAGCAGAAAATGACAGTAAATCATGTTCTGAACATCAGGGAGAAGAGCTTTGGTCTTGTACTTTGTAAGAAATTCAGAAAAAAGACTTTTTCAGACAAGGTCACAAAACACTGTGTTTATAATATGTTCAGAAGCATCTCTCCATTACACATGGAAATGGAACAAAGAAGACAGATGCATTTTATTCTGCTGCTCCCAAAATCTTTAAAAATCATTCAAATCCACATGTTTGGTTGTGTTGTTTTGGTTTTTTTGTTGTTGTTGTTTTGCTGTTTTTGTTTGTTTGTTTGTTGTTTTTCCTTTTTTTTTCTTTTTTTTTTTTTTTCCCCCAAAGCAGAAGTTTCAGGATATGAACCTGTGGGAATTTAACTTTTGCTATCTTTAATCCTCTCTCACCTAGGGATTTGACACACTAGTTACAGAACAAGTGCCATGATCTCCTGCAGGATTTCAGCCATAAGAGAATATAAACACATCATGGGATGTACAGATTTATAAATGGCTCCTCAAGGAAAATCTGGATCTCACAAGACCTGGAAGTACAAGCTTTATCAGGTGCCTACAGGAACTTATAGAAACCAATGAAAGTAAGTTATTATGAGAAATATGAGAATATGGTAATGTTCTCTAGTGAGATAGAGAATTCCACTGAAGTGGAACCACTCCACAGAAATTCACCTCTTAAAAAAAAAGAAGACTCATATGAAAATGCTTCAGTGGAGAAGGAGGAGGTACAACTGACACCAAAGAAAGCTTCAAACATCAGCACATCATTGTTTTTCAGTACAACCTGACATGCATTACACCTCTTTACCCTCTGTGATGGGTCAGTACACCCCAGCATTCTGTGTTCCTTTGCCTTAATCCTGTTCAGCTGTCCTACATGGCTGTAGCCCATCAGGGCTGAGGCTCAGCCCCATTCCCCATCACCATAAACTGTGTGCCCACAAGGCTTCACTGAAAAATGTTCACATTATCATCACTTGGAAATTCCTTAAAGCCTCTGCTTAAAAATTCACAAAGAGCTAGCTTCACCACAAGGACATCACTAGCTTCATCAACAGAAGTAAAAGATGAGACAAGCTTGCCTGTTCAGGGCTTTGGGAAGGCACACTGTTTTCTGACACAATGTGTTGAATTGTGTGGCAGAGTTCAATTTCCATCTTCTCCGTAGGTGCTGACTGCACATAAACTTGTGACAAACAAGCTGACACAATGACAGCATTTCAGAGTATTTACAGAACGATTTCTATGTCCTTCCAGCCACTTGGTGGCTCTGAGTCCCTGGACAAAACACCTGGCTCTCCCTGTCACTGTGTTGTGACAGGTGACAGGAGTGGATTGTTAGGTGCTGCAGTAGATGTGATATCACAAATACAGAAGGAAGAGTGTGTTTAGATACAGCCTTACAGCACACAAATCACAATTTCTACTTTCCTTGTTCTTCCCCTTCTCTGCAGGGGCCAGAGCAGCAAGGCTGTGCTGGTGCCACCTGCTCCTGCCAGGGCACCGTGGCCACCCCAGTGCTCCAGTCCAGCCTCCCACCTCTCCCTGCTGCCAGCACCTGGGGCACCTGCAGGAGCTTTGCACAAGGGGAATACATGCAAGGAGCTGCTCCCTGCTGAGAGGAAAGCAAGCTGTGGACTGTTTCTGACATACACAGAGATGAGCTTAAGTTGAGCCTGTGAAGGCAGTGCTTGGGTATCAAGGGTGGCCTCCATGCCCTACCACTTGGAACTGGGAAGTTCAGATTATTCTGCATTTCCACATTTACTTCTGATGTACTTCTATTAAGTATATTTTTCATAAAGCACCCACAAAGAGAAAACTAATTAGAACTTGTTTTTAGGATTAGCTATTATTCTAAGTGGTAACATAGATTGAAAAAGAAAATATTCTAAAACTCTATCAGCACATTAACAGAGATTTCTCATTGCTTTGTATCCTAGCAACAATACCTGTTTGCAAATCAAGCAATACAGACTATATAAAAAACTGCAGAAGTCCAAACTTGCCACTTGAAACAAATAAATTTAAATGAAACAATTTGTAAAATGGCTTCTTCTCACATGTAATAATTAAATGAAAAGTCTAAAGAACTTTCCTGTTCTATATCTGAATCAGTTTCCAAGTCTCAGGAACTTAAGTATCTGTTGTATGGTTCCAAAAATTCAGGGTAAATCTAGGATCTCTGAAAGTACTTTTAAGTGTCTTTTAAAGTCTCAGATGCTCCTGTTAAAATACTTTGTCTAGGAAATTATGAAAACATTAATGGAAAAATACTGATCATTTGGACTAGTTATACTTTACACCTGTATCATACCAGACAAATAATTAACAGCTAATGACATTTAAAAACAGTGCTAAAATCATACATCAACATACAGCTTTGAATCTGAGTAATTGCATTTGTTATGGGCCCTGTGGGGAATCAGTATGAGAAGTTCTTCCTCCCCATTTCAATCACAGATATAACACAAGTAAATTAAGCCAAGTCAATATTCTCGGATGTCAATTCTGTATATACCAATGTCTGCTCAGAAGTTTGAAACAATAATTTATGCATAGCAAGGAACACTAGGGATTTGGTTTTGATCTGCTGTTGTTTGTGATTTTCAAATTTTCATTTGAAATTTTTTTTTTCTTTTTTTTTTTAATCTAGTGGGTTTTTGTCACCAAATTTACATGGATTAACATTTATTTAAAAGAATCTTATGCTCTACTATCATTCCATGTTTACCTCATTTTCAAAACCTTTCTTTCCTATTTATTTCTGGACTTACACCACATATTTATTTCTTTGAGGCATCTTGCAAACTGAGGAATATAAATCACCTCAGTGCCATTCATATTTTATCAGAGTGATATTGGAATCTCTGGGCTACCTTATCCTCCATTATTTCTTTTATATGTAGTCATAAGATAATAAAAGACAAAGGCAATGGCCATGGCTCCATGACAAAAACAGAGACTCAAGAATTTAATTATGCCAGAAATGTGAATATAAGCAGAAAAAAGTGAAGCAACGATCTTTGTTGTCAGCAACAATTTCAGCAGCACAAGGAGGTAAGGGCAGGATTCATGTTAGTCTGTACCATGTCTTTTAAGGACCTTGGGGATTTGATTTGGATGCCTGATGAAGTCTACCACAAAGAACATGGAAAATTTTCTTTCTCTAAGGTTTTGCTTCCTTACTTTAGGATTCTTGAATTTTTGATGATTTAACAAAGCTGTTACCATTTGGTAGAGATAGCAATGAAATAAAGGGACAAGATTTTTGAGTTATGAAGCTTGTTTGCTGCACACTTCAGCTCTTTCAGTTATGGTTTGATGAACATATTAAAAAAATATATATCTTACAGATACTTGCAGCTGTTTGTCCTTTATCCAGAAGAGATTTTCTTGAACTGGTCCATTATAACACAATTTCAGTTAAATAACTGTCCTATCAAGGCCTTTCCTTGCATCTGTCCCATACTCAGAAGAGTCACCCTCCATGATTTTACGAGGGGCTGAGAAATAGACTTCACCTGGCATTGTAGGAGCAGGAAGCTCACACTGTTCCCTGCTGTCTGAAGGTGACAAATCAGACAAATCAGCAGCAACATCAAATAATTAAAGCCCCAAGTGCAAGTACTCCGTCTCATCCACCTGAATTTTACCCCCAGGAGGAGAGCAATGGGAATTTCTCTCCATTCCAGCCATGCTCTCTGTGCCACTGTGGCTTTCTGTCCCTGCAGGAGAAGCTCTCATTGTTACAGACCTCTGTGCTATTCCCTTCCTGGAAGCAGAATTAGTGTATCGATATCTTGCAATGTCACCTCTCCTTTGATTTGTAAGTGTATACATAATCACACCAACTACTAATTCATCTCTACAGCAAAGTCATTCATTTTAGATGTTAATCTTAGGCAAATTCTAATAGATTGCAATCTAGAAAACAATAGTTTTCACATCTTCCCAGAAGGAATAAATTAACTGCTTGTAAATCATTAATTTGCAGCTCTCCAATGATCAAGGCTGTCAGACTAATGTGATTTTAAACCAATTAGGATTTGTTCTTTTGTTCATTCATACCAGTAACAATAACATGAGCATAGTAAGAATTGATATTAAAACATCAGCTTTCAATTGAAAGAGAAAAATTGCAGATTTCTCTACCTCATGTACCATTTCCCAGCAGCTGCAGCATACAGACTGTTAAGTTTATTCATTTTAAACACAGCTGGCAAGCTGTGACTGATACACCTGACTGGCAATGAACTGCATCTGAAAACCTGTAGTAGGTTTTAAACCTGCCCTCCACTCAATCTGTATCTTTAAGATTATTTCATTTTTCTGGTGATGCCTTCTTTTATGTATCACACTATCTTTTGGATCAAAGCTGTATATTCTACATTTTAGGCCAACAGAACATCTACAGCCACATAGTACAATAATGCTGAATTATAGCCACATTATATATTCACATTTATATTCACATTCACTTCTTCTGCAGTAGTTTGTGATTCCTTAAACAGACCCAATTAAGTGCTTGGGTTTTCCACAGCAGTTTCCAATATTCATCCCCCTGTGCAATTTCAAACAGACATTGTTTGAAGACTAAGTGGGCCTAGTGATCTTCACCAGCTAGACCAAGGAACTTGACAAAATAAACGTGTTTTTATTTATTCCCCTTTTCTCTTCACCTTTAGAACCTTCAGGAAGCTTAAATTGGCTTGAAAATTCACCTGATTTCCTCCACTGCTCAGCCCCACAAAGTGTTGCAGCCAACCTTAATGCTTCGTTTGTATTCAAAACCTAACGAGGAAAATTAGTTGGAAAGTAGATGTGACATTTCTTTTAAACACTATCATAACAAGCCAGATGATACATTCACCTGCTGCTCATGCATGGCACCAGTGAATTAGGAGAAGGTACAGATTTGTTAATGAACATTTAATTGCCATGGGACTGAAGGTGTCTTGCTTTTTATGTTGTAATATTTCTAAGGCTGTACCCATTTAATGCAAATGAGTAAGAAAGCAGTCTTGATAGATAGAGCAGGAAAAATGATGCATGTTTTATGTCCTTATTGAATTTCAATACTCTTTGAGGTCTGACCCTTTCTCTGCCCCGGGTCCATGCTTGTGATGCTATTTGCCTGCTTAATTTTCAGCCTGTTTCTTGAGAACTGCTGTTCAGCAGCTTTTCCCACTGGCTGGGGATTCATCCAGAGCCACCCCCAGGCTCTCCACTCAACACTCTCTTTGAGCCATTTTCTATGCATATGACTTTTTTCTAACACAGAAGAAAAAAAAATAAATAAAAAGCCCAAACCAAAAAACCATCTTGAGTAACTCAGGGCACACACGTATGTTCACTGTGAACACTTATGGTAATTTAATGATAAATTTAATGAAGAAGGATAATACCTTATTCTCTCTATGTAACCAGTCCTACGCATTAATCAGAGCTGGTTATTACTTTGGGTTCTGAGGGAAGAGAAAGAAAACAAAAGCTCTCTTAACCTAAACTTGTTTTCATCCCTTCTTTCTGAAGAAGGGAGATATGTCTGAAGAGAGAATCCTTCTCTGACCAGTTGAGCTGCCACAATGAAAAAGGCACTCTCAAAAATCCTTCTTAATTAATGAATATATAAGACTTTAGGCTGAGAGTCACCACTGAAACAATGAGTGACTGACTGTAAACCAACAGGACAAGTTCCTCTGATTCTGTAAAATCACAGTAGCACCATCTGGCACTCAATGAGTCCTTGTGGAATTGAACTGCCTGGCTGAAAAAGGGAAAACTGCACTCTCCTGGCCACTACTTGTTGTCAAAGCCTCAAGTTTCTCATAATAACTTTAAAAACTGCATTAAGTTTTTAATCTCCCATTCCTCAGCTGTCTTGAGAGCATTTCTCTAAACTATAAATATAGTGGTATTTCTAAGTTGGGTTACCCTTAAGGGTATTTTGTTTTCTCAGAAATACACTGAGACAAATACACTGGAGAAAACCGATAATCCAACATCAGCCAAGTCATGACAGTTGGAATCATTGACAGAAAATGCTTCAGAGCATGAGGTGGAAGAGCATTCATTTTCCTTTTTACATTAGACACAAACCCTTCAATGGTAGCAAACAGGAATAAAATCTTAGAACAGCTCACTGTCAGGCTGGAAGGATGAGCACCATTAGAAGTTCTTGTAGTTCATTGCAGAATATTTTGACTGCTACTGCCAAAGCTTTTGTAAGGACACCCTACTGATATCTTTTGATAGTGACAGATTAAAATCATGGCCATGGACAGACATGGGCACAAAATCAAATATTTTGCCACGTTAGTCACAACTATCGTTCCAGTTCCCTCTCAAACATCCCTCACTAGAGGAAATAAAAGCATATTTGCACCCTCATTTTGAAGAAGAACATAGTAACATTCTTAGAAAAGCCCTTTGAGGAGCTCTTTGACTTGGTTATTTTCAGACTTATTTAGCCAATAACAATACATGTTGACTAGAATCTACTTGACATTTCTGAAGGTGTTATTTTCCTCCAAATTAACACCAGAATGGAGGCTGATAGCACTCTTGTTTAGGCAAACAAGGATCTGGCATATAAGAAATAAAACTGTGCTATTAAATATGTCAATAAATAATATTTTGTATCTGAATTTCATGACTTGGCCCATGTGCTGTTCCCTACCATACCCAGAGTCAGATAAATAACATTTTACGATTCTGTGCAAATGAAAAGGTAATACAGTTTTTATTTATTGCTAATAAAGCCACCAACACTGTTATCTTCAAGCAAAGGAAAGTTTGTGCTCAGGATCATAATTCCTGTTCTTAGAAAAGGTTGTATCTCTTCTACAAAGAGAAACAATGTATTAGCAGCCACACTTGCAGTATAGTCTGTCACCTGCAAGGTGAGAGCATACACAGATACAAGATATGTATTTTTTATACTATATACTGTGTCTTTTAAAATATATAATATATGCACATACAAAGGAAGACAGACAAGTTTCCTGCAGGATTCCTCAGTGAGTTCACACTTTCTCATTACTGCAGCTGGTTCAGTGCTAGATGAAGCAAAACCAGAATTTTCCTTCAGCCACGTGCCCTAAGATTTCCTGCTTTTCCATGAAGGCTCCATCACTCTCTAGTGGTTGATATTCCTAAACTTCCAGATCAGATGATGTCTGAATTCACCTCACTGAATTCAAGTGTTATCTTTTGTTGTTTTGAGTGCTGTATTTTTCTAGTGTTTCATGGCACAAGATCCTCACCTAATATTAACTCCCAGCTGGAAACACTTACTCAGTCTTCGGTTTATCCACCTACCATTCCCCAAATTCTTCTGGCCTTTAACTCAGCAACACAGAGCAGCTTCTGTCAAATATATCCTGACAAATATTCCCAGCAGTTTACAGCGACAATATAACCTGAAGGTCTCTCTTCTGTCTCAAAGCAAATCAATGTTTTGTCATTTAGAAGCAAAATGGGGATATCCCCCCAAAACATCTAGAGTACTACCACCAAAGTTCATTTTATTCTTGACCAAAATAAAGCACATTTGATCCCTAGGCCTTCACAGCCCCACTAGTTGAGGTACAGGAACAAATTCATTCTAAACTAGGAAAGATTTATTGACATAGCCTAAATTCTGACTTAAGAGTCAGCAGCTACTCTGGAAACTATTCAAGGGCCTACAAAGGAAGTTGAGGGAACAGTGATTTAGTTCAAATAAATTATAGATTGGCTTTGGTTCAGAAACTAGCACATGAAATTTAAATATCTCATACAGAAAGGCAGACTAATTGATTCAAATTGCTTTTGGTAGCTTACCAGCTGTGAGTAAAAGTAGTACTCCCCCAATTACAGAGAGGCAGAAATCTTGTTCAGGCAGGCACAGCATTTATGAATGAGTGAGTTTTACACTCTATTGCTTGTAGGAAAGAAGTGTGCCTTCAGATCCTTCTCCTTCAATTATTTGCTTTTGAACTGTTACAGGATTGTTGCCTTTACACAACAACATAAATTCTTGATGAAAATTTCAAAGCACTGGGCTCATCATCTCCTGTAAAGAAATAGATCATTTGTTTTGTTCATACAGTGCCTGGCAGAGCACAGCATCTGTCTCAGTTGGGCCTTCTAGGCATGGGTGCCATGGAAGGACTTCAAGCTATCACACACATCTGCATCTTTGCAGGCTCTGGTGCTCTCCTTGGAAACAGAACTTTATAAAGCACAGATCTATTTTGTGTCAAAACGCTGCATTTGATGGCACAAAATCATTATCGTTGGTTTCATTTTCTTCCTTTTTATTTTCATAGCAGCTCAATTACCACACTATTCATAACCTTTTCAGAGTCTAATTATATTGCATCAGATATCCTGAGATATTTCTGGATGGGCATTTTCTACACAAAAACTTCCTGCTTATTTTTATTATTACCCTTGCAGCTATGCAGTTCCAGCACACCACCAAGATTAATTAAGTAGGCACAATATTGCTGAAATCTCCTCTGGTTTGCTCTGTCTATCATCACTGAGATTCCTACAACCAGCAAAAGACCTGCTAAAGAAATATGTGACTAATGCTGAAACAATCCAGTTTAATGAGACCTCCTGGGAAACCACTTCTCCTTAAGTGATCAAAAGAGGAACTTTAAATCCCTCTGTTCAAATGGAAAGGGTAACAGGCTGCATAAATATATACAGTAGCTATCTGTGCTGATCTGTTAAGCAGCCCAACAGCTTTATATTACTTTATTTGACTTTACATTCAAATATAAATCTGTAGGCTCTGCATCTATAGAGCGCAATTCTGCTGTCAACTACCTAGAAGAATTTATTTCCTAATTGCCTGACTAGTAATTCACTTTTCTTCTCTGTGACGTATTCTGGTGAGCTCAACAAACCCTGTGCTACTTGGTAACTGCAGTCTGTGTTTACCAATGTGATGATACCCTGTGTGCTCACAAGAATATAACCAAAATTCATGGAGATGGCCAGAAAAGCAAAGCACAACAGCTATGCTGAGATTACAGGAACTCTCCATCCCACCTACCTGATCTCAGGCTCTGAGTCTTTATGGATTCCTTATACATGAGACAGAGAGAGGAAAAAGCTCCCTGCTGTGAGTTGTCCTCTGAAAAAGCATCTGTATTCATGGAATACCAGAGATGTGTGGGCAGCTATACTTCAAATTTTTCTAACTGAGTGCCCATGATGCCCTGTAAGGTTCCTTGTCACCCATGCTAACCTTTCCTTTCTCAGGAGGCAAGAGATCAGGAGGCATCAGACCAGTTCTTGCCCTAAGAACTCAACATAATCCACTGTCTGCTTTCCTTTATGTGCTGCTCTGCTCAGCTCACACCAATTTTATCTCCTCCTGCTGCCCTCCTTGGCTGGAGCCCACTGTAGCTGCTGCTTTGAGGGGCACTTCTCCACCACGTGTGGACACTTGTCTGAACTACAGCCCAAAAGTACTTAACCTCCAAAGGATGAGGGGAAGAGGCCACCAACAGAAAAGCAAAAGGTTTTTTATAAGCAAGTCAAACCTTGTATCAAAAATCAGAAAAGGAAATATATCCAAACAGCAGCACCCACTCTATTTTCTTTTCCTCTCCTTCTTCCTGTACCTGACTAGTTTTCTTCTTTTCCTGGAGGATGGAACATCTTCCATTTCTTCATCTTTCATATTCTTCCACTCTTAATTTGTTTTTAATTAAGTTATTGCTGGGCAGAGAGTCTTCAATTTCAGCCAATTTTGACCAAGCTCCAATTACATTTTAATTTAAAATGTGAAAGAAAACAAACTACTTCATACAGAATGCTTCTGCGTGATAATTTGGAAAATGCATATTTTAGTGGAGAAGTCATCTTCATTAGCATATTTTAAATAAGGCTGTACAATAAGACCTCTTCCCATTTAATATGGCATTACAGGGAAAATTGAGAAAATCCCACTAAATTTTACCAACATGTTTTAAGACTTTTAGCATTAATTAAATAATGTTTGATCACAGAGAAAAAAAAAATGCAGCAAATTTCACAGAAAACCAGAGCTTAAATGGTTTAAGTTAAATACAGGTATAAAAAGAATGAGTTCCTCAGGGCCATACATTATTGTGAAAGAAGTACAGCTGAACAAGTTAAACAGAGTGGGAGATGTCAAGAGGGAAGCTGGAAGCTTTCAAATGCCAGGTTACAGCACAGAATGAGTGACAGCCCTTGCAGCTCTAAAAGGGACCCAACGTGACTGGAATTGTCAAGGATTTTTGATACAGGAATGAATCTCTTGGGTGTGATATACTTTTTTTTAATCTTTCCATTTCTTTCTTTTTATCAACTAGAATACAAACAGCGCAAAATCTACACAGAAGAATAAAATAGAAAATATAGTCATGGAACTGATAGGGAGATTACATCAGGCATTTGTTTTCTCTGAACTAAAATTATTGTGGATTTGTTGATCATAAATACAGGCTGGGAAGAGGTGAAAAGCATCCAAGGATGGACCATTTCAGGATGTTTGCATTATTTTATTTCTCTTCTCTTTTCTTTAAAATACACACAAAGGCAAAGGGGGGTATAACTTGCTCTGCTGCTGCTATTACTTATTCTCTTCCAGTGGAGGCCTGAACCTCCAGAATTCCATTCATGCCAATGAATCCTGACAGCTCTAATATAAAAAGCTGCTTCGAGGAATTGAACGTACATTTTTCTTTCCCTGCTGAATGACTGCAACCTTGTACGGTGATATTTTTATGAGAACTTTCTGGAATCAAGCACCAACCTGGCAAAGCTGCTAGGAAACAGCATAGTGCAGGCTTAAAGCTGTCCCCCTGCCCCAATATTTAGTACAGGTTCAAATACTGAATAAGCATGGAATAGTGAGGAGGAAAGGAGATGGTGGGGATTGGACACCTCCTTGGCTGTAAGGCTGTGTGCTACAGCAGGTAGGTCAGGAACTAAAGGACCAGCTCGTTCTGCATCAAGGCAGATGGCAGCTGCTTCCCCTGGCCTCCCTCTGTATCTCCAAGTCAGTGGTTCTTACTCTTGAGGCACCTTGGTGGCACCCCAGGTTTGCTGTTCCCCGGATCTGTTTACACTGTTGAATAAGCACAAGAATTTCAGCTTCAGCAATCTCAGAGGCATTTTCCATGGTTATGCAATCACTGACCATTCCAGCAAATGACCATTGCTGTTTCCCTACCACTCTGCCTTCCTCTCCCTGCCATTCTGTTTTCACTCTGAGGCCATCCATTCTTGCACTAAGGCTTTTTCCACGTTGGAAAAGTGTAAAATCAAGTTTTGTTTATCGGTATGCCAAGCTTTTAACCATGATAACTTGTGTCTTTGTGCCATCTTAGTAATGATTTGTATCAGTATTATGGAAATGAGAATCCAGTTTTGTGTCTGTGCTACCAAGGGACACTGGGGCCCTTTTTGGAAGGTGTCAGAGCCACTGCAAGGCTCAGAATGGGATCAGAGCAGGAAATGTAGGAAGTGTCATGACCCAAACGTTGCTTCTGTTTTGAAGCTCAGCTATGCTGCCCAAGAGATTTTTCAGCAATCATCCCTAAGAAACTGAGCAAAACTGAAGGGGTTCATCACTGCCATTGTTTATTTTGTCTTTTTACCTAAAAGGCTCTGCTAATTCTTGAGGAATTATTCCAGACTTGGAATTAGTGAGATACATTATTGCTGCATCTCACCAGCCAAGATAACTTAACTTGCCCCAGCTCCTGGAGCAGCTAAACAGAGACAGCACAGAATGCTGCAGGGACCAATTTCTCCCTCAGCAGCTTCTCTTACCCCAAACAAACCACCAGGACCCAGCAGCTCCCTGGCTCCCAGTGCCCTTTTCCAGCTGCTCAGGCTCCAGCAGCTGCAGTACAGGCACAACCTGAGCGTGGTGACTCAGCCAACATTTAAAAGGGAACTCAAACCCCTTCAAGTCTCTCACATGGACTTTGCTGGGTTTAAATACCTCTAACTGAAAAGACAGCATGTGCTAGAGATTAATGTATGTACATGAATGTATTGATTGAATGGCCATTAGATCATCATCAACAGGTTAATACACAGAACTGATTGATAAAGCTAGAGGGTTTGTGATTGTTTGTAACATGTGTTGAGGATATAACCAGTGAATTTAAAGGATTTGAGATGCTTCTGCATTTACTTGGGGCATAGTGCTGATTTAAAAGAGAGAATTAGAATGTAGTTTTCAATGAGCATAGTAATCAAGGTTCATACTAATATGATATATATAAGTATGTGTGAGAAAAGGACTGACAATGATAATCATTATCATTGAAGATGATTTTGATTAAATGATGATTAAGTAATTAAATATAATTATTTAAAATCTTTCCATTTCCATCTTAACGTGTTTGATTAAAATGTCACATGAAATAACAAGGCCCTGTATTAAATAAAGCATTATTTCAATATTACAACCAAAGCTTGTCTCCAGAACAAAGAATAAGGAGAGGTTTACTTCATTACTTTCTGTTCTAGTGTGTCAGTTTTAGGTGATAGTTTCTTTGAAGTAACTTTGAACTGGGGAGGAGCAGGGGTGTGTTGTTTCTTTCCTTCTCACACCATTCAGCAGGTATCCACAGAATAAGCTGAGTTGGAGGGAACCCACAATGATCCCCAAGTCCAACTGCTGGCCCTGCACAGCACCATCCCCAAAAGTCACACCAAGACTCTTGTGCCCAACAGCCTTGTCCAAGCACCTGCTCAGCACTGCCAGGCTGGGGCTGTGACCTCCTCCCTGGGCACTGCTCAGTGCCCAGCCACCCTCTGGGTGAAGAGCCTTTTCCTGTTATCCAGGCTGCTCCTCCCCTGACACAGCTCAGGCCATCCCCTCAGGTCCTGTCACTGGGCAGTGGGCAGACAAAACACCATCTGTATGGTGCAGCAGCAAATTCTCTGCAGCAAAGGAGAGAGAGGCTGGAGAACATGGCAAGGCATTGGAATTGCTTGCCTACATTTAGACATCTAAATTTAGTTGCATGCAATCTGCTGCTGAAAGATACCATGAGGGATTCACGTGCTCTGTGCTCCAGTTGTCGTAATTCATCTGAGCGATTTTAGATCTCCATGTCAGGATGGGGTAAATCCAGGCCTAGAAACACTGGGTTTCTTTTGTACTTTAGCACTAGAGGGGAGCCTTTATTTTGATAAATAAGGGTATTTCACCTTGCAACTTAAAATTACACAAATGAATGTTGAATAACATACTGCATATAGCTCTCTCTCTCTCTCTCTCTATATATAGTAGATATTTCTGTAGACCTAATGACTGCCAACCTCCAGTCACTTCCAGACACTTGCCATTGACAGGACAGACAGAAGGAAACCTGTTTGATATTTTTGGTCTAAATGTTCCAAAATTTAAAGAAGAAGAAAAAACCTTTTTCTTTTTTTCTTTCTTTTTTTTTTTTTTTTTTGTTTTTTGTTTTGTTTTGTTTTGTTTTTTGTTTTTTTAGGTGAGAAACTCATCAAAACCTGTTCTGCGGGGCATATTTTTTTCCTCTAAGTGATCAGCATTTTGTCTCTTCACTTTCCCTGCCTCATAACCATCAAAAATTTCCTTACCAGGTGTAAGGGACTAGGAAAGACAATAGGAGAGTCTATTATTGTTTAAATTAGTAGCTTAGAATGTTGAAAGCTCCACTTCGAACAACAGACTAAAAGTTCCAGTTGTAAAAACAAATTTATCAACCATATGGAAGGGGAAGCTGAAATCTTCCTGGTATATCCTAGAGAGTTTCTACTAGAGCACTTACATAACTGTAGCACCTTTATAAAGGGGGAAAACCAGAAATGAATGCAGAGAAATATAACTGGTCTGATGCTCACAGATGGGGAAGAAAACAGAAATTATATTTCAGATTTAATTTTTTTTTTAGTTAAAAATAATCTTGAGATCCTAAAACTATATTAAGATAGCATCTCCAGTACAAGGAAGGAGTAGAGGTAACACTAAAGGGACCAACCCAGAGCAAAGATGACCATGCAGAAGGACCTGGGGTGATGCAATATTCAGGCTACAGGGGGGCCATTCTAAAAATGAGTTTCCCCATTTCCAGTCCATGACTGTGACAGGGCACAGTATTGAAAACTGGGAGGTGGTTGTGGTCACAACGCTCAGAGTTCCTCCAGAGTAACCTTCAGAGCTTTTAAAATGAGCACAATCATTTCTGTAAGTGCTCATTCATTTTTCATGTGCCCAGTCTGTCTTCCATTCTGCATTTAAATGTATTACACTTGCACTTGCACTTTTAATGGATATCTAAGATTTTAATGGAATTTCAGTGAACTGCACTTTGTATTTCCCCCCAAAAGGAATGATTCATTAGGAGCTGAAGCCAGGCTCCTTTTTTGTTCTGGCTAGTGAGAAGACAGCCTGGAGGTATATTGTATTAATTCCTAATATAAATGAAGTTAGATGACTGCAGAGCATAATGGTTATTTATGCTGAATAAGAAAGCAGGCATAGCAAAATGAAATGGAAGGGGACAGAACAGAAAATACATTTCTGTAAACTAGGGAATGAAGTAAGAGGGTAGAAAGTTACAGAAAGATTGCATACAGAAATGCATTCAAACTATAAGCACAATTATCTTCCAGACATCATAAGCAGAATAAGATTTCATATCATATTAATCACAGTTTTATAAATGCAACAGAAAAAACCATACAGGTGAATGATCACCAGTAGCTAACAAATGAAATAGAAGTTTAAGGTACATTGTTTAATTTGCCAATTTCAGTCACATTCCCTGCAGAAGCTGTCTGATATTCCCTACTTAGAATAAACATATTTAACTTTAAAAAGAAATGCATTTCAGAGTGTATTTCTTCATTTGTTGGTAGAGCAGACTTAATAACAGACATGTGCATGTCATTGTAGATGATCATGCAGAACTTTAATTACAGCTATGTCAATTTTAGGCCCCAAATCTTGCTAAAAACACTATTACATTGGAAAAGCTTGATTGCATCAACTGTGTAGCTATCCTTTACCTTTTGGAATCCTTTACCTTTTGGAATGCATTTGTTAAAGGTGACACCATTTATGTCAATTTTCTAGTTCATCAACACGTCCCAGAACTTTTTTTTTTTAACTAACTTCAATGTTTAACATTGTACCTTAAAATCCTAATTAAAGATGTATTTTGTGCCAGCAAAGAAATGACGAAGCAACAGCTTTCATATGTAACCCTCAGGAAAGCAGGTAAAAATCTCCATTAAATGATTGCACAGGACAGGTATTGAGGAAGGTAAAGAAGCTTTCCCTTTCCTGAGCATGCTGAGATTAGTGGGCCAACAGCATTTGCCTGTGTAAAGGACAACAGAGCCCACTGAGTTCAGTAATTTTGCTAAGCAATTTTACAGCATCAGTCATCCCGCTAAGACTGGAGCTTCTGTGATAAGAATTGATTACCTTAGAGGCAACTAAGGGATAACAAAGCAAAAGGAGATGGCAGAACTTCAAGTTATTGAACAGGTAGTTTGATCTTTGAAGCTGAAAATAGAAAACATCTCCATTTTCAGGTTTGTTAAAATGCAAGAAATAAGAGCAGGACAGTTTAAACCTTTTTACTGCCTGTCACTCAGCCAGATCAACAATTAGGAAAGCAAGCACAAGGTCTGAACTGTCCAAGGACTCCCACTCAGGGATGAGACTTAATCATCTTTCCTGGGATCATCAGGAAATAAAACCATTGTGATGCCTAAATAGAAGCTGCTGCTCAAAGAAGGCAGGATTAGCCTGAGGTATGTGGCCAACTCACACAGGTAAAGTGAGCAACACACAGGTCACTCCAATCACTTTGCCAACACAGAATTTACATGACATTTTTGTACCCCTTGATTAATACATCCTTTAGACTGTGTCTGAGGCCAAATTTCCTTTCCATCCACAACATGTAATGTCTACAATGACCCTTGGATTTAAGCAGTGTGTGCAGGGGAGAGTACCTGCTCTAAGGATAGGTAGTCACATTGTGCTTGGCTCAACACCCCCAAAATATCCTATCAACCCTTAGGAAAAATTGCTTGGATATTGTGAAACAAAGTGACCAAACTACAAGAGAGCTAATGCCATGTGCCACCAAGGTAAACAAAACAGATTTCATTTATGAAATAAAGGGATAAGGCCAAACAGCCTGAAAGGAATAGACAGGATGCAGTGTCCTGCTCCATAGGTCTGAAATGCTGGAATTGTTTTGATATTTCATTGTCTTATTACATTATGCTCTTTATCAACTCATTGTCCTCTCTTCTCCTTTTCCTTCACACTAAATTGAGATGTACACTGTTGTATCCAGTTCTCTGAGAGTCTCAACCAGAGACTTCTCACTGACTTCACTAGGGGTTGGACCAAGCCATATGAATAGATTTGAGGCCTGCTCTTTCAGAGGTGTTTTTACTTCACAAGTTGCTTCTCGTTCAGAAAATGGAATGATTTGATCCTGAGAATGTGTCATTTCTTTCCAGAGGAATTATTACATTTGCACCCAAAATAGTTCCAAGAAAGTAATTGTTTTATATAATGCCCATGATAATTGAACTGTGTGCTGCTGATAACTACACTGGAGAAAAAAAAAAAACTGAATTGCAGAATTTCCTCTTTTGTAGCAAATAGTTCGAAAGCTTCTGGATTTTACATCATAACTGTGAAACTTCTGTCACCCACATGCTTGTGAAGAAGAGTGACTCACTGAAGAAACAATTCCTTTTTACTTATCAAGCACAAACATATGTTTCATAGGTATTATTTTTCCTATTGGAGAGTCTTTCTCACACTTCATGATACTCCTAAGCAAATTTTTGCACCTTTTAGGCAGTGCCAACCCTGTTTTTCACCAGTCTGAAATAGGTACCTTATACAGTATATTTGTAGTCAAAGAGAATCACAAAAAAAAAAAAAATAGATTCGTCAGTTAAAAAATGTAAGCATATAAATAAACCACAAAGGAGATACAAATTGTTATTAAAAGAGCTGCCAATTAACAGTATTTTCACTATTGATAGAAACAAACTCCCTGCTGCAGAAGTGCTGGCTCCCATTCGTTTCTCCATACATTCTCAGGAAGTCTGGTTATTGTCCTGTTGTGATCTGCAATGCTCTGAGCCCATTTCACTGGAATCTGCCATTTATTTGTTCAGACAAACACGTGTCTCCTATCAGAAGTCATAAATGTTTCTCAAAAATTCCATTACCTGTCACTTGACTAAAGACTTCTTGATACATTTATGATGGTGGGTAAAAGAAGTGGGTGATGGACTGCCTGCCACCTTTCCAGCCACCAGCTCCACAGAGCATCTCAGTCAGAGGGCTGGAGCCACCAATCTTTAGAGCTATTCATCCATCTGCCTCCCACTGCTGCAGATACTCTACTCTCTTCCTTCTTAGCTTCAGGACAAGAATGCCATTACAAAAGAATCTCAAGTTTATGCAAAAGGTATAAGGAACCTTCCAGCCTACCCACCTCAGCACAAGGAATATCTCAGAAGAACCATTTAAACATTATGGCATGTTCACTTGATCTTCAGCCACCACTGTCTTTCAGACCCTTTTCAAACAGGTTAACTCCTGTTTAACTGTTCCCATTACACCCTGCCTCAGTTAGAGATGTCACACAAATCTGTTACCATTGATACTGAAAATACTTTTGAGCCACTCAACTGCTCTCTGTCCAAGATGCTATTTGGTTTGTTAGTTTTCTTTCAGGGCCTATACATACAAAATGCAGCAATACTCATTGTACGTAATAACACTGATTTCTGCAACATCCAAGCCAAAGGTTGTGAGAGACACACACACAGGTGTTGCCAGCCCATCCCTGAGTGATCAGACAAGAATTTATGGACAGAAGGGCAATATGGCAGGAGCCATAGTGAATAAAATAGGCTGGAGCAGGAGTGAATGAAATAATGCATGAATACATTGGCAGCAGTGATGGAGAACCCTATTCCACCTGAGAAACACAAATAATAAGCACGTCTTCTCAGATCAAAAAGCATTAGAGCACTGTTTCAGACACAGTGGTCCACTAATCTGCCAGTTCAAGAGGGAAATATTTCATTGGCCACTGAATTAATCTTTAACTCAAATTATTCATCATATCCCAGGAAAACAGCTCTCCATTGAGGAGACATCTGCATGGGGCATAATATGTCCTGCCTGTTCACCTGTATTTGCTTCCCAAATCTCATGCTGCAAAACATCTGCCTCTATTTCTCTTCTCAGCAGCCTTCCATGAAGGCTTTTATTTTCTGGTACACAGATTCCTGAAAGAATGACCTTGAGGTGATGGATGCAATGAAAGAATAATCCCAAAAAAAAGCCCAAACCACACTATAGGGAGAAAACAGGTCTTTCCAGGGCTAGTTTTACAGCTTTTCAAGTAATTTGATATTCAATGATTAATAATGCAAAAAACCCAAATCTGGTCCAGGTGGACACATCTTTCTGAGAAAGTGTTAGTTCATGCAAGAATACATTTACTTATGAAACTAGAAGAACTTGAAAGTCTCTTACCATGCCAAGAACTTCTTACCCCTAGCACTAACTATTAATCAATCAAACCATCAGTTAATTGCCTAGCTTTAGATTTGTCCCAAAATGCATAAGTACTAGCTTAAATATTACACAGGAAGATATTAACACAAAAAGAATGCCATAATGAGAATAAAGCAACCTGTCACTTGAACTCTCTCTAAATTTATCTTGTCATACACTTCCACAAAATGAGGCATACCAAATTTGCCAAATGATCCAGGCAGCTCTCCCAAATTCTAAGCATTAATCCTAACATACCTCCCATTAAGTATTAATCCTATCAGAGATTGCTGCCCAATGGTACTTTATCTTGTACTTCATTTATATCAGTTAGATTCTTTGAGTGGTCTGCTCCAGAACGGACGTTTTTGGGGAAAAAAAACCAAACCAAACCCACCAAAAAACCAAAATCAAAACAACAAAAAGAACCCCAAACAAAAGCAACCCCCCCCCCCGACACACACACAAAAAAAATCAAACCAAAAAAACCCCAGCCAACCAACCAACCAACCAACCAAAACCCAAAAAACCCACAACCAACAGAAAACAAAACAAAACAAACAAACAAAAATACAACCACCTCTAATAGAACAGCCTCAGGCTTGGGGTTTTATTTCCTCCAGCTTTTTTTTTAGATATTACTTTAACATTGGAATTACTCCTTACATATCACCATCTAATATACTTAGGCCAGCATGTTTTTCATTTGCAAATTTTGCTTCATTTGCTGCAATCTTCATTTGCAGATCCTTTTTCTGCAGAGGTGTTTATGGGGGTACCTCTCCCACCCAGTGACTGACATCAGCTATGTCACCCCAGGGAGCCCATACACCCCTTTAGCAAGGCCTTATCCTGCACTTTTAGGGGAGCCACACTTCTCTCTCCTGTGGATCATTTCCAGAAATACTCACTTTGCTACACAGTGAGTCACAAATACTCACTTTCCTGACTGGGGCAGGAAGGCTGGACATGCCAGGTTGCAGTTGGCCTTTCCTCCTGTCAAGGCTGTTGCATTCATTTTGATGGATGTTCTCTGCACACAGGGTAGAGATCAGGCTGCTTTCACTGCAAGGGCAAAAGGATTCACTAATTATTTTGGTTATTTGTTACCCAGCTGAGACAAATGATCTGAAGAACAAAACACAGAATGCTAATCTGGTGTGAGTTTTGAGTGTTACTCAGGGAATTCAAGCACTATGAAAAGATCTTGTGGAATCAGAAATGCTGCCTGGTAATAATAATAGAAGGGACTTGTTCTCTAATTACCAGACATGAATTTGAGAAATTTGTCTTCCAAGGCACCATGACTTTGCAGTTCATTACATTCTCAATGACTCATATAATGAATATGTCCTTTTAATTGCTCTGTGTTGTCTTGACCCTTATATTAAGAGAATCATCCATTCTTTCAAAGACAGTGGTTACCCTTGTGTTCACGGAGTACTGCCTTAATCTAAGTGGACTTGCTGCATCCAAATTCTAGCAGGTAATGAGAGTCCAAGTGAAGAGCACAGCTACAGATTGGGGAATAATCCAGAGTGGGAGAGAGAACCTTCTCAGAGTATGAAAGTGAGCTGACAGAAAGAACAAATTAAAGGAAGATGTACATGAATACCAGAGGGTTAGAGCTTTCAATTTTTCTGTTACATTGATGTCACAGATTTAGTGTTATATGGTGGGGTTCTTACATAGATACACCCGGAATAAACTGCACTGACTCTGTGTCCCATGAGAAGGTATTAGAGTTTGTAAACTGAGCAGTCCTTTAGCACTTGTCACTAGAGTTACACACAGAACATGCACAAGTAAACACATAAAACATCCTATAGAGGTGCCTGATCTTAGGAGGGCTTTGAGTATGTTTGGAGTGTGGTATCGCTGACTGAATGTCTTCAAAACAGTTAGCAATAAACAGTTTACACATGTGAATTTCACGTTCCCTGAGACTTTAAAAATTCCACTCCAACTAATTTTCATAGTTAGATCAGTGTCAGTGTGGGTTGAATCAGTACCACCTTCTGTTTAAAAGCTGCTACAAGCCACTGATTCATAGAGACACTTTGAATTTTCAGTATAATGGAAAATCATTTATGTACATGTTGAACAGTTCAAATTTTATTGACTCAAAAGCACTAATGGCCCATATTGACCTTGAATTAACATAGTCAATCAAAATCTGAGACAAAGCATAAACTCCCATGTCAGCTTACTGCTTTGTGCTGGCTTCCTTTAGCACTGACTCAGGTTAAAAGGTCAAAAAGTTCTGACCGCTAAAGATCTTTGAGGAAGCTTTTCACCCTGTTAGTGCAAAAGATGTCAAAAAGTTCAAAGCAAAAGAGAACATGAATTTATGTAAGAGCAGCCACTAGCAAGACTAAAATCTCAGAGTTAATCATAAAATCAGAATAAAGGAAGGCTTTTTGTATTTCTGAGAGACATGTTAAATCTTACCTAACTTACCTAAATCTGGCTTCCCAGAAAGCCCACTGGTGATCTTCCCAACCCAATTGGACACAGTCATGGACAACCTGCTGAATTGATTTTGCTTTGAGCAGAGATTCCAACAAAATTATCTTTGGGGGTCCCTGCCAATCTCAGCCCTCTTGGATTCCACAGTCCTAAGTGTTTTTCTCATCTTTGTAACTCCAGCCAGCCTTTTGGCTCTCACACTTCCTTGGAGCATAAACTTTTAGGGACACAGTTCAGTTAAGGTCAACGTTGTATCTTCAAAAATGACAGAATTTGCCTTGCTGTTCATGCACTGTATTTTCTAAGATGATTAATGTCTTTGTTGAAGTCAAGCAATATTGCATTTGTCACACTGCCATGCACTAAGTGACTATTTTAAATCGGTGATGTTCACTGCAGAAAGTGCTAAGATGACTACTTTTTCTGAACTGGAACAGAAGAGAAAAGCACATATTTGCAAGATAAAAAACATGTTAATAGGGGCCTGTTTATGACAACACATAGTATAAATGATGATTAAATAAGCTTGCACATATGGTAAATGAAAATTATACACAAAATCAAAATTCATGCATGTATCTATAAAGATAAATTGAGCACTGGGATGTTTTTCCTTTACTTTGGAAAATGTCTACTTCACTTTCACTAACATAATGTAACTAAAAACAGCACTAAAAGCAGTGCTGTTCTGAAAGACCAAGGAGGCAGGAACAAACTTAACGCAGCAGTCTAAAAACCTTGACTAAAAGCTTCCTCTTCCCTCCCACCACTACCACTTAAATTCAGTTAGTACAAGGTGTAGTCTCACATCATGCAATACTGTCATGCAGGAACAGTCTCTCCCTCTTTTTTGTTTCAATAAATACTGAGCATGCTTCTGAACACTGCCCTTTGCTGCTGAAGTCACAAGCCAAGACAGCAAACAGAAGGCTGATGCCAATATTTTTTACACTGAGATCAGTAATTTCTTACAGAAACTTGAATTGCAAGTTTTCTCATTTCATATTTGGTTGCCAGTTCTACATTGTACTAATGAAGAGAAAAACACATATAAGCATAAAATCCAACAGCTTGGACATGCTGTATGAAGGAAATGAGTCAAATGATGGCTCAACCTGCCCAGTGCTTAGGAAACATTAATGCAAGAAATGTGGGTAATAAACAAGAGAAGCTGAAGAGGAATACTTAAAAATGAGCATTTAATGACTAGCAGTACAGAACCTTAGTAAATTAAACATGTTACTGCGTTAGAAAAGGCCACCATGTTCATGCATGACACTTGAGATCCAAATTTGGGAAATTACCCCTGCTGGACGTCTGGAAATGTGTTAATGCCCGTTGCAGATGACTAAATCATGAAAATACAGTGGAAAGAACTTTTGTGAACAAATAGTGCAACTACCAAGGCACAATACAAGGTATTAATTTACATTACCCAGAAAACCTTTTAAACCAGAATGAATACAGTCCTACATGGATTAATCTGTCAGTACTACATGGATTAATCTGTAAACCATGGTGCTGATAAATTTTAGAGATGCACATGCACATCCAGAAGGCAGAAAAAAATCTGTGCAAAGACTGTTGTATACTTAACCAACAACAAAGGAAGAGAAACACAGTTTGGATGAAAATGACTGTGGTATGGAAAGAGCTAATGAAACTTGGGAAAGAAAGGGGGTTGGATAGCAGAATAGGAACAGAGAGACTTAAATAAAAGAAAGTTTAATAGATTCAGCAAATTCTTTGGGAAAGCAAGCAATGACTGGGAAAAAAATTATGAAGAGTGGCAGTTCCACAAAAAATACCTATCCCAATATAGAAGTAGAAAATAACTACATCAGAAGCTCCTCACCAGTGTCAAGCCAAAGCAGGAAGCACAGAGCAAGTAGAAATAGGTTATACTAAAAATATAGGAGGAGTATGTAAAAGAAAATTAGAAATGTCAAAGCATAAGATGGAAAGAAGCCAGCAAAGAGTTCAAAGACAAGAAGGAATCATTGTAGATGTCAGGAGTAAGAGAATTATGTGGCAGTCTAGTACTGACTGTAGAAGGAACACTATCAGAATGCCAGGACAGCTCACATGCTGAAAAGTGTCCTTGTTTTAAAATGCTAACTGCAAGCAGGTGGGTAGAACAATTAACAACAGAAAAAATAGTCTGGAATAAAGAAAAACAGATTAAAACAAGCTACCCATACTGACTGATGGACTCACTGAACTAGCTGCAGCAAATCAGACTTATTATAACTCATCAGGTATCTGTGAGGAACTGCAAAGGCAAAAATGCAATTTGCAGTATCTATCATTAAAAGGAATATAAGAACCATAAACCACAGGTTTGGAAGCATACATGAATTATTAAATTTCCCTTCACCCCCAAACTGGTCACAAATAACGAGGAATCTGGAAAACATGGTTATGCCCAAGAGCTGATATGTCTCAGTCCAGGACATATCATGTCAAACTATTTTTCTAATTTTCTCCTCTGACAGGGCAACAGGCCATTTCAAGGAGGAAGAAACTGTATATCAATTTTTGTAGAGCTTTAGACACCACATATTCTATTAAGTGAACCAGGGAAATGCAATCATCAGAAAAGTAATGAAGAATGGGTACAAAACTGTTTGGGATAACCAGGCTTATGGAATTATTAATAGTGGTTTACTATGAAATGGTAAAAGTTACTCACCAAAGTTACAGAGACTGATTCGTAGTGTGTTCTATTCAGTATTTTCATTATTAACCTTAAGAAAGGAAGAGAGAGTACCTTTATTAAACATGCACCTCCCACCAAAATAAGACATGCCCCATGTACCTTGGGGCAGAGGTCTAGAATTCACAGTGGTCTTGACAACTGAAAAAAAAAATCTGACACTAAATTGGTAAAGATTGAAAACAGACTTAAATTCCTTTCTAAGTGAAGCATGAGGCAGGAATGTCACACCATTACAAACATACAACAAAATTAATGTGATAAATATTTTCCCCATTTAGTAAACATATAGAACATAAAAACACACAAACCACAGTGCATATGCATAAAAAGATGCATACACCCAATAAATAACGAGAAAAATCCTTGTCACAATGGCTCTCTAGTCACCTTGGGCAAGGCTTCAGCAAGTATTGCCTCTGTGAAACAAATGAAGCTGTCAACTGTGCTTTAGCAAAGACATGGACAAACTGAGGTAGATAATCAGAGATTTAGGAAGCATAACAAAAGAAAGAGCAAAAGAGCAGGGAATGCTTCAATTTGATAGTTACAGTAGATAAGTGAAAGACCAAAGGGCTTAAACTACACTAACACATCGGTTTAGAGACTGAGAAAAATCTCTGGTACTAAGGAAGAAACAGTGAAATTAATTGCCTGGGGTAGCCATGGCACAGTTATCACTGGAGGATTTTATAAACAATTATACAAACATTTGTCAGGAGGCACAGAGCTGTAATTTATTCTGCCTTGAGGGTCTTCCTGATTTCTTTTTCCAAGATTCTGCCATCCAGAATAGTCATTAATTTAACAGATAAGGTACACAAAATAAAGGTGTTCTGGTATTAAGTTTCTGCTGCTACCTAGACAAGTAAATATTTAACAAGAGCTTTGGCCCCTGACTTGAATGCTGATCATCTCATCTGACACAGATGCTCCAGCCCCTGAATTACAATTGCACTGGGAATCTCAGGTGTTCTCTCATTTGCTTACCTACAGGAAATTTCTGCATCTAAAAGACAACAGACTGATACGAATTTTGTGCACGTTCTTGTAGTCAATAAATTTTTTCCACAGTTAAAACTATCCAGGCTGTGATTCTTTCCTATTTGACTTTATGCAGCTTCCTGCATTCATTTGAATCTCTTGGGATCGGGCAAACAACTGTTGGTACATCCAGAATTTAGCCAATTTTCTTGGACTTTACACACTAATTCTGATATAGCTACACACGGGTGGGACAAATCCCCAAATTCAAAAACTGCTTACCTATGTTACCTTGCAAAATTAGGAGTGTCACAGTCTGACCTTTAACATTTTTAGCTTCCATTTCAGCTCTCATCCATCCAAGAGATGATAGCTTGACACCTTAAGTTTTTATGCATATTCTGATTGTACTAACTATTTTTAGCTGTCTTTTTTAACTGAAGCGTGTGAGTCAGCACATTTTGCCAAACTGCAAAGCTCAGCAATGCTTTTAAAGGCATAAGCTCCTTTGAGGTTTAATGCAGTCTTTTCCCAAGTAATATGATTTCAATCCAAACTCCAAAATATTGTAATTTCACTTTGTGTTCTCAAGGCAACAAAGCAGAGAAAGAAAAAGAAGAACCCCAAAACCCTCATTACTTCAAACAAGCCTCCTTTATTATTAATGTGATGTAAAACTTTTCCCTGATCACCATACTCTGAGCATACCTAGCAATGTCCTTCCACCCTTTGGCTAAGAGCTCTTGGCTTTGAATGGAAACAGATTAGAGGCTTCCATTATTTTAAATTCTCTGGGAGTCACAGCATTGTAAGCTCCTCTTCCCTGCTGCAAAGTGGATGCCATGAACAGGCTTGCTGAGGGGCAGTATATGGAGGCTGAAAGAGGGAGGAGATTGGGATTATTCCAAAGTGATGAGGAAAGACAAATCCAGCACACAAAGTGACTGATGCTAATGAAACCACTAAAATGTAATCCCTGCCTGTGCAGGGGGTTTGGTAAGGAGTGATGATGGGAACAGCTCGTGGTAGTGCCAGGTCAGTGGTGATATGGGGACACCAAATGTCAACGCACCAAAAATCCTATACTATAGAATTTTACTATAGTAACTCTACATTCTAATTCTAACTACTAATTCTACATGAGAAAATCATGAAGTGAATACAGAGAAACCTTTACTAATTCTTTTTAAAAGTGATTTTTTTAAAGGAGAATGTAGACAGATTCAAATACGAAAACAAACATAATATTATCTTGAGGTTCTCTGGCAGTCTAAGTCAGAAAAGTCTTGCAAGAATGGTTCTGCAGTTCAATCAGTCCTGAGATAAACTTTTAAATACAATTAAGACATAGGACAATCTTCCTTGAAAATATTAAACAAAGTAAAATTCCCTTCTTCTGTAGAACTGTAAACATTGTAAAGATATTACAGGATGATCTTTTTTTTTCATATTTCATATTGTGATGAAAACAATCCTAGAAACTTGAGGTAGTTTTCAAAGTAACTCCTTGCTGATTAATCTTACAAATATGCTATCATCTATATATGCTGTAAATAGCTACAGCCAGCAGAAAGAATGCTGTTTTACAATACATGGAACTCCAAACAGCATTGTAATTAATTGGGTATCTCTTTACACCATATATACAATCAGAATTTAAAATTATATGCTCTGTGTTTTTATCTAAAATTTGACAATGGCAAATCATATAGTATAGAAAATATGTAATTTATGCAGGCATGCAACACAAAGACAATTAGAAACACCCTGGTTTGATTTCACACAGCATAATGCTACCTCCTTAGGCAGTGATTACTTTTTTAGTGGTTGCATTAGCTTCAGTCATAGGAGTTGATTATGATTTTTTAGATTATTCTTTGGCAGAGGACTCACAACTGACACCAAGAATGGTTTCAAGTTTCAGCACTTTATTATTCCTCAGTACAACCTTTTGTACTCTTCTCAAATGCATAACACCTTTTACCCTTTTGTCATTGGTCAATACACATCAACATTCCAGGCTGCTTTTCCCTTCAGCACTGGTCACCTCTCTTACACTTATCAAGGGCTAGTGCCTGCAGCACTATCTCTTACAATCCATTACTATCTTTTACAATCCATTCTCCCACAATTCCTCCAAAATTTTCCTTAAGCAGAACTACGTTTTTTATTACTCTTCACATCTCTGGGTTTTTATACATTTTACTCTTTTTTAGTTATATATATTTTTGTTGTACACGACACAAAGAAATGACACCCACAGGCCGAGATGTCCAAGGCAGAAAAGCGGAGGTTTATTTACCACTTCAACATTTATCAAATTCCAGCAGTGACCATGGATTGGAGGAAGAAAATCTTCCTCTTCAACCACACTGGGCAACTCAGCAGTCTATCAACAGTCTCTTCCTTATGAAAAAATGTAAACATTGTTAGATGTTTACAATAGCAAAAAGCTGTTTATGTAAAATTATATCTAACTCCATTGCAAAAAGTACACACAGAAGGCTAAAAATAAAACTTTAAAAAACTCCTTAAAGAAACAGAGGAGAACAGCAAAAACTCAGACAACATTTTTTCCCCTCCAAAAGTATTTTTACTGAGAGGATTCCCTGCTTTCCTGCCCAGTGACAAGGACTCTGCTGTGCCCTGTGACAGGGCAGGGGCAGTAGCAGCAGCCCCTGGGGCAGCTGTGATGTGCTACAGCAGCACAGTGACAGTGCCAACACTCTCCAGGCTCCAGCCTTGCCCCTGTGAACACCTTCGTGGTGGAAATATGGTAAAATGTCATCATTCCAGCTTGCCTCTGCTCACCCACCCTCCATCCCTGCTCACAGAGCACCTGTGGAGAGGCACAGCAGCCAAACCAGACTGGCAGGACCAGTCTGTGCTCGCTGGCTTTCCTTGGGAGGGAGCACCAGGCACTGAAATTCCTCCTGGTGCTTTCTGGCCCAGGTAAGTGGCATTGTGTTTCCAACAGAAATGCTACCCCAAAGGTATTTGAAGTTATAAATAAGGGAATATGAATATATCCTACAACATTAGCACAAAGAGAAAGGCTTTATTTGTTGTAATGACACACCTCTGATCAGCATTTTAACACCTCAGGGCTGTGAATTCCTTTACGTAAAAATAAAAGGGCATAATTTCCAGCAAACCTGTGCAGAAAACTCTTCAATTTATGTTACTGTCTGCAAAAATATTGCTTTAGAAAAGCTCTTCATCTTCCTGGATATTCTTTATGACATTATTCTTTAATTATCTCAGATGTAAACATTAAAGAAAGGACTAATTAATCAGAAAACCTTTTGCGCTAGACACCTGATGTCTAGAAAAATTGGAATTTGTTCTTTAGAAGGTCTAGAAGGGAATGGATGAAAGAAGTCATTTGAATTAGCTGCAGATAGTTCACATTAGTGGATAATTAATTTTCTTCATATTTTGTCCTAGATTTCATTAGGCAACAGTTGTAAACATGTCTATGCTAGTGAAAGAATGTCAGGATTCAGTTTAGATTACGACTCCTCAGGAAAAAAAATAATGCAATAGCAAGCATAATTAGCAAGCAAAACCAAAGAGAGGAAACTTACTGAAAATTCAAAGCAATATTTTGTAGCTGTTGAAATAACTTCTGTTGGAAGTTAAGGGAATATGACCCTCATCTCTGAAGGTAATCTAAGACCTGTGGGACTTCCAAATAGCAAAGGCAATATTCTGGTAATTTAACCTGATGGCTATGATAATGAAATAACAGGAGTAATAGCCTTAAAACACAGGATAGCACTGCATTTTCTTTATTTATGTATTTTTACTTTTAGTACTTAATTTAAGAATTTATAATACCATGACATTTCTGCACTTGAGGGTTTTGGTGTTTTTTTACATTTTCTTATTTCTGTGCAGAGAGTAAAATTTTGTCTAATAAAAATTACATAATATTGCACAGATTATTTGTAATACACATGCTTAATTTTTATCTTGAAGACAGGCACTATGAGAGACACGTTCTGATTGTGAAAAAAAGCTGAAATTGGGGCTCCCAGGACATGTCTTGTGGGAAAAATGTGATTAACATGTATCCTACCCCAGCATTAATTCTGTGAGTGAGAGTTGGGATAGAGTGCTACTGATAACTCAGATTTAAATCAAAATTGTCTGGCTGCTGACAACACCAGCAACAGTGCCTGTCCTTAGTGAGCTGCCATCCTCAGAAATCACCTTAATGTGCAAATTAGACAGATGAAAGCTTGCACTCTGCAAGTTTGTTCAACTGATGTCTTGTGTGGAGATGGGATGAAGGAGGGGGTTGGATTGTTGCTTCCACCAACAAGGAGGCAGAACGAGAAGTGGTAAAGCATTTACTGATCAATCATTGTAATGATTAAAATAAAAAGAAGTGCTGCTCAAAATTTTCTTGGGTTAAATGCAAAGGATTAGCTTCACTTGAGCTCAGGGGATGCAATTAAAGTCACTGGGGTAGACTTAGGATTATATTCAAAGGTTTTCTGGCTCAAGGTAGAGACATTTTGCTTCCATCAATAAACTCAGAGACAAACAGAGAGTAGATTTCATTAAACTTTAGTATCAGAACGACAGGATAATTTAGATTTGACTGGACCATTGGAGGTCATTTTGTTCTAGCCCCTGCTCAACTTTATTTACATCAGAGAAAGAAATTCAACTTAGCTGTATTTATTGCCTGAATGCTTAGGATCTTGCATATGCCTGGCTGTAATACCTTGAAAGCTCTTTGAGGCTCTCCAATGGAAATCAAGTGCAAAATACTTACAATGTGCACTCCTACTTATTTAAATATGCATTTTTCCAGATCATGACTTCTCCAGATCATTCTTATGGGTGCCTTGGGCCTCCACATCCTGAAGAAGTGGTTTTTACAGATTACCTTGTCTCACACCAGCCATCCAAACATGTTAAAACCCAGCATAGAATTGACTAGAGAACTGGAGTTCTGCTCCTCGTTGGTTTGAAAGAATTGTGTTCAAAAAGTCTCAGACATCTGCTACATATGAAAACATTCAAAGATGCAAAACAGAACTTACTTAAAAGCAGTTCATTCATTAACAACTGCATTGGAAAAGCAGACTTTTTCTATATATATATAAAAAAATAAATAAAAATAGACTAACCCAAAGAAAGAAAAGCAAGAAGATTCACTTTGAAAGAAGATTATTCTTACATATCTGAAGGACAGGGGAAGTTCTGCAGATTACTGCAGATATATGAAAATTATTTTAAAACAACTACAATGTCTTCTTGCAGGATAATTATGCTGACATTGGAACAGCAAGTGTAGCTTTCTGTGCCTACACAACATCTGTCCCAGGCACTGAAATAACCATATTGAAAACAACAGAATGCATCTGTCTTCAGAAATAAAATCAAACCCAAACTATTTGCAATATTGTCTACTTTATCTAATCAAACTCAAATAAAAAAATGTGATTTCAACTTAATTGATCTTCATTTCACTGTGGTTTCAGTGAAACTGTGCAGGCCTTATATTCTAATGAAATAAACCACTTAACAGCTGTTAACAATGACACTTCAGTTTTCTCAGCACACCATATTTAAAAAAAAAAGACAGAAAAGGTAATTAGGGTAGCTTATTAGAAAGCCTATTTTAGTGAAAATAGAGATACTTTTTAAATGCCAACATAATTTATTATGCCAAGTAAGGTTTGGAATTAGCAACATGACACTACTCTCAGTGAAATCTGGTATAAGGCTTCCGCAGCTTTTATTAAGTCAGCTTTAAGCCATAGGAGAAAGACACAAGGTGGATTACACCAAAAGATTAAATCAGATATAAATGCAGCCTCACAGTTTGCAAGAAGACACTGGGAGAAACTGGGCTGCAAGGCCACACTATTGCTGTGAATCATTTTGACCTGGTCTAGGGGAGAATAAATCCCTCACCCAATGAAAATCTTTTTGGCACAACTCTTGGAATTTACCCAAATCTCCCCAAACTTCAGACAGTCATTTTACGCCAATAAAAAGGAGAAAGCTCTCAGATTTGTATGCTTGTTTTAATGATGCTTCTGTGATTTAAACCTGATATAAATTGGTTTAATTTTTCTTGAGCAGAACCTTAAGAAGGGCAGTAGAAATTCTTTCACAGGGAAGGACAAATTCTACAGGATTAAATTTATTCCTCTCATGTAAACATCTTGCAAATATTTAAGGAAAATATGTTGTTGTCTTTTGGGGGAGGGGATGGAAAATGTGTTGATAGCAAATATGTGTTCCACTCTGTAGTTCATTTTTCAGTTCTTTCTGCAGACTACAGTTTCTGGCTAATTGGGTTCAAAATAATTGACAACTGGATTTAAAGAGTAAGCCTCTAACAGAGCCAGAGCCACAACTACATACCTACGTGTGTATATATATATACAAAAAACATGCAAATTATTTTATCTACTCTATATACATAACTTTTTAAGTGATTTGGATTTTTAAAAAGGGCTGGAAAAACAAAACATTCAAATTCTCAATGTTTTGAACACATTTTTCAGACTACATAAAGTTTTCACATCAAAATAAATATGTTTGGATGAAACACATTTTCCTTTGATGGATGAATTACATTTCCATTTACATACTTTCCTTTAATTTTTAATCAGTTGTGCATTTGTCATAGCTGACTTTAGCATTATTTATCCTTTTTTTAATCATACTACCTTTATTTGGCATATTTGCCATTATTACTTAAGATGTTTTTTCAGCTTCAGAATACTTTGTTCATATCATTCTATGAAATGCAAATTATTTTTATGGCTTTGCCTTTGCATCAGTGTAGACTTCTGATACATACTGACCTTCATTGATATAAGACATTAATTTTTACTAAGAGATGAAGATTTTTTCGTGATGATCCTAATTCTCCATCCATCACTCTTTGCTAGGCCATAACCACTTTGTCCTCTTCATGATGCCATTTCATTTTTCTCTCTTTATAAGCCCTGGTGTTGACATCCAATCGAGACTGCAAATCCCATATAGTTAATTCCAGTGAGTTACTTTTGATTAAATTTTGGACTTCACCACAAGCACTGAGAAAATGACCTGCATTTCAGCTGGGACTTCCCAACAAATTCAAAGGAATCAGGGGCTCAAATATTACTCCATTTTACGACTCGCTTGTCCCCACAGCGTCTTATTGTCGCAGTCGACATAAAGAACTCACACCCACACCTTGCGACGTCCCAGGCGGAAAAGAGAGAGATTTATTTACAGAATCAGCATTTATCGAACTCCAGCAGTGACCATGGATTGGAGGAAGAAAATCTTCTTCTCCAACCACACTGGACCATGCAACAGTCCATCTACAGTCTCCTCCTTGTGAAAAGAATGTAAACATTGCTATTGCTAGATTTTACAATAACAAATGGCTTGTTTATACGAAAGTGTGTCTGACTCCAAAAACACAGAAGGCTAAAAATAAGACTTTTACAAACTCCTTAAAGGGGACAGAGGAGAACGGCAAAAACCCAGACAACATCTTATCACTTTGAGCCTCTCCCAGATCACATCCAGATGCCCTGTACAGATTTGCAGAGGTTTCAGTCAACCAGGAGAGGCTTGGAGAGTGTCACCCCCCCTCTGCTGCAGCACTGAGCCTCTCACTGCCAGGGCTGGCAGACTCAGCTCCTGCCCATCCCACCCGCGCACGATGGGCTCCAGCCCTGGCAGCTTGGGAGGCACCACAGGAGGCACGACTCGACCTCTCAAAACCACCAGCTGTGGTAATTCATTTTTCCTAAATGGTTCTGTTCTCCCCCAGCATGTATGGCTCATTACCAAGTTGTTGTAAACCACCCCCTAAGTTGTCATTCATTGTAACCCAATTGTTACCCAACCCCTCCTACCCTCAGTATCCCATTGCTCCAAACCTTGGGTCTGCCCCCTGGCTGGAAAAGCTATTTAAGCTAAAGACAAGAAGGGGCAGGTCTCTTGGTCTCTCTCTCTCTCTCGGTCTCCTGGTCTCTTGGGCTCTCTTTTTGGCTTGCCCTCTCTCTTTGTTCTTGCCCTCTCTCTCCTTTCCCCCTTCTCCCCTCCCCCTCTCCCCTGTGGGAGCCAGGCCGCTCCCCCCCCAGTGTGGGACACCCCAAATAAACCCTGTCTGATCAACACCCTCAAAAGCCATGTCGTGTCTTTCCTGCCTGTGTACTGCCATCAGCTGCTACATGCTGCCAAGAGAATCCTCCCTGAAAGCGCTGGTAAGGTTCCTGTACCTCACCTCCCTTCTAAGACCCAAAAAGACCTTGTTGTAGTTCTCCTGCAGAGCTAGCCGAGCAGGAGGAAAAGCAGGAGAAAACAACAACCAGCCAGCCAGATAAACCTGACTGCAACCCCCCCAAGTTTCCCCAGCCTGCCCAGGGAGTGCTCTCTGCCGCGGCTGTTGGGCAGCGCAGCGATGGATGAGCCAGCACCTGGAGATGCTCCAGAGGTGTCAGACCTGCACAGCTCTCCCAAACTGCAGCCCCTGTTGCTATGGCTACAGCAAGCTCCCAGAGGATGGCTGCATTTAGCTGGCACGTCCCAGACCCAGAATACTAATGAAATGGAAGAGTCCATCTATCTACGCTGCTGTTCAAAGGTGCGTTTTGCAAATCTGAAATATTTGCACTCAGTCAACTGCAAATACAATTATCTTATTTCTCAATTATATAAAAAAACCCCACCAAAACCAACAACCCTATTGTCTTTGCAGAAACCTTTTCTCTCTCTTTGCCCTACAACCAGATTTCATTTTAATGCAAATTTTTTAAAGAACAGAGTTTAAATTTTGCAGCTTAATAGAAATAAGTATCCATTTTCCTAAAATTATAATTAAGCAAACAAAGGTAATAAGGATTTCACATTAGCTATATGCCAATTCCCTCTGATGTCAAAAATTACAAAACTGGATTCAAACTGATTTTTCCTCTTTTGGCTTAAGCATCACTGGCCTTTGCAATACAGTTTACAGGATCTCAGGTTGCTGAAATTGTGACAGCCACTTAATAATTATCTAAAACAACAAAAAAACAAAACAAAACAAACCCACAAAAAACTTTTCCACTGTGATTTAATTCTGATCTTAGGCCATAAATGAGGCATTGCCAGTGCATACACTGCCTTCACAGATGTAATGCAGGACTAATTGAATCCTGCTCCATTCTCATGAGATGGCACATTAAACAATTCTCATAATAAGCAACCTTCCTGTCAAAGGACTCCTGAAATTCACACAACATCCACAGACAGGTGAGATTCATGAACACTGGGATGATGAAATCACCTTACCAGTAAATCCAAAAAGTCTGCAAGACTTACATTAAATTATGGAAGTGGTCAAGTACCCATTTCCATGTCAGATTTTTTTGATGCATATCCCAGACATTTCTCTTTTACTTGGTTTTCACCATGATATGTAGCATTTCCCACAGTTCACATATCAGTAGTGCAATAGAAAACACAATCTGAAAACATAGTTTGAACCATATAAAAGTTTAAATACCTCCTGTTCACATATATAACCAATCACTGGAAGAGAAGCTTCTGTCACTTTCCATTCACTTAACATTGGATCAGATTTTCAGCCACTGATATCAACACACACATAGCTTCCTAGTTATACATGGAAAGAAAAAAAAAGGTGTCCCCATCAAAACAGAGAGATTGTTGACAGAAAGATGAATCCTAGTTTTTAAAACACCACATGCATAAGGGAGACTTCAGCAAGCTTGAGTAACAAGATGTTGAGTAACCTCCATTTAGATTTACAGTCTGTATTGATTAACATGTACCAATAGAAACCATGCACTGTGGAAAGAGAGGTGTCTGGAGAAGGTAGGATTTATGTTTTGAAGTCTTTTCTACTCTGTCTGTTTTCATGAAGAGTTGAATGAATTGATGATACTGAATTGTCAAGGCAAGCAGAAAAATACAGAGCAAGAAAAAACGGTGACCTGTAAATAATCTATTACATAGGCAGCCTCTGAAAAAAAGAGGCTTTACAGTTTGGTGTTTGTCAAAATCCACTGTGCAAAGATTATTAAAGTGCATAATCCTAAAATCTCTTAGTGACTAACAAAGCAGAGTGTTCATGATTGTTAATATCACCCCCAAATCCTACAAATACTGTGTGCAGGGTGTATTTTAAATCATAAATAATGCTTAAGCTTGGCCAAAGACATCAGTGAAGGTATATAGCAAGAGAAGCACTGGTCAGTGGACTCTGTCTTGAGCTGTAAGACAGGTGTGGAGAGGTGGAGGGATGGACATGCAGAAGGTGAAGGTAACTCCCTGCAGATATGCAGGATCTTCTGAATGTGTCTATGTACAAGAATTTTTCACAGCCTGACTTCACAGAGCTCAGCAAGGGAATAGAATATTTGGTTTTGCTGATAAATAAAAGCTCTTTTCTTACCAAGGTGCACATGTAATGAAACTAATGGAAGCCTTCCTCTAAATTCAGTGAAGAACAGACAGCTGTTTCAAAGCTAATAATTTTTAAACACCTGTCCATTTAAACGAAACATTTGTATTCCTTTTTTATTTTATCCAAACTGAGTGCCATGAAACAATAAACTAACTTCTAATCACACAAACAGTCTCTGGTGCAGTGACAGCTGCTATGGCATTTTCCCAATAGCAATGCAGATGCCTCTACATTTTAACTGTTCTTGAGGAGCTTGGTGACAAAACTTAGGGGGAAAAGCAATGGGTAAAAACTCATATTCCTACCAGAAGTGTGGTCCTCCTGCAAGCCTCTCTCAGCTCTTCTCAAAGGTAGTCAGTGATAGTAATCTGCCTCAAGTCAAATTAAGTGAATAAAACAGTTTAAGTAGGTATCTTGAGTTAATTCAGGTGGATGCAGAAAAAAAGTGTCCTTTCCAACTGATTTCATTCTATTATCCTGTTGTACAGACAGACCTAACCAAGGGTCCCCTCTCAATCCAAAAGTGCCAGCTCACACTTTAGGACAGTATCATTTCAAACAATTTATCAGTTATTCTTAACGTGAAGTATTTACTATTTTCCTCTCTTCTTAGGACCTGAGAGCAGGGAAAGGGAAAAAATTATCAGCCATTTTTTAATAAGCTTCTGTACACACTACAATTAAATGGAAAATAAATTAATGCTTAGCATTATTCCTAAGTAGCACATGTATTTGACTTAATTAAACACAGAAAAGTTACCCTTTCAGTTAACAACCAAAAGAACATTCTGTATGAAGGATTTTCTTGAACAACTCTTCAAGCATTAATTAATAGACTGTGGCTTACTTGCTGTAATTGTCTGTTTCAAGAATTACATATGTGACTCCTGAGAGGGGTTTATTGGAGGTTATCCAAAGCTAGCATCTGTCCACAGCACTGGAAAAATTGGACTTCCCTCTTTGTGCCTATTTCACACAGAAAAGGGAAACCCCCATTCATATTGCCAAGAACTTCTCCATGGTATTGCTCTCAGCAAAGGAATAAAGAATTCTGTTGTTTGAGTGTTCCAAAACCCACACTCCGTCCAAAACCACCCAAAACACTGCTCCTGTGTGTGCTTCTCCTCAACTTGTCTCTAAACTGAGACAGATGGCATTAGCACAAGAAATGGTCAATTCCACCAGGTTCAGTCTTTAGAAATGCCTGATCTTCCCCTTCTACATCTTCATCCCTACAGAACCTCGTGTCCTTGGATACTCTGCTACTCTTTCAAAAAATAAAATAATTCTGACCTTGAATATTGTATTAAAAACCAAACCAACAAACACTTGAATCATACTCTGGTTGGCAATCACTTCTTTCCCCTCTGCCACCCAGCTGTGCACCTTATTGTTGAAATTATAACCTGAAGGTCTGCTAAATATACAGCAGTGTACAAATGCCTGCTAAGTAGTGGGATGTAATATTCCGGGGAATTTAGGTAGCTACCAATAATAAGTTAAACAAACAATGTTCAATCATTGTTGTCCCTTGTGCTCTTAAGTTATAGGGCAGGTACAGTCATTAGTGCAGCACAGCACAGGGAATTCTCAGCTCATAGAAATTCACAAAGGCCTTAGGTGAAGTTTGTGGAAACATGACTGAATTTGCACTGCTGCCCCAGCTGAAGGTTATATAGGTAAGGGCCTGCTAATACATCGCTGAAAATCTAATTTAAGTATACAGGGACTTTTTCAGAGATCTCACTTTTTCAAGGCCTTTGTAATTTTTCTTGCCCATCAGCTGCCTCTTTTTTCCTACTCCAGTTGCTGTGCCTCCCAGTATTCAAGAGGAACATAGGCCAAACTCATTAATATTCATCAGTTCACATTTTCTTCTCTTCTTCCCAAGTTCAAAGGGTACTAGAACAAGCAACTGAGGGCTTTACCCAGAAGCTAATATCTCTATTTATCTCATGTTTCATTGGAAGATGGACACAAAATGAATAATACTTTGTCTTCAGTCACAAACCTTCATAAACTGTGATAATTAAAACCTTTGAATTTCCTTGGAGTTTAGAAGATGCTCAGACTTGGTTGTAAAAGAGAGTCAAAGTGGCCACCTCAGTGGGAGGCCTCAGATGCCTTCAGTTCCCCCTTTGTAGCACCTCTAAGGTTCTTATGAGCCACACACCTCATACAAATTATCAGGCATCTGGAGGTGTGACACCTCTGCAGTAATTCACTTCAAAGATGCTGCAGCTCTGGAGGCCCTGAATTTGTGATTTACTTCTTTACAATCCAATTCACTAACCTCATCCACAGCTAAGAAAACTGACAACTGTGATCCTTCTCTTCCCCCCAGATTTACAAATAAAGTGACTGAGAATTCCTACAAAGCGCTGCAAGCAAAATTAGGAACATCATGACAGGGCCAACTCTTATACATTCAGCTCTCAATATCTTTCAGCTCACCAGAGGACTAATAACAGGGAATTTTGCTAGAAGCTGTAAGCTCATCAATTGCAGATGTCACAAAGAAACCTGGGCATATTAGTCACCAGTCACAGGATGAGCCACCAATGGGATAAAAAGTGTAAAAAAAGTAAATGAGCAGCTAGAGAGAATCAAAACAGGCATTTCCAGGAGAGATTGAAAAAACATTAATCTTTGTCATTATTATGTTATTCATACTTTTAAAAGTTAAGTGAGAATGAAACATGAAAAAGAAGAAAAGCTACTGGCAGAAGAATTAAGAGACTATTACATGAGAAGAACAGCTCATCAGAGGATGTGACTGTTCTCTATAAATGCACTTCAGGGTAAAGATTAGGTATTTAAAAGAATGATTTAAGCTAAAGGTTAAAGTGGGTAGATGAAGAAATGCATATAAACTGAATTCTCTCAGACTGGAAACTAGGTTTCTAGCCTTCAGAACAATGACACTCCTGAGCAGTTTTCCAAGAACAGCAGCTAGGACAAAAATCCTAACTAATGAAAAGTTTGATTTGAAGTTTGAGAAACAGCAGTTCCAGCATGATTTGTTGATCCACAAAGCTTTTTCCAGTCCTTGTTTCCTAATATGCTTCTTCCAGAAGCACAGATACAGAGCTAGGAGATTTAATACCTAGCGTGTACCTGTTACATCACAAACACAGCATTGCAGTCCCTAGAGGAAACAGCCTCCTCTTTCATGCAGAAATAACACTGCCAACACAAACCAAACATTGCTGCAGCTGCTGGGTCTATCACCTAATCAAACTAGGAAACAAAACAAAGAAAAAAGATTGATAGTCCAGTTTTCCCTAACATATTCAGATTGCAGTCAATATTTTGTTTAAGATGTATTTTATTGAGCCCAGCAAGCCTAAAGCAGCCTTTTTAGACTAGGCTAGATTTTAGATACTATTTACAGAAGGTTATAGATATAATTATTTTGTGTACTCAGAGTAAGATGGGGTTTCTATAGACTCAAAAAGGGCTGAGCCTGTGTTAGCAAACTTGTATTTCCAGCAACTATTCCTATTCTTATCCTCAGATACAGTTAAAAGAGCAGTCAAACCTTGATTCAGCTCTTGGTATTAAGACAATCTCTCTGTATTTTCATTTTTGTATTCAGCTAAATGGCCAGATATGTCCCTTACTGCCAGCTCCATGATGAGCTTTGCACTAATGCTCACCCAGAACAGATAGCTTAGGGTAGAACCTAATCCTGAGTCACCTTATTTATAAACTCTTGATTTGCACAAGGGTTTATTTACCATCTTGCATGTAGGGAATACAGGAACCCCAATATAACTCAAAGCCAAGATAGTTAACAGTTCTAAAACACATTAGCACTATGCAGCAAGTAAAAAGCCCTGAGGGATTTTTCTAATAAGCTTTGAAGTCTGATAGATTGTCTTGCTTAACCAATAGAAAACATCTTGAAAAATGAAAATCCAGATAAGGGAGATTGTTATCTTTATCCCTGCCACAGTTCTCTTTATTTCTCTCTAACCATGGACCCACTCTGTTCCCACACTGTGTCTTCCAGCTCAGACACCAGAGAGTCTAAATTCCAGGAAGGTAAAATGCTGCAGCAGCCCTCTTTGTTAGAGGGTAGAAATGAGCTGAGACACAGATTCCTTGTTTATCACAGCATGAAAAGGGTGCTGGTTTATTCCTCTGTACAGCTCAGCCATCCTGACCCCAACCATTCACTGACCCTGGCTGCAGCAGCTCCTGCTGGAGGCTTCCCTTGGAGCCCCTGACTGCTGGGTATTGCCTGCTGAGCTCTGACTGCAGGGATCAGTGTGCAGGCTCTGACTGCAGCTTTTACCCAGCCAGACTGTGACTGCAGCTTCCAACGGCAGGCTCTGACTGCAGCCCCAGACTGACCTCACAGCAGTGATTCTCTCTCCCCAGGAGCCTTCTTCATGAGTCTCTTGCTCCCTCTTCCTCACGTTCCTCCTCCTCAGCTAAAGCTTTTATTTATCTATTTTTTATCACCCTAAAACTCCCTTTTATCACACTTTATTGGCTACAGCTGTGACTCATCGGGGTGAGGCTGTATTGGGTAATTAACACAGCTGTTACTTATTAGGGGCAAGGCCACCTGTATTCCCTTCTCCTGCAGTAAAAGAATTGTTCTCAAGCTTTCCTAAGCTCATGTTAAATCCCACCTACTTGCAAGGCTGGCAACAAGGAGAGAAAAATTCAGTGAGCTCCTAATGCAATACTTAAAGTAGAATTCCAGTCTCCTATAATCTCTGAAATTCCCTAGATTTCTCTCATGCTTCATTTTTATTCTTTCTATATGGAACACTGGTAATTTACTTCCTTGCAAATGTCTTCTAGGCAGAAGATTAGAAGAGTCTGCACATGCTTAGTAACTGAGCTGGGGTAAACTTATGCAGAGGCTTTATCATCAGTGATTCAAACGTGCAATCAGTGCCCCATGTGAGGGGGCCTTCAGCTCAGCAGCTTCCTGTCTCTGTAACAGTTTGAAGAGCAAGTTTGACAGGTTAAATAGCATAGTTCTATTCTGTCCTCACCCTGAATGTTTTACTGTACGCTAAAAGAGTGCAGCTTCAAAACCAGACCAAAAAACCCAGGTAAATATAAAACCCAGGGCAAGTGCTTGCACCAGTCCACAGGCATTACAAGGATCTACACAAGAGTATTATGCACAAGGAGATAGGTCAATACTTAGTTCACACAGGCAGAAGCAGAGGCTTGCATTAAAAGGCCACTGCCCCAGTGTTCTATCAGCCAAGGAGTGAACACAACTACTGATTGTGTATCTATTTCTGTATACAGCACTGCAGAGTACTCTATCCCACTTCCCAGGTAAACACCTGAAATTTCTCTACAGCTTTCTACACAAGACCCTCTTCTTGTACTGGTTTGTCAGTTTTCTACTCAGGTGAATCAGCCTGTGAAAATCTGAAACTCGGATAAAACCAAGGTTTATCTGTCAATTCTGTCTGCTTTTCTTACACAAGAAGGCTCCAAACAGAACTGCCAGGGTGGTGACTGTGAGCTAATCACATCTCCAGGGAATTGCAATTCTTGAAGGCACTTCACACTTCCTGAGCTTCAACTTCAACAGCTGTAATTAGTTTGCAATAATTAGACCTTGGCAGTGCTTATTTCTTAAATGTGTCTGCCATATCTAAACATGCCCAAACCAGAAGTCATTTAGCACTCGAGTCACAGGATATTAATATCTGTCCCAATATTGTTTACCTCTTCTGCAGTAAAAGCATTGGGTTTTGACTTCATAACAGCTCAGACTATTCAAACCCCAAAGGACTGGATTTAGAACCTTCAGGTGAAATAGAAGGAGCCTTTTTTTCTCTTGGGACCCTTGAAATATGGTGGCAAGTTGAAGGTTTTGGGGAGTTTTTCCTTATGGTTAACCTGTGGACTGAGGCAGTTTTAATTGCTGCACACAGTATAAACTGTGTGCTCCCCAACACCCTTCCCTCCCTCAGGACACTTCCCTGCAGCTAGCTCTCATTAGCACACCACCACCATCAAAAAGCAAAAGCTCTCAAAGTTTTCAACAGAGCAGAGATCTACTTAAGGAGACATTCATAGACTGGTTGCCTGAACACCTACAAGAGAATATACTTTAATTATCTGTGCTATTAGCTGGTGCCTTCTGTCTGAACTAAGCATCCCTCCTCAGATGACAAACTCTTCTTCCTTGTAGTAGAGGTAAAACTGAGACCTCAGTTTCCTCATTTTCAAAAGAGCCTAAAAAATAATTGCACATATACTGCAAATAAAGTACGAGCTAAAATGTAACAGAAATAGCTTGTCAGGTCATTCAAGAAAAAGGAGGAAAAAAAAAGAAAAAGGAGAGTCAACACAGAGCAGCTTTTTGTTAGTAGGTTGAATCCAAGCTCCTCAAGAACCTCAGACTTTCTGGGCCCCTGGAAGAACAGCTCTTGTTGTAATTACTAAGCAAGGAAGATTCTAATGGATTTTTGATGAAATCTTAATGAAGATTTAACATAAGAACAATACAGAAAGACATCTTTTCTTACTATGTTTTGTGCTCTGGTAGCTTTGGCCAAGCAGGAGCAGTCTTTGAATTAAATATACACATTGATGTACTGCATGGGTTCTTATTTTGTTTTGCTTTTAAGAAACTGAACAAGGAGTAGACAAGAAATAATCACTGGGCCATACTTCTGAAAGCAGAAAATTATGAAACTAACTATAAACTGATTTTAACTGAAATTCACCACAATTACAGATGGTTCACTATTTCATCCAAGTCTCTCACCTTGAAGCACAAACTAGAATTTTTTCACGTTCCAACACCATTGAATAACATGAAATTGAAAGACATTACAGCCTCTAGGTGGGTAAATACGAAAATTTTATGCCTCATTTAATGTTTTTCATTGTCTCTGATGAGAAACCTATTAAATTGACCTTATTAATGTCTAATATAACAAAGCTTTTTTTTTTTTTTTTTTTTAAATGAATGCCATATGTTAAGACAAGCAGTCACAGATCTCTCTTTGAGCCTTTCCAAGGTTCCATTTGATGCCCCTACTCCCTGCTTTGATGGCAGCTCTGCCTGAGCAAGGCACAGGAGCTTAAACATTGCAATCTCTTACCAATTCCTTCACTCTGCTGCTTGGATCACCTTGGCCCTCAGCCCCCTGTGCTCTGTGGGAGAAGTGCCATATCTCAGTTGTAATCTGTCTGAAAGGCTATCTATAAACTTTTGTCTAAGGGCTGTACATAACTTTGTGCCACCCTGACCCTGGAGGATTTTTTATCTGTTTGAGCACTGGAAACAACCTTCAGCTGGCTGGGTAAGATCATTCCAGAGGGCAGGGCAACACACACTGCTGAGAACCCAATTCCTTCTTGCTCAGAATTTGTTCTTCCATAAAATACTTGGGATTTTGCACTGCAAGCTGATACATGAATTAGCTGGGTTAGGCAAAACTTGTATCACTGCAAGTGCTGAACATCAGGCTCTCCCTCCATGCAGGGGGAACCCCATGGGACTGTCCTCTCCCTGCATGGTGCCTTGTGCAGAGCTGTAGTGCAGTGCAGGGTAAATGAATGCATGTGGTGAATGATGATGATGTGTTTTGTAACTCACGGGTTAGAAACCAGCACTGCTGCAAAGCAGGGAGCTTCTGGACAGATGTTGCTGCACAAGAAAAGATGGTTTAAGACTAGAGGTGATGAGTGCTGAATCCTGCTCAAATTTCAGGAGAAATTCAGAAGCAGGAGGTAATATTTTTAAAGGGAACTTAGAAAAGATACTGGCACTAATGCCTTAGCTGTTACAAACAGGGAAAGGGAGGAACACAGGTAGTGTTACTGTGGACAAGGAAAGTTGTGACTGATTTGTGTCTTGTTTCTGTAATGAAAGCTGTAAGAGCAGAAGAGTTCTGCATTTCATTGTGCCATGTACAGATGATTTTTCTAACACAAAAAGGATGCAAAAAGCTGCTGAATGGGAGCAACTTGACCCAGACTTTGCCAAGGAACACTGCAGTATACAAAAGAGGAAAAAAGCAGGGGTTTGGCAAAGACATTTAAATGATCCCAACAGTTTGAACAGTTGAACTCTTAACTACCATGGAGTATTCCAAGAGCATGTTCCACTTGGCAATGTTCTTCATCTCTCAATCATCACTGAATTTGATGAAAATATTTCAATCACTTGTGATGATTGGTGCTATTGTATTCTCTGTAGCTAGATATAACCTAATTACATGAATATTTATTATCTTAAGTGTGACCTTTATGTTGCTTATTTCAGGCAGAGCCTTTTTGAATAGGTGCTGGTACTTCCCAGGTATTTCACTATATAGAGAATATTCTTGTAACTACAACTAGCCTGTGACCAAGGCTAGAAGACAGCTACATTTAAAGGTCTTTTCTTCGTATTTTTTTTTTTTTAACAGAGCATGTAAACAGTGTAATTTCTTCAGGTTATTTATATGCAACAGAAATAAACAGCTAAAAATTCAAGAACCTCAGAAGGCTACTGTATTTCTCCCCATAAAAGAAATGGGGAAAACAAAACCTAATTATTACAGTTGACATTTTAGGTATAAATTCTGTACAATATAATTAATAGACAGCCATTTAGCTTTGAAATTTAGGAAACAAAGTCAGAGTCTCAAATTCTTATTCTTCATATATTCCTAATAAATGAAGTACAATTTTAGAAGTATTTCAAAATTACTTATTTCAAAACTTTTAACCAAACTAAAATAATGGCAAGCTATTTACCCCCAAAATAATATAATTTCTGCCTATTAAAATTATAATTCTAGTGCATCATAAAAAGGTAAAAAAAAAAACAAAGAAAAACATACATCATTTCCTTGACTACTGTGAATGAACAATAATGTAAATAATAAAATATTAAAATATTAGTAGATCCTTTTTTGGTTATGTATATTTCGTAAAGAGCTGTGTCAGACCAGCTGGCATTGGGCAGATACTGATTCCAGAAACATCACCTTTGAAAAGCAAAAGAAAGAAAGAAAGATTCCAATCCAGCAGTAATTAACACCAATGTACCGCTGGAGACCTACAACAGGGATTCAGGCGTATTGATGTGAACAAGAAATTTTCACACAAAGAACTACAACATATCACTTCTATCTGGAACAGAAAACAAATGCTTAAAAAGAACAAGATCACTTTAATGTTTCCATAACATAAGCCTAATCACATCAGTTGTATCACAAAAAAGAGAGAAGTGGAAAGAGGAAGGTGAGGTGAACAGAAGGTTTGCTTTGACTTGGTGATGTACATAAAATACATAAATTCCTATGTCAAGGCATTTATATATACATACCACAGAAAGAGAAGAGTGATAAGCAAAGGTTAATTCTCTGCTTTTAGAAAGCCCCAGTTTTGGAAGAGTAGGCCCTGCAAACCACAAAGCATCTGTAACTGAGATATCTCTGCACCACAGTGCACAGAAAGGCAGAGTCATCTATTTGTAAAAGCTGCATCCACAGCTGATGACATATGTTTCCTGTCTAAACAGGCAGAAAGATAAAGCAAGGAAAGAATCACATAATATAGTCATTTCAAATTTGCAAATGGTCTGTGCCAACTAATTATTGCAGTTAGAGCCCTGGACACTGGAGAAAAGATGGATCATATTCACAGCACAAATGAAGGCACTAACTCAATTTTTTCCTTCAGCAGAATCACTGGATACAATTACTGAAGTACATAGTGGGATACATTAATAGGTTGTTATCATCTCTGGATGATAATATATTGCATACTCGCCCACAGGTACAGAAGAGAACAAATTGGGCACATCTGAAAACCTGTGAAGCCCATTTCAGTGTAAGCTCAATGAAAATGCAAAGAAAGGGGTAAGAGGAGCAGCAGCCCTTCTATCAGCCTCCTTCCACAGCTATGGCCTGTCCTAAGGAGCAAAACAATTCCCTGTGCACCAGATACTACCAGGAAACAGCTTTCTGAGGAAAGTTCCTGCAGGGTTTTTTCTCCTTCCAGTGTTTCAGACTGAGCTGACCCACAGGTATGTGGAGCAGGCTCACCTCTAAGGCTGATGTCCTGATGGTCCTTACAGGAACAGGGGAATGCAAGGGGTGGAATTTGAGGAGGAGGAGGCCTGCTGTGCTGCCAAGCTCACAATTTCATGAAAAAGCAGCTGAACAGCCAAAGCACCCATTTTTCACCTCTCTCCAAGCACCTATTTTTCACTGCTCTGATGCCATCCCAGCCAGACTGTGCCAATTTCTGAAGGCAATTCATCCTGCCTTTTTAATGGGGTTAGGTGACAGATTAAAGCAGAAATTCCCGCATGTCCTCCCTTCCCTTCCCCCGAGTGCACACAAACTCAGCGTTGCATGGCATGATTCATGTGGGTGGAAAGAGGAAGAAGTGTGGAAATTATTAGAGGCTTCCCTTCTCTCCTTTGCACCTTGCAGACCTTTCCATGCTCTTCTCAACTTTTTCCTCTTTCAGCCTTTTTATAAAGGCATGCAGCTTCTTCCAGATGATGAGTAGATGCAGGCAGAACTAAAGATTTTGTCAGTCAGAAGTCACATCCCAGTATGAATTCTGAATAATGTTCTTTTGGCACAGATTGAAAGGATCCTAATAACAACCCCCTGAGAAGTTGCTATCTTTACGTTTTTCTTTGTCACAACACAGACATGATGTAAATCCCAACTCCCTTTTGGTATTCTCTGTCTGCTGGGCACATTCAGACTGTCTGGGCAATGACCCTTCAGCAAAGTGACTCACAGCTTAAAAGGTAGAATGCAATTTCATTATTTTTGGTGCTGTGGGTAAAAATGCGCAGAATTCAGCAAAAGGTATTCAGATGCACACTGCAAGTCAACAAAAGCTTTGTCCTCTGGCCAACCAACTGAGCTTTAACATCTTTGGTCTTTTAGAGGCTCTGCCACAACTCATTTCCTGAGCCTTTTCCTTATTTCCTTGACCAGTTGAGAGTGATTTGTTCCCATGCTCTTCCTTGTAGTGGTACAAGACATTTAAACTGACTAGCACTTGATCCCCTCTATCCATAGTGTCTTCATGCTCTTCAGTTCTTTTAACTCCCCATCACACTTATTTCCTTTATTTGTTTTTTCCTCTTTACACAGGCAGTAGTGGTTGTTTTGCTTGCTTATATAACTGATTTCCTCAGCTATGCAAACAGCACCAAGACTGTGATATCCTTCAGCAGACAGATATTTTGCCAGTCAGTATCTATAAAGACACTTTCAGTCTCTCCTCTCCTTGTTTTTGTATCACTTGCTGATGATGGATTTGTTACTCTTTTTCCTTTTGTGACTGCAGTACCTCTTTACTGTGATTTTTTTTGCCATGAATATTAACATGCTAATAAGACACAGGGTACCACAATAACTTTGTGTAACTAGTCCCATTAGCTTTAATTCCTGCTTTGCTTGAGATGGTAGCTCTCTATGGTAAAAAAAAATTATCTGAGATCACAGCTCCAAGATCCAAAGGAAATGCAATGTTCCTATGTCAAATTCTCTCCAGTAGCAGTGTGGCGCTTGTGTGATATTAGGGTGGTTATGTGGGAAACCAGCATGAGTTGTCACCCAGCCCCAATTGCAGCAGGAACAGCCTGACCCTGAGCAGTAGTTTGTCACTAATTCCCTGCTTGTATTACCCAGCACACACACACATACAGGATTAGATTACTTTTGGGCACCTGAAGACCAGTTTGTGCCACTACTGCCCACTGACTACTGTTCAGTGACTGCAGTGAGAGAAACTGCAGTGGCTTTGCTAAGACCCAAACCAAGATACTACATTTTCCATTCAACCTAATCCTTGTGGGTTCAAAGGCAATGTATATTTTAAACCCTTTAAGGAGAGGTATCACAGAAAGGCTTTAGAGAATGTAATTTTGTAATCCTTTTCTTGTTCTTCCAGTCTCATTTAAAAGCTTACTTCTGTAAAGTCAGGTAAGGTTCTCCCATCTTAAAATTCATGTCAGGCTTGTCTTTCCTGTGTTCCTGTGTTTGTAATTGATTCTGCAGGAAATGGGGTATTTCTGCTCTGGCACAGCAAGGGTTTCTCTAGGACCACAGATTGCAAATTCTGTGCTGGAGCAAAGTAAATGTACCTTGGAGAGCCTCTGCCTCAGCTCAGTGGCTGACAAAACACATGAGGTCCCTATGTGACAGAGCAGGAGCAGGTGAAACAATGGCTGCCAAAAAGCAAAAATCAGAATTCAGGGTTTTAAAAACTGTCAGCTTGATAGCCCTGGCACCCGAGCTACTCCAGCCATCGAATGGAGTGTCTGGTTTCCTCCCACCCTCACTGGCACATGCTGGTGTGAGCAGTACAAAGGCAGGACTGGCAATTCAGTCTCCTCACAGTCTCAGGGTTTTGGCCCTCTGCCCACACCATTCTCAAGACAGTCACTGTGTATCTTTGGACAGAAATGAAATGACTAATTACAAATTGCTTATCTTAGCAAGACTGCAAAAGCCTTACTGATGATAGAAGTCTGTTTGGTTGCTACAATTGTCAGCAGGGCTCTGCATGTGGGTTTTAGTTAACAATAAGGTCGTTCAGAAAATAAATACCAAACCTCTCTTTCCATTTATTCTCAGATCTTTCTTCTGTGTGACTCTGGGCAGCAGTCTCTGTCCCCCTAGGGTTACAAAACTCTTCCTGTATTTGGCCTTAACATCCAGAGAAGTGATAGGAGAAAAGCTACAGGAACAGCATCAAGCAAACCTGCTCAGAAAGGAAAAGGAATTTGTAAAGAAAAAAAGGAAGAGAAGAAAGAAAAACCATGCACGGTGCAAAGCTGACAAATCCCTTGTACAAACATATAAATAAATTAAATAGTGCTAATGGATGAGTGATGGAAAGACAGAAGCTTATCAGCCCCAGTAGCATCAAGTACCAATTTCACACTCTGACACCTTACATTACTGAAAAGAAAGATACAGGCTTGTGCATTAATCAGAAAAAAAAGTTAAACATAAATGTTTCCCCCCATTCCCGTCTGCAATTTGTTATTTAGAAAAATATAATGAGAACAGTAGAAACTGGCATTAAAATAGACATAGAATGACATCTACTGGCTGCTAGGAACTGGCTGAAAATGCTAAAAATGTTTTGGATTTTTCTCCCTTTCCTCAAAATATTTAAACTGCGACTTTTATTGCTAGTCATAGAGTTTAGCTATTGAACAGGGAATGGAGAACAGCTCAGTCAGTTCCCCAAATAAAAGCCTTCTCTGGTCAAATTTTAACCAATTACCCACCTAATTAAAAAAACCCTAGATAGCTTAATATGTTTCAGATCTTTAATATCAATGCTAGTGAGTACAGAGATGTTCTGATCCAGAACTACCAGAAACTGGGAAAAAAACCCCAGAAACACCTCAATTTTGTACTGGATGAAGGTCTCCATTGCACATTTTACAGGAATACTGATAAACAGAAATAAGTCGCTTATCAAAAAATTACTTAAGCAAGTAAGTAATTACTTACTGAATTTTACAGCACAGCATCACCTTGTAAAATGATAATCACCTTTTTTCCTGAATTTATTTAGTGCATTGTTGGGGTTTTTGTTGTTTTTGTTTTTGTTGTTTTTGTTTAGACTTCCCAGCACCTTCTTTTTTAGTGATTTTATAAATTTTAATACAAACAAGACATTCTATTCCCAGGGTATTTTTTGCTCCTACTCTTTTTTTTTTTTTTTTTTTAAACCCATCCTAGAACAATCGCCCGGGATATAAAAATCTCAGAATGTCTTGAGATTTTGTTAAAGGTCACAGAAACATCTCAGCCCTAAGTGAACACTGTTCTTTGTGCTGTCCATGTCTTCTGGCCTCTGCTATGGATCTGTGAGTGAGGCCCCTTTCCCTGTTAGCAGTGATGCTCTGTGGCTGATGCTGCCAGTACAAACAAATCGATCTTGCTCACTTTCCATCTAACACAAGATATATTTTCTCCTCCTGCTGTTTCTCCACACCAGTTAATTAAAACTCCTCTCTACTCTGTATTTGGTGGTCTGCTCACCAAGAAGTATCTAGCTAGCTAGCTCTCAGGCCTCCAAAAAGAATCAGAAATCAGGCTGATATAGGAACATTTGGGGATTCTTTCCTAATACATTCAGCTGGGCAAAAAGAAAAATTCTAAGGAGATCGCAGTTATCCCAACAGATGTTTATACAGCAAATATTTATTTATACAACAGACTGCTGAGAGGCAAAAGTAAGCCCCAGTTCTGGCCCTGAGCCATGGCCAAAATAGACAAATATGAACAATGAGATAACATGTAAACAAAGGTGGGGGAAAAGCTGAGGGTGAACAAAACGGAGAGCTGATATTTGCAAGAGCAGACTGGGGGATTTAAGGGCACCTTTCATAAAATTTCAATGGTTTCTCCACTGCAGGAAGGGATACAGACTTAGCAGGAACAGCACAGCAGTGCAGCTGCTCTGGGCAGTGCTCCCTCTTCCCAGGCTTGGACCCAGAGCAGGGGATGCTGTGTTGGGCTGTGCAGGACACTCAGGCACCTCCTGATGCTCCCTCCTGCAGCAGCTTCACTTTGCTCCATGTGTCTGACACCCAGATCTCTGAACCTGGAGGGAAGCTGCAGTGCTGCAGGGGTGTGCATGAGTTACCACTGCCACAGCAGGACAATACAGAATCATCCTTCACTGCTTATGTGACTTTTATTTCATATGCCAATGTGTTTTGAAGTTGACAAAATGTTTCCAGGTATTCCTTTAGGGATATTGTGGATATATTCATGCCATTAATTTTTGTCCAATCCTATTATCTTAAAAAAATAGTTAGCAATACACTAAACTGAAATTGATACATTGTTCTTCATAACTTTTTACTCCATAAGTTATCACACAAAATTTACTGAAGTGAATAATTCGGAATTTATACTGAAGTCATATTCAAATATGAACAAAAAAATACCAGAAGATATCACCTTGGATTGTTCCAATGGATCCAAGAAAGAAATGCAATATCATGCTATTTCATGCTCATAAATTGTAACCACAAAATACTCCAATATGAGTTATTCATTAAAGCTCCCACTACAGATTCCCACAGTTAGCCCACTTGGGAAGTTCTAGTTCAAACAAGAAGAGAGCAGCAGGTTGCTTTAACTCAACTTGTTCATCAAACAATTCCCACAGGAAACAGCATGAAATATCTCTACTTCCAGGGAGCAAAATCTGTCATTTCACCCAGCTCAGAATGTTACAAAAGTTACCTAATCTTTTCCTTAAAAAACCCACAAAACAGTTCTGATGAATCACTCTCTAGAGGAGCCTCTTTCTCTTCATCAAGTTCAAAAGAAATCTAGCTAGGATACAGATATCTGTATTGCAGAAGATGGAGGAGATTGAATCTCAGACTGTAGATAAGAAGCAATATTCTCCTCACACTCAAGCTCCCAGCACTCTTCAGGACTGAATTTTGGCCTGTTATTTCACTGCTCTGAGGGGCTGGAGGACTTGAAGTGCAGCCTCCTGTGTTGAGCTGTGCCTTCTGCAGACCCTGGGAATTTCATCTTTGTGCTTCCACGTTCAACTGAGCCCTCAGGTCTGCACTGCTGAAACGTGTCACACAATGGGAGCAACCTCCAAGCCCAGCAAAAGGAACAGTCATTCAGTTTATATCAGAAATGACTATTTGCTCTTGGGGAGTACAACTTGCTGAGATTCTGTATTAGAGTGTTTCCCACATTTTAATTTTTCTTTCCTATTTCTATTTCTATTGTTTCTATTTCTATTGTTTCTATTATTTCTATTTCTATTATTTCTATTATTTCTATTTCTAGTTCTTCCTTCTATTTCTATTTGTATTTATTTCTATTTCTAACTTCTATTTCTAATTTCTATTATTTCTATGTATATGATATATATGTATATGATGTATAAGTAAAAGTATATGTATATGTATATTTACATGTATATTTCATGGCCCTGATTTGGTATCTGCATTTACAGACAACTCTCCAAGTTGTGTATCAAACTGAAAAGGAAAAACCTTTCTCCTGTGATTCTTGTTAAAGATTTTCATAAAATTCTAATTGCATAGCTGTCTTTTTTTCCCAACATCTCTATTCACAAGTCCATGTAAAAACATAGGTCTTTTATTATGTAAATAAAGTCTACAAGAAGAAAATGTGGAGGGCTGAAGCTATGTCTGACTTCATACATCACAATGATTGATTTTTGCTACCATTAAATAGCTGTTTCTAATGCATATTTTGCAATAGAGATAGAAAATATAAGGGTAAAATGCAATAGGTTTACAGCAATATAATGTGACATAATATGGTGTTTCTTTTATTTTTAGTGAATTGATGTTATTATAACTTACTAATTTCTAGTTTCAAATAGATATTTCTGGTGCTGTTATGGAAACATAACAAAAAACCCCAGATTTATGGAAAAGTTACCTTATGCTTTATATTTCATAAAATCATCTCTTCCAGTAGCCTGCCTACCATTTTCTCACAAAATTGCATTCTATATTCAAAAAAAAACAAAACCAAACTTGATGTTTTAGAATAACTCCCATGAGGTCATTCACTGACTGTTACAATAAATTTGTCACAAAAAGTTTCATCTAGTTAAAGGTAGGAATATTTTAATGGTTTGGCTATTTAATGGGCTTCAGGCAGGCACAATGATTTTATACAGAACTGCATAAAAGTCTAAAGAAAAGGCTTGCTATTTCAGTGAATCCATGCTGCCTGGTGTAAGAGTGCACTGATGGAGGTTCAAGTCCCATTTCAGCCCTAAAAAAACCAGAGATTTTCCTCTCAGCTGAAGTCATAAACACAAACAAAATCCCTGTCTTAGAGCTGGGCCATTGCCTGGCTTTCCAGACCTGCCTACATTTAAAAGTGTGAACTGCTGCTGGTGCAACAAAGACCAAATTTTGGTTGTACACATTCACCATCTCTGTAAATCACCACTGAGCGAGGCTGTACCACCCTTCTCCTATGGAGTGTCCAGGGCCTTTATCCTATTGTGCTTTTATTCTTTAGCACCAGCTAAACATGTAGAAAGGACTTACCTTGACTGGCCAAGACATTCCAAGTGGGTTTCCAGGTCTTTTCAATCTTTAGCAAAATGGCTGAAGCGAGCACCACGAGCTGAGTTCTCAGCTTGGTTTTCAGAAATATCTACAAAATAAAGCACCATAAAATAACCTAATTTCCCATGATGCAGATATCAAAATATATGAGCAAAATATTTGTAATGCTTTTTGCATTAAAATTGGACATTTCAAATGTAGTTTTCTACTGGATTTATATCTTTGCTTATTCTTTTCCAGTTTAGAGATGACTTTCAAAGGTCCCTTCCAACCCAAATTATTCTAAGATTCTTTGACAACTGCCTTGAATGATTTGTAAAGATAAATTGCTTTATAGAAATGACATCCTAAAGTAAAAGATTAAATTCAATTGTGTTAGAAAGCTCAAGATATTATGAAGAAAAAATACAGGCTATGTCAGTGGACTCTTCATCAGTAAGTTTTCATTACATGATTTTCAGTAAGGAAACAACATCCAGTCAATTCCTAATGCATGTACTTTGTCGTACTCAAAAGACAACAGCCAGATTTTTATGGCTTTAAGAGCCAATGTCAGACTAACAGAGTCAAATTAACCCTTGCAGTGTAGAGCTCTGCACAGTTTCCTGCAGTTTTTAAAAAATAAATTAAAAAATCCTACCAGTTCAGTTAACTTCCTTTGATTTCCAGGGTGTAAAAATGTATGCAAGTCTCAGAATGAACTGAAGTCATCACACCATAAGATTGGGGGGGTATTTTTTGAGATCCTTTTCTGCTGAACTCAGCAAAGCTTTTTGCAGACTCGTCAGTGTCTCCACAAACGTGAATGCTTTCCCACTGCACTCACCCACCAGCACTCCTGAAACCCTCACTCCTTTTCGAAGCTCATTGGAGTTCTCTACACTTCAGTAACCCTTTTCAAGATTTATTCCACAATTAGCATGTATCTCTGATCTCATCACATACTTCAGAGAAGCAAAGTTTCTCAAGCACTGTGAATACTTGACATTAGCTCTCTCACGGGTGAAAAAAACACCTGTGAGATTATTTTTGCTCAGAGCAAACTTTGCAACTTACACATTTCTGCACTGAGTCTTATCAGTTGGAACAAATGCATTAAATCTTTCCCTTTTTACTTTAAATTAAGAAGTGCTTTCATCATTATAATTTTAGATTGAAGAAGAAAATGCTTGCAGAATAAATCATTCTCTTTCATAACGATGGCTAACCAACCCTGCAGCAGCCAAAGGGAGATTTATCAGTTCATAAATTGTTCATAAACATTGATACAGACAGAATGAAATTATTATCATCGTGGTCTTTATTGATTATTATATCACACAATGTGACTTCAAGTGCGACACAAAATACCTTGAAAAATATTTCACCTCCAAGTGTTTATGTCAATAGCTGGGAGAAAAATTCTTTTTCTTGACCTTTCACCACAGGCAAATCTTCCACATATTACATATTGATTTTGTGTATTTCAGAACATCTTGAAAGATGAAAGCTTAAATGAGTTGTGATCAAAGGTTGCTTTCTTTTGATAAAGAAGGATTAGCTAAAAAAACTTCTATTAAAAAAAAAATCCCCTAAAAAAAGGAGGCATCCTACAATAGCACACACAATCCAAACACACGATCTAAAGTGTGTATGAAGACATGGGAAAAGTTATAAAACTCATATCCCAGAGGTAGAACTGTCATTTTACTGCTTGCTTCTGCTTCATTAATGTAGTAATAAAATGAGGGGGGAAACATTTTTACAGCATGCAAAGGGCACACACACTTCCATGCTGGATATCCAGGTTTTGTCTTACTGCATCAGTGGGTCAAACCTGCCCAAAAGCACATTTAATTTTAGTAACATCACCTGATTTTAGGTAATGGGAGTGAAGTTTAATTTGTCCTACTACTCTAGAAGTCTTTTGTAGTTATTGAACCACTCCTTTGTCCAGGTTGTACATACAAACTAATAATCTATTTGGCATCAGCAGAAATATAGGTTTATAGTCCTGAAAATAATAAAAAGGGAAGGCCACATACACATATAATGTAAATTAATTAAACCTTTAAAAGAATAAAAATCAGGAAACTCATTTCTGATAGGACCTCCAGAAAATGTGAATATAATTTCATAATGCGTCCTAGTTTCATCCAGCTAGGACAATCCTCTTGTCCTTCAGCTTCCAGGTCATTATTGTACCCATACTGACAAAACTTTCATCTCCTCCTGCAGAAAATATATTTTTTTTTATCTTTTCTGTCTTAATTATCATCTACAATGAATCTTGTAAAAAGATGGTTCTTGAAAACCAGTAGAGAAAACCTTGCTCTCAGGTTCTGTGGTCCAGACTTTGTTACGTCTGGCATTTCCTTCCTTCTGTGTTTTAGAATTTTAAAAGCTCCTGAGAAGAAGTTAGTGATCTGCTCTTTAGATATGGTTGGAATGCAGCCCCAGTTGTTCTGCCTGACATGCAGAGGGATGTGAAAAGCCATGCTCTGTTCAGACATTCCCCTTGCTCAGGCAGGAGATCCCATCCCCAGCATCTCTGGTGATCTCTCTCACCAGTTAAACTGCTTACTGGCTTTGTACCATCTGCAGTGTAACAGATCATCTATTTTTCTTTTTTTTGTAAAAACTGCCAATGTGGATGACACAAGAAGTTGGGCTTGTCCTATGAAATAAGGGTTTTGCCTGAGCTCTGTAGCCAAAAGAAAAATCAAAAGGGAAACAGAGAAGAAACTGAGCCTTTCTTTAGCAATATTTTGCACAAGTGCCTCCAGAATTTTTATTTTCACCTAACACAAGTGCAAATTCCAAAACAAGTCAAGGTGAACTGCTGGGGGAAAGGAGGGCATTTAAAAAGTCTGAATTTTTACAATCTGGGACATTTTCATCCTTCTTGGACAGTAAACTTGGAACTGTCAGTTCCAGTGAGGATCCCAATGAAACACCTGCCAGACTTCTCCTCTCTTTGTGGACCATAAAAATGCACTGCTTTTGGTAACTCCATTCCTGAAAGTAATTTCATCCCAGCACCTGCTGCAGAGTGCTCAGTGCTGAGCTGTTGCCATTGGAAGCACAGTCTAGACAAAGATAAAATTAGAAGCAAGCACTGTCCTTTTTGGAAAGCACAACACAATATCTAATCTCATCTCATCTCATCAGACTTGTTCTGTCTTGTCTACATTATCTAGTGACATGATAAAATGGTGGACAGGACCCTCTTTTCTTGAATTGAGGAGCAATCTAGTAAGTGCAGCCCCCAAAACAGATATGATGAAATACAAACACCTATCACTTATCAGAAGAAAAAGAAAAATCTGACAAGTACAGTATTCATCACTATTCTACAAAATCTTTCCATTTTCCCTAGCAATGTAGAATACACGTCAGATTTGGCAACAATAATTATTATCTGAACTGACTCCAGGGGAAAATGAAAAACATGCAATGCTACTCTACTTCAGAGACAAGCAGTAACCCCTGTGTATCACAACTAAATTTTACTTTTAAATGTTTTTTATTCACTTTCTACATGGCCTTGACCCTGATATTTTCCAGGATGCATTTAAAAAATGCAGGATTAAATTAGATTTTTTCCCCTGATTTTGGATAAGGGCTCACCACATCTTTAAGTAAGTTGTTCCCATGGCTAAGTTAACTGTGGCCAGAGCTATGAATGTGTTCCTGGATTTCATTCCCAGTATGTCTGTTGTCACATGGATTGCCAGAACATTTTATGATCTTTTTTTCAACTAGATTGAAAAGCCATCAACTACTAGAATATTATTCCCCTTGTGTTATCCTTAACTAAAATTCATTTTCACTTGGACATGCAAATAAATTCAGTTCATTAAATCTTTCACAAGTCAGTTATTTTTTCAATTGCTTCTCCTGAATCCCTCCTAATGACTTTCTGTGCTCTTAGTGGGAAAGCAAAAATGTGAGCAGCATTACCCTGTGAGGACAGAGGCTGTGAGTGCCTCATGCAGCATCCATACACCCTACACCAGGTAACTCTGGTTACTCACAGCAAGCAGCAGCACTCAGATCTGCCAGCTGTGTTTGTCTAACCCCAGCTTTCCATGACTGAGGTAAACCTGACAGTACACAGGTGTAATGCTGGTGACTGACAAAGCATTGCAATCATGACAAATGCTCCTGAACCCCTGACTTCTCCCAGCTCACAAAGGTTCAGACTCCTCTGTTTGTCCATGCAATCCACACTCACAGCACAGGGCTCCAGCAGGGTTTTGCCTGGCACATCTGGGTTGCCCACAGTGATGTTCCCCTCCACAAGAGGCCATGCTCAGGTGAGAGGACCATCAATGCTGCAGCATCTTTTGCAGGTCACACTTCTAAATGTCAATTTTGTATATCCCAGGGTTTCTGTGAGTTGTGCTCTCTTGTACCACTTGTGTGGACAGATTTGTTCTTTATCCCTGCTGAGCCAGTTCCAAACCAGGATTTCTCTGAAGTCTCAAGATCCCAGCTTAGGTTACTTTCAAAAACCCAAATTGTGTTTTACACAACATGTTTGCTTTTACATATTAGATATTATATTTGGATTAAACATCCAAGAGTTGAAGATCTGCAGTGTTTTCCAAGCAACTTCCATGCTTCAATATACTCAGCAGGAGAGATGCAGACAGATTGTATTCCCAAAACAAATAATGTTGTTTAAGGCACAGAAACACAGCAGCAAGATAAACTTTAACTGTTCAGGTCTGCACTGCTCAAGAACGCTTCTAAATTAAATTTAATGAGACTCAAAAAGTGGCCCAAAGGAACAAATGGTAACTGTATAGTTAAAGACTCAAGGATTTGAATATTTCAAACCAACATCCAATTTTAAGGTAATTATTTCCATTACAGTTAAGCTATTTCAGAGATGACGTAACAGATCAGAAAGTACCTCTGTTTTATCTTTGCTTTTTTCTCATTTTCCTAAGAAAGCAAACAGCATGTATCACACTCCCTGTTTGTCCATCTTCATTTGTCAGTCCCTCATTCTCCCTGAAATCACTTTTTTATTCACTGGACCATTTCAACCAAATTTGATGAGGTTAAGGTTTCACAAATTTAACTTTCAACTTTGTGAACTCTAATGACTGACTAGAGAGCTGCATCCAATTAGTGCCCTGACAGAGGAGAGCAGGGAGAATTCGAATTTTAGCTTCCCTGCTCATTTCACTCATCAGCTAAAGGGCAATAATCAGATGATCAGCCAACCATGAGGAGTTCCAAAGCTACGACGGCATGTGCTGCTTGTTGACAGCCAAAAGCACAAAGAAAACATTTAGGGGATTAGTGAGAGACCAGACAGATTTTAAGGGAGGTTGCAAGACATAAAACTGTAGGCAACCAGTCATTAATCCTTATGGAAGGATTTTCAACTTATTTTTAGCTGTCTGATGATTGTTAGTTGTTTTGGTTTTGTTTGGGTTTGTGTTTTGTTTGGTTGGTTGGTTTTGTTTGGTTTTTTTTTTTAATAAGTATCTGCAATCTGGTTTTTGCATGTGGAAAAACTAACCACAAAAGAATTTCTCGTCCACCTATAGATTTTCTTCCTGTTTCTCTTCCTCTTAAGGAAATCTGTGAGTCAGTTGCCATTTTTTAGGAAGATTAAATGCAGTGATTTTTAACTGTCTTTGTTTGGACATGCTAGTCAAGTTCATCAGGCAAAATATGCAAAACAACAGTCACATACTCACACATGTAACTCTCAGTTAACAGCAGTTATCTCTCCATAAGAGAGCTGCCCTTTTCCTACATTCTGGGTGGGTTTTTTTGACTTTTTTTAATATGGGTACCATTATTCTGTTTTTGACTCTTTTTTGTTTCATCTTATATAATTAATAGGTCATAGATACTTCCTATTATAAACTTTTTTTTTTTTCTGAAGAAATACATAATTGTCACCAAACTGGATAAACAGAAGTGGCAATCATCAGAGTGCTCTGTCCCCATCCTATGGCACAGATATTTGGGTTTGGTCACTGTCATAGACGTGGTGCTGGACCACACAGGACAAACTTTGTATCTTTTATGTGTGTTTCTGCTCTTCAGGTCTGGGTGAACTGAGACTATTAATTATCCTTTTTCCTTTGCTTTGTTTGTCCAGTCCTACTCAGATTATCATGCCTGAACTGTCTTAATTCCCATGAAATCTCCTATCTTGTTATCTTCTCAGAACAGAACTAAGTTAACAGGGAAAGCACAGAAAAAGCATCTGCACTCTCATTACTGAGCATACTAGCTATAGATCTCACTTATTTCACTTTTGTTCAAAGGATACATTTGTTCTTTGTTTTTCAGGGAAATGAGAAAAATAATAATCTTTCTATCCAGATGGTGATGAGAGTAGAACAATTTAGCATCATATCTTTCTGTTTCTCTAGGAGATTATGTGGTTTTATACAACAACATATTTGGAAGATGCTTAACCACAGGTAATTCTTACTGAAACACTATAAAAATAGATGTGTTTTCAGCCAAGTGCACAGAAACACCATAAAAGGGGTTTTTGAAATCTTAAAAAGTTTACCAATTGTAATTGGGGAATGAGTTGAAAATTTTTATGTGTATTTGTACATTCATGCAAACTCAAACAAGGGCCACAGAAACGGATCAGAAATAAAGAGGTAATAAACAGGCAAGTTTTCCACACAAATCAATAACACAGGAAGATGACTAATTTTCTGGAAAACCATAATTGCCTTAGCAGCATTTTTGCACATCTATGCATCTTTCAGTATAAGAATCATTTATAACCTACATCATGATACTTACATAATGATATAGACTCTGACTGTAGATTTTTATCTCCTTTAGACATCACATATACATCTATTTCCAGTGATTTCATCAGAATTTTGACTTCAAACACACAAATTGATTATGCCATAGAGATCTGAATCCATCCTAAATAAAAAAATTGCCTCCTGAGCTGTGTTGCTCTTGCTCTCAATTTGTAATATCTAATACATTAATACAAAGATTATACCTAGTTTAAAAAACTAGTAAGTATCTTGCAAATAAAATATATATTACCATCTTCAACAATTTACATAGGGTTGGAAGAGTATAAAAGAATTCTATTTTTATTCAGTTCATGTAGTCAGGAAACTGCACAGCTATGTTCAAGGAAGTTCCTGAAAGTTGATATAGTGCTTTAATGGAATATTCCACAGTCTATAGGTTCAGTGACATGTTTCAGCAGACACTTCAACCCACTGTATTCACCTAGAAATATTATCCAAGAAGGACAATTGAATTCTGCACAGTTTTAACACCATGCAGCTCATAGCCTCTTTTTTTTTTTTCCCTCATTAACCTAGCTCTGAACAGCTGAGGATCAAACTTGGGCTGAGAGCATGCTAATAAATATTTGATTCAACCTTATGCACCTTCAGATAGAAAGCCAGGAATTATCAGCTACTTTAAACCAGCTAAGGCTTAAAAAAAATAAAAATCCAACAGCCCTCATTTTCTTTTCCACTAAGTCTTCTATTTTGTTAATACCAACAAAACCAAAGGTGTCAATTAGTAGCAAAAAAAAAAAAATAACAATAATAAAAACAAACCATGAGACATTAGAAGTTTCTATTTTTGTCAGAACACTGAAGAAGCAGTATCCATATTTACTGTTACCTATTTAAGCTTTCCAGACTAGTCAGCACAGCTCCACTTTGACGTGAGTGGGCTTTTTTCCATGACAAATGTACCCACATTCAGCATCTTCCCCAGTATCCTGTCTTGCTATAAAGAATTGCTGAACTAAGCTAGTACATTCAGAACACATAAAAAAGCCAATTGAAAAAAGAAAACCACAAATGAGAAGTGTGAGGGAAAAGATCATAAATAATGAAGTAGATTTCTTTACTTAAGAAGTCATTCTCCTTCATAATACTCCACTCATAAAAACCAGGATTTAAAACACTACTAGTGACACTGTTAATGGATAAGGATAAAAATGTTATATCCAAAGCATTCCTTTTACTGTGACTCTGGTTTATTGAGAAATAAAAAGCCTAATAATCTCTTTCATTACCTCCTTTCTGTATCAAATTTTTAAATACTGTTGAAAATGGAAAGCGTAACTCTAGTGACCAAAGTGACATTGTGCTGCATTCAGCAGCTGCAGACAGACACTGTACAAGATTCTGAATACTGTATGGCAAAAAAAAAGCAGCAGAAGCTTGCTGCATGCATCACTTGGGGTAACTGCCTGAAAACAAGAGATCTGTGGTTATCTGAGCATCAGGACAGCGGGCAGCAGTAATAAGGTACAAGATGTTATCCTTCAGGGAGTGATCAAAACATCACTGTTCAGGGACAGTGTAATTCCTTGTGACATCTGTGCTGAAATTACATTTCCATGCCACAATATACACTAGATCTGATTTAATACTTTCAGATGCATTTCACATAAGAGAGGCTCAAAGTCTCAGAGAGAGAATTTTGCCTGGCGCTGCCAAGGTCCCTTTTTGAGGAACCAGAGCAACTGGGAGAATGATTCCCTTCATTAAGTTCTGCTCTATTTCCTTAGAAAAGCTAAGTGCCAACAACAAAAATAGTGGCATATGGTAACAGCATTTTAATCTGCATATTTTTGTTCTGTGCTCTTGGTCTCTTGCTCTCTATTTTATTATCTCCATACTCCCAGTGTAGAGTGATTCATCAGCACTGTTCTAAAATGGTGAAGTGACACTAGGAGTTACCTAAGATTAAATCAGAACAGTTCCTCATCCATTTCTTTGTTACCTCATCTTGCCAGCAGGGCAGTTAGACAGCCATAAAGACCTATACTGAAATCAAAATAAAAATCACTTATCAAAATATTAAACCACAGGATGGCAGCTGACAAGGGGAACCATGAAACCCTACCCATGCTGCGTTACTCATCCATTTCCAAATGCGTGTACCCAGCCATCATTCAGATACTTCTACAGTAAAACTTACAATTCTTTCCTCACCACAAATCCAGGAGACATTGATGAGACAAACCCACTGCCTCACTGGGAAGAGAACAGGAACATTAACTTCATTCACAGACTGGTGGCTGCTCCTTGGCTCTGCCCCTCTGCCCAGTCCCCCAGAGCACAGGGTCACTGCCTGTGCACAGAAAGAAGCCATTAGCAGCGACTCATCAGATTCAAGGATGCTGCAAATACCATCCACACTTAAACACTGAACCCAGAGATGCTGTAAAACCAGTCAGCTCTCCAGCTTAGCCTAAAACAAGGCCATTTCACCACTCTGCCTGTTGAGAGCACAAAAATTATGTTCATCATGTTTGCTAAGGCTTTATTTGAACTTGAAAAGATCAAGAAGTTGTCCACAAACATAGGGGGTTTTTTTTCCAAAAGGAAAAACCATTTTTTCATTAAATAGTTTTACCTCTTCAAGTCCATTTCAACAAGAGATACACCAGCTGATGATGAAAATGCAAAAGAAAATTCCCATTTTGACACCTACTAAGGACACCAGGGTGGCAGAACACGAGGAAAGCAGAGTCAGTTACCCAGTGGGGACATTCTCAGGCAGTAACTGGAATGTGTCAGAGTACTGAGGATGGCTCTAACTGGTGTAAAAGCCACCAGGTCCCTTGGTGCTAACCCTTGACACTCAGAGGCACCTGGCATTGAGCACTCTCTGTGCCCTTATCAGTGCAGAAACAGCAACAGCAGCCACACTCTTAACAAGCAGCTTGTTGTAGTCCTCCTGTCCATCTTTGTAAGCTGCTAAAACAGAGCAGTAAATAGAATTATGAGCTTATCAAATACACATGTGACATGAAGCCAAGCACATGAAAAGTACACACATGAACAAGAAAAGTAACAATACCAAGGATATTGAAAAATGTAACCTCACTTTCATGTATTTCCAATAATTCTGGCTGGTAGTTTCTTGCATTTCCTCTCTCAGTAATTAGTGTCCTATAGGGATCTGTTTCACTGCAAAAAAAAAATTGAATAAACCATGAAAAGATTAAACGTAATTATCATTATTTCCATTTCTGGGGCAAGGCCTTTTCATAAATAATTATGTCACAGTGTAAAACTGGAGGCTTTATACAGTTGCCCTATCATTCATAATAATGAGTAGGATAATAAGCCACAAGCCAAATCTTCACATTCTCATTAGATAGAGAAGATTAATTAGGACTTTAACCAGAAATGCCACTAAGCATGATGCTTACTTAGGTAATTAAAGCACTGAGGATATTGAGGCTTATGTTGTCTTCCAAATCTGCAAATAGCATGATGCTGACAAATTTACATTGTATAAAACCATATGGTCTTCAAATAAAGTTGGAAGAATTTATTTGTGTGTGTCAGGCCTTCATAATAAAGTCACTTTAGTGTCAAACAACCAGATTTTCCTCTCACCCTGTTCTCAAGTAATGTTGTGGAATTCAGGGTGGTAAAATGTAAAATTACTGTGACCAAGGCCTCTGCCAATGTGACAAAGACTCATTTCTACATGAAAGGCAGAAAGACCTTTGCCCTCAACTGGATGAGGTTAATGAATTGACTCACTGCCAAGATGCTGACTCAGAGCAGCCAATGGCATCAACTCCCATCTCCTACTCATTAAATTTTCAGAAGGACTAATTTTGGATGGAATGGTCTTTTCCTGTATTTTATGCTTGAAGGAGTTGCCTGCAAATACCTGAGAGCCTGTTTTTGTCATATCTCCCTTTGGAAAGCTGCTTTTTGTTCTATCCTCCCCACAAACAATGCACACACCAGGCTGAACAGGTGGTGTGTTGAAAGTACCATTTACCATACTGACAAAATGATATCAGTCTCCCATTTCTTCATCTTCCTTTGTCCACCTGCTGAATCTCCTCATCTTTTTCAACCTAAAGGCTGTATGAAATGTCTCCTTTCCTAGTTCTAATTCTATACAAAATATAGGCCATGCCTATAGCTCATGGGTACTGCTCATATGCAAATAATTTACATTAGTAATAATAAAGTCATGGCTGAGGTCAAATCTCTTTGGATATCTTAAGAATATTTCACTGATGTGGGAAGATAAATATTTATGACCATGTTGAAGAACAAAAAGAGAAGGAACTGTTCTGTCATCTAATGGTTCACAAGAGCAAATAGTGGTTTAGGGATCTATATCCAAGAACCCCAACTACATCACCCCTAGTTTCAGCTTAATGACTGTCTAAGAACTGAAAAGTTTATCAATAAAAACCTACCCCCAAAAAAGTTGTTTGGTTTTTGTTTGGTTGTTTTTTTTAAGATGGACTGTTTATTCTCCAAACATGTTCTTCCCTCAGACTAAGCCACTTGTGAAAAACACAATAAAAAAACCCCAAACATCTGAACATCCTTTTGGCTGGCAAATCCCCCATTATTGCAACATTTTCAATAGACATCAGTGAGCACATTCTGAGCTCTGTGTAAAACAAGGCTCAGCATGAAAAAGGGTCTCTTAGAAGACTCTTTAAAGCACTTTAAGTTTCAGTTTTTCTTTTCATTCTGGGTGATTTGGCCAATTTTGCTTGCCAAATGCAAGCAGCACTCAAAATGTACTGGCTTTTGTTTGTTTGTTTTTAATGTATTGACAAAACACTGCACCAACCAAAATATACAGCCAAAAAATGGAAAAAAATGAAAATAAACTCAAATTTCTTCCTGATTGAGAATATGGAAGGTTCTCAACCATGAGACAAAGAACTAGAATCTTAACAGCCCATGAAATTGTATTTCATGAAATGTAACAAAAAGGTTTTAGAACTATTCCACATTTGTGTTCAAAGTAAGACTCCCCAAGAGTAAAAATGATTTTATGTGGTTTATTCTAGCAGAGGAGAATACTGCTAACATTCTTTTTCAACCTGCTTCTGGCAACTTTTTTTCCTTTAAAAGATAACTTTTTTTGACAACCACGTGTTCTGCAAGAGCAGTGGAGGTGAAGTGGCTCTGTTTCTGAGAAGAGAGCAACTCTCAGATCCTGTCCTTCCTTGCACAGCTGAATTAAGGCTCCCAAGAGAGATAATGGTTTAAATCAGACTATTTCTTGGTACAGGAGTTCCATGTAGTCTGGAGCAAAGTTCTCTGTGGAAACCTGGCCACCTGTAGGTCTAAGAGTAAGGATTGGAGCAAAGAAGGATCACAAGTAAATGTGAGCAGAGCAAGAGGCACCAGAGAAAAATTAAAACAAGTTGATCCTCTATTTGTCACAAGAATAGCTGACACATTATCTTCCTGAGAAGAGAATTCTCTTCCTCAAATCTGAGTTTGGCACGACTTCAATAAGAGTGCTGAACTGAGAAAAAATTGTAGACTAGATTAAAAGCCCCAGTTTTTCAAGGAATTGGAATCCCTTTGTAGGATCCAGCTGGGATCTTCACACCATGGGTCATTTTTGTTTCTGATTGATCACTTGATCTAATCCCTTTACACTTGTTTTAATCTCTAGTCCTTGTTTGAAGGGAATTATCTAGGCAGGTTCCCACTCCCCTTTGCATTACTGTGTTAATAGCTTATAGCAGGATATAATTTCCTCCTTAAAATGTGTAATAATAGTGGGCATTCCAGACAGGCATGGGAAACCAAGAAACCCAATTGTCAGACAGTAAAGATTAAGGAGAAGGCAGTTAAAGACCAGTTACTGTCTTGTAAATACTATTTCCTGGATAGGAGTCAACAGGAACTGGATATTCTTGTGACTTCCAAACTAAATTCAAGGTAGCACCCTCAGGCTCCAGGCACAGGGATCAATAGTTCTGGCTTTGTCACTCTGCTGTGAACACAGCTTTAGCAGCAGCAGCTCAACAAGTCCTCTGATGGGAAAAAGATAATTTAAAAATTATGAAATCTGCAGTCCCAATTACCATGAAGCAACAAATGTATTTTTTTTTAAGATTCCTAGATTAAATAATGTTGTCCACTAATATTGCCTTGTTCCCTCTGCTATGCTTTGTAATTTAGTAAACTAGCACCAATGTCATATCTGAAGTGTATTTCACATGCTGTTAGGCATAATAATGCATATGGTATGCTCCATTTAAACAATCAGATACACCTATTACTAGTCATTTATTTTGCTTTTTCTTATTGATTGCTTTTTTATTTCACTGGCTGAGAGAAATTAATCCTGCTGACAACTTTCTTGCAAGATCATCAATTAGATATTTTCAGTCAAGCAGCACATATTAGATGCTTTTTACTGGAAGAACACTTCCAGCAAACAAATATTTTCTAAAAAGTCCACCCAGTATCGCAGATTCTCAGACAGAGTTGCACTAAGCTCAGAGAAGTTAGAGCTGCATGTCCTAAAGCAGTAAGAGAACTCTTCTCCAGTTTATTTCACATGCTTTCTTGACACTTATATCAGCTCTAGGCTCTTCACCTATTTCCTGCTTTCTTGCCTTTCTTCTCAGTCCAGTCACCATCACAGAATTTTAGAAGAGGTGGGTATCAAGACCTTATGCTTGCCTTATGGCATAAGCATTAATTAGCCTCACATTAAAAAACACTAACTGCACTCACATTCTTGAAAACCTCAGTTTACATGTTAAACAGAAAGTGGGCCTTGTCTGTAGTCCCATCCTGTGTAAGACTTTCTAAGTTTCTATTTCATTGAAAACAGAGCTTGGAAAAAAAAAAAAAATCACTGCATTGGAGAGACACTCTTGAAATGTGACTAAACATCTGACTGCTATTTTGGTCACATGAGAACAGCACTCAGGAAGCCTGTACTTGCTGCCTCCCTCCCATGGAGGAGGATTGGATTAATAACTCCACCAGACAGCCCAAAATAACAAGCTCCAAGTCAAAACTGAGTAATAGTGGCAAACTTCAGATCCAGCACTGTCACACTACTGATGGTGGATGGCTGAGGTCGCTGATGGCTGCTGAGTGCAATGAACAGCTCCTCATGAAAAGGAGAAGCAAAAATCCACACTTTCCTAAATCTGCACATGTATGTGCAAACCTGCAAGAATATGACTGTGGGAGCTCTGGCTGCAACAGAAAAATTTCCTTTCTACCTCTCAGTAAATAACAAAGATACATTATTTCAGAAAAATGTTTCACTCTGTCAATAGTCCACGTCATAAGTCTATAAAATCTTTCATCTATTATAAACTTGTTTAATAATCTTGTCATCTACTTCACTGCTTGTTAATTGAATGCAAACGTCTCTGAGCCACAGGGCACATGAGATATCTGATTTCTGTATGCATTATGCATATGCAGAAGCAGCTGAGAGCTATAAATTTTCCTATTAGGGGACTCTAATGGGCTATTTAAAGAGAAGCAGTTAGGGCTGACTCTTGTAAAATGGAATTACAGCCACCTTAAAAAGGGTTCCACATGTTAAGGTACACCAGCCCAGCTTCCAAAGTGCCATGCTTTAAACCTGCATTACCAAAATTCCTAATTTAGGGTGAGATGAAAGCAAATTATATGTATATGTGAACTCACAGATTTATTTGGTTTTCAACGTGTTGAAAAAAAAAACAAAATAGAGAGCAATAGAATGTTTTGGGTTTGCATTACCTTTTTAGTTCAGACCAACTTTAAAAGGTCAGAAAGGAATGAAAAGAGACAGAGAATAAAAGTGAGCAGAATGAGGAAGATGAATCAGTTGAAAACCCCCTGAAAAGATGAGTAAAGCTTTTCATTCTGAAAGCACTGAATCAAAACCATATTTAATAGCCCTATTGATAGAGTATTACATTGGCAGAACAATAACAGGGACAACATCAATGAAAATATATAGTAGTTGATATCCAAAGTGTTCATTCAATTAGGGCAAAAATCCCATACTCACCACGGGTGGACAGAGCTCAATGCAGCCAAGACATCATCTCTGTAATCACCCCAAGCAGACTGCCCTTTAACAAGGACATTTCCTGTTTGAACATGCAAAATTCTGTTGAAACATTAAAAATTCTACATATAAACAAATGGGAAAGCATAAAATTAAGAAAATATCTAATTAAATACCAGGTAGGATTTAATGTGGGGGGATGAGTAGAAGAGAGGAAATGACAAGGCTGTACAGGAGAGAAAATGAGATTAGACAGGATTGACCATTTTTATTTAAAACACTGCCAGAGAGTTAACTAACATTTCTTCTTATTATAGATAACTGTAAGGAACTTAATTCAGCATAATAGTTGAAGATAATGAGTTTAGTACATGGACAAAAGAATATTAACACTGTTTAGCACCAGCAAAGCTCTGCCAAAATGGAAAGACTGAACCATTCAATGTAAGTATAGATGAAAGTGAAAATCCAATCCAATTCAATCCAAATACAAAATCTGTTTTGATTCCACTGCTGAAGTGGAAAGACAAACATAACAATAAGGCAAAAGCTGGCACCTGTGTTCAGCTTTCAGGATCTGTACATCAGTTTCTTCTGAAGCCCTGCAGTTGAGTGAGTTCTTTCAGAGATCCACTACCAGAGTAATCACCATAGAAGGAAGTTAGGATGCAATTTATCAGTTCTTGTGACAAGTGCTGCAAAGCAAATACTCATTTATTATTAGCCTACTGTTTAAACAACTTCCACAGCACTTAAAAATCCTCCTGCCATGGCTGTTCTATGACCCCGAAATAATTAGTGGGGTTTTTTTTAATCTGAAAGTCAAATAACCAACCAGCCACATTAAACATGGATACTTAAGAATAATGTGTAATAAAAGCACATAAGAACTGAATTCAGACCTATGTATACAAAGGTATTTTCCAAGTGCCACATGATATGAACTTTGTTTCTAGGTATCAAATGTCAGAATGCTGCTTCTGGTGCATTCTCTATATCTGTTGAGTATACCTAGAAAAACCAAAAAGGGCAACATAGATATTGCACCCACTTTATTTGCCAGTTTCAATGCAAAAATATGCAATAACATTAGACAGAACTGGATGGGACAATGAGTTTAATAAGCCAGGAAGGACAAGGTCATTTTTGGGAAATAGAAAACAAGATAGAAGAGTTGACAAAATAAAATACTGCATGCTACATTCAAAATATACAGATATGCCTTTATGGTGGGTAAGACGTATTTAGTTGGGGCTTTTTTTCAGTATTTTCTTTATGTTGTAAACTCCATTACAAAGGCTGAAAGATCTGACTCAATTATATGTCAAAATGATTCCTGATTACTTGCAAGTGTTGCCTTCAAACTTTTTTTCATTACCAGGCACAAGCAACAAACAACACATGATTCATAAATCCCTCATCCAAGTGGTGTCTGAATGCAAAAACTTGTCTGGCTTCATAGCTGACTTTTTATTATTGTTGCTCTTTCTGGAGGAAAAATGGTCATTTGGTTAGTCTGGTACCTATCTGAGCTTTCAAAAGTTTAAGAGAAAAATTGAGTTCAGGACATGAAACACTATTTTTGTGGTGATGCTGAACATTTTGAACCAGATATATTCTACACAGACAGCAGGAACACTCAGTTTTGCTTACCTTTTCCAACTACTGCATAATAATAACAACCCAATTTTCTGATCTGGATCCTGCAGGATTTTTTTTTTTTTTCCTTTAGACTGCTTCTCTAAGTCTCTGGCTGACTCATCACATAATGTATCTCAGAGGCTTGTCCATCTTCTCAAATTAAGTTGAACAGGCTACTAGAGACAGATGAATGACAAAACCAATATTTTCCACTTGCAAAATAATTCAGGTTGTGTTATATATTTACCATCCAAACATTTCTTCTCACTTTTTACCACGTAGTCACTTTCTAAAGAACAGCTGTATCATCTTCTATAACTTTCTTTTCATATAAAACCTGTTAAATGAGTATCTAAGAAACAGACCCTGTAAATCCTTCAAGATCTGACATTATTATTATTATTATTAATCATTTGGTTGTAGATCCTCACATAGGCTAAATCCCCAGAGGAGTAAGATTTTTCAAAAAACTAGAGGAGTCAGCCTTTGCCCTAACAAAAGGCCAGGAGAGCAGAAGAAAAACAAAGCACCCTCTGAAAGCTGTTTACTCAAGGATGCAAGATCATGAACATGACCAGCATAAAAATCAGGCTGTGTGTCTTCAGAGGATGGTAAGGAAGCAAGAATTGCTTTGGATTTTTTTTTTTTTTTGGGGTAGTGCACCTGCAGAGGAACAATCACAACAGAACAGCCTCAGAAAAACGAGTTCAGTGATTTGCTGTTGTCTCTTCATTTACTTCCTTACTCTGTGTTGCCCCTTGAACAATCAGGAGACAAGTTTCAGGAAACTGCTCTTGCCAGCAAAACAGAGGCAATTTGTAAGCAGAGTTCCAGGTTATTTTCTCACTTTTTTTCACATTTTACACTCCTTTGAGAAATACTGACCCCCATCCTTGTATCCATACACATAGCTCTCTCCTTCCATCACAATTACATTCACTCCCAACAGCAAGAGGTGGCTTGTGCCAGTTCTGACCTCCCAGCTCCTCAATTTTCACTGTTTGCACCACAGCTTTGCTTCACACACAGAAACCTTTCCCCAGCAAACTCATCTCCACGTCCCAGGACAAAAAATAGCAACACTGACCACACCAGGTTTTCTGCCCAGGGCTAAATCAAACCACAGGTCATTTTTACTTTCTGTGCTTCCTCTACCAGCTGTGCTGGCAGGTACCCAATCCACTGCCATGAGCTGGATCCCCTCCTCTTGGAAAAGATGCCTTCAGTGCAAGTGAGTCCTTCAGAGCCCCAGCTCAGCAGGCGTTTTTGTTTGTTTTGTTGGTTTTTTTGTTTTGTTTGGGTTTTTCTTTGCTTGTTTTTGTGGTGGTGGGGTTTTTTTGTGTTGATTTTTTGTTGTTGTTGTTGTTGGGGGTTTTGGATTTTTCTTTTTTTTGGGGGGGGGGTGGAATGGGGGGGCTGTTTTCCCTTTTCCCTTTGTTCCCTTTTAACCATGTATTAACATGGCTCAGGTTCATAATCTGAGCTTTATATATCAAAAAAAGAGAGCTTTTCTCTAAAACTGAACAATTATCATCTCTGGAAAAGTCTAGGGCTAGAATCTAATTAATGAAATCCCTAAACATTATAGATTTTTTTTCTTGGTAAGGTGAATCATGTGACAGAACCATGCTGTCAACAGAAAGGCTCAGGACATTTATACATAAAACTGACTAATAATAAATACTGCTTCAGTTTCATGTTCTGATGCCAGCAGTGAGAGATGGAATTCCAATTGCTCGTATCCTGAATTCTGTATTTCAATGTACTTTAGCTGAGGCCACTTCTCATTGTACTCTTTATTTCCATTCCACAGAACTCAATTTTCAGTGATTCGTTGATGCCATTTTGCTCAAGCATTTCAATTTTTAGAATTCACATAAACAACAAAGCAAAATATGTGCTTAGATCATGGGTTTTTTTCTTAAAAGATACTCCAAAAGAGAATATTTGGTACTTTGATGTATCCTGTAAAAGTTCACTGAGTGGACGAATATCTTACTAAGAAGCTTTAGCTGAGAATACATTTAGAAACTGAAACATTTTCTTGAAAGCAAGAGTAAAATACATGCTGTTGATGCCTAGGGTTCAGACTCAGACCTGACACTGAACATCTGTAAGAAGGTGTGATGGGAAATGCCTTGAGCACAGGAGTGAAACCACCACGTTTGAAAAGCCACCTCCACACCAGCCTTGGCTTCTCACCCACACAGCAAGGCACCTGCTTGTCTCAAAAGGACAAGCCCAACTGGCCCACCAGAAGGATCTGCAGCTTGAACCCAACACCAGCCAGGTGTTGGGCATATAAAGATTAAAAAAAGTGATGAGATCCCACTGGAATTATTAAAGGAATTAGAACACATTTTTATTATTTTATATTTATTATTTTTATATATATTTATTTATATTTATTATTATTAAGTTGCAACTTACTGGAAAGATGGATTTTTAGCTTGCAGAATTCCATTTTAATACACCAATATACAGAATCTTCCTGCAATGACATGCAGCAGCCTCCAGTGAGAGAATGTATTCAGAAATCTTCCCTTCACCACAATATTCTTGCTTAACCATCTCGGAATGGGAGCAAAATAACCCTTGGTAGATATGAAATTGTTCAGTTTTCGACTTAAAGCAATATCTGGGAAACATCAAGAGGTCATGTATTCCATTCGTAATATATAAAGTTTTACATCTTCCCAAGGCACTGGAGAGCATGCATAATTCACAAGGAAGATATATTCAATAAAATGTTCAAAACATTTTGCAAACAACACACAGCAAATAAGATTTTATTTGCTCCTTTTGTGTTATGCTCTCTTTCCCCTTGAAAATACTCCTCTCTGTATAATTTTTGATCCAATACCTCTGAGGTGTTATTGTTATTCTGCTACCTTCTCTAAGTAAATTACACATAAAGAATACCAGAGGATGCTTACTTGTAGCTACAATCTCAGCAAGAAATATATGCAATGAATTCACTGCTGAGAGATTTATGTGATTCTAATCAGAAAATGTCATAATAAAATATTTACAATGGAAAATGAAAAATCTTTGGCTTTTCAGGGCTGCAGGATGGGACATTTGCCACTCGGCATAGCTAAATTTTTATGAATGTTTATGAATTATTCTACTGGAAAATGAGTGATGGGCTATAATAGTTTTTGTGTATATGTCACTATTCCCAGACACCCTATGATGGAACTATTCATGTATAACAGTTAATACAGCAGAGCTGGAGCTTTCCCTGCCTCGGTAGATGCTGCAGTTTTCAGAGCCAGCATTTGCTAATGCCCATTGGTATGCATCTGATTCCAGGCATTTTCCAACTTCAGGGAGACAGAGCAGGCAGAAAATGGAGTTTAGAAAGAAATACGTTAGCTATCTGAAACAAAACAGCAACCAACCCACAAAAAAGGAAAAAAAAAAACCAAAAAACAAACAAACAAAAAAATTATCCCCCCCCAAAAAAACACCAACAAAAATCAACTAACCAACCAAACAAAAAAACCCCACAAAACAAAACAAATATAAAAAAAAAAATGAGAAGAAAGCTAAAATTCATTTTAAGACATCTCCATACAGCTCATCGTTCATGCATTGCAACTCATAAGCACAGACACAATCCCATTATACATTCCCCATAGCAGCCAAGGCACTTTCAAAACACAGAGGGTGGCAAAACAAAAACTTAAACACAACAAAATGACAGAAGAAGAAAAAATTTCTGTGCTGCCACTGATTGCAGACCCCACCAGAGGAGCAGCAATGGGGCAGCAGGAGTCATGGCCCACAAGGGAGAGAGGAAGAGAGTACAGCAGCACTCACACCTTGGAGGAGTTTCTGCTCCAGAGTGTGCTCTGGCTGAGTTGTCACTCACAAATTCCTCCAGAGACACTGGCTGCCCTGCCCCTCACTAAACCTCTCTGTCCTGCTGGATCATTAAGCCATGGGTAGCCTGCTGTTCCATAAGATAAAGGGAACCCTTTCTTTTTTTCCCCTTTATTTTCTCTGACTCCAGAGAGAGAAACTAACTACAGCATACAGCTTAACCAAGGTTCCTTAGCAGAAACTTTTAAAAAAAAGAAGTTAACAAATACAACGAATAAAACCAATTATTTGTACAGCAAACTGTATTTGCTGGTAGAAGAAATTGTTCCTCTATTCAGCTTCTCAAGAAAGAGATCAGAGCTCCCATTACAGATAGCAGACCATTAAAGAGTTGCATGGATCACAATTTTCCTTCCTGCTGGTCCTTTGGAAAGGCAGGTTTTTGCCAGAAAGTTGTTCTGCTTGTAATAGCTCATCAGAACTTCTTTGGGTTGCACCAGGTCCAAACTAACTTGTACTATTCCACTGGCATTATTTTCCTTCCATATTTGCCAAGTTAGCAGCTAACAGTGTTCATGGAATGCTGCAGGAGGGGTTGTCTGAAGCTCACCCATTTCCTTCTCTTGGTCTTATTAAACATGGACACCTTGGGGATTAATTAGAAAACAAAATCAAGAACAGTATCATACCTGAGACACAGCTGCTTGTGCCATGCTAAAACTTAACTTTTTAAAAACAAAACACCAGACAAAGCATTTTCCTTTCCCAAACACAGGTAACACATGGATTTGTCAGATCTTCAGTCTGTGAGTTCTTCCTCTATTTATCATCCAGCAGCTTCAGTGATCACTACTGGTTGCTTCTTTTTAATGTTTAAATACTTCTGTAATGAAGTTTAGCTCAAAGGATATGTCTGAAAAATTTAGGCCATGACATGGTTGGAATTTCAAAGGAAAGTCTGTGTGTTTGTTTATTTGAAGAAATATTTATGCAAACAGGGTTCTCTAATTATACACACGTGATTACACTCTGAATCAACAGCACTGGTACACCTTTGACATCAGTTAGTTTTATACCCTTTAATATGACAGTAATTAAAATTAATTCATGCAGATTTTTCCTTTAAATATACTCCATTAGCAAAGAGCATTTGTCAAATCCACCTCCAGCATACAATGCCTAATGATATCCCTAAACATTAAAAGCCCTAATCTTGTAATTTATAGCTCAAAGCAGTTTACACATATTAGTCTAATAAACTGCAAGCAGTGAACTAACAGATGTCTGCCTGTACCTGGAATAATTCATGCATATTTAGGAATAGTTTGATATGGGTAACTACAGTGGAGCCACTGAAATGGGAACTAAACACTGATGGAGACAAAAGGTGTTTTGATTCTCTCAGTCTCAGTGGTTTTCTGAGGATGCACCATTCCCATGCCTAGTTTATGATATGCATCTAATTAGAAAACTCAATAGGCTCTATAGCAGAATGGAAAAACTGCAGACATGGAGAGCTGTAGTATTTACTATCCCAACATTATTCAGTCTATTTATTCAATAAAACATAGCACTACCTATTAGGCCCATTTCCATTTAATATTATTAAAAAAAATCATCAAGACCATAAACAAATTTCAATTTCTATATCAATTAAAATGTTAAAAATAAGAAATGCAGGTACAGATATAAGTCCAGGCTTATACACAAGATTATCAGGCCAATATTTATGCTAAATGTCTCAACTCCGTGGCCAATAACTACCAGTTTTGATTTATGTCCTTGATATGCTAAAGATTCCTACCGTGTAGGTCCAAAGTAGTTCTCAAGGATGACTACATAAACAGCACTGAAAATGAAGAAAATTCATAGCCTTTGATAGATAAAAGCCTAAAATATTCTAATGCAGAATTATAAATATTTCACAAACAACTGCTAATTCCTCTCCTCAAAACAAAGGCAGCATACACAAACACACGACAGGAAAAAGTGAAGCAACACCAATCACAATCCAGAAATTAGCAGCCCTTAAATTTTCAAGGTGACTGAAGAGGCACGGCAGACAATCTGGTTGGCATTATGCTGTTGGATCTTATTAAAAGGGCCTCCCTGTTTATATCCTTGGAATCCTCACAGCACCTTGTGGCTAACTAAAATACATAACTGCAGTGACTGACTTGGTAATTAAAGATGATGTCAGAAACACAGTTCTGTTATCAAGAACTTCAGGATCCTAGGTTTTGAATTGGGAGGTTGTGGCAATCAGCCAAATCTCAGTAAATCTGAATTAGCAATGGTTTTAAGCACTTATAGGTGAATCAAGGTTAAAACTGATAGCCCAAACCATAAATGCCCAAAGGAATTTTCTGTAGCATCCCTGAGCCTACAGGTTCCTGGACTTGATTTTCTCCTGCACAATAGAAAAAGATGAGAAGATTGGTTCACTAACATTCCTGTTATTGAAGTCATGACACTCAGTGATCATGTCCTTGACAAGTGGATAAATGGTTAATATCTGACAGTACATAATATCAGGCATTCAACTCCTGCTTCTTCAATAAAAATGTTTTACACCAGTAAATGAGATTTTCCTCTCAGTTTTACCAACGGGAATTTGAAAATAAATTATGTGAAGGAAGAACTAAGCCCAGTACATTTCCATCCCCTCCCACTATGTGACTGTTTTATAAGTGAATTGATTACTGTAGTGTCCAGCACTTCTCGTTTCTAACTGGTCCTGATGGTTCAATACAGGAAGCTATAGCAAGTTATATTAAACTATTAGACATGGCTACAGAGCAGGGAGCAGTCTCTTCAGGTTAATTGCTCCTGCAGGACAGAATCATCTATAACCTCTTCCAATTTATCAGCTTCACAAAAGAAAAAAAAAAAAAATTACAGTCACAAACCTGTAAAGTCCTTTCTCCCCTGATCAGGATTTTAGGCCTGATAAACATCCTGGTCTGTTGTATTTCTCATGTCCTTTATTTTGCAAGAATAACCCTGCCAAATGGATGAATCATTGGAGAGCATGATGGAAGATACTTGAAAACAGGCCTTCACAGCACTGGGATTTTTATCATGTGCTGATTATATAATGATTAGATTTACCATGTTACTTTTGGAAATAACTCTAAAGTGCTATAAATGTTATATCATTTTTTAAATCACAAACAGTTAAGAAATGGAGAAGGCTATTAGCTTCATTGCAGCCCCTTAAACTGCTGTGAAATGAGCTCTAAATGTGCTATGAAGTGATTTCAGCAATTTATAAGCCTCCCCTGATTAGCCTTGAGCAAGATATAAATGTTAGAGAAAGCGATTGTTGCAGAAGAGATATTCACTTTGGAGATGGATGATCATCCTTTAGCAGTTTGCACTGAAAACTCAACAATAAAGGTTTGTTCCTTTGGTGTTCATTTCCAGATAATTTCTACACAGACTCCAGAACTTGCAGTTCACCTTAGAGTTTCAGAAGAGAGAGGTATTTTACCTTTATTCTGCATGTCCCTTCCCTGAGCTCTAACACCATCTCTGAGCAGGACCCTTCTCTCTTATTCCCACAGGCACCATTTTCTTCCAACATCCTCAAATGAAATTATTCCCACATCTCATAATATCCACAACAAAAACAACTGCCCCTTTTGGAAGCACAATATCCCAAATGTGATCAATACACTGAAGTTGTCGATGTACTGCATTCCTGAAGTATCTCCTTTCAGAGAAAATTCAAGTTCTGAGCACTGAAGTGTCCACATTGCAAGTGGATTCAGGAGAAAGCAGTCCCTGGAAGTGTCCAAGGCCAGGTTGGATGGGGCTTGGAGAAACCTGGTCTGGTGAAAGGTGTCCCTGCCAATTGCAGAGGGTGGAATTAGATGACCTTTAAAGTCCCTTCCAACCCAACCCATTCTGTGATCTGATATTCCATAAGAACAGAAAAAACAGATAAACACAATCTACTTTTGCTTAGCAAGTGCACACATCATGGCCAAGGGAAGCACGAATATTTATTCTTCATTTTTTGATGCCATTAGCTTTTGTGCCTTTAAAACACAAGTGAGAATGTAAAAGTATAATTTCCTGCTAGTCTGGACACGAAAGGAATCATTTACAGAAACTCAAAGTCATTTTTTCTAGCACCGTTTATGAAAGCTATTCATTAGAGCCCTGGCTGGCTGCCCTGACCTGCTGTTCCCAGTTCAAACCACTCACCTCCCTCACAGCATAACAAGCCACTGATCAATACCTGGGATCTTCTCTGAATAAAAGTTAACTTTTTCCACATCAGTAAACAATCTTCCCCCACCTCCCTGAAGCACAGCAGAGCCAATCAATTCTCAGTGCCTGCTTCATCTGTTTGCATTTTATGAAGTGCTTTGGAGGAGGGAGGAGGACTTCTGCTTGACAAGCTGTCACCCAGCTTTTGCACAATTCCATTAGGAAGCCAGACTATAAATGGTTTGCCTGGAACTGTATCTCACATGCACTTGGAGCTGGGGCTGCATGGGAGATAAATCACAGGAATATCAACCCCTCCAGTGGTGAATTTTGGACATGGGAAGCTGTAGAATTCAGTTGCAGTGTATTTTATACACACCTGTGCACAAATGCTGTGTTATCTGAGAGAAAAGGGGAGCTCTTTGTGCATGATGAAGTTCCTCTTCCAGACAAAACTAAATCACTTTTATTTAGGATTCTGAAGATATTTATTTTTTCAGGCATTTCAAGTGGTTTTATTTTGCTGGGTTTTGGTTTTCTGTTTTATTTTTTTTTTTTAATCTACACATACCCTTCTTTGTACCCCAGGCAGGAGCAGGAGGGGTACAGTTGTGGCATGACAAAAATACTGACCCAAACTAGAAGTGCCAGAATCCTCAAGAGAATCATTTCTAAGATTTGAAGTCCAAGTCTGCCATTTCAAAATGTGTGCATGCCCTGAATAAGCTTGTAAACTCTTGGATACTCACACAAACTAAATTAATCCCTGAACCTTTTGTGATACATTTGTTGTAATTATGATGGGAATTGTTACAAGAATTTAAAGCAGCACAGTTCATAAATTCTATTAACCTCTTCATCAAAGATCACTTTGAAAATGCCACTGGATCCGTTACAGCTTTTTTTTTTTTATGTTCCCTGCCTGCCAAAATTTCTATTTTCTGCACAGCTAATAGTGCTTGAAAGATCTGTTCACAAGATTCCCAAAGAGAGCTTTAAATGTTATGCTCTACAAAGTATAAAAAGATTTTTGATTACTAACTTTTGTTTACATTTTTTTAAATAGAGTAATTTAAAAGTACATAAAAATTATATTATTCAAAATAAATTAATAATAGGAGACCAATTATTAGTATCTGCAATGAATAAGGGCAAAGATAAAACATCCAGATTGAATGGAATTGGACATTTGAACTTCACTGGAGTCCGTGCTCATCTGTCAGAGCCCTGGCTTCAGCCTTTTCTGTGACCTCACACAAATTGTGGAGATTTCCTGAGCCTCAATTCCCCACCTGTACAACAGGAATAACAACAGTCAACTGTTTGAGAAGGGAAACATCTAAATGTTGGCTGAAAAATCTCTATCAATCAATACAGGCAGACAGAAATACTTTATGAGACGTAAGTTACACGAGAAACTTTTAATAGCTAAAACAAAAAAAAAAAGCTTTGAGAAAGTTCACTGTGATACAAAATCGATGATTAAAAGTAAGTTTTGATTTATTGTGTCATTACTGCCTCAACAAAACTACTCAGAAGCCTCTCTGTGATATATAACTGTGAAAATGAAAAGCAGGAGATGGAGAAAAAGGCCTCATCCCAGAGTGGCTGAGGAAGGTGAAGATGATGGTTTTGTAGAAATACTTCTCTAATCAGATTTATTCCAGTAACACAGGGCTTCAGTCAGACCCAACAGGCTATGTGGACAGTAATTAAATTACTCTCTTTGGCAATAAAAGACACCACTGAGTCCTTCCAGCCAATCTGAGCCTCTAATTATGTATGGAGGCTTTCCCAGTGCAGCTTGACATTCGGTGTCTTTGAAGTCAACCAGAATTAAACACAACCTTGCACAGCACAAGCTTGCTTTTAAAACTCCCCTTTTTGGAAAGTCTTCTCTGCAGGCTTCCTGAGCTGACAGATTTTGAAAGACACAAAGATATCCTTACTTGTTTTTAAATAAACCAAATACACAGAATTTTGGGATTGATTAGGTTAGTCTTCACATCTTTCTGAATCTCTGGAAGTTTACTGAAAGTACTCTGAATTTACACTTCAAAATTAATTTATTCCCTTAAACCCTATCCCTATATTTGCTCTGCATATTACAGCTGTCATGCAAATAGCCTCAGAATCCAGACAGATCTCCCAAATATGTTACTTTTCACCTCACCTGTGTCATGGTTTAACTCCAGCCAGCAACTGTGCACAGCCACTCACTCACTGTCCCCTCCAGCGGGTCAGGAGAAAGAATCAGAGGAGCAAAAGTGGGAAAACTCATGGATTGATATCAAGGCAGTTCTACAGGTAAAGCAAAAGCTGCACACACAGGCCAAGCCAAGCACCCACTCACCCCTTCCCATGGGCAGGCAGGTGTTCAGCATCCCCAGGACATCAGGGCTCCATCACATGGAACAGGGACTTGGGAAGTCAAATGCCACCAAACAGAGCACTCCTCCCTTCCTCCTCCTCCCCCTCAGTTTATCTGCTGAGCAGTCTGGAGCTTCCCTGTGGTCACTTGGGGTCCCAGCTGCATCTCCATCCCAGCTCCTGCAGCTCCAGGCTGGGTGGGGTGGGGAGCAGAAAAGGCCCTGACTCTGTGTGAGCCCTGCTCAGCACCATCCCTGCCTCATCAACACAAACCCCAAACACAGCCCCTGCCAGCTTTACAGATTACTCATCATGGGTTGTGGTGCTTTCTGCCCAGCCATTTCCATTCTTGTCATGCCTGTGCTTTAGCCTTGTGTGTGTCTCTTGTCAGAAGAGCTGCTGTTAGTGCATAAATTGAGCCTGGGCTGTCCATTACTGTAATAGCAACAGCATGCAAGACAAATATCTCAATACAATCCATTTTCAAGTTATTCTCCATCTTTCAGAGCTAGAATAAAGCTAATTCAAATACAGCTCTGTTGCAAGTCACTGCTTGCCTAAGAGAAAAAATGCAAATACTTGAGAACTATCCTCAAACTTCTACTAAGGAAGGAGATAAATCCAAACAAAACCAAATATTCCTCTGTTACCCTGTGAGTTGAAAATGCAACATAAACTTTCTTCCATGCTGCACCAATACTTGGTAGATTAGACAGTCAAAACATGGTTTGATTATGTGTCTGTCAGAAACACCAGAAAATAATTTTATTCAAAACCTAAATGGGTCCTTGCACAATTTATCTCAGGTTTCAAGGACTCAACTCATTAGCAAAATACCACTGGATTTCATTATAATTCATTACTTTACAAAACTCTTCCACAAGTACAGATTTAGAGCCATAGCTGGAGTAGAAGTAGGAGAAGCTGTTCTGTTTACCAAGATGAAATTCAGGAATTCATAGGACAAGAGATAAGAAGTAGCATATTAAAACAGAAAATGGGAGATTTGGACAGCATTGCTTCTGGATCCATCCTTTTAATTTTTTTTCACTTCCTTCCTCCATATAACTTACAATATGAAAGGGCAGGGGGGGTGTGAATGCATGCATCTCATACAAAGCCTCTTCACAATAATTCATCCAAATAAGTTATATTACTAATGGAATTTCTGTGTTCTAATACAAAAATACATGTTAAATACCAAATTCCTTAGAAATATCTGAAAGATGTTCTCATTTGTAGCCCCTGCTCAGGAATTTTCATCTCACTTCTAATCTGGAGTACTCAGCATGGTTTAATGGCTGCCAATTGTAAAATCAGAAAACAAATCCATTCAAATCTTCAAATATCAAAAGTTACCATCACTATCAACTACTTTTAGCAATCTAAAAGGCTTTTTAGAGATATAAAAATTAAAATTAGTAAATCATGAATAGAAAAACATGGAGAGGTAATAAAATGGATAAACCTTGACTATAGCTATGCTATTTAAAACCTTTCTTTAGTTCAGAAATTCCTGTCAAGCTAATTTCTAGATAAATTTCCTGTTACATTTAAGATAGCTATTGATAGCTCTCATATCTGTGTATCTGTATTTATACATTTTTTATACAGACTTATTTTAAAGGCCCTACCTAAACAGGAAGAATACTTAAGTTGCTTACTTAGCCTACACTATTAGGGCCAAAACCACAACACACCAAAATCAGTTTGTTATAAAAACAGCTTCTCATGTATCCATCTCCATCTCTCTTCAGGGGAGCAGTGACATATGGCAGGGAAGATCCTGGTCCTGGGAGTTTCATTCATAAACTCTCATTGCTCCAGGCTCTAGATTAAATGAACAGTTTGACAAATGCTCATGAAGATGTGTCTAATAGGAATATGATTCAGCATTCCTTTCTTGTGTGGGCAGAAGCCTTCATCTTCTGGAGTTCTTCAGAAAGAGAGTGAACACAGTGCTGTACTTGCTCTTCAGAAACTGAAAACAGTCCCCATAAACATGACCCAGCCTCAGAAGACACACAGAACAGAAGGCAGGGGGGAATCATAAGCACAAGGATACAAAGATTAAGTGAAAGCCTCGAGAGAGAAGTGAAAGATTTGCCACTGAAATATTTATTGGCAGATTTAGTACTCCTTTCTGCACTTCCTTGCACACTTGGTAACAGTTTTCACTTTGTCAGATTCCTGGGATTTCTGCAGCCCTGCTCCCTTCCTCCTGCACCAGAATTTAACCCAGAGATGACTGGAGAGACAGGAACCAAGTCCTGCTTGAGGCAGCACAAGGTGACAGAGAGAGCACAGGAACACCAAGAGAACCATGGCTTTGTGCACAGAGCTCCCATTATTGCCTAAAAGGAGCTCCCAGATCCTGAAAAACCTGAAAGCAATCCAGGCACACCACAGCCACCCTGGAGTGGCTTCTGATACAACTTTAGAGTAAAACAGCCTCTTCATATAGTAACTGCTGATGTGAGGAAGGAGGAACCTTAATACACCTTGATGAAAACAAAACAAAACACAACACCCAAAAAAAACCCATACAAAAAAACCCAACCAAACAAAAAATCACCAAAAAAAACCCCCAAGCCCAATACACTTTTTGTTTGCTTCTGTGGTTTTGATGCTGGAAATGCTTTAAAAACATAAATAAAAGGACTTCCAGTCTCAAATATAATGAAACCTTCTTCTAACTCTGCTTGACACCAACTACTAAAAATCATGTTTTGAAGCAGTCATTAATCAAAATATAAATGAGCAGCAATAATTTCATTAGGCAGCCTGCCCTTTTCCTTCAATCAGATGAATTTTCATTATTGTATCTGAGAAGATGCCAAGCACAAGGTAAGCTTAAAGATAAAATAAATAGCTTTATGTAAACATACTGTTTCTTATCTTGGAGTGTGAAATATTAATTCTCAGGTTGAACATCTTTCGTTTTGGCAAGCTTGAACATCTATCAAAACAGCCACTTGCTCTTTTACAATTCTTGGAAACTATTACTTTTCACACCATTTTTTCCCTTCAATTCAGAAGTGTTAAATAGTGTTCATGACACTCAAGTACATTTTCTTTGAATGCAGCACAGGAAAGATTTTAGTTAATCACCCCAGAAAAAAAAGATATTTAAAGTGAGAAAAAGAAACTTACTGCACTGCTCCTCTGAAGACTCTGACAGAGAAAAAGCCATGGAAATCAAGAGTGAAAACTGTCTGGAGCTCAAGTAGAAAGTTTGGCTGAGGGCTGTTCTTGGGTGCTCAGCATCAATTAATCTGCCATTAATATTTTGATACATTATCCTTGTGACATCAGGACATTAATTATTGATACAGATCAATATAAATATTACAAAGAAGTTGAGTGTTTTGAATAGGTTAATGATCACATCTCAGCTGCATAATGAAAGAAGAAGAGACACTGAAGAATATTACAACTGTGGTTTTTTTATCAGCCTCACCAGAAGACAGCAGCAGGTCAAGTGCAGGAAAGATGTACTCTTTTACTTGCATTTTATGTCTCCTGGGACATGCAGCAAATCTGCATTCCCTCTCGGATATATCTGAATCTTGACCTTTGACTTGACATTATGATAACAAAATTTCAAAGTAATTATATGGTAGCTATTGAAGCAGCACCATCTAGCTGTCCAAAAATTAAAGCCCAGACTGTGGGTATGTAGCAAGCTGTAGTTCTCTGTGGTTGAGAATACAAACAAGCATTTCTGACAGAGAAGAATGCATTTTCATGGTTCTTGGATGGGGAGGGTGCAGCAGGTTATTTAATAGAGCCAGAAAAAAATTAACAAGGAGATGAAAGTGTGCAGCCTTCCTTTGGCCTGTCTGTAACCAGCACTGCCCACAGTGGCTCATTTTCAGTAACTTTCCCCCTGAACACCACACTGCCAATCCTCTCCTGGAAGGAATCTTCTGACAGATTCACATCCGCAGTGCCCTGGGAACCAACACACAAACACAGACCTTTGATTATCAATAATCAAAGCACAGACTTTCCAAACCTCCTGTAAAGCACCACAGGGCATCAGTCATATCTTGTTAGTACACAAGCAATGCTGCCTGATTAATAAATAACTGAATCTCTCCAGCCACAATCATCATTAGTAATGTCTAAAGTCTATCAGCATCTTTCTCAAAATACCACATATTATAAGAAATTTTACAAATGTTCAAAATTAGCAAATTTGAAGAGATATTAGCACAGCAGTAAGCACAGGCTTCTTCATTTACAGGGATGATTGGCTTTTTAGAAGGGATTACATCAAACTTGTTTGTCAAAGTGCAATACAGACCTACCCAGAAATAAATGACCTCAATAAACATAACTACAGCTAAGAAAATGAAGGATCCTGCAGAGTTTTGTGACTTTGCTCTTTTCAGCATTGCAGTCATGAGACAGTGTGAGTTTTGTCCCCTTTCCAAGGGAAAGAAAAAAAAAAAAAAGTTGCTAGTCAGAATGAGAATAAGATGAGCACTTCACCTATATGCTGCATTAAGCAGCCTTAGTCAGGGTGACATTTGGTTTCACTTGAATATTATTCTTTTTTAAAATGCATCACTTTTTTAAAATGAGGTTTACAAAACTAATTTCACTATTACCATGTCTTAAGGATATAGCACAAAAAATGCATTTAAAACACCTTTAACCAGCCTGAAAAAAGCAAACAAGGGAAAAGGCTTGTACACATCAGGGTCTGCTTTACTTGGTAATTATTTAAGATGACTATTTCTTAAGTCCAGCTGGTTACATATTCATTTGTTCTAATAGAAGTTTTCTTCTATAAATGGTCCACACTCCCTGCCTGACAGAAAAGAAATAGAGTATCTAATATACCACTTGTGACCTTGAAACCTGGAAAGTGGAATACATTTGAATAATTTAATTATGCATAGCATCTGAAGTGATTATTACACATCTTGCATCTTGAAAATGCTGAAGCAATATAAAAACTGATTACATTTTGGTACATAAATCCTGTATACTTCCACACAATAGTCCATTGACTACTGTTGCACTATTTTTTTTCAATTAGAAGGTATTATGCCAGAAATGTAAATATATGCACATAATATGCACACAGCTCATGCATACACTGCCACACTAATATGAAAATGATTCTGTGTTCACACACAAAAACTTCACTTCCATTATTCACTTCTAATTACTTAATCACAGTAACACACTTGGCCTGATCTATTATCTTCAAACTCTGAGGATTTAAAAGTCATTGGAAAGAAATTCCAGCTAAAGCTGTCATGAAGTTTCTGCTCACCACAGAAGGAAGTAGCCACTATAAGGAAAAATAACTGCAGATTCTCTTTGTTAAGAAGTATAAGAAAGATGCATTTTTACATCCAACAGCCCACTGCACTGATCATGGACAAGATGGTTCATTTTTCTCAGCAGCATGTACTGCCTAGAAGCTTCCTGGAAAGGCTTATAGCCATGTGAGTTTTCAGCACCAGCTCCCAGCATACCCCAAATGACAACTCATGCCCCATCACCTGCCCTCATCACCTCCACCTTCCTGAAGTGCCTTCTATCCCACCTGCTTGCAGCTCTGGTGTTTCATTCTAAGCCACACAGAGAATGACAGAGAAGACCAGGCTGGAAGGGATTCCTGGGAGCCATCCAGTCCAGCTCCCTCCTCAAACCACATCCAATGAGATCTGACTGTCCAGCCATGCTCTAAGTATCTCACAGAACTGGAAGTGAATTTTTTTTTCTTTTTCTTTTCTTTTTTTTTAATGGTTTCATCTTGTGTGAGAGACTGGACTGAACAGCAACTACTGTGACAAGATGAATAAGGCAAACAGCTTTTTAGGAATATAAAAAGACTATGGTATCATCTTTCTTGCTTTTTTTTTTCCTTTCCCTTTCTTATGAAGTGAAAAGCAGCACTACAACTGTAGTGACAAATTATTTGATTGATCACCATTATCAGAAGTTTCTGAATGATTACTTTTGCTAGTAGTTAGAAGAAGAGTACAACATGAGTGCAATGAGGGGATGCCATTGACAAAAAGATGACAAAACTTCCTTATCAGTTTGATACAGAGCAAAAACTCTCAGTTAGAAAACCAAAAAACCAGAGACTGGTAATTCTGCACTGCATGTTTCTCCTGTATACTTAATATTACAACTGAATTTTCACATCAGTATAGTAAATCCCCATGTAAAAGTCCTCTTCTCCCAGAGGAGAGAGTGCTCATTGCCAGTCCTGAGAGCAAGGGATGAATCCTTGAGTGAGTTGCAGTGTGAGCACTGATCTGTTGACGCATCACAGGTACAGAGGGTGTGAAGGGTACATGAGGTCTTGGGGCACGAGGGAACTTATGGAATTGCAGATAATTAACAGTTTAACATGCAAAATAAAACATTCAATTACCTGTCCCTGAAATAATGCAAAACTGATGTGTTCTCCAATGAGAAGGGGTGTTTTGCAATGTGTTTTGAACACATTCCTTTCAATATATATAATATACATTCTTAGCATCTGGATCCCTTATTTTGACATCATTTGTTTTTCTAACTTTTTTCACTAACAGAAATTAAGTACATGCTTTTAAAACAAACAGACAAACCCCCCTCCCCTAAGAGTTATTTTTCATACCAATGTTTTGTTTCTTGCATTATGAGTTCACACAATTTTTATAAATACCATCTCAAAACTGTACAATGTTTATTAACAGCTTCATTGACAGATACAATCTCTTTCTCAACTGCCACAAACTGAGCAGTGGCAAGCAGCAGAAATGATCTTATTTCTTTCTGGAAGAATGCTCTTGCACCTTAAATAATTCCTGTTTCCTCCATTCCCTCATCACTTGAATGTTGGTTCCAGGAGGAAGCATCAATATAATAATTTCAGTTTTTAAATCTGAGCTCCCAATGACTCAGTGGCTTCAGCAGGGGCACTGAAATGGGCTCCAAAGATACAGCAACTCATAGAGAGAATGTCAGTGTCAACATTACCTCATACACAGCATCTTGTGAGCCAGATGCTCAATGCTCTGTCCCACACAGCCAAGCAACAACGAGCAGGGAATGTGCCTGAGCCTGGAGGGCAGAGCAGAGCCAATGACCCAAGCATTTTTGCATTGATCCAGCAGACTAAATTTACTACTGATCTATGCCAGTTTTTATCTAATTTAGGATGAATCATTTTGCTCTGGACAGCTTACACTTACTCAGGATATTTCACTTGGCACACACAGGCACACCTTTGTGCCAGTGGAAATGATTTGAGCATATTCATTGACACAGGATACAATTTTATCCTCAAAAATCAATTCTCAGTAAGGTGACATAACCTTATTGACCTCAACAGTAGTTTGCTGGGGCAACAACCAATTTTGGATGAACAGAGGCTCCAGGAAATCTCTTCAGTTTGGCCAAACCAACGTGTCTTCCTACATAGCCAAAAAAGAAAAACAAAACCCCAGTGGTCAGGCCTGCTTTGTTCCTGCTGGCACAGACAGATGAGCAGCCTTTCCAAAGGTGATTTTCCTTATCCTGGGGGATCCTCCAGACTGTCACAGCTGCCTTGAAGTTTCTCATACAAGACCCTGGCTGCAGCCAGGGAATGCACTTGGGAGTAAAAAGCCAAGTGAAAACATCCAAGTTCAGATGCAACACATCTTTTTTATTTGTCCCTATCCAGCTGTTGATGTGGCTGTGACCCTTCCCCTGGAATTCATCTTCTTTACTGCATAGAGAGATGGTGTCCCAATTTGAGACAAAACTGAATGACCCCTCATCATGGGCAACAGGGAAGCTGTTGTGAGACAAAGTGTGCAGTAACCATTTCTGAGTAACCACCCCAGTATTTCCCAGCACTGTCAGGCACACTGCAGCGACTGGAGGAAGGGGCACATTAAAACTTCCCATGCTGAGAGCACTCATAACTTTTAATGGATAACAAATCTATTCCAGCTGGAGCAAAATATACAGATTATGCCACTATATTTTACCCCTCACCTTGCAGATGATCTCAATTTAAAAAAAAAATAAATAAATAAGCAAGGTCCCTAGAAAATACTGTTTTTTAAAAAATTCAACCCCACAGTGATCTGTCGCTTCCTCACCAAAAGAAACCAAAAAAAATCAAAACCATCTGGTGCCTTTGGTCTTACACTGCAAAAATGACAGGTTTCCACTTCTGTGGAATATTCCACAGGAAGGTAAATTGTCCTTCCCACTCATTTGTTTAGGCACTCAGCCAGTTCCAGGCTATCAGGCACACAGCCTACACGGATTATGAATTTACGAACAAACACCATCTCCTTTCATTCTATGTAAATACAGATTTATTGCTTTTATGCCTTGGCTGCAGGTTTTTAAGCTACTGTCAGTTCTAATTTATGAAAGACAAACAAACATGCTCTGTGGGTTCATCTGCCTGTGTCACTAACTGCCAATGACTCCTGAGACACCTCTGCAGGGCTCACCTTTGCCACTCACAGCAGAAAAATCTATAAAGTTTTGCAAAAATGCTTGGAAATACCATTTATTTTTAGGAGCCATATAAGCAAGGCCAATAGTACTTAAAGCCATTGATTGATAGAAGTTCTCATTTCAAGCTGAAACAGTGCACTGTAAGAAGTTGACACGTATCATTTTTTAGCAATTTCAGTAGATAACAGACTTTGTTGCCAGGATTCAAGACTTCTGATATATATAAAAAAAAATCAAACCCCAAAAAACCCAAACATGTAGCAAAGCAAATCCTATTCTAAGTTGCAGAACAAAAAATTAACTTTCATAATGGAATGAAAACACAGCAATTCGAGGCATAACAGGATAAAAACACCTGAATGGGTGATCTTTTCAGAATTGTGAATGCATTTGCAAGTAGGTAGGAAATTAGATAGGGTAATCATATACCTGATATTCAGTGCAGTGAATCATAAGGAAGCAATTTAGTTATGCTAGTGCACTGAAGAGCAATGGCTTAGTTTATTGGCTTGCTAAGAAAAATAATTGTAAGTTAATTCAACATGCTATGTACTTTCTATTAGCAAATAACACTTCATGTGTATGTAAAGATTATTTTTCTTTTTTCCAGATCATAAACCCTGATTTATATAGATTGTACAATGTCTTTCATTTCTCTCAATGCCAACTGTCTGCAACATATCAATATGAATAATACTCCTCTGTGCAATTATGCAGTTAAATAAAACACCATATTTGGCCAAATGGCCTAATGTCCTGCAGCTACACCAGGACAGATATTATCACTAGCACTTAATGGCTGTTGATTAACATAATGAAAGTAGGATATTAAATTGAAACAGTGTGCTGGGTTCCAGGAGGTCATGCTAAAACAGCTGGTGAGGCTATGGTTTGGTTCCTTTGCATTATGATCACCACTTCATTTATGATAACTACACAAGACATTAACAGAAACATTTCTTTGTGGTATCTTAAAGGTCTGTATCCTTCAAGCATGTTTTCAGTAGACAGAATCAGCAGCTCCCCCTTTCCCTTGTCTGCACTATTTAGGCATCACACTGCTCCAATATGCATTATTTTTGGAGCAGTGGCATCTAAGAAGTTAACAGATATGCAAGAGGACATTTGTCCCCATTAAGATAAAGACTCAAGGGAACCTGTGCAAAGCTGTCTGCCCCAATCTCCAAAACCCCATGTTCGCTCCCCTCCTTCAGTTTGTGCCCTGAGGGCCAGCACAAGCACACACAGACTCCTCAGGGACACCAGGACTGCAGACTGTGATTCCAAGTGCCCCTGCAGTGAACTTGCCTGCTCAGACCTGGTCAGCATCTGATTGCTGGGACTCTGCCAGGTGCCAAAAAGCTCCTGCTCAGGAGCTGAACAGTGCCAGTGCTCATAACCTCCAGGGCAGGGACTCTGCTGCTGTAATGCACTCCTGGGCTGTAGAGCTAAGCAGGGCAACACCCCAGTTCCAGTAAGAGAGTAACAGGATTCAAGAATTCAAGTTCTTTACACACACAGCATCTGCCTTCCAAGCCACCCTGTGACTGTGACGTGGGGTTGTTGGTTGGAGACCGAGATGACACAAACACACTGAGCACCCTCAGCAAACAGCAGTGAGTTTATTATGGGTGCCCTTTCCACAGGGTGTTTGAACTTCCTGGCTCTAGACAGCTGATTGCTTGGGATCTCTCTCCACCCAGACCTCTGGCCAGTGGTGTTTCTGCACCTAGGCTTGAACAGCATTCGCTGAGGGTCCCTGTTTGGGTTCAAATCTGTCCTACCATTGCTCACCCAGGGACTTGTTCTACCTCTCTTCTAGAATGAGCCAGGTCAGTCAAATTGGATTTGTTATGGCTTCATTTATCTTGTCCACCTACAGATTAGCTGTACTGTGACATACCACCAGTAAGTTCTAAACTGAATCTAAAAACTTAAATGAAAAAAAAAAAAATCAGAATCGTAGTGCAGGCACACAGAATTCCCAAGTTAAATTATTTCATTCATACAAAGGTTTTAAATGAAACTGTTCTCCCAACCAGATGTCATCCACACAATTGTCAATTACACATTAAACCTCAGCCAGCACACAGGGGTATAAAAGGCTCTTCCCTCCTCTGTTTCCCCAGCCTCTCCTGAGCCTGCCCATCCTGCACTGCACCAGGAACCCCCACTGGGGTGTCCCACAGGGAACCTCAGGATCTGCTGTGACCCAGCCTGCTGACCTGGAACAGGAGCACTCCTGCCTGGCTCAATTTGAGACAAAGTGGTAAAGTAGAACATGCACAGTGAGCCAAGAGCAGTGGAAAGTTACCAGTAAGAATATAAATGGGGCTGAGAGGCCAGCAAGCAGAGGGGGCTGAATTACAGACCTGATCAAGCACAGCTGGAGACCTCATGGTCAGGGTTTCTCCTTGGAAGCTGTCCCCAGCCTACATCACCTGTCTGCTGCCCTAATCAAAACAGAAAGAGAAGCTCCCTGTACTCTTGACAGCATCTCATTACTTAAACATAAACTCAGTTTTACTCATGTGGGAAATAACAATGCAAAATTAAAGATCCTGGCAACATTCCTGATGAACTCTGCATGGAACTTGGGGAGGTGCACAGATTTCCACATGGAGGTGTTTGGCATCTGAAGCCAGTTTGCACATCCATGGTCAAAACCCAGTGCTTCAATTGCAACTGACAGCTGCATATCTGTGGCCAAGCTCTTTTAACAAACAGATATTGTAGCTTTCCTAATCAGATTTTTTTTTTCCCTATCGTGACTCAGTGTTTGTGTATCAAACAGCTGCATGCTTTGTCTCCCAATGCACAGGGGAATGCCATAAAAGAGGGAAACAACAGTGCCTACCTCACTGAATATCAGGTACTTGGTCAGCTACACTTCTGATCTTAAGGACTTGTGCAGGCAGATTTCCAGGAGAGGGTTTGGTAGTCAGGACATCCTCAGATCACCTGGAACCCAACCACATTATGCCAAGTGCCTCTGGTAGACAGTAACATCATCTGACATATCCAAATTGTGTGCAAGTGGTATTTCAAAGCTGAACTCGAAGGTATACTATAAATGCATAATATATAAATGCATAATCTATGTAAAGCAATGCTATAAATCACTTGGCATGGCTCACTTGAAAAAAGACAGCACCACACATGCAGGAGCAAAGGAAAAATGCACTGATTGATATCACTAAAAACAATTGGTTGAGTTTGCACCTATTTTTCAATCCTTGCTTTAACCAGAGATCATTCATCTCTCACATATTTCAAAGCATCACTCATTATCATACAAGCTTCCAGAGAAATCAAGGAACTAATCAAAGCAGATTAAATAGTGTTGCTTAAAATTGCTCTACATTTTAAATTCAGCAACAGTTATAGTAGTTTTTCAAGATGTCTAAAACTGTGAAAAGAAACTGAACAAGACACAACCACCCCTAATAGAATTCCTCTCATTTCAAAAAGTTATTTTCTTGGCATGTGTGTGTCATCTCCCCCTCATCCCTCCACCCCTCCCTGGATAATTAACTCTCATTCTTTTGTTGGAGCTGTCATTAAAAATGGTTTTTAAAAAAAGCAGTTAGAACAGTTTTAATGCAGCCAAAGAGTTTGTGCCCAGATTGTACAGAAAGTCACATATCATTAACCAGTCTTATAAAAATTAGTGGCCACAGCACTGATCACTTCATTCTGACAGTCTGGCTCACAAGGGTAGGAGCTCCAGGACCAGAAAGGGACTTGGTTTTGCTGATGTTTTCTTTTAATCTTGCCAAGACAGTGAATCATGACCCAGATTATAATGAGAAGACATCCAGATCATATAACTTAATTGATTTCATCTCAGGTTTCTTGTAATAGTTAATAGTCTCCCCTCTGCCTTGCTCCCTCAAAATAATAAAACAAAGTTTGTTTCTTTATGGCAATTACCACCTCAGCACAGCCAAGACAAACTACTAGAAGCAGCTTGACTGTTTTCTGGCATGACTAAAATTGAATTCATGGAGGCAAAATCTAATAGCACAACAAAACCCTTCAATGAGCAAAACTGCAGTGTTTATGACTGCTGAATGATATGACTTCATTCTACAATTACTTAAGACAGCTAATTGAAATAAGTCCATAAGCCAGCTCTCAGTGGACTACTTGTAAGTGAAATTACTTATGAATGCATAATTGAAAATTAAATTACAGTATCATTTTAAACTGGTTAGTTTTTCACTTACATGAATGTTATGTGAAGACTTCAGTGTTGTGTCTGAAAGCAGCAAAGTAGTGATTATACTGCCTTTCTTGACATGTTTAATGTGTAGGAGTGTGTGTGTGTGTACTCACATTCTTCATATATATATCTATATATATATATATATATATATATCTCCATCCTCTTCCTGAAACTTCAGGAAAACTAGAAACACCCAAGTGAAATGTTATTCAATGGTCACAAACTCACAGATTTATTGCATTTACAAGAGTCTAAATGGATCTGAAGAAGCACACCAAGATCTGATGTCCTCTTTCAGACTTTTTACTTTCTTATTCAACACCCTGAACTTCATATTCCCATACAGTTCTGATTTTCCTTGTGGGGAAAAATTTCAAAAAAGCACTATCACCAGCAAAGCTGCAGGTCAAGAGATGAAACAGATGTCCTCTTGTGGTACTTCACAGAAATCCTTTAGTCCATGCCCCCAGAATATATGAAAGGGACATATTTCTACTTGAGCAGTTGATGCCCACGGAGAATAAAAACACCAAAAATGTCTTTTCAGGTTCTGCTGTGGGTTTCTCAGAATTCAGGCTAAGCAGCTGTCAGTTTCCTACAGAACAGTTTATTTATATGTATATACTGAGATATATGCAGAAGGGAAGTTAAAATGTCTCCCTGTGTGTACCTCAGAGTCAAACTGTAGCTGGTGGAACAGAGCAAGTCCATCTTTGATTTCACAGAACTCAATCTATTTGTAAGCCAATATGAAAAGAAGAAATGAAAAAAACAACAACAACAACAACAACAACAAAAAAAAAACCCAAAAAAACAACAAAAAAAACCCCACCCCAAAACAAAACAAAAAACCCCACAAACTTTATAAGAAACACACCTGTGCAATCTCCAGAATAAGCATTAAAGAAATAATAAACTGGGCTTTGACTCAGAAAACAAATAGACTTCTAAACAATAAGGGGTTTAATTGGAGGAAACATTTCATTTCCTCAACAAAGGAAGGAATTCTTGGGAGATGTCTAAGCAAGACCTCAGCAGCTGAATCAGAAAGGGCTTCATTATCAGCATTTCACATCTTGTCAGACTTGTATTTTATGTATTTCAGCCCTGCACCTGCAACAATCTTACAATCAGTGCAGTGATTAGTCCAGCTGTATTTATATTTCATGTAAAGTTCATTTTACTTCTCATTCCTTCTTCACATTCCAGCCTTGACAGTAAATTTACTTTGTAGAATACGACTGGGATTGGATTTGAGGCCTTCTGTTAAAATTAAACCACTAAAAACCACATTCAGAGAAAGCTGAATTTGGAAATGAGACAGGCTAAGAACTGGCCTTGGGAATCCTCCCCTTGCAAGGATGACAATGAAGAAATTGGCAAATCTATGAAGAAGGATGGGGTGCAGGAGGCACTGTTTTACAAAGAACCACCCAAGGGGTGGGAGAAGGACAAACTTCTTCAATCACATTGGTCAAGTCAGAGGGACAGCAAGAAGAAGTCTCTCCTAGGGAAAGGAATTTAAACAAAGGTTACAATTGGGAAAATGTGTCTCCTGTTGGCAGAACAGTGTCTGGGAAAGAGTTTCAGAGAAACCCAAACATCACAGCACAAACCATGGCTACAACCAAACTCTACATGAGAGGACAGTCTACAGCAGTGCTGTTTCTACATGCTGTGAGCACTGGGACTCTGCAGATGGGTATTTCATAACACACACTCCTGGCCCAACTGGTAGGAGATCAGTTAACAAACACTGCAAGAGATGTAAAACCCCAGAGATGTTTGAAATCCTGCCAGAAGGAACATATCTACAGTTTCAAAGCCTTGCATTTGGGGGTGGGGAAGATGCTTGTTTGGATAGATCATCAAAATTAAAGAAAATTTTCAAAAATAACAGTCCAGAAGTTTTAAACACAAGGTACTTATGGAAAGCAAAAAAGGGTTTGGGGAGGACAGTTTTGTGGGTTTGGAGGATTTGGTTTGTTTGTCCAGTTTTGTTGTTTGGTTAAGTTTTTTAATTTTATTTCTTAGTTGTTGTGAGGGGTTTTTTTAAACACGGAACTACAAGGCTTTCTATAGTATATAAACAACCTAAAACCTACTTACCATTGATATTTTAAATTATATTATCAATAATTAGAAAACCTTGTTTTCTGGATTACGTGTCAAACACACTTCGTACTCCTCAAGCTATTTCCAATATTTAAATTTAAATAAACTATAATACAGACTAATTTAAAGGGATACTCAATTTGTTCTCAGTTTCCAAGCATTTACAGTTAGCAGCTGGGAGTGGATAACTGACCAGTCAGAGAAACTTAAATTTCCTTCATTGCTTAACTCTGGATTTTGCCCAGCTCCAGCAAAAGGCTCCTGCCTGCTCTGACCCCAGGGATGCTCCTGCCCAGGGAGCAGTACCACTGCCTGCACAGAGCAGTTATTTTTACAGCACAGCCCCAGGACAGTTGCACTGGCACAACGAGCAGGCTGCAGCAGGCAAATGAGGACAAGTGGTCCAGGCAAGGAAAAAAAATCCCTTCACTGAGCGCTGTACCCAAGCTGCATTTCCTCAAGTGGCACCCACAAGCTGCAATGATAGTGTCAGCTTAAGGTTTGTGCTGAATTGAAAGGGACAGTGCTGTCATATCCCAGCCCTTGGACAGTCTGTCTCCCCTGGCTCATGCCAGCTCTCACATTTAGCAGGCCAGGGAGCCAAGCCAAAACAGAGAATTAAACCCCCACTCATTTTCAAAACCTCACTCTTATGTCACACAAGCTCTTGTCTCAACACAAGAGGAGGGATGGGAAAGAACATCCAAGGACACACATGGCAGAGTTATCTTCTTCACCACTGTACAGAGTCAGCACTGCCACCATCCTCATGATCTGCACTTGTCTTCATCCTTTCACTACAGGCACAGGTGAGAGGGGAAGGTGAGTCTATTTGCTCACCTCCATGACAGAATAGCTGGTGAAACAAATCCTTCCCTTCAAACCTGGAATATTCAGCACTAAACACCAGCTCAGTCAGATGGCAGCTCCTCACAACTCCATCAGTAAGTACCACTAACCTGCCCTCTCCACAGTGTACTCATGTAACTGAAGTACCAAGAGCTAAAAAATACAGGGCCCTAATTTTTCTGGGCACTTTAGCATGGGCCTAAGCTTACATCCATTTCTCTGAACACAGAAGATTATAAGATACATTAAAAAAAAAGGAAAGACTTCAAGGTTATTTTATACAGACCACAAATCCCAAGTAAGGTACATCATTGTCAGATGCAGCTGATCAGCCAATAACATTAATTTTTTTTTTCTTGTATTCACATTCTCACAATTGCCTTCCTCAGGAATTATACACACTCTTCATCAGAAGCCCTGCACCATCAGTACTCAAATAAAAGAGGCTTATATATGTAAAATTTACACTGCAGTGGCTGACCCCCAACCAAAGAAAGTTTCCTACAGTAGGCTGAACAAAGTTAAACCTTGGAAACTCTTCTCCTCTTCCCTTACAAATGTTAGTTACAGGAATTTAGGTCTACTGAAACAGACCATTATGTAATTCTCCTAATCCTGCAGTGTCTTAAAATATCTTGCTGTACTATCACATCAAGTGCAGGCACACAATGGGCATCAGATGTTTGTCCTGTGAATAAAATAGGAATAGAAAAACATTCTTTTATTATCAACTTAAATGCTTTATAATGTCTCTTCTCTTGAGATAAGCTGTTATATTTTTTTCTGCACTGCAGAAAAATAAATGGATTTGTGATATGCCTGAATTTTCTTTTTGTTTTAAAGATGATAAACTAGAAAATTTATGCATTTCCAAAGAACCATATTCTCTACTTATATGACATACATGTCCACACAAGCATGCTTGAGTAATTACAAGGTTCAGGTGAGGACTACTGAAAAAACACACAATAAGTTTTGGTCACCTTCTATTTAATTACCACAGGCTCTCCTGCAGCTTAGGAGGTGTTTGCATTTAAACAAAAAGAACATTTGTGATCTTATCAAATGTAGCCATATGGGAAGGCTGCTTGCAAATCATTATTTTTTTTTTTCAAAGGAGCAAGCAGGCTTTGCTGGGCTTAGTTGAACATGCATCCCATCACAATTCCTTGCATTGCTCTAATACCGCATTAAGATTACACTGCAGCTCTTCTTAAGAATTGTTATCGAGATCATAAATACACAACATGCATACAGAAGAGCACTTCAAACAACAGAAGCTGCTTTATGCACAGAGTAACTACAGGGTTTAATTAGGGAGACAACAGGGTTGGGGTTTTTTGGTCAGATATTTCTTGGATTCTTATCCTGTGGTCAGTGCTGGTGATTTCTGCAGCTGCAGAGAGGTTTCTTATCAGAGTGATCTTGGCAGTGGCCAAGGAGCTCCTGACTCCCATGGGGAACTCAGATTATTAATGAACCCTGAATGGAGCAGAAATGGCAATGGCAGAGGGAGAGGGGAGCAGGGTCCAGGCTGCTCATGAGCAAGCACAGACCTGTGCACAGGCACTGGAGTGTCTGTGGCTGCACAGCTCAGCCTCCCTCCACACTGCAGTGGGTTCCACTGGGTTCTGTGAATTGGGAAACTGAAGCTTCTTCACTGGGAAACCTCAGCACAGATGAGGGAAGCAGAAACACAGTCCTTGTTCCTATATTCATGCCCTATATGCTGAGGAATGAAGTTGAGTTTGCTGTCACTGTGAACAGCAGTCAGGGGTCACCAGAGACACCACAGATCATTATGGGCCAGTATGGGGCCACACACCTCCAAGGGGTTCAGTCCTACAGCAAAGATCTGTTTTAGCTTCTGCACAGGCAATCAGAAAAACCTGACTATTATTATGATTTTCTGTACTCTTGTGGTTTCATATTTTGAAGAGGTGTTGTAATGGTTATTCTAGAACCACAAAGTTCAGGAACAAAACCAGGTTCTTCAAGGTGAGGCCTGATGCATCAGGCAAATGCTCCACCACCCACAGAAAACAAAGCCATGAGATTTTACAGTCAGTGAATGATTCAGTTCTTTCATTTTAGCTCCTGTGTTAAGATTTCACCTATTTAGAATTTATTTCCCTTGTTTTCTAGATTAATAGAATTGTTAGTCATGGATGTATTGGACTATAACCTTACCAACAGGACAAAGACCATTTACTTTTATCCACCTCTGTCTCAGACTGAAAACTCAAAACACATTTACCACTACAGACTACTCATTTAATTTCCATTGTAACCACAATCCAAATAAATTTCTCTTTTTCTTTTTTTTTGAGCACAAATGTTACGATTTAAGTTTTTACACATGTTGAAACACCTCAAAATTAATTACTGAAATTTCTCATTAATTTATTGGGGATGCTGTCAACAACAAATCCTATGTAGCAGCAACATTAAGAACAAAATTCTGAGGCCTGTAGACGATACCAAATTTAAAGGAGATAAAATAATGACTGACAACACAAGCAGTTTTAAACAACTTCAGTCATTTAAGTGATTCCTCCAACAGATGGCAAAAGCACCTCTGAGCACACGTTTGCAAAATAATTGGTCTGGAAGCAGGCAAGCAAGACAAGAGAAGTGTACTAAATGGCACAATTATTCAGCATGGTGATTAAAAAAAGGATTTGGGGGCTTAGCTAAGGAAAAGAAATCACTGAAGTTGCTGGCACAAAGCAGAGCAGGAAGACAAAAGGATTCATTACCTACTATCAGACACCAGGCAGGTTATCCCACCAGCATGCAGAGCACAAGGTGCTCTCCAGCTCACACCTACCCTGGTCTACAAGAAACAAAACAGATGTTTGTGTAACTAGAGTTACTTTTCTAATTTCTTTCCTGAAATAAACAATATTTTTGACTCCCACTCCAGATCTCACCAGCATATAAGTTTTTGGTGAGCATGTAGGCCATGAACCCAGTTTTCCTGTGGTCAGTCTGCTGTCACACAAGTACCAGGGCTGCCACAAAGCAGATGCTGTTACAAGGTCAAAAAAAAGGATGAGCAGGGCTCAGGAGGAGGATTAACATCACTCAACAACTCCTCATTGTTTTTGTTCAATGTTAATTCCATTTCACACACTTCTTAACAGGGACTTCTATTAAAAGTAGTATTTCCTACTATACAGCCCAGCATTCCTCCCTCCTGAATGTGATAAGCTACAGCACCAAATGAACATTGATATGGATGCACAGCATTACAAAATGACAATTTGAATTACTAATCTGAAAGACTTCTCAGCCCCACCATCAACCAGTCAGCCCAAGTGCCACGGCAGCTGGAGAGTGCAGCCAAGGAAAATAAGGCAGGCAGCCAGCACTCATCTTTTCTGGCAGGGAAGAAAACCTCATGTAAATCTGTCTGACAGATAGTGGCTGCGAAAGCCAAAGAAAAGCTTTTATAATAATACATAATATTTCCATTTTTTTCTTGGAAATGTTGATTCTTATGGCTTCACCAAGCAATTACCTGCTGACACAGAGCACAATTTTTAAAATTTTTCCTACAGGCAAGAGGTGCTTTAAATTTTATATCCTGAAGACCATACAATTACTTGCTATACAAAATTAATTCTATAAAGAAATTTCATTTTGTAGAGTACGATACTTCAGCAAAAATAATTTGGATTCTTCAGCAAAGAAACATTACCTACATTTCTGAACACCCTTGAAAGCACTTGGATTATGGGCTTCTTGCAGAACCTTTACAGTATTTATGCATAAATTGGGTCCCAGAAGAATGTATTTGCCTGATGTATATCTGTGTTACAATTCCCACTCAAACATTTGGAAAGCTAAATAAGGAAGATAAGCTAATGGCACCTCTTGGGTTTCCAAGTCTGATTCCAACTGTGACATCCTTCAGGGAGCTCTTAAAAAGTAACAGAAACCCTCACAGTAGTCTGCAGCAAAATTTGGCACACACAGCTTTGGGAATAGGAGTCCTCAGGAAAAAACACTTGGGTTTTTTGCCCACGCTGTTATGAGATACCTTCAAGTAAAAGATAAATGCTATTGACAAGCAGTGTTTGTTCAAAGCACTTTTCTTCCAAGCTGCTGTAGTCTGTCAGCAGCTCCTCTGAAAAGATGGGGTACAACTGCAATTTCAGCCCTGCAGTGAAGCACAGCAGTACAAACACCTGTTGTACATGCAGAGGTTGGGATGCTCTTCCTAGCAGAACACCAAGCCTGTGCTAAAATATCAGGCTTAAAGAGCTGTAAGCATGTATGCTAAGAATACTGAGAATACATAAAAGGGTATATAAAAGGAAAAGGCAAAAAATCATCATGGCATCAGTGCTGTTGTCTAAAATATCATAATTTAAAGTAGCTATATTAAAATCAGCAAAGTGCTTAGGCTTTCCAACTACAGAAGTGGAGTAGAAAGAAGGATTTGAAGGTAATAAAAATGAAATTGCAGCATCCTCATTCACATTGCACAAAGCTTGACTCATTCTGAAGGACCAGTTACTGGCTCTTCTGAGTCCCAGTGAAACTTTACAGCCAAAGCACTGTAAATACTGTATGAGACTTGAGAACATGAAAAATCTGCAAAATGTAAGGGCTGTTACACCCAGATTCCTCTATGCTACAGCACATTGCATCCTTGTCAGTGTGACTAAAGCACAACATTTCTTTTTTGTTTCAAGTGGTTCAAGGTATATAAGAAGCCACTTTGTCCCTTACCAGAGCTTCAGGTACTATACAAGCAACTAAAGCTTGACCACAGACTCCTTTTATCACTTCTAAATTGCAGAAAATAACAAGAACCTGCTTAGTAGTAGATCAAGGCAGAATAGAAAGTGATCCAGAGTACTGTTAGTTTATCCATAGGAAGGAAATTAAATATTTCTCCTTTCAGTTAAAGAAAGAGTCAATAATATGGCAAAGCAGGGAGGTGCTTGCTTGGTTTCAGTTTGGTTTGAATGTAATTGATCTTTAAGTATCTGTACTCGTGGACTCTCCAGAGTCCTTTGTAGTTTTTCATACAAGCTTTCATCTGTGACAGTCCATCCTTTCAAAAATGGCAACTCTGCATAACGAAACTCTGCTTTTTCAATTAAAAATTTCAATGAGCATTTAATAGAAAGAAAAGTCACTTTAATTACAGAACTGAAGTTTAAAGAGGCTATCTCTATCACACAAAATTATGGTAACTAATGCTTATTGCTAAGTACCACTATTTATTACAGAAGTCAACTTACACATTTTTTAGCAACTATACTGCAGTTTAAGCATTTAATAACATTGTGATTTAGAGTGAAGCACTGAAAGATCAAAGTGAATGCTGGAATGTAATGTATTTTTATTAAATTGCAGCCCATAACCTTAGTATACATTCTGTCATTCTTTCTGTTCAGAACTAATCAAAACATCAGCTGCAGTTGTCTTCTTTCAAGTATGAGCTTGAGCACAATGGAAGTTCTCTTTCCATGTCAATCAAAATCAACAGTAAGAAAAAATGTATTTATAAATAAAATGCAGAGGATTCAGCACTCAGTGCTGCAATCTCTAATTAATATAATTTTCATCAGCTCTGCTGTAAAATTCAGTGATCAGAAGAATGTTTTATGTGTTCCACCTCCAAGGTACATGTGCCTGTTGCTCACTCTGCTGAAGCAGCAGCCTAATTAGAAGCTCCTGGATTTGGATGCACTGAGGCCTTTTTCAAAGTTGGGCAGTTATTCCTCAATAATTAAGAGGCAGGAATTGATCTCTCTCTACTCCACTTCTTATCTGAAGAAACTTGCTGATGTGGTTACTCTGCATTTTGCTTCCTGTCATTGATTGACTTCTGAAGTCCAAAATTTTAAAACAGCCCATAATGAAATCTGAGGAAGCTTGTCTTAGGCTTTTTCTCCTTTTAACTTTTCCCATATGTTTCTTTTCTACCAGAAAAGGAATCCTGTAATTTCCAGGTCTCCCTTTGAATGCACTGGGAGATGACAGAGGGAGAAGTTTACAGGGACTCATCCCTATCAGAACTTACTATGTCAGAGTGCTTTGAAAGTTATTTTCAAAACTTCATTTCCTCTACTTTACATCAAATTGTCCTGTACCACAGGACAGCTGGCAGTCCTTTGTAGGAAATGTTGCAGGACAAAATGTGTGACCTTCACTTATAACACTTCATTATGTTATTGTATTTAGCATTTATAACTTACTTTACAGAGAAATAAGAGCCAGATCTGGGACACAAAAGTACACAGTGCTGATGTCCCACAAGGATAATATTCCCCAAACTCCTGGATGCTCCTGTTTCCAACTGATTTTTGTGTATTGTCAACACTTGTGACCTTGGGTGGGGGGTGGGGGGGGAGAGGGGGGGGGCGCAAAAATCAAGACATTGATGATTGTCAAACCTCAGCTTAACTGACCCATTTGAATATTAATGGGGAAGGAAATGCCTTAGAGGGGAAATACATCAATAATCTATGTGGCCACAAAGCCTCCTGGAAAAAAACCCAGTCAGAGAACTCAACCAGAGCTGCTTTGCTTCTCAGTGAGTTCTATTTAGAATTAAAAAGCTCAGTGTTAAACTCCCTAATGCCAGAACACTTTTAGGCTCCTCCTTTTAATCAGCTTCTTGAAGCAGAAATAGAGCCTTAGAAAAAGTTACCACTTGTCATTGCTTTCCCCTTCCTGTGTGCTCCCTCTTCACCAGAAACCTTTGATTAATGTTTCAGTGCTACTTCCACTCTGCCACCAAAAGCAATCTGTGCACCTTTTCTCTGGCAAAACAACTCTCAATCAAAGGTCAAACCAGACTGAAAACTCTGCAGTGGAGATTTGGCATCAGTTCTAATTTAGTTATACTGAACAGTATGGAAATAATCAGTGCATACCTGCAGTACTTGATATGGTTAAGTGTATCAATCAATGTATAGAACAAAGTTAAACTGACATTAAAAAAAAAAATCAGTTTTTCTTCAAAATTATAACATAAAAACCAGCTACAAACCTAGGAAAAAAACCTGATTTTCACCAATTTGCTCTGTGTGAGAAACTCTTGGATTTCTCTGATTTGTACTGTCAACGCAACACAGATGATTCAGTCACAATAAAAATCTTGAGAAAAGTGATTGTATTTTGCCTGGATAGTTCAAATAGCAAAAGTCAGTATCTCAAAGTTGCTAAATCTGATTTTGAGTTAACATTTGACATTTGGAACATATTTTAGCCATGAATAAACTGTGACCTTCTGATGGGCAAGGCTATGAAATGTTCCTTCCTCCCCAAAACACAAACTTTTAAACTTTTAATAGGAAAAATCAACCTGAGTTGAACCAAAAAAAAATTTGCATGCAGACTACCACTCTTCCCTGTGGACTCTCCTTGACCTTAGATTTGCCACAATCATCTTCAGAGAACAAATATAATTGGATGTTCTCCTGCCTCACAGACCTGGAACACACCAGGCACAACTGTGCATGAGAGCTGCAGGGCTTTGTTCAAGAGGTGACACCCGCTCATCTCAAGGGCATTGCACCTAGCTGTAAAAACAAGTTTAAATAATACTTGCACAGAAGAACTCAGAAACTTAGTTATAAAACGTTCACTAGTGTGTTTGTTGATGGGATTATAAGAGGTTAAACACTGTCAACATGCAGAAATGAATGGAGTATTTTCATATCATTAAGGGGAAGAAGACAAATAATCCATCACACCACACAGCAAACACTGCATTCAGAAAAAAATGTTCAACAAAATGTTTAATTAGGGAATGAATTACAAATGCTTGAATTATTTGTTTAGTTTGTGACCTTTCAAGCATCACTTGTTCATTACCATGCTACCCTCCAAACTGAGACTGAGCAAATACCAACTGCTCCAAAACTTTTTAAGCATTACATGTATTATTAAACATTCCAGTGCTAGGGAATTGCCTAAGCTAAATGGTTTTGTTTGGAGAGCAGATCATAGCAATAAAAATTGCTATAAAATTCAAGTTTGGGGAAGAGTTAAATGCATGAGTAGTTGAGCAAACTTGCTAAAGAAATTACTGTACATTCAGTCATAAGAATTCTGTGCCCTACCCAGGGCCCAAACACCACATTATTTGTTTTCATGCTTTGACACTGGCCCAATGCCAGGCACCCACTCACCCTCCCCTGCCACAGCTGGGCAGAGGAGAGGAAAATTTAACAAAGGGTTCATGAGTGGAGATAAGGACCAGGAGAAAACAGTCCAAGGGCAAAACAGGCTCAGCTTAGAGGTACACAGCAAATTTATTACTAACAGAGTCAGAGAAGGAGAATGAGAAGGAAAATGAGCCCTTAAAAACAACTTTTCTTCCTCCAACCCCTCTCTCCTTCCCACCAACAGCACAGGGGACAGGGCCTGGGGGTTTTGGTCAGTTTGTCACCCAAGGTTTTCTTCCACTGCTGTGGTAGAGGAGTCCTTCCCCTGTGAGACTCTGGGGTCCCTCCCACTGGAGAGAAAGTTGCTAAAAATATGGACAGAACTTTAGGAACACCCAGCATACAATTTTACTCAAAGCAGCCTTCCTTATTTAGACTCTCAAATGAATCATTGGCACCTCTGTTTAGTTTAACCAATCCTGAAATTAACAAAAGGCTCAATTCAGCTCTTAGAAAGCTACTGACCACAATATTGGTACTGATTTAAACTAAGACAAACAGAACACAGATTGGCATCAGACTATGGCAGAGGACAGTCTTTAAAATAATTCAGCTCTTGCCCCAAACGAGGTATTATTATTATTGTTCTGTCTTCATTTCCTTCTCCTGGTATCAAATCCCTGCAAAGAAAGGTGGCTGCACTTCATTTTGTACCATTCAGTATTTAGACAGCCTGGTTCCCCCTTTATTCTAAGCAGGTGATGGATTTGCTTCTACACACACAGCTACTCAACAGCCACACCTCTGCTGAGATCCTCTAATATGCTCATGAATTAGTCATTGCTCACACACCTTCCTTCAGGAACAAAAAGGCAACTGCCAGCACAGGAGGGTTAGATCCACACTGAACAAGCCACAAAGCACACTTCCTAAGAATTGCAAATCACCCTATAGCAGTTGAGGATCAAATAAAATTTAACAGTTTTATTTATAAAACTTGATTGCACCAGTACCATGGGTTTTATATGTTATTCCCCAGTCTTGAATCTGCTGAAAAAATATTCCTTAGGCTCAAATACAAGCTTCAAATCATACAGCCATAAAAAACAGGCAATATTCGTAATACAAGATAAAACCAAATTGCCTTTAAAAATCCCACAGTATTTTCCACTGAAATGAAACTGTTAGCTCTAATGTACTGGCCAAGATCCAGTCTGGGTAATTATGTTCTCTTACCTGAATTTCCCTTACAGTTATTCAATTTCACCACCTGTCCTAAAACACTGTGAACAGTTAAGAACACTGTGAATTCTGTTCCTGGCTGCTAGAAAACTGATATAAAGCTTTCTGTTTCAGCCAAGATTCACAGGAAGAAAAAACTCTCTCTCTATATATATACACATTCACACATACATATATATGTGTGTGAGTGTATGTGTACATATATAAATGTACATGTTTTGCTGACCTCAAAGCAGTTATCTACAATTTTTCTCAGATTCCACAGGCTTCCTTAAAAGATGTATCTGTCACCCTGCCAAAAGAAAGAGAAAGGACTTTGCATCAGATCCATCAGCCAGATTGTCTTAGAGGCAGGAAATCATGGCATCAGAGTCAGGCCTCCAAGGCCATCAGAATTTATCCAGTGTCCAGCAGCCTCTTTTGGAAAAAAGGAGTCTGAAATTGGGAGATTCCCAGTTTTTGCAACAAGTCAAAGACTTGAGAGTGGGGAAACAACTTCAATAAAACTGAAATGTCATTGTAGCGTGACTGAAAGTCTGGGAAGTGTTTTCCATTCCAAATAACTCTGTTTACAAAGCATGGCTGGGGCTCGTGGGGCTGCCAGGGCAGCTGCTGTCTGTCCTTCCTGGTCACCAAGGTATTTGGAAGAAGTTTGGTTTCCCCCCCCTCATCCTCTCACTCCCTGCCATGTGTACACACACCCAAACAGACACTGACTCAATCCTGCTGATCAGATAACCCAGGTTTTTTTATAAATTCTCATTCCTAATCAGCACAATCAGGATTTGGTCTCATTAGGCTGCTGCATTTCATCCCAAAGCTGTCTGCTGATTAATTGCGTGTGTCAAACAAGGTGAGGTTTCTAAGGAAACACTGCAATTTCTATTAAAATCAGTCTATGCAATTAAAAAATAGTCATGCTTCTGAGAATACAAACCCATCAGCTTCATTCATTCTCAAGTACAGATTGTAATGTTTCTGTATCCTATTTTAACCTGGAATCTCCAAGGAGAAAGTGGCATAAAGAGCTGGGTCAATTTTGCTATTACACTAGGGCTGTCATCCAAATTGCTCATTCAGAAATACTGTCACATCCCTTGCAGGTATCCTTATTGCCTATGGGGATTCCAGGCTTTTGAGATGGTCTTGCCTCTCCAGAACACAAGCAGAGGCACCCAGGAGCCAAGTTGGATATTACAGCCTGCATCTAGGGAACAAAATCTGGGAGGGTTAGTCTGGCCATACCTAGCTGCAGAGGCAGTAATTAAATTTGTAGAAAAAATCAGACTAGAAATCTGATTGTGGAGAGATGATTAACAGTTGGCTGGAAACTTATTTATAGATCAAAATCAGTACTGAAGGATACTGCTCCCCCATCTAAAGTTACATGTGTATACTTTTATTTCAAACTTTACAGCTTAGAAGCCCAAGATAATAACTAAAAATATTCAGCATTCATAAGAACATAAGAGAAGTCATAATCTTCCTTCTCTGCAAGAAAATCATGACTCCATGATCCCTCATATAAATAAGCTATAAAAAAGTTTTATTATTAAACAATCTGATATTCATTATGTACACAAGCACTTCTTTTAGCCTAAACAATATCTAGTCCATGAATGTGCATATATGAGACATGTAAATTTTACTCTGTTAGCTTTCAAGCCATTCCCTAAGATTTCATGAAGCCCAACTTATTTTAGCAGTACTAAAAAATCTAGACTTTTATAATCTGTAAGACAGAAGTATCTGACAATAAATGGAAGCATTACAGAAAGATTAAAACAAACAACAGTGAGAACAAATAATGTCACCTGATCAGCTCCAAAGTTCATCATTGTAAATCCAGTTAATTAGAGATAGAACTACACTACCCACTGAGCTCTTTAGTCACTGATACACCTCTGACTTGCTTAACTCCTAATGATGTCAGATTTCTGCTCATAATGAGGCGCAGCTTTTCCCAAAATTTGGAAGTCTTCAATCAAAGCACCCAAATGAAGAAAACTCAGCTTTAAAATAATCAGTGCAAAGACAACTTTTTTACAAATGATCCTGCTTTGAACCTCAGTAATTTGCAGACTTTGCAACCATTTGCTTGTGGTTGGTACACCCTAATGGAGTCACGTAAAAGCACAAAACCAACAAGAAATCAAAAAAAAGGACAAGTAATAAGGAACAGGCTGACCTAGAACTAAAAGATGAATTGGCCTCTGAAGCATTTAAAGAGCCAAATATAATAACACTTTTAGGTTTCATTTCCCCCACCCCTCAAGGCCTGTAATATTTCCTCATTAAGTAGTGCAGCTGAGGAACAGACTAAGCTCTGTACTCCCAGACAGAACTGTATGTGACATCAGGAATCAATATGTGCACCAGAACCACTCTTTCTCCAAAGTACTCACACCAGAAAGAAATGGCCTGAGCCAATGCACTGCAATTCATACATAAATTTTCTAAATGAAGAATCTGTAACTTCAATCCACAAAAATCACTGCAGAATAATAAATTATTTGTAAATATCTGCAGAGCTTCACTTTCCTCCTCTTTCTTAAAGAAAATTTCCTACCTTGAAACCATTAAACATTAACAGCCTGTTTTGACAAGGGCAGAAAGCAGAAGGGAATAGATTACTTGTCTGCAACAACATAAAACTGTGTCCTAGTGATGTATAAAGGCCAATTGTCTGAAACATGTCTCATCATACACACAAGCCACTTTCCATCTTGAGACTGGCAAATGGCTCTTCCCTGTTTTGACATCCATATGGCAGGTGTTTTAGTGGATCTTTTCCTCCCTCTTTTATTTTTTTTTTTTAACCTCCAGTATAAAGCAGAAATTTTATTTCAGCTGTGTTTGCATCATTAGCTTGCTGGCAATCATATAAGCCTAAATTATCCAGGCAAGCAGTTTCATTTATCGAGACCTCTTGCTGGAAAAGAGCAGCAATCAAATCAGTCAGCCCAAATTATCCTTGACATTAACAAAGGGCTCTAGGATCATTCTAAGAAATTACTTTCTCCTATTACGGAGCTGATTATGTTGTAGATGCCTCCGCCGCATCACAGCACAAAATGTTGTTTAAAATAAAAAATGTTTATAAGAGCATGCAATTTTCATCGCCACTGTTTGTTATATTCAATGTTTTATTAAGGCATTGCTAAATATACATTATATCTGTAAGGGTATGTTGCTTCACATATCTTTCTCTGGCCCAGCTCAGTGTTCAGCTGGGCCACCCGGCTGCTTTGATACGCCTCAACAGTACCTGTTGGTGAGATCTTGGCTCTGCAGGCAGATTGACTCACATTGTCATGGCTGTGGTTAGAAAGAGTGGGCCCTCAGAGGCATTTTGGATACAGAGGTTTTATTCGGGGGTCAGGGGGTTCCCCAGCCTCAGTCCGGTGCCTCAGAGAGACCCCGAACCTCGGCTGCAGGGCGTTTTTGTTCAGGACAGTTCAAGGGGTGGGTATAACATTTACAGACCAATAAGACAATCCAAACAATACATGCCAACTAGATTACTTAAACACTAACAAATCCAAGATAAATTTGGGAGTGGTCTCAAGGGGTTCTGCCAACTGGTGGCCAAAACCCTCGGACCTTGAAGATAAAAATTCCGTGATGGACAGAGGAAAAGATCATACATAAAACAGAAATGGGACAGGAAAAAGAACCAATAAGAAGGAATCTCTAAGCAGAGACTCAGGTTGTCTTAGAAACTCTTATCCAACTATGATAAAGTACATTCCAAGGCAAGAGGCCCTTTCAAGGTATCCACTACACTAAAATTACAATCAAAAAACCATACTAACCATACATTCATAACTAAAACTTATAAAACATTTCTTACAAACCCACAAGGGTATGCTTGCACCAAGTGTGGGAAAGCAGCAATGGCAACAAGAGCTTGTGCTTCCTTCAGCCAAGCAGCCCCGTGGAGATGGGAGAGCAGCAGCCAGGTCTCAGGCTGAGGGGCTCTCTGAGGCTGAAGCCAAGAAAGCTCTACAGATTATTGCTCTGAGTCACTGCAGGATTGAGGTCTTGGTCTCTCAGAGGCCACAAGCACTAGATTGAGTTTTCAGCTGTTCCCAGACAGTGGTGACTTCTAACTCATCTCTAGTGCCTGGTGCTCAACTTCTCCGAGATATTTATTGAGCCAAATCTAACTTAGAACGTCTTGGTTTGAAAGCACAGAGAGCTCAGATGGGCAAGGAAGGTATGGGAAGTTCTCCATGCTTGCCATTGATCTCAACACATCACCACGTGGGAAGGAAGAGGAGAAAAAGGCAACTTCACAGTCTCAGTAACCAGCAAAGTTCCATCTGAAAGTAAAAGAAAAGCCTCCAGCTCTTAAATTTTGTAATCTAGGGCTCAAAGGACACTGCTGTTTCTGAAGTGGCAAGGTAACAGGTTCAGTATTCACAGCTCGCTGATATGGCATACACAACCAGAACAAAATGTTATCAAAAATTTTAAAAGTGCTTCACAATTATTTCAACTGTAGGGGGAAAAAAAAAGTGCACAAAAAGCTAGAGCTGTCAAATGGATAAGGGAAAAATTAGAAGAGAGGAAAATGTATTCAAGCTTCAAAAAGAATATTAAAAAATCCTACTGGGAGCAAAAACGTACTTAAAACTAGAAAAATAACTTCTACTGAAAGCAACCCATAAAACACAGGATGTGGGATTTTTTTCCCCCCCAGGTAAACACAATGAGCTAGAACAGCAGCTTTGTGGTTAAAGAGAAAGACATTTCTGGTTCAGGGCCCAGCTATGCCACAGGCACAATACCTTATCTAAAATTATAGGCTCATAATGCAAACACATTCTTACCAGACACGTAAATCTGGACTAAATAACAAATATAATGAACAGCTTAAAATGCACCACAATCGAGTGAGAATTGCTAATTGTCGGTTTTAAGCTCAAAATTAGTAAATATGTAAGACTGCACTATGATTGGTGAAGTCACAATATTGAAGGCTGACATTGATTTTAGACATCCCTACCCTGCATTTGCTAGACGAGTTTCCTACACACCCAACGGTATGAAATCAGTTATTACATATTCTCCTCTCCAGTTGCATGCTATTAAATACATTTCCCTGCATAAAGACTCAGGCATGTTATGCCAACAGTTTTCAGACGTTGTTTGCAGTTCCTTTTCCCAAAAATGTGTGTCCCACTTCTAGACAGGCAGACCAAATTCCAGCCAAATATGGCTCACATAGAGTTAGAATTAGAGAATCATGTGTGGATTGATTTGACAGATTACACTGGTTTCTGGGTACCTCTCAAACCAACTTCCATAAATCAGTGTCTTGTAAATCTTGCCCTAACACAGCTCACTTCCTAGTACAGTCTGTTCCATATCCACTCAAATCACTGTAAGGTCACAGAGAAATCACTGATTCCCTGGGACAAGCATTTTACCAATGAAGTGATCATCCTGTGTCCCCAGAACTGAGTTTAGGTTAAGAAGCAGACCATGAGACCAGACTGAATTTACCTTATCTGCCTCAGCAGCAGCATGTTCTTCCTTTCACCCACTGAGCTGGGTTCCCACAGGTGTAAAGCACATTAGATGTCAGAAATGGCATCCACCCCTCACCATGCTGTTCCTTTGATTTGGAAATGACACTCAGGGGAAGATACAGGCTTTCAAGTTTTAGATCTGGCCAGCTGTGTCCGAGACACCGAGGCATCACACATTTCAGAGCAGCAGAGTTGTTCAGTGATTGTCATTACGATGTCTGGAAAGGGGCTGCAAAGCAGAAATCCAAAAAACTTTCTCCTTTAGGTACCACAGTAGGTTCATTTGTGTGGACACTGTAGCATTTACAGATATTGTCTTTTAATCAGTATAAACAGGTTCAATAATTTCAGCTCCCTTCTGAACTGAGACAGTGAGTAAAAGCTGGTCTAAGTGACCCACAAATCCTCTTTTTCACCTTGGAAGCCTTTGGTCATTGTACAAGTGAGTTTATTTAGTATACATGAGTCTCCAAAGAAAATTCACAATGTATGACAATCTAAAAAATCTCCATCAAGTCAAGAAGGCAACATTACTGGGTTATTTTGTCTGTCTTGTAAGTTGGTGGTTTTTTTTTCCTGTTATGTGCCTACAAATCCCAAAACCACTAGCACTAAAAAAAAAAAAAAAAAAAAAAAAAAAAAAAAAAAAAAAATCAGAATATTCTGAAGAAGAGAAAAAAGGCTGGTGTCAAGACTATCATTCATTTTATGATCTTCCATCTTGAGGGAAAGATTTAGTCAGGTAATTCTTTTCCCCCCTCCTGCCCTCCTCCCAACAGTTAAACCTGGTGAGATTCTTAGACATATTCTGCAAAGAATCACTTGGTTCTTTAATCTCTCCAGAGACTTGTTGCATATGAACATTTCTCCTGCTTACTCCTTCCTTGCCAAGGGCATATAATTGTGTCTTTAAAGTGAAAATATGACTCACACCTTTAAAGGAACTCAGATATATTACAGGTATAGATATACCTGAATTTAAAACACTTTCTTATTTTTTTTAACAGCAAGATTTGTAATGGGATTTCCCCCAAATTCAGATTTAAGTTGTTTTTTCTGTTTTCTCTGTAGCTTAATAAACATTTTAATTTGGCACTAAGAAGTCTTTATCTGGACCATTAATGGTGCTGGAGGGCACCATTAGAGAGCAGCCTTAGAAGCATTCTTGCACGATGCAGGAAATCTTTTTCTAAACTCACACAGAAAGCACAGAAAATTAATCTAAATATTAAACCCTTATAGAATCTATTCTAGAAGGTAAAAATACTGTTATTTGGAAAAAGCTTTTGGCATTTTAAAGTTGGTTTTTATTCCTATCAAACTTCAGAGAAAAGAGAGTTTTATCAGGAAGTTTCAATTAAGCAAAGGTTCTTAATGACAAGTTTTAAATTTTATAGTCTCTCCTACAAATAAATTGAAGAGAATACTTCAAAGCTATGCTATCATTCAGTTTTATATTCTAAAGGAAAGAAGTAAGTTAAAAATAAAAAAAGCAATAAAGAGTCATCTCTTCTAAATCCTATTGAGGAGGCTGCGTGTCTGCCTAAGAAACTGAGCAGGGACACTCAGTTCCACCCTCCTGCTCCAACACCACAACACAGATCAGAAATGATGGAAGCACAGTCACCTCAGAGCCAAATATAAGAGCTTACTTCTTTAATATCAGGTGTATTAATGAAGGCCAATCCTGTGCTCCCTCTCTGCTGCCTTCAGCAGAAGCATATTTCACTGACTGACAAAAACTCACCAGCACGAGTTTCACAACTTGTATGGCTGCATGGAAAAAAATTAGGGACAAACTGAATAAAAATGCAAATCATCCTTTTTGGAAGGGTTTTCATACAAATATTAAAGGTAATCATATGTACAAGACACCCTTCTATAAACCAAAATTGACTGAATTAATACGGTTGTAACGTTCACTAATATGTAATTACAGTAAAAGCAAAACAGAACATTTTAAATTACTGGAAATATTTCCAGCAGTTTCCAAAAGGCGTGGAAGAACATACTGTAAACAAAGAACCTGAAAGGCAAGTTCCTGAAGTCCTGTTTCAGAACAGATTCTCTATCTGTGAGCAAACACTGAGAGACAAAGCCACCACCACACATGTATCTTTACTGCTGTATTGAGGGAAGAAATAGGCTTCAGTACTTGATTCTTATCCTTTGCATGGTTAGTTCAGCTGAACTCACCCATCTCAAGTGTGTATTTTACAGCAGAGGATCTTGGCTTAATTAGCCTCACATCACGAAATGTGCCACTTCAGAAACCCAGCTGAAGAGCAGGCACTCATGGCAAAGCAAAGTCATTGAGCATAAGATTTCTTTTAAAGAAAACATGACTTTCCATGTCCAAATATACTATAAGTTTTTCTCTTTGACTGGCAGAACACGACACAAAACCCTCAAGAAATTATTCACTGAACAGAGCAATAACCAACTGCTTGAAATTTCAGTCAAAGCTCAAAGTAAGTTTAGATGTTTTATAATCATCATCTTCTCTCAAGATAATTTAAATGTCGCTTTTTATATGGTGAGGCAGTTAAAGTCAATTTCTCTTGCTTGTTTCTTCTTATTAGGAGTTACTTTTAGATATATCAAAATGAAAAGAACTCTCGAATTATGCTATTTCCCTCTGAGTACTTTTACTCAACAAGCAGTAGTAGATTAGGCTGCACTGCAAATCAGTTCATTCAGGTTTTAAACCTTTGAGAAAGCCTAACAGATTTTCTGTTTCTAACCAAAACCCAAAAATCCCAGTGGCTTAAGTTCTTGCACAGAAACACTCAGATATTGCTGGAAAATACAAACTGAAAATCAAGAAACACCCTATTTTACTGGCAGGTATTGCTCCCAAGTCTTCACCACAGCGTTTCCATGCTGGCACTTCTCACCACCAATCCTGTGTGAGAGGAAAACCCTCCCAGCCACTGCACACCACAATCCTGCACTCACACACAGGGGCTGCATTTGTATCACAGAGAAGACCTGGAACAGGAACAGGTCCAGCTGCCAAGGAACACTGCAGGAAAGAGCTGGACACCTGAGTGTGGTCCAAGGGCAGTGCCAGGAAAGAGAGGAACAGCTAAAAACCAAAAAAAAGCAGTGAGCCAAGTGCTCCCCCTGCACTGAGGAAGGTCCTTTCTGTGCTACAGCTTCTTATTTCCAACCCTATTCATCTCCTGATTGATCATCCTCTGTGTTCAGCTAAATCAAAAGGATGCAAAAATGTCATGAACCCAGAGGGACTTCAGCATTCACCTGGGAGTGACTGGGGACAAATGCAAAAAATATAAAAATGGAGGCATTAAGACATTTGAAGATGTCACTATCAAAACCTGGAAAAATGTTATCAGGGCAGATGAGAGAGATGGATTTTTGTGTTAGTTTCATAACTGCAGAAAGTTTTTGATATGTATCAGGTTGAAGTACAGGACAGGACAAAGTAGAAAACCAAAAACAGAGAAGGATCAGGTCAAATGACACCACCAATTTTGAAATTGATGCATTACTTGCCTACCAATTTGCAGATACTAATTCAGGCATTATCTTCGCAGTGGAAAATGGAGGCCTTTTTCTCATGTTACCTGGTTATAAGCTGCAGAAACAAGTAATTATTTTTAGAGTGGTTTTTGGATGCAAATAATCCTAGGAAATAGCTGTGGGAGAACAATTTTGCTATTTGAGGGGGTTATCTGAACTGTGCTGACATTCTGAATAACTAGTCCTGTGCACATGGAAAAACTAAGATAATGAAGGCATTTTGTTTCAATTCTAAACATTGTTTGAACTTGCTGTTTGTTCATCACAAAGCAAAAGTGAGATTTCTGAAATGTAACAATTAGGAACTCCTTTTTAAAAAAAATGTCTGAACTCCACAGATCTCCTTTGTTTTATTTCTTTTAAATGAAATCTCAACAAAACCAAAATGATTTAAGAAACATCAAACAACAATTACATTTGCTGTCAGAAATATTTTAGTTGAAAACATTACATAACTCTATGGCACCCAGAATTCCTACACACTTAAACAGGACTTCAGTGAATTCTCCTAACAGAAAAACTAAATTACAGAAGAGGTAGGAAAGGATTTGAAGAGATAGAGATGAAATATTTGAATTAGTAATTATTGTGACAAAAAATGTGCCAGTAATTCTATGTTCCCTGCAGATGATAAAACCAAGGCTGTCAGCAGGTCAACTCCAGCTCCTTGGGGTGGTGGGGTTTTTTTTGTTTTGTTGTTGTTGTGTGTTTGGGTTTTTTCTTTTTTTTTTTTCCTTTTTTTTGTTTTCCCAACTCTCCTCTGATCTAACACATACATGGCATGATGGAGCAAAATGACTTGTTAGCTTTCTTTAAAGGACAGGCTGATATGAAATCATCAGAAGGAACATTGCAATTTGAGTTTCAGTGCTTCCAAGCCAGTTTCTCATTTAATAAAATAATTTCATGTAAGTCCATATTTTGTTTTCTAGAGTTCCTAGCTCCCTCTTTGGAACCAAATAGTTTTAAATTGTCTTATTTTCTCTGCTCTAGTTGTACTTATGACGCAGGCTCAGATTTTGATAAGTCATACAAATTTGCACTTGCCTCTCCTTTTGCAACTAAGGTATCTTGGATACTTATAGTGAGACTAATCATGTAATTTCTGAAACAGAAAAAAAAAAAAAGCAGGAAGTTAAATAAAAATAGAATTCAAAGCTTATGCCAGGTGTCTATAAAGGCAGTCAGAGAAGTTGCAACCCCCACCCTGGCACTGCAAGCCTTTGAACTTGCAGCCTGTTAGAGATCAGCTTCTGTGCTGATGCCTCAATTCAGCTGGGCAATGAATAAAAAGAAAATGCATTGGAGCAGATAAGAGCCCAAGCAGCTATTGAGTGAGAGTGTCCTAGAAAAGGGAAAGCCAGGAGTAAAGTCCCTTACTTCTGACAAAATCAAACACTGTATTTCTCCTTCCCTTTTATCTTTTAAGACTCCGTGTGCCAAGTCCTGCTTCAGACTCTTAACATATTGAATTATTGGGAGAGCTAATAGAATAAGAGAACAGTGATTTGGAATAATAGTTTCATTGATACAAAGAACCCCCTGAACCAAGCATGTTTTCCCTTCATGCCATGAATTCCCTAAAGTTATCATTCATTATCAACCTCTTCTGAAGACACAAATTCTCTTCCTGGGGATATTCATAACTGGTCACTGTCTGGAACTACTGCCAAGAGCAGGTCACTTCACTGAGCTCCTGGGACAGGTGAGATCTCTGCAGATAACACGGCCAAGGTCTCCATCATCCCATGTTGGAAAACATGAAGCAGGAAACTCCTGCAGAGATGATTTATTAACAAAAGATTCTAAGAGTATGAAACCTACGAAAGAGATAGAATTGAAAGCAAGATTCGAACCATAGAATGTTAAACAGGAAAACAGTGATACAATCAGCCAAAGCTCCAGTAGTTAAGGAACTCCACTCCCCAAACAAAAGACAGTTAAGTAGTCTCAGGTATCAAGGAAAAGGTGGTTCTTCAGGTTTTTAGTATGTAGATTAGCATGGTAATGCAATAGTCCCCATAGGCTGTATGGAAATTCTGTTGGGTTTTGTATCCTGAGGCGATTGGTTAGTGCTAATTAGAATATTCATGATGGAAAGGGTTAAAATGGATTGTAACAGGTAATCGCCCTCTCTGTCTGCCTGGATCCCTGTCCCTTTAGACTTTTCCTGCTGCTGTTCCCCTTCCCTGGTTAGGCTGTCCCCCACGACCAATAAGCCACGTGTCTTGAGAGCACCCCGGTCTCAGGACATCTCTTTGGATTCAAACAACAACAGCGACTTTCTACAATCCCATTATCAGTGAAAGCACCTCGAGTCTGACTGCTCAGGGGGAGGCCACGTGGATGGACACACAGCTGAAAAGCTGAACAACCCATGATGCTGATTCATTTTTCTTTTATTTGCAGAACACAAACGTCAGCCCTCCCTCGTTTCAAGCGTGTTCTCCTTCCCACTTTTGCAGTGTTTAACTTGCATAACTAATTAGTTTCGACTAGGAGAAAGAGCTATGCAAAACACTTGAAAAGAGGGATAAGGACAAAAAAAAGCTGGATACACAGTTTTCAGGACTTCAAAGCAACAATGTTTTCTTGCAGACCCACAGCAGGGATTGCCTGAGGTAAGATAACTTCACTTGTGCAACAGAGACTCAGCCTAAGTATTAATAAAAGGGCTGACTTGCAAAAGAGAAAAAAAAAAAAGGTTTGATTTTAGTCTAACAACTAATTATGGCCAATAAGAGAAGCATGAAGACCAACAGATTGAGCTTTAAAGGTGAAAATCCTTTAAGGTAAAAAGATTTTCTTACTAAAAATCAGTAACCTGAAGAAAAACATGACAAGCCAGCTTTTTTTGTGATCAGCACTAAAGTACAAAGTTTTAAGAATTATTTCCATCATTTTGCACTTTATATGGGACATGTACAACAGCACTACAAGGTTTTAAATGCCTTTTCACTGAATCCTCAAGAAATACAGCTGATGGCAACACAAACAATGGCACAGAATAGCCTATCATTATTTTATAGTACTTTCAAGTCAGTAAAAAGTGTGTGCTGAATAAGGTCCCAGCTCTTAGAAACTTGCAGTGCACTGAAATTTTGCAGTTTCCTTCTCAAATATTCTTCATAAACATGCGACAAGAGAGAAGACCAAAAACCTTTCCAAGTTACACCTGAGCACTTTCTGAACAAAGGAATAACAGCCTGTACTTAACACTCACCAGTTCTCTCAATGTTAACAAAAAGTAAATTATTTTCTAACCTTTCTGTAAAGCAGCGAATAAAAATATCATTAGTGTTAATGAAGGATCTTTAAAAAGCATCACCTGTCCCTGTGAAGCTGTAAACTGCTATTTACCAGGTGGTTCATCTCTTAGCAGGAACTAAAATAACAGAAAGACCCTTCTGTGTCTTCTAGGTACCAACTAAAGCCAGTCCTAGAAACAGAGACAAGAGAATTTGGTTCCAAAATCACTTAAGCAGTCATCTAGAGAAAGATGAAGAGCTCTCAAAGCTGTGCTGCCAGCCTTTGGGAAAATGTAGCAGGATTTACCTAAAAGATGATCAAGATGACAGGACATTTGCATATTTTAACTCTGCAGTTTGCCATCAAGATGGTTTTCCAAATAGAAGAAATATAAAGTTTTTACACATAAAGGCTTTAGTTCCTTCTCTTGATCTTGCAAATGCTGTTTTTGTCACATGCTTTCAACCTACAAAAAATTAATTTTGAGCTCACAATACCTGTTTAGAAGGTAACACCCTCTCACTGTGTTCACATTTGTTACATTTTCACTGTATCTCAACAAATACAGCAAAATTTTCTTATTCCTTCCCATGGCAATGTAGCAGGAAGCTGAGTCACAGCATCAAGATGTGAACTAGTTTCTTCCTCAGGAGAAACTAAGACACCACTCCCCCTTTTTGTTCTGCATGCAGGCAGCAGTGGTAATTGCTTATTAAATAATTCCAATTAAAACCGAGCAGGTTCATCCTAGATTCCCTCAAGTTAACTCTGATTAGTGGCTTTACACAGACTGCACATCTTTGCTGAAATGATCAAAAGAGAAAAATCCCTTAAAGCAGTTAAAAAGTACATTCTCCACTCAGAGGCATAAAAGCCACTTATATTTCACTTAAATCTTGCCTCTAATGTCCAAGTTCTGCTGTGTCATTTCTTCTGGCTCTTGCATGCAGTACTTCAGTGCATCTGTCACTGCCAAAACCTACAAGTAAGAAACAAGAACTAAACAAAAATACTCTCATTCTGCAGTGGTTTAATATGGGAAGAAACCTGCACGATATGCATGCTACCAAAACCTAGCACACCTCTTAGAGGCACTCAGGTCTTTCTCTCAAAACTGAAGTGGATGTGCTCTTCCTCAACATTTACACAGACTAACACAGTGGTAGAAGCAAACAACTTTTCAACTCTAATTAGTGGGTAAATACACCCCATTTTGTCAAGGTTTCTTATGCCAAATAGGTTTTCTTTAAGATAAACCACAGCATTTCACAAACTCTTGTGACTTTTTCTGTCAGATTAATCCCCCCCACATTTCTCCCTTTCAAGCATTCTGCTACAGAAGCAGATTTCTCATTGTACCTTGTATGACATATTGCCCTCACTCAAATGCTTGCCTTCATTTGGCAAATTGCCACAATTCCAGGGGAAAAAAGCAAATCAAGTCACAAAAAATGCAACAGCTGGTTGAGGCACTAAGGCACCCTATCACATTCTGAAAAGAGAAGCATTTCAATACAATTATTGCATGTTTTCTCCAGTGGAAATATACTTTAGTATGCCATTAGTTACAACCCACAGAGTCAGACTGGAAATTCTGAACACCAGTGCAGAGACCTGCCTCTCTGTCAGTGAGGCAAACCAATCTCAATTCTACATTGCAAGTGATCTTTCAGCAATGCCAGCAAGGAAGTGATTTTCATATAAAAAGTCATGCTTATCTCAAGCAAATAGTCTAGAACAACAGAGCTCTATAGAAAATAAAAAGCAACCATCCATCTATACAATTGGACCACAAGAGTCTTATAGTTGGTCAAAGGTATTTTTTTAATTCAGTTTGCAAATCTCACTTGTAACTGCAAAACACATCGGTGTGCTGGTCTGTGAACACAGCCTGAGTGAGCAGGCAGCCAGGGCAGCTTCTTCCTTGTTCTTGGAACATCTGCTGGTCTTTGAGAAGGACACTATTGATGGTTCAACTCCAAATGCATTTAATGTGACTCAGGCATTCTGGAAGGCCAGAGGAACAGGTAGGCTTAAATAGACACTTAATAACATTTACAAACTGCTGTAAATCAATATATTTGGCCAAAGCAGTAAAAATGCAAAGCCATTCAATACTTGCATAGGACTGAACTATCAGGTATACGTTTGACATGGACTGGCAGAAGTTCTTTCCACAGAAAGGAATCTGTTTTGTGATCCCAGCCATGCTGTATCAAGCACATCCAAACATCAAAATAGATGGTGATTTCTGTAAATAATTTCAGCAATAATTTTCCTGGAAATGCTTCAACTAATGCCTTTGCTCAAGAATCATCACTGACATCAGACTCGTACTGAACACAGATTTTGTCTTAATACTGTGAGCCAATTAGCCTATTTTGATTATTTTTATTCATAGTCTCTCAAGTCACTTAGACTCAAAATTAATAAGGAGTTTCACCAAGGAAAGCCAATGTCCCTGCAGAGTGCAATAAGAGCTTTTAAACAAGAGGGGCCCTCACAGCTCTCCCAGAAGCAGCAGCACAAGTGAGAGCTGTGACACATTTGTACAAAGCCTGACTCAACAACACTCTGCACTTGCTCCCTTTAATGTGCCTTGCAGTGAAAACAACAAGTCAAAGTCTCCCAGACACAGAACCTCATTTTCAAAACCATGATCAACTTTTTTCTGATGCATTGTCACATCATCATTTTCTGATGTGAAAGAAGATCATGAACATGTCCAACCCAGCACGATGTTTCAATATAAGCTGAAGTTTCACTTTTTTTTTTGCCCACTTCCAACTGAACAGATTTTCATTGCTCTTTCAGTAGCCTTTTCAGATGGCTGTTCTCTCCACACCTTTCCCCTAAAAACACATTAAGTTTGAGTCATAAAGCTAAATGTGTGAGAAAGCAAAACAAGTGTGTGTTGAATTAGACAAGGGAACAATTCAGTCTCGCCTTTCACTTCTTCTTGCTGCCCACACTAATACTCATTGTCCCTCTTGTCTGATGAAAAGCATTTATCCAATCCATCAGAAAGTTCTTTCTTCGCCTCCAGAACATAATCATGCCATCTTTTTCTTTAGCAATTAGAAAATGTTACCACTAGTGAGATATTATTACTAAGAGAAATTAATTATACAATAATCAGTAACAGTACTATAAAAGAGGATGTAAGTTTTAAATGTTTATCTAATTTCTTCAAGTTTCCCCAGTGATTTTTTTTTTAATGTGGAAAAAAAAAACAAACCAAAACACCAAAGCAAGTTTATTTTCATCAAATGGAATGAAAAAAAAGTATCAAATTAAAGTTAAACAATCTTCATACAGAGCATATCATGAAATAACTGACATCAAGCAAAGAAGAGAAAAAAAGGGAGATGTATAAAAGCTCACAATGGGTAATGGTTTGCTGTAAGATGGCACAATATGTTTCTTAGAGATGCAAGAGGCAAGGCTGGCAAAAAATTCACTTGAAGAAAAAAAACTTAATGAGGACCTGCAAATAAATCAGCCAGCAGTGCCACAGGTTCAGCATCTCCAACTACTTCAATACATTCATCTTGATGGAGTAATCAGCTGGATGAATAAGAAATAAATTCTTCATTGGAAATCAGCTTCCTTTTTCTTGGCAAAGGGACAGGAAAGGAAAAGAAAACCAACATTTTCTAGAGAGAAGACTACACACAGAGGCAAAGCAAGCAACATTCAAGCCTCAACACCAGGTAAGTTCTCAATGCAGAACACACTTCGAAAAAAAAGTATTTCCTGCTGTATAGTTTTCAGTTTGCTTTGCTTCTATGAACGAGCTCATCCACTCTCCATGTGTACAACAGATTCTAATAATGCTTTGTAACTATCTGTAGTAAGAAACAACATCTATGCTTACACTATACAAGAGTTAACATATTCCAATAAACCCACTACAAACTCATCATTGGACTAATCCATCCTAAAAAAACTCCTAACCAGCACATCATCAGCATTGTTTTGCAATAAATAAGTTGCCCAAGCCCTCCATCTCCTAAGGCTGTATACAGCTATTACATTTTTCCTCCATTTGCAAAAGGGACTTGCACATTTTATTAGCCAAAACTTCACTGTAATATCAGATCTGATTTTCAGATAAAGTCTAGTTTATAGAAACCAGAAACATGCATGTACTAAAGAAAAAAATATAAAAATAAATAACCTATGTAAAATTCTGTTTCCCCTCCCCTCATTCTCCTTTCAGTGTTTGGGTTCTCCCACTTCCCTGGGGCCCATACACACGGCAAGAAAAGTATATCCCAAAGAGCCTATAGCCTCAATTTCAGAAAGAGAGGTGTTGGAGAGTGATTTAATTACTGTGAAAATGCTTGGTCTCATTAGGGTGACCCAGAGTACACAAGGAATTTGCACTGTCAACACAGATAAGAAATTTCATCAGCTCTCAATCAGTTAAGACTTCACCTTTGACTTAAATTTCCTTCTACTCTATTATCACAACCAAGCATTTTATTCTACAGGGGGTCTAAACCATTCATGCAAATTTAATTTATGGCAATTTAAACTGTGTCAGAAAGTTAATAATGTAGGAATAATGCATGCGTCTCTCACTGAGTTTAATCAGTGCCCATTAACGTGCCTGTTATTTTGCCTTTTTGTTATTCATGTGTTCTGATCTGAAACCACATTTACATTGAGTGGAAACAAACCTACCCAGCTCATCAGAGCTCAAAGTAAAAACCTAACTTGCCCAAAAGATTGATTTTCTTGAAGTGATTGTATTTTTCTTAATAGAAACAAATTACAGAAGTTCCCACATAGATGTAACAATTACAAATATTTGCAAGTGCACTTTGATTCCACCTGCCAAAAAAAAAAAAAAATAAACATCACTCAGTTGTGTATTTCAGCCAACCCAGGTTTTGAAACAGTGCACTGCAAAAATAAAGTATTAGCATTAATAATTGCTAACAAAGGAGAAGGAAATCTCACTAAACGTGGGGAGCCTCATTTTAACTGTGGGAAGGGAAATAGAGCATTTCAGTGCACAATTGTATTTTCAAAGAGTTTCTTCTAACCCACGATGCCAGAAGCAGTGGATTAACCTACTTTCTGTGGGCACAAGACTAGAATCTATTGCTGAGTGCAGCTGTCAGAACCACCTGCATATCTTTGGCTTCAGTCAAGTCTCAGAAGTAAGCCAAAGGGTGATTTCAGGATGCTGAAGTGTCCATTTTAATTTGTTTGTAAAAAAACAAAGTGAAAATATGACCAGTACAAACTGGGAAGGCTGGAAGCTGCTAACCATGTCTGCCTAGAGGCTTTAATTAGCCCAAGCTGGTATCATTTGTGCTTGTTGTATTTTTCCAGCATCCACAATGATGTCAGCTCGACCTTTGTTTTCTTGTTTGCCTAAAATGGCCTTTCCCACCTGAATTGGAGCATATTTGGGTTAGCCAAGGAGCAAGCTGCTACTGCCAAGAGTCAGTAGCAAGCAAAGCCAACTGTGTGGGGAAAATCTAAGTCTCACAGGTAAAGGAAAAAATAAGCTGGGGACTTCCAGCTACCAGCAAGCTACCTTCAAACAGCTCAAATGAGTCCTGCAAATGAGGTGCTTACCCAGACTCTTCTGGATATCCCTCAAATTTAAATATAGAACTGTAAGTAGGCTGACTTTTCCTGAAGGTAATCTGTTCAAACTCACTGTTCTCTGCTTCAATGTTCCCAAAATATGAGAGAAACTCCACTGTTTGGTTTTAGCTATAGACTATCCAGACACTATTCAGAACACACAAGAAACACAAGTTTCTTTTACAGCACTTTTGCATTTATTCTAAAGACCCCCAAGGACTATTCTGTTTCCACTGTTTTGCCCACTGACAACTCAATATGGTAGCCACCAGGCTGAATGGACATGTTCCACAAAACCTTCCTCAGACAGGGAAAAGTTCCTGGGAAAATGCCTTTGTGCATTCTGAGCACACACAGGGAAACATTCATTTTTTTCTCTTCTGAATCAAGAGTTCATGAAGTCTGAGCAGAGCTTGGCAGGTTCACAAACACAGTCTGAGTAATAACAGAACGTTCTGATAAGAGTTCCAATATTCAAAGCTCAAAAGTTAGAAGAACAAATAAGTTGGCTTAAAGTTTCCCAGGTAAGTGAAAATGCTGGAAAAAATATCCAGGATGACAACTAAAGTTTATAACTACATAGAAGCATTAGAATGGCTCAGAAAGTAACATCAGAAATACTTCCATTAGTTGTTTTTAAAATCCCACATTACTGCAGAAATGAAGATTGTTTTAATGGCGAAGTCTCAGCTATTTAAAAACCACTCTGAACCCTCCCCATTTCTTGCCTTGTGGAGCTGCATGCACGACAGGACACAGCTGAAGGTGCTCACACAGTAGCTGTAAATGATTCTGCATCTGTGCTACACCAGTTCTGCCCTGACAGCCCCCCACGCAGATGAGAGGAGCTGCTGAGAGCTGCCTTCCCTCTGTGCAGCACAGCCTGTGTGACAGAGCCCTGAGCACAGGTTTGTGATCAGCCCTGTGCTGCAGACACCGTGCCAGCTTTAGGTACCAGCTGAGAGCTAAGAACCAGCACAACAGCTGCTCCTAGTACATATCAAAGTGAGTCATCCTTTTAAAAAGCTGTTTAGGAACCTCCCACTAAGAAAACGAAGGCTTGTGTGCTCAGACAAGATGAAGAGCATTCACACAACCCAGTCTGCCAGCTCCAGTGTGTGAGCAAGCTTTCAACAGGCAACAGCACTGCAAACCCATGTGTCTATTTCTGTAAGGACAACCTGATTTTTGTATTACACACCATTACAGCTCAGCTGTAACATGCCATTATCTGTCTCTTCATGGGAGAACCACCAAGGGATCATGGAGAGGACTGGTCCCAGCTCTGGACCCAGACACAAGGGAGGCACCAGTCCCACAGAACCTGCCCAGGCACTCAGGTGGCAGCCAAAACTCCGTGCTGAGCCAAGGTCAAAGCCACTGCTCTGCCCAACCCAGCATCCTCCTCCAACAGCCTGAGGACTTCAGAGTCTCAGATTCCCAATATTGCCTCTGTTACCCTGGCTCTGGAGTAGGGCTGCAGATTCAGCACTAAAGAAGCCCCTAACTGGACACCAAACCCAAATCCACATAAGTAATTTGGATAGGGTTCTACCCCAACCCATAAAGACACCATGCTTCTGCTGCTCCCATGAAAAGCTCAACCCTTAAGCCAGATCAGAAGCAAGCTCTTCAGCTTTTGCTTATTCTTGTTGATCATCCCTAACTTTTTAAAACAACAGGTTTATGGGAAATAAAGTTTAAAACATAACTCCTACTCAGGATCCACACTTTGTGTCGCACAGGGCAACGCTTCAATATTTTTAAAGCTGATTCACCTTGCTTCTGAGGCATTTGTCTTCATTTACCCTAAGTGGATGGAGAAGCTCTTTATCTGATTCATCTTATTTTTACAGATAAATTTGAAGTGTAAACACAATTTATAATCTGAAAGATGTTAGGAGCTTTCTTATTTGTAACACGAGCACAAAATCCTACCTGAGATTTGTGTTATTATGCACACATGAAATTGGTTGGGTTTTTTTTCAATTTATTTTACTACTTAAAAAAAAAAAAACCACAACCCAACTGAAAATAATAACTAAAAAATAATTACTTTTGTATTTTGCTTACTTGTAAAATGATTGTTAATTTAGGCACAGAAATATATTACATCATTAAAACTACTGAGTGCTGTCTTGGGTGAAATAACTCATCTATTAGTCTGGGATCAGTGCAAATTAATCCACTCAGCACCATGAAAAAGGCTGCTTCTGCTCCTTATGTTGCATCAGAGCAGGAAAAGGTCTGATAAAGAATGGATGAATAGGCAGAACAAATAATTTTTCATACAACTTGCTTTTAGCAGCAGAGAGTAATTAATTTAGATAAATTATATCAAGTGTCCTGCATTTTATATGAGAATTTCATTAAAGTAATGATGCTTTGATTAAGTCCCCCTCTAACATGGATTATCTGCAGGAGGAAATGAGCACTTTAGCTCCCCTTTTTAACACCATAACAATCCCTGGCTATCCTCAGCTCAGGCATTCGCCAAAGAAATCTCTGCTCTGACTCTGAGCCCGTGGAGAACCTACAGCATTACCACTGATGTAGTTTCACAGAGCAGGCTGCTCCCACTGAGACCTTTGCAAAGGTTCCTACCCAAGGAACTTAGAAGTTCCCTCAGTTTCCGTATCTGCACATGTGTGACAAAACATTCAGCCAGAACCTGCAGCATCTCTGCTTTCTTTCACCAAGGACCTCTAAGGAAGGGTGCAGCTACTTGCTCAACCATGTCAAATTGTTTTGACATTTATGAAGACCTGATATCTTTTAAAGAAACACAACTAAGGAAAACACCAAACAATATTTCCTAGTCTTTATCAAGAGCCTTAATTAGGAAGGGGGAAAACAAAACAAAAGAAAAATATTTAGCTTTCATCAAATTTATTAGAAAATGAATAGTCTTAAAGTTCAGTCTAATCATCTTCACCTACGTTGTTTTGGACATGAAAAAAAGTGTTGATAATTTTCAGCAATTAGCAATGCTGCTCACTCTCCACATCTCTTGCCAATGCTTCCCAAAAGACACCAGATTTCACATCTTATTTGTGCCAAACCACTCCAATCCAGGTGAGATGTTTCATGCCTTCTTTTTGTTGATTGTCTACAGTAACACCATACAAGAGAGAGAACCCTCCAGTCCTTTGCAGGTAAGATACATGGTCTTTCTCTCACCTGACAAACAGCAATAAATTAAACCTTCTACCAATCTGCCAATAAAGTTATTTTTGACAAATTCTGAACTAAAATAGGAATAAGATTTCATCTACCAGGAGTCTGCATATCAGAGAATCATTAAAGGTTGAAAACACCTCCAAGATCAAGTCCAATCTTTGCCCAAAATGATGAGAAAGCATCAGCCTGCCTTCAGCACTCACAATAAACAAGGACAACTGACCAAAGGTGGGACTCTACACCCCACAGCAGAGCACCAGAGGGAGGGCACTGCCAGGGTCAAGGAACTCCAGATGGCAAAACTTCCTTAAGAAAGTTCTCCAAATGGCCCCAGTGGCCCAATCTCTAAATGCCACAGAGGAAAAAAAAAAAAAAAAAAAAAAAAGCATCCAGAATTATATAAAAATGGAAAAGAAATGCATTTTGTTAACCTCAGCATGTACTTCCAAGTGAACTTGGAACTCGAGCCCACAAAGTTGCCCCGAGTCAGACAGAGCACGAGGTGAAAGTTCTTTAAGTCCTAAAAAAAGCCTTGCTGCAAGCCTAACCTCCTTTCCTTCAGTCTCCTTTCTTTTTTTTTTTCCCTTCCTTTAGTCACTGAGACATGAGCTGAACTTCATTCAAACTTAAAAGTACTTAAGGCAAGAAAATTATAGAGCTCACAAGTTAAGGCTGCATTCAGATGGCTGTACTTGACTTAAAGTCTTATTTGTTGAACCAAAACTTAGGGAGGGGAAGCAGGATAAGAAGGCACAATCATCATGCAGTTTCCTAGAGCCATTTAAAAAAAAAAAATGGAACAATATAGGAACTAAATACAGAATAAAAAATATTGCACGTGATATTTTCTTTGCTGTGCAAAATTAGACATCTGCAACAAAGACTCCCATAAAGTTTCTTAGTTTCTTTTAACATGTGAACAGCTGTGCATCCTGAACCCACAGCAATACAGGAGAAGAGCAACAGGGCAACATGACTTACAGAATCCTGCAGGGGCTGCCTGTAAAGAAGCAGAATACAGAAGAATCTTGCATTGCAAAGGCTGCTGAAAAGTTAATAAATGGGTATTAACTGTCAGAGAGCAATCAGCAATTTCACCAGACAGAAATGATAACACAATGAAGATAAGCCAATGGTTCACAAGACAAAACCAAGTAATCTCACAAGATGGTTATGTTAGCATGTGCTAATCAATTCCATCAAACAGACCAAGCCCAAGAGCAACCACACATCCCAGAAAAGGCAGACTGCTAGAATTCAGGGGAAACAGAAGATACAGCTTGACAGTCTAAGTCTAGTTGAAGCATTTAGAAAAAAAGCAAAGGCAAATTCTTCCAAAAGTTCAGCTGTAAGAATATCATCTGTATAGATAACTCATGACTCACCTTAGTAGATTGTGTATTTCCTACCAGCTGCAGCTAAAACAATTTTCTACTTCTAAGACAGAGCACGCTCTGAAGATGAAAATCAGAATAGGTCAAGGAAAGTTAAATAGATCTACTTTAAAAGACACATTACAAGTCCTTTTCTTTACAGCATCTCTGAAAAATCAGACGGAAGTTTTTATTAAAATCACCATTTTCTCAATAATTATTTTTAAAAACCCGTACTCTCATTTTATATTTGTGACCTAAAGTGCCCCAGACCCTTAGGAAGTATTTTATAAGAACTAATAGATTGCATAAACGAGCCATAATGGTTCTCATTATCTGGTCATTACAGCTACATTCCATCACTTACCAGATTACATAGCTTTTTTTTTTTTTTCTCCCTACTAAAAAAGGCAGATACACCATCCTGAAAACTGCCATGCTCAAGCGTTATCACAAAGAAACAGAAAACATTTTTTTTAAAACCTCCACATCCATTTACAAAGAAAACACTGATATATAATTGCATTAAGATTTAAGCACACAAATTTACCAAGTAGCATTAAGTGGGAAAAAAAAAAGCCTCCACCATATTTTTTTGATAGCAGCTTAAGCATTAAAGGTGCTTCAAACAGGATCAAGGAGAGGTTTGGGTACACCACTTCCAGCTCCCTCAGTGGGCACACTGACCACCCAGGAGCTGCCAGCTCTGCTCTCTGACCTCTCACAGACCAGCCCAGAGCCCAGCTGCCCTTTAATCCTGAGCCACTTCTGTGGCCACAGGAGGACTCATGTTTCCAGTGGTGAGAGGGGTTATAATCAACTTCTCCATGAGAGGATGAGTGGAGCAAAAAGGGAACTGGCTTCTGTCGCTCACAGCTCTGGGTTTATTGAAAAGCTGAAGGGCTGAGTGCAGATCCTGCTCTCCCCAGGCCAGTGAGGTTTGCATGGTTTCTGTTTGGACCTTGACTCCTTCCTTTCCTGCAGGGTTGGCAGTTTCTTTTACAGGTGACTGGCAATGAGCAAAAATCAAAGCCTGCATCTGAAAGCAGCAATCTGCATTTCAGCAAACCCATCTCTGCTTTCAGCTGACCACTGCTACAGCAGCAGGCACAGGAAACCACCTCCAGCCCAAAATCACAGAAAGTCTCTTTTGTCAGAGAAGGAAGTGCCACAGCATCTCTCCAATAAAGCAAAGCACCACGAATTACAGAGGTTAACAAGTTTCATACAGGTCTCAGACCTGAAATTTTAATTTCCACTTCATGGACAGTGGACTGAAATCTGCTTAGTTCATTGCCCTTTGTTAGATCCAGACTATAATTTTCCTTTAGCTTGAATTTAGTGCAATTCCTTGCATGACTGTGGGAGAAGTATAAAATGCCATTTCAATGCTGGGCATAGGTGCACTTAACTGCAAACACAGAGGGGCACTATAGTTTCCCAGTCTAAAAGGTGTAATCTTCTCAGAGATCTGTGTGGAGACTGTTCATTTGTGCTTTGCAAGACATTCCAGCCCCAGAATGACAGAGTTAGTACTAATCCACACACTAAAAAGTACATTTTGCTCTCTGTTTATTCAGTAACAGGGCAGAATTCTGCTCTCATCATTCAAAGATGTGAACTGACAGAATCAAGTAAAGAAGTCATCCATATGTTCTGGTGGAAGCATTCTTATAGGGAATGTCTTTTTAAAAGAGACTGAAGCATTTCATAAGAAATAAAAAAAAAGAGAAAAACTATTTAGTAAAGAACAGCTATGAAGAAGAACTCAGTTAAGAACTGTTTCAGCTTTAAGTTGTTCAGCATAGAACAAACTGCCTGCTGTAGCACACAAAGTAAAGCCTGATCACTTCTCAATCATTTCTTTTGCTCATTTCCTATGAAGAAAAAAACCAAACCCATACAGAGTGATTGAAGAGGTCTTCTAGAAAAACAAGTTTCTTGAACAGGTTTATTTGGACTTGCCTGTTGAGCCCTCCTCTAGAACACAGTTTGTGCTAGAAGCAGATTTCTGTTGTAGAAGAAGAACAAGATTAAGAATGTCAAGCTTCACTAACACTTTAATGAAAAATTACCTACTCGGGCTTGTTAGATCTTTTTCCCTTCAATTGAGCTGTGCATTGGGCTAATTCATTGCATAGCTTCCAAAAAAGCTTTTAGTCAGCAGCACTTCTGTCCGCCTTAGGGTAAGAAAAGCCTCCTGCCTCCATCTCCCATGGAGCTTTAAAAGCAGGTCTGATTTCTCTTCATGTGGAGAGCTGCCATTTAACTTTGACTAAAGGTCAGACTAGGGTAAGATGTGAATCTGTGGCTAGTCAAGGAAAAAAAAAAACAAAAACACAACCAAGAAAAAGCAACACAGGAATGAATAACGTCAGCCTGAGGGAAATGCTAAACAATAAAAATACTGCATCATGCAGCTTTCTTTCCTTCTTCCCAGTGCACCAGCCCCTCTGACTCAGAGTTCAGCACATTGCAGGTCTTTGTTATTGCATCGCTTCTTTCCATACTCTCACTCAAGGGTTATCTGTAGGTTTAGAAGAAAGTGACCACAGGTTATCACTTGTGCTGCTCTGATGCAGGAGAGCAAAACCTAAGGTTTTGAGCAACATTCAGCTCATTCAACAAAACCTTCCCTCTCAAGAGAGGTGACATTTGTGTGACTTGGGAACAAACAGCTCCAGGATGTGATGCCGAAAGCCAAGCACTAGTGAGAAAGACCAGAGTTGGCCTAGACCAGTTAAGCCAGCTCACCTTAGGGCCAGAGGCACAGCAGGGGGTGTGACCTGGAACCACACAAAATTACAGCTGGATTAAATCACTAGAGGTTCATACTGCCAGATTCCCTTTGCATGCCTAGATCAACTAAAGATCAAGGGTGCAAGCACCCAGATGATTAGATGCTCATTTTATTTTGAAATTGCATCCCCATTTTATCTCAAAATTAAGTCAGACCCATGCTTTCACCCTTCAGGTTTTGAAATCCTTTAAGTGCTATAGTGGTATGAGAACAAGGATGATGATATTTCACTGCATGATTTACACTCAGACAGGGCTGCTTTCCCTTTTTCTGAGCTCTGAATTCACTCTCCCTTCCTGCAGCCACATAAATTGATTCCCTGTACTGAACTGAAGAGAGCTACTGCTCTGCAGTTCCCAGTCACAGGTTTTCTCTCACAGATTTCCCTGGTGTATTGAGTGTTCTGCTGAAATATGCAACATCAACTAAATATTTATTTGGCAGAGCTGTGTCTAAGAGAGATTTGGGGGTCTGTCCAGCCTCCTCATTCTCTAAAAAAGATTGGGAAAAAGACTGTCCATGGATATAAAGTTTTAGAGTCAGGGAAGTCTTAGATCCAATCATAGGTGCTAAGATTTTAATCCTAGTGTAACCCTGAGGTGTATATATATATAGAGAGAATCACTTATATAATTTCAGTAGTACATAAAACCCAGCAAAGTCTATTTAATCGTAAAAGAACATAAACAGAAAACTATTTGCAAAAACAGTGTTAAAATGTCAGCTTAGTCCTGCTTCTTTTAAAATTGGTTACTGAGAGGTTTTTTTTTCCTTTTCTCCTCTTCATCCAGAAAATTATACATTTTCCAAATGGTATTCTTAATTCCAGACCTTCACTCTTGTAGGTCCTGCTGATAAAGTTTGAAAGGTGAATGATCATCAAACCCTAGAATTGGAATGGGTCACATCCTTCTCAGCCATCCCTCCACGGAGCAATTTCTGCTTGACAGAAAGTCAAATATGCAGAAGTTAAAGGAAGCTGTGAAGGCAGTGAACACCGGGGCCATGCTGCACAAGGGAAAACAAAGCTAAGACTCCTTTAGCGATCCCACTAGCCCTGAAGAGCTCCGGGAGGGAGGGTTCGGGCGCTGAGGCAGGAGCCGGGAGAGCATCCCTGCCGCAGCTTTGCCTCCCCACGCACCGCCGCTGCCTCCCCTCCTCGCCAGCTAATTGCTGCACTAAGTCCTGGGGATTAAGGAGTTGTGAGGAAATATTGAGGGATGCAAGACTTGAAAGCTGAAGAACAGAAGTGGAAAAAAAAAATAAAAAAAATTTCTTTTCTCATCTGCTGCCATCCCGTCTCTCTCTCCCTTAACCCAGAGGCTGCCAGCTGCAGCTGGGCATCGCCGCTCGCAGACGGCACAAGATTGCCATCTGCAGGGCTCGGGAGCCACCAGGATGGCACTGGGGCAGCTCGGAGCTAAAGAAAAACAAGCACGAAACAGGTGGTATTTTCCACGGAAATTCACTCAATTTTCTCTTCTTTTCTTTTCTCAATACTCCGGCTCAGAACATTAATCTACTGTTCTCAAGTGGAGGAAAAGTTAAGGGCTCTGTGCTGTGGCACAGAGAGATGGAGTAGACATAATAAAATTCTTCTACATATTCATGCCCCAGTTCTTATCATTTTCTTATAGCTCCTGGAGATTGCGATATGCTCTTACCTTTTAATTTTTTTATGCTTTTACTTTCCCTGTTCATATTTTGGTAATAAAGCAGAAGCTGAGAACATATCCACCAGGACTCTCACACACGGCAGACAAGATAATAATAAAATTGACTTGGTCCACACTGACTTTCAGGAGGACAAGAGGTTTTTATTACTAGTTTTATCTTGGGCTGACACTGAAATGATTTTTACAAAAACTATCAGCATGCCTGCTTCTGCAGACAAAAGCCTATATAGCAGTGTACCCACAGGGAATACCAAGTCCACCTAAGCAAGAAGGGGGAAAAGACACTAGAGATTTGCTTCATATATGCTCTGTTTACTTTGAGTGGACATAAGTTTGGAAAAAAATCCTTTTATCATTACACTTTGCTCTGTAAGACACTGTAGAAAAAATTGGCGAAGTGATGACCAATATGTGACTTGGTAGGAGGCATGTAGGAGCCAAAATGGTCAATTCTACACACCTCACACACCAGGAACAGTTAAATACTGAATGCTTTTCTGCTTCAGGGACCAAGCAAGCTGGAGGGAAAGCCTTTCACAGCAGCAAACCTAATCCTTGAGACAAGAGCTACATTAAGTCATGGCTCGGAACATACACTGAGGCTCAAGAACAACAAATGCTACAGGGACACCAACACCCTCTACAAACCAAGCACCACAAATGTAAGATTCTCAAAACTGAACTAACTACATTTAACAGGATCCAACCCTGTAAGGGTAAGCAAGTACACTACTAATGCATTAAGCAATTTCAAGCTCAGCCTGAAGCAAAACCTAACCAACAGCTGGTGCTTCTGGGTTCACAGCAGTACAGAGAGAACTGTCTTTTCTGTATTTCTGTGCTTTATGAAGAGAAGTCAATCAACCCACAAAAGTTTCTCCTAGCTACCTCATTTAAAATCCAGAAGCTTGGCAAGTAAATGAAAGCATCCTCCCAAGGAACTACAAAGTGTCCATAGAAGGCACATCTGAAGCCAAGAAATGTGGGACAAAGACATTTAGCTGAGTATATTTTCTATTTCCTTTTCCACTGCTTTTTCAACTTCTAACCAACCATCAGAGATTTCAGTACTTTACCTGGAACACTGAAATCATCCTGTGGGTTTGGTCAACAGTAAATCAATCCCAGAAACCAGTGGTACATGAGTAACATGGTCAATATGATAACAGGATTTTAAGAAAACAAAGCAAATTGCTTTAACTAGTTTAGATTAAGCCACTTCAAGGAGGGATAGAGAGATGCAATTCTAGGTTTGGAGAGGGGGCAAAATGCCCTGGTTTCATTTGGTGAACTTAGAACTGGGGCATTTTTTTCTGGATAACCTAGCCTGCCTGCTAGAGACTCATGAGAAAGTGGTGAAAAGCTCAGTGAAGACTCCATGACTCCCATCCTACATGAACTTATTCTCATTTTCAAACAGAAATAAACACTACCATGGACATGAACAAGACAGGCCTTCCTGAACACTCAAAGCTTCAGCTGAATTAAGTGGTGATGCTTAGCCCTTTTCAGTCTTTATGGTTTTATCCAGAAATAAAAGCAGGGAAGAGTTCCCTTAGAATGTAGTGGGGAAAGGACTCTCACCAGCAGAGTAGCAGCCTTTCTTAAGGCAGAAAACCATGAACTGAGCAGTGTCAGTATCAAGAGAAATCACCAATGTGAAACCACCTTGGCAAGAAGAAGTCACCTGAAGTGAGCTGTGTGAGTATAAACCATTGTTCTTTATCCTGTCTGAAGGAGGACTTATTCCTGTCCTTCCCCAGCCACCACCTACAGTCTGAAGCAGAAAAGATGAACACTAATCAAAGGCACCAAGCAGAAATAAGGTGAAAAGAGAACCATCAAATGACTGCTACTAGGAACAGCAAACTGATTCAGAACACGTTAATAGGAGACAAGGCTGACCAGAGCCAGGCACACCAATAATGGAATGAAGTCACAGATGGGCAGAAAAACCATCCCACAGACACAACAGCAGATGGACAACAGTGACAGCACAGAGCCTTGAAACTAGAAAAGTCATGATACTTTGCTCAATCTCTCAAAATAAAATATATATATACTTTTTTCAGAAGCAACATAATATTATGCTCAGAAGGACTGAGAACATTATAAGAGAAGAAATATAAGGGAAGAAATGTGGGGATTTTTTGACTGAAAAGAAAAAAAATGGGAGACCTGGATTGCAATCCTTGTGCCTTTAACAACTTTCTTCTTCTTCTAAATGCTGGGAGCTGTCAATAGCAAGGAAGCTCTTAGAGGAGAAGCAAACATTAGTACTTTCTTCTCTGGTTAAAAGGGCAAAGTATGCAAGAGCTCTTAAACAGATTGGATTGAAATACCTCTGCTCATTCCCAAGTATTACCTGGGACCAGGTTTCCCTGCAGTCATCATGAATAAGATGGTTCTAAGCTCAGATGGAGCACATGGGCCAGATTGCTTGTGAAGATCTAAGAGCCAAGGCCAGAACCTGGGGCGTGCAGCAGCTGTAGGCTTCCAGCACAGCCTCCCCCAGCAGCTCTCACACAGTCCTGCTGCACCCATAAAGGAGAGCTAACAGCTCCAGCCAACCAGCATAACATGTGATTCATGTTTAACCATCACAGCAACTTCAACAATTCCTTAATTTCCCATTGTTTATCAGAAAAACATGTCAAAATACCCAGGAATAACAGCACAGGCTGAGACACAGACTGTTAATGCTTTGACAAAACCATGACCTTCCTTTCACCCCAGATAATTCCAAAGTATTTTTGGTAAAACTGTCTTACATAATAATGCATAAGGAATAAATTTGTTTCTTTTACTTTCCTCCTTTTACCAGGAAGGAAGCAAAAAACCACACACACAGAGCTCTATTTCTCATTTTCTTTTAGAATATCAGGGACCTTTGCTCTTTCCTCAAGAGCCATAGCTGGAAATAATGAGGAGGGATCAAGGGCCACAGCAGTTAGTTACAGCTGGTAAAGCATTCCCATGAATGTCAAATCTGTGCAAGGCCTGTGTTCCTTACTCATAAAGGGTACATAACTGATTTATGAACTTTGCAGTCCCAAGAGAAGATCTCACCTGCCTCTGCCTTGACAGTTGCTTTCATTTTCCTCAGCACTGTCTTGCTTGGCCTCTCAGTTTCTATTACCAACTGCTCCCTGTATCTCACACTGCAGAATTTAGGGGAAGAAAACAAAAAACAAAAACAAAAAAACACAAACAAAAAAACCCCAAATCAAACCAACAAACAAAAAAAACACCAAAAAACCCCCCCAAAAAACCCACAAAAACAAAACAAAAACAACAAAAAAACCCCAAAAAACAAAACAAAAAAAACCCCAAACCAAATAAAACAAAACACACAAAAAAATCCCACACACCCAAACAAAAACAAAAAAAAAATCCAACCCCTCCCCCTCAAAAAACCCACAAACAAAACAAACAAACAACACAAAAACCACACCAAAAAACCCCAAAGCAAGAAACCAAATGTCCCTCACTTACAGGTAGCCAGCTGCCTTTTCTTCTCCACAACCAAGGCTTCTGACCACCACCATTTTTCATTAAATGTACTGACACTCCTGCTCAGCTGAGGTTAACAGTATTTCCATCAAAGAACTTCACCTGCCTCCTAATAAAACCCAGAATAGAGACTAAGAAAATACTATGTCCCATCATAAAACCATCTCTGGATACATTCTGAGTCTGATGTGCCAACACTGCACACAGGTATCAGGATGGGGTCACATCAGAGTTGTGTAGAGTGGGACAACCTACCTGTTATAACTACAGCACATCATGTCTGCTTCCAGAAAAACACACAGTCTTCAAGGCACAGCAATTTTCTCTGTATAAAAGAAAATTGTATGTGCAAAACTCAGATGAAAAAATGTATTATTAGGACACTTAGAGCAACATCTTCTAGACAACCTGCATAATTGGGAACAAGGCCCAAAAGGCACAGATGCCTTCCTAAAATTATATTCAACCAAAACTTTTGCTCATAATGTCAAGTTTGATCATAATTAATACTTTCTGCAGGCTAAGAAATCCAAATTACTTTAACTAGCTAGGAGTCAAACTGACCTCAGCTACATGGCTAGAATTGCCAAGTGACCCTGGCCACACATGCAAACAATTCCCACACATCAGAGATCAAAGCCTGCTGCGCCTTCCAAGGAAGGGGAGATGGTCAGCAATAAATTGTTCACTCTACAACAGAACACAGGTGATACACATGACATTTTCTTGCAATCATTCTACCTGTTGTCCTAGATTTTATTAGTCTAAACACCATGACAACCTCGTAGCCTTGTACTGACAAAAATCCTTTCTACCACATCAGCATTTTACATAATGTATTTTTAATTCAGAGTATAATACCAAGTCATTTGGGAAAAACATACTCAACTTTAATCTTTTCTGTGAATAATTAGCAGCTTGACAACAAAGGACACTAGGCTCTCTCTGGATTGACATGTATTCCAGCATCAAGACATCTGCATTTTCACCAAGGGCTCTGTTCACTGAACTTCTGTTTTTTTCAAACTGAAAAGGAAAGTGAAGTTTCAAGGAAGAATCCAGGCCAATTAAAACGATGTTCATTTTCCCACTATATCAGATTTGTCTGGCTTCCTGACATCCAACTGTAATACTTCTCCTGACAGAAACAGGGCCAGAAATAACTACCAGGTGCCAAAGTTTATAGAAAACACTCTAAACTGCTGTTGGTTATAGGACAGTGTGCAGACAACTGCACTTAATGAAAGGCAGCTACTCTTCCCAGACATCACCAGGGCACAGCCTGGAACAGGTTTTGGTGGATGCTGAATACTTTTGGCATATCTGAATGGCATCTCAAGAGACTCTACCACTGGTGGGAATTTAAAAGTTCCCACTTGCTGCTCCTTACATTAAGTTTGGACAGAAAAAAAATAATGGTGTTTGTGACTTGATGTGGAGGCCTTATACCTCTTTCTAATTTAAAGCAAGGAGATGTCATTTTTCTTCCTTGTCCAGCAAAAAGGGAAAGCTCCAACTTCTAGTATTGTCCAAGAAAATTACATGAACCACATATTGGACATAAACTCTCATGGTCAGGGCAAACAATCCAAATTTCTGCCAAGTGCTTGTGAACTTATGGTCCCAGAAGAACACAAAGTTCAAGTGAAGTCTCTGAAGACTCACTGAGCAGTTCTGAGTTTAACACCCCTCACCTTTAACACATTTTGTCACAGTATTCTTTGAGAAATCCAAACTCCTACTTTGCAGGTAGGTACCATCCTGCAGAAAAAATCCTTGGCCTGAAAAGCTGTAATTGAGTCATTAGTCTCTTACAAAGGTCAAGCCTGAAAATATTAGTTTTATTTTTTCTGTATTTTTAGAATTTTCTTCTTTCCTGAAGAAAAAGACAAAATCAGAATCAGTGCTGGATAAAGTAGAGGTTCAGAATCACTGCCATGCAGGCTCTTGGAACACAGCCATGGCAGAGAAGCAGTGGAAGTATTTTGGTTGACTGGCTTTGGGTGGTGTTTTAAACTGAGAGCCATTTCATGATGTGATAAAAACAAATCCATAGCAATTCTTAGGACAAGGCTTCTGAAGGTCAGGTATAATTAAAAACAGCTGTCCATAAAAAGAATACAAAGAAAAAAAACCCAAATAATTTCTCTCCAATGTGGCATAAAGATAGGAAAAAGGAGTTTATTTTTTCCTTCTGTACTAGCATGCAGGAATACTGAAAACACAGCAGTAAAAATAAGCTACAATGCAAATTATTAAGCAATTTCTGTGCTTAGGATACACCAGTGATACAACTGAATTTCCTCCCCACAGCCCTTTGGAAGAATAAGCTTTGAAAAATAATTTCTTAGGCATTAAAAGAACATGGATTCCAAACATTCCTAGAGGTACTAATAACCTTTCAGGTTGTTTTGAGAAGCATCAGGAACAGTTCATCCCTCCTGCATCCCATTCTTCAGCTGGGGTGCAATGCAGCCACTGCTCAACAGGCAATGAGAGGAGACATGAAAAATATAATTCCAGGCAATTAGACAGATACCTGAGGCAAGGGAAATGAAATTACCAGAGCTAGAATTTGATCAAGTTACAAAGAGGCCACCATTGGTAAATGTTTTGTGATAAATAACAGCCTGAGGGTCATTTTCTTCAGCACCAGTTCCTTGAAAATGCAGGGCAAGGAGTGAAAAGAGAATTACAACGGCAAACAGCAGCAAAAGTGGGAAGAGGGAACATGCCACGGGTCACTGTGACCATTCACATTTCTTGTGTAATTCAGAAGTCTGGAGATTGAAAATTATAGAAAGGCATCTTTTTTAATACCATTTAGTATTTAGTATGTTTTCAAGAAGCACAAATAAACAGAACCAAGCTCCCCATTCTCAAGGTTCTCTTTTAACCTATGATAGCATGAATTGTTTCAAAAGTATTTAAATGAAGAGAGAACTATCTAGATTTAGGCACCAATATTAAATCACTTCACACACCACGCTGTGTTTCTGTGGGTGTCTTGCACTGGTTGGTAGATGACACATGAAATTAATTTTCAGACAAATAAGGGTACAGAGCAAACACTGTGAGAGAGAAAGGAAGGGGAACTAACAGTGTGGTAGCTCAACTTTGCTGTTGCCTTGGCTGTGTGTCAGGCAATCCTTGTGAAGTGTCTGAACTGTTTATGTTACACCTCCAGCCTCAGTCTTCTGTTCCAATGGTGCATCAATCACTATTAGACCTGTAAAAAGGCACTTCTGTGTTTCTTTTGATTGTCAAAAAAAACCCAAAAAAGCCTGTGAGAGTGAATTTGTCAAGGCATTTGTGTCATAAACTACATCCACCTTAACATTAGTTACTCCAAATTTTTCCACTTTTCTTTCTACGTTCATCTAACACTGTCTTCCTACTTGCTCATTGACAAAGGGTTTCCTTTTTTGCAAGTGTCAATCTCTGCTCTGTACAGGCACTACTAAACCTTCAATAATTCATTAACTGACAATTAACATAAAATACCTGGAATTCAGGACAAAATCATGAGAAAACTTGCACCAAAAAAATTCACTTAGAGACCTTCCTCCTCCTCTCCCTTGCATAATTTGATGGGTAATGTGGTTGGTTTGTGCCTCTAACACACTTAAGATAAATGCTTGCTAAACATAATTACTAACTGTTTTCAACCTTTTACCCATGCAAAAAACTGAAATTTAAACTGCAGTCCTTCGCTGCTCAGGAATTGCATTTCATCCTTTGCATAAAACAAGCACTCAGAATTGTCCACCATTGCAATTTCTCTTTGGAGTCCCTAAAATTACCAGTATGTCCAATGTTCATCTGAAAGAGCTTAACACAGTGCCTCCTTTCAGAGCAAGGGGCTTCACATAAATTATAGGTTAACAGAACATGGACTAACTGAATGTAATGTAATTTTTGGTGCTGGTTTAGTGTAGGATTAAGTTAAGCCTTCAGTGAAATTATAGCAAATTTGCACTTAAGTATCAGATCAGAATTTCATCCAATACCTTTTACTGAATTCAAATAAAAGCTTTTGTTTCCAAAGACAAGCAATCACACATGTCACAGATTCATTAAGTCAGCACCTCTCCTACTCCTTCTGATTCTCTTTTCATTACCAAGATCTTTTCACTAAACACATAACATGTGGATATACAAACCATATATTCATTGCCAAATCCCTTTAACATTTTAAGTTCCTTAATTCTGTAGTTATTACTCACTGATTAGTACACTTGCCTCATCCCTAGCATTTAGAGCTCTGGAAACTAAACACAGAATTTTTACTGCATATCCTACTACCTTTACTGCTGAAATAACGAAACCTTATGTAAGTTAATATTTTCATTACAAAAGTTTATTTCACTCTATCTTCCAGAAAAGCCATTCAAGACAGAAATATGCAGTCAATTATCCAATAGAATGAAGTGGTAATGCTAATTAGCAAGTTAATGTTCAATTAGATTTAACAAAAGTACTGCTGGGAACTTGAGAAGAGCCATAATACTGATGGCCCTTTATTAATAGAATGATAACATACAACAAAGCAAAACCTGCCAGCAGTGAGATGTCAGACTATAAAAGAGTCCCAAGAACAGATGACTTTTCCTGAGATTTAAGCTTCCTACAATTCTCACAGCTCCTTAGGGAGCCATGTCAATTATACCATCATCAATGCAAATGGCATTTTAAAGAGTCTCTGCAATGAGCAGAGAATGCTAATGCTGAGCAGAGGTGCTGGTGTTCAGCACATTTCTCCCAAAAGCTCTGTAACCTCTTGTGTGTCTGCTCAGTTGGTTCTAAGTGAAGATGGTGCTCATGCTTTATCCACATAACACATATTAAGTAAATGTAACTTTCTAGGAACAAATTGTAAGCTATTTAATTTTTCCTTGTTTTTTTTTTTTTTGTTTTGTTTTCCTAGCATGCACAGCCAGTCAATGAAGTAGCTTCTTTTTAAAATGCTGATGCCTTCTAATAACTCTACCACTACATTAGTTCATAGTTTTCATCAAGAGACAATCTCCCCTTCCATAAGGAATTCTGTCCTTCTGGAAAATAGAACATTTTCCTAACACGGACTGAACTGAACACCATTTTTGATTTTGTTAATGTCCCTCTGCTTTCAGCACTGAGGTCTGATAGCTCCACCCATCAGCAGCAAACCAAGCACCAGGGGCTGCACCTCCCATGCAGCAGAAGAAAACTCAGTTCACAAGAAACTCAAATGGCATTTTCCCACTGCCTGCCCAGCCCCAAAGGCAAACCCTCCAACTCCTCTGGCACACACTTAACTGTCAAACTCACTAATTCCTACATGAAACTAAGGCATTGTTCTCTTCTGAACAGTGTGACAGCAATGGTTACTGCTCACAGAGTTACACACTGCCCAGGCCTCACTTGGATGCCCAGGTGGAAATGTGCCAGGGTAGCCTCAGATTCACCAGTTTATAGATAGAAATATTTTTGTTATACAGAAATATTTTGCTTATACAGAAATATTTTTGTTCCCACACAAAGGATTTTATTGGACTGTGATACCATTAGATACAGAATCATTTTATGTATATACACCAACAGAGTATTTGTTATTACCAAATGCAAGTTATTTTGGGGAGGGTTTAGAGTGTCTACATAGTATTTCTAAAGGAGTTCAATCCCTTTCATCTGGATTTATTTGTAAAGGAAGAAAACAGGTTGAAATTGTACCCAGCTCTCCAGTTTGTATTACTGTATTTATAAACATGAAAGACTATTCCACAATCATTCACATTTTTCAAAAACCCAAGCAAAAAAACTTCACCAGAAGCCGTATGAACTGAACTTTGCAAGTCCTCCATGGAACAGGAATCCCTACTGCAGATAGTTGATTTTAAATTAGTGAGATAATCCCTATTTTTAATTTGATATTTCAGTAAAGGTTTCCATCGATCTCAGTTTTCCAAGTGCACTTGAAAGCTTCGAAGTAACAGCAGTAGGCTGATTTTTAATTTTGCTTTCACACCACTTGATTGGATTCAAATTCTGGGAGGCAAAATGATATTTGGCAGCATATGACACAAGATGCCACTTGGCATCATATCCTGATTTTTAAGCAGAAACTGTTGAAACGCTTAAAATCATTTATTTGTCTCACTATGCAGTATCTGAAATACAGGTCTAATTTATTAATGACTCTAATGTCAAACAGAGGAAACCAGGACACTAAAACCTCCTTCTTCTATAGATTTGAAGGTCATTGATTAGAGGAACTGGGGGAAAGTTCAAAATATTGCAGGGTAATATATCTGAAAATTAAGACCTACTAAGTAGACAAGAAATGCTGCAGATGGGTAGAGATTTTACAATCCAAGGACTCAAAATAGTCAGTTCAGGAGTTACATGTATATTATACAGACCACTGCAACCTCAAAACAGAATTTGATTGACCTATGGTTACATCATGAACACCATTTAAATCAGGGTGTTTGACTTCATTATGCTTAGCCCACATAAACACTTTGTTAGAGACTCACACAAGGTAGGACTGCTTAACATCTTTTGATATTCAGACATAATGCAGTGGTCAGTGGGTACAGTTTTTCACATCTGCTTTTAGCCAGCATAGACTTGACATCATTGAAGATGAGACCTTTGAAAAGCAATAATGGAATTTGGTTCTGAAGATCCAGAAGGACCCAATATTAGCACATTCCTGTGGCTTATCATCAGGGATGTAGACAAGACCCATTTCAATCTCTACTTCAGAAATACCCAAATGTGGCAGTCAAGACAGACAATGCACTCAAAGTACTTCATTAAAAGGATCAGAAGGCTCCACACACCAGCACCTTGTTATTCAGAACTCTCCCATACCTTTTCTCTGTAGCCTCCCAAGGACAGCTCCACACAGCTCTAGCTCTTTCTCCTGCAGTTCTGGTCGCTCCTTCCTGTCCCCAGCACAGCCCCCTAACCCTGTCTGTCCTACATGCAGCATCTCACCTTTTGTGTCCCTTACACACCCTCCTGTCCCCAGCTCCTCACAGCCCAGCCAGCAGACTCCAACTGACCCCTCCCAGCTCACTCACTCTTTATCACACCCATGGCTGGGAGGGCAAGGCTGTTCCCACTCTGGGATAATTAACACAGCTGTAACATATCAGGGGCAAGACTGCCCTCAGCAGCATCTCCTGCTGTCTCCCCACACTCAAAGACCAAGGCTTCAAGCCAAGTTCCCCATAACTGGAAGTACAGGAGCAGGGAATATGTGCTGACCAGAAGCAACACCTCAACCTTTTCAAACCAAACTTTGGTTGAATTAGCCTATCCCAAGAAAAGCATTTTGTGAAAAATATCTTAACCAGCTCTCATTCACCACTTAAGCATTTAGTCTCACAGAGGCAGTTTATTTTTTTGTGTTTCTCTTCCACACAGCTTCAGTAAGAACACTGCTGGTTTACTCAGGCAGTTCAAGAGTCACTAACATGCCTTCCACACAGCTGCTTCAATTCAGCCACACATTTGAGCATAAAGCATGTTCACATGAGAGAGTGAGAAACAAGAGCCTGGCACTTGTGTTTATAGACAAAAAGTAAGATTACTTTTTGATAGCTGACAAAACTGTCAAGAAACATAGATTTAGGAGCTTGAACATCATGAAATAAGCAGCAGGAATAAAAACACACCATCCTTTCAGACTTGCCAAACATCAGCTTCATTTGTGATTCTAAGTTACAAATGTTTGTTAGTTTGGGGCTGTGGAAGTGTCCAGACTGTAGTGAAACACTGATTCATGGAAACAAAGAATAAAACAAACAAAACCAAACGAATGAAAAAAAAAAAAAAAACAAAAAACCAACAAAAACCAAACCCCCAAAACAAACCATTGTGCCTAAAACTGACAGGGGACCGATTGCAACTCAGCTTGCAACGTGTGAAACAGGAGCTGTTTTCCATAAAAGAAGCCCTCAAAGTTACCCTACAATGTTTACTGCTGCATCAAAACCCCCTGCCCTGCTCCTTGCATTGTAAAGAGCATTATTCATCCACTCAAGGGTTTGCTCAAGGGTATTGAGAAGTCCTTCAGGTAAAAGACCAAAGCATTCTGTAAACTACTTCTGTAATTACCCTTTTGAACACTGACCAGAAGTCCTGGCTCAGACACTATGTGTTGAGCAGCACATTAAAGAGAGACTTGGAATGATTGTGGAGGGGAACAAGTGCAAAACAGTTCCTATGTGATTTTAGGTTCACTTACTCTAGAGCAAGGGCATGTCTGCTTCTGTGTCTCAGGAAAAATCCCACAAAGTCCATGGTATTCAAATCAAGAAACAGCACACTTGAGTTTGATTGTTTTCCCCAGAATACCATCAAAAAGACACAAACAAATCATGGCCACTCACACACTTAGAGAGCTCTTGCCAGAAGGAGCTTTCAAAATGTTACATTTCAAAGTGCTAAAATGATTGTTCATAGAAACAAAGCCAAGCAACAGAGGCACAGAGCACAGATGAGCCAGCACTGGACACCAGCCAGCACTGGAGCTGGGCAGGAACCCAGTATTTCATGATATTCCCACTCTGACTTTAGCCTCAAAAGACTTTTTGTCCTCAGTCCAGCTCCCACTGCTGCCAGCCTCTCCACTGATTTCAGCAAAGGGTTGATTGGGCCTCGGGGCTTAAGTTTCAGACATGCTGGATGCGTGTTGACTTCAGCTGTCGTGGTGAATGCTCAGCAACACATCTGCAAGAGCAAGTCCTCTGCATGCAAAACAATTCTGGTCACATCATCAACTCACAGAAGTCACAAAAGCATAAAACTACTTTAATAAGAAAGACAGCCCTGAGAAGGATGGTGGCAACAAATCAGTCAAGAAAACCAAGTACAGGCCACGGACTTGCAAGAGGTTTCAGAAATAAATACACATCCAGTCAAGTTCTTCTCTGTAAACTGAAGCATTCAGTAAACTTTAAACTATAAACCACAGCATTCTGTAAACTGAAACATTATGAATGAAGATGTGGGAATTTCTACATACCTTAAAAGCCAATGCAGTTCTGCATGACTTGCAGTAAAACCTTTTATTCCTTCATGGTTTATAGGTATAATAAGCCAGAACTTACATTTCTTCTCCAGCCAAAAATGGTTGAAAAGAAGTCCTGGACTTCTTGGACTTCAGGTTATATTGTCTCTTTGCTCACATTAAAAACACTCAGATTATTGCTATTAGCCAGATTTTCAACTTACTCTTTTCTTAGGTAAATCAAGACATTAGTTGCTAATGCCAAGTTTACGGAGGTAGCTGTTGACAGTCCTTTGATTTCTGCTTGCAGCTCTAAAATAATTCCTAACAAAACTATATTTTTTTTTACAAGACAAGCAAGAAACACATTTTCTGTTTATCTAGTGGGATAAACAAAGCAGTAATTGGTAATTCATATTTTCCTTAAATTATTTTCCTCAGTAGGAACTGAGATGCTCAATAAGTGAGCATTGAAAGGAAGAAAAACAAACATCTGACATGCTGCAGGTCTTTATCTCACAGCAATGATTATGAAGACAGCCTTTATAGTTCTTCCTCTGCCAGTCTGAAAAGAGTTCCACTTTACAATTAAATCAAATCAAATGTAAGAGAAAGATAGGTATGAAACACTGAAGTGTAAAGATGCTCATTACCCTGAAAGAAAAATGAAATTGCATACAGAGGAACTGCATAAACCACACGCTCTCCTGTCACCAGCCAAAACAATCTTATTGATATATATTTTTAAATCTGACATTAGCTTGTAATAACATTTTCAAACAATAGTTCTTTCCTATTGATTTTCTGTGCAATCCATTACAGTGAATGCTATCACCTTTGAGTCAGCTACAGGGTTTTAACCTTCCAAGAAGTCTGGGAACACAAATATGACAGTTTTTCTGAGCAGCATTGATTGTTGCATATTTTAAGTTATTCTGTAGAGGAATACCAGAAAAATAGCTTCTAGATGCATAATGTATAAGCTCATTTACAGGAAACAAGGAACAAATCAAAAAGGGAGAAGTGACAACTAAGAATCTGATAGAAGCAACAGCAATTTTGTCAAGATAGATAACAACATGGAAATTTAACCTTATGGAAAACTCTCTTTATTCAAAGCAGGCATTTTGACAAGCAGCCTATTAATTTGCAAACTCTGCTTCCCAAAGGTAATGAAGAGTACCCAAAATGAAAAGGAAGGGCATTGCACCTTGTCTCTGAGACCTCAGCACACTGAGATAACCTGTCAAAGCTCCAAAATGTAGATTTCCCTTCCACAAACACCCAGTGCATATGGAGCACAGCAAGAGGCTTCCTGGCCAATACACATATTCACAAACCTCATGATAAATGTTAAATAGAAGGCTTGCAAACAGATTGCTACCATAATTCTCCACACTTCTGCAGTTCCTTGGACCCAGGCTCGTGCTAGATTCAGATCAGCAGCCAGCCAAGTGTAAATGCCTCCTAGGGAAGGGTTTCCCCAGCCAAGATCAGAATTAATTTTATTTCACAGCTTTAACCTGAAAAGCATACTACCTTACAACATAATAAACATCCAGCCAGGAGTCCATAAATATTTAACTAATCAGTATTGGTTTTGTTTCAGGTAGCTTGGCAATTTACAGCTGGGTGCTTAATGAAGCACAGGTTCTCCAGGCAGCCATAAAGCACAGCAAAACACAAGATGGGTGTTTTCCCTGTCCACTTCCTAAGAAAAGATTCCCAAACTCCTGTCACTGACCACTCTGTTCTAACCATGCACGTACCAGGGGCCTCAAAGGAAGGACAAGGACACTTCTTGTCCCCCTTGAGGCACAAGAAGTGACCAGCAAGGATGCTTTAACCTACACATTCCTTACAAAGAGAACATCTGCAGAGTGCCTGAAGACATGCAAAATTGGCATCATTCAGCACACAAGGTGTATTCGTACAAAATTCCTGCCCAAAAGTGCAAAGTTCACCTGGAAAGTGCCACTTGCTCCTTTTGCACATTGAGAAGGCAGAGGCCACACAGCACAGCACACTTAGCCATCAGTTACACCCTGCACTGCATACAGACCTCCTCCTCCAACATCTTCCTCATCTCATCAAAAATTTGCTGCCTACATACTTTGAAAAAATGATTATGTTTTTATACAGATTGAGAAATGATTATGTTTCTATATAGACTGAGTTTAGATTCCCACCTCCAAGGCCCATCCATGCCCTTGCTTACCAGGCATAGAAAGCAGGAAGCATTATTCTATAGTGCAAGGCTCCACTGGCATGCTAGTAGATAAATCCAACAAAGAAAAATTTAGCTGGACAAATTTCTTAAATTATAGTTAAAATTATTTGCAAGCAGAGCTAATATACTTGTTCAGCTTAAAATAAAAGCTCTGCCTACCTAGCAGTTAACACTCAGAACTGAAGTGTGGATGTGCTCCCAGTCACCTCAAAGCCAGTGACTCTACCACTTTTCATCAACCAGGGATTAGATAACTTTCACATTGCTCTAGCAAAGCCTTCAGGAACTCTCATCATGTACAGTGGTGTTAGCAGGCACATAAATACAAACATCCCACCATCCAACAGCCAGCAGCAGTTGTGCTTGCAAGAAGTTACACTTTCACTTTGTTTAATAATCTGCCAAGCCTTCTGCAGAGACCTCAGCTCACTGTTGTGCATCATTATTGGCTCGTGACTGCAGAGTTGCCAGACTCACTGGAGCACAAGCTTATGCAAAGCTGAGCAGACACAGAGAACAAACAAACCTGGTCATAATACCAGCAGATTCTCAAAGCCATAAAACCCAATTACATAATTAGTTCTATTATTCAATCCAGTTCTTGTGCCACCTCAGCAAGTTATCTGTCTAGTTACAATCTTATCTTCACTGCTACATTAACTGCCCCAAAACTTTGTCACTAGATGCCACATTGAAAAGTCCTCAGTTGGTAGAGAGGTCACACTTCAAAATATGACATCCATTAAAACATCTGCAACAACATACATTGTTCTCTCTCAAATCCATTAATATTACTCAATGCTGAAAGCCAATTAAAAAAAAAAAAACATGATGGGTCTTATGTTAAGGCAAAGGGAGGGGAAATTAGCCATGTACAACTTCCATAACTGCTGCTGTAAAGCAGCCACATGAGGATGTAGCAATTAAAAGAACAAGATTTAAGTGCATGTAAGTAATTTGGTGCATATCGAACTAAATGGTGAAATGAAACACTATGTATGGAAAATAATCCTTCAGCAAAAATTACTCTTCATTCTTGCAAAACTTGATAATTTGAAAATCTAGAAAACTTCAGATACAGATTTGCAAACCCTGTTTGTCAAATGAGTGCATCTTACTCCCTTCAGCAAGTTATCCTGATTTCCTTCAAAACTCAAAAATCCTTCTAGGGGGAGGTTAAGTTGAAAGTCCTCTATATAAAAATACCTCCCTTCACATTCTTTTCTCGTATTTCTCAGCCCTGAATTTATAAAGTAGTTCCACAACACATTCGCTGCAGCTCCTAATATAAATACACCAAATCTCACCGTCTGCAATGGGTGTTACATTAAAGACGAGCAGGGGCTGTGCAATCCGTGAGCCACCACTGCCCTCGTCCGGGAGAAGGCTGAATCTCATGTTCTACCGGGAAAGACTTGAATTTTCCACACGATTGTTTGTATCATTACTTTTGGTACTACACATCTGAGAATACAATACTGTCATTTACGTTTTCCTTCAAGTTTAAGTGTCCTCTCTCAACAAAGGGATTCCTTTTAGATCCCCAGGCAAGACAAGGAGAAAAACCTGCTAGAAAAACCTGGGCAAACAAACAAACAAACCCACAGCATTTGCTTCCACACGAGTGGTAACAAGTGATTTCAGCGCCGAATCCATCTACATACAAATGCAAACACCAACTATGCAGTGCAAACAAGTCAAAAGCTGAGAACAACTGGGATTCAATCGATCAAATAGAAAGAGGGAATAGAACAAAAAATAGTGACAGTGGGAATAACTTAAAAGTGCTCCACTGTTATTCATAAAGGTGTAACTACTCAAGGGTGGATGAAAAACCAACCTAAAGAGGACAGATGGACAAAATTGAACAGATATGATTTCCAAAAAAGCCAAGGAAATGGGCTCATAACAAGAAAAAAATGATTAACCATAATTTAAACCAGATCAGTGTGTCACAAACAATAAGGAGCCAGATCAGTTTAAAGGAGCAGAAGGAATCTCACAGCTTTGACCCACTATGACACTGAAACAGAAAAAAAACCAACCAACCAACCAACATTATTTTACTTTCCTCTTAAGTAAATCACAGCCCTATCAAAATAATTTAGCATTTTAAACAATGATTTTGGCTGTTAATATTTGATTTACAGCAAAAAAGCCATTTGAAATGCCTCTATTCCACAAAAGATACATTCATAAAGAGCATTCTGTGCCATTTAAGTTGATTTTTAAACATTCCCTACAGAAGCTGGAGTCATGATAATATTTTTAAGGAAAATATTTAGTTAGCTGTTTAGTCTAAATCAATCCCTAGAGTATCATTAAATATTTGCCTATTTATTCCTTCAATGCACTACTCATTTGGCCCTTTTCACAAGAAAAAAAAGCTGTCATCCCTTCTCAGACTGGTAGCCCAGTCCCTAAAACTGGCAGCAGATTCTGAGGCTCACAAGCTGAATTTTAACTGTTCAGTAATCAGTGCTGGTTTCTGCAGAAATTACTTGTCTCAGCTGTTTCAGATCTTGTAGTGGGAGGGTGACACAAGCAGAAGTCAGTGAGGCTGCTCACAAGCATTTATTTATTTAACCAAGGAAGAATGTTTTCCATGTTTCCAGTGAACAGCCAGCAGCTTTGGACAGCTGTGAGCAGGCTGCAGGGCATTCACACCACAGGATTACTGAGTACTTCCAGAGCTCTTTGAGCCTCCACAAAGTGGTATCAGAGACCACTGACCAAAAAACGTGGAAGTCTATACACCATAATTTAAGAAAACTATGACAAAAATAAGTAGGGGCACGTACAGGTTGGAGGGCAAGGTAAGAGTAGCACTGCAGGGACTGCAGCACCTCTTTCAGTCACCAAATCTCACAGCACCTCTTTCACCCATCTATTAAAAACCAAAAAATAGACTTCCTTTGCCCTCCTTTGGGACCTGCTTTTCAATTGTGCAGCACCAGACAAGCAGCACAATAGGGCTCGTGTTTACCTCAGAGACAACACTGTCACTCCAGCTACATTTGTCTGACATTTTACATTCACACATTAGGAAATGATGACTATTTCTGGACTGCATAATACTATCTGAAGGACAGACAGATTATATACCATGCATTCTAAAGTGGCAGGTTGCTATGGTTTCCCCCTGCAAGAACAAAATTCACTTCATTAGGTAATCTGAAGATCTCCACTAAAACCAAAAGGGGCCATCAGGGAAGCAGCCTGTCCTTTAATCACAGCTCTGCCTTCGTGAACACCAGTCCATTTTTCTTCTGAAACAGCTTTTGGAAAGAAGAATGTAGCTCTGCACATGAACTGAAATATCCTGATACTCCATATTCTGAGATGAGCTCTAACCACAGAGTTGGCACAACAACATGGATACTGACTGACTTGAAAACTGCTGTACTGTAATCTATGCTTTAGAAAAAGGTATTTAACTCTTGGTTGTTTAAACTACTGCCTGAAGTATGTAACTCATTTGGTAAATCCCATTAGGAATTAGCAGACTCTCTCTTCTTGAAAGTAAGACACAGATAACAGGACAAAATATTTCCTCTTTAAAAAGACACAAATCCAGCCATGGGGAAATTCCCATGACCAGGTGTCACCTTGCTTCTGGAGGTTGTGGCAGGAATAACACCTTCAAGTTACTTTTTTTTCCCCCCAACAATATTTTCTGTGTATTTTTGCTTATCTCCAAGTCCTACATGATCCATCAAACAAAAATTATTTGCTCATGCCATTTCTTTGGGCTCTTCAGCCAAGCACAGTGCCAAAGATCCCCAGGTACTGCTTTTACCAAACTGTTTTCAACCACTGAGAGCTCCTGAGCTCTCAATTAGTGTTTCAAGTTGCATTCATTTAGGATTTATCAAAAAGTTGACCTTTTTTAAAAGAAAAAAAAAAGCTTCCAAGTGCAAGTGATTGACTTCCTAATATTTTTTTCTTAACAAAAGAAGACAAACCATGTATTTCCATCACGTCAGGTCTCAGCTTAGAGGGTTCACCAACTGTTATTCCAGAGCAGTCAGGAACAATGAGCTCATTATCAGTGAGCCTAAAGCAAATGTGCAGCACCCACACAACCATTGGAAACATTCAGTCCATAAGCAAAACTTGTAATGACTCAAGCATTTCTAACAGTTCTCTCTGAAGGAAAGTGACACTGTCCCCAGGCTGCTTCTCTCCTCTCAGGGTGCTTAACAAAACACACACACTTTTGCAGGCTTATTAATCACCAAAAGTGCCTGATCTCAGCTTTCCCTGTCTGTTCAATGAATTACCCTCTGTTCCAAATCCAGCTGACATGACTCTTCCTAAAAAAGCAGTCCTGAATCTTCTCAAAGTGGGAGAAAATACCTGGCTGAAAATTATCGGTGGGAAAGATACAACCATGAAGAGTACAGGACTGCCAATAGTTTTTAAGTTTACACAGCAGATCCATGATTTCATACCCCATCCACAGCCTCCTCTTCTAGGGCAGCTAACTACACACCAGTCATATTCATAATGCTTGCTGTGCTCTTAACAAAGGCTGGGGGAAAGGAGTGGCAAACAGCAAAGGATTTCCCTGGATGATGTCAATATAAATACTTTTGGGGTAAAAGATTATTTTTAAAATCAATGCATTGCAAAAATAGCTCAAAGAGATCAGATAAGCAAGCATACAGCTCAGATACCAGATACAGACAGGAGACTAGCATATAGATTACATATTATTCCAGTGCAGTAATAAAGAAAAAAGAGCTAATGGACTGCCATTATCCCTATCCAAAACAGGGATTTGGGAATTATCTTTGCAGTCAAGGTAGAGAAACCCCTGACAGTCTCCTCAGCCTGGCAATTTCACACAGTATACAGTAACAAGTTTTCTAGTATGAAAAAAAAAAAAAAAAGACATAGCCCACTATTACTGTGTAATTCTTCTTTATTAAGAAAATAAAGAGAGAAGAAAGCATAAAACAGATGTTTGACTAAGATCAGTGTAAGAATATCAATAGGTGATTACAGTGCCTAAATCCTTTCCAGGTTTTGGTATTTGTAGTCTGACAAAGTATCCTTCTCTCAAATGATTTATAGCAAGGAAATGCAGAGCTCACTGCCTTTCTTTTTGCCCTGTAGAGTTTTTTTCTGATTAAAATCTGAACAATGCAATGTAAGGCAAAAGTCACAAGAAACTTTTGAATTAATTTAATCTACATTTCAAACAAATCATTCGGTGTGTTGGGGCTAACTGATGCCCCTTCTGGTCTTTGCAACCTTCTTCTTCAGTAAAGTTTAGACATCTAAATTCTTTACATTAAGGAGAGTGGGTGTTAGATGCATCAACACATTCAAGAACCTGGATTTCTGCAAGCTTTGAAATGGAGCCTTTGAAATCAGAACTCCACAATTCTCCTGAGCCTAAACTGAACTTAATATTATGAACATACTTTCCCTAAGGCAGGTCCAAATGACTTAAAGACTAGTCTCCTTTGCATCCCACGTTTATTCCCAAGCTCTTGTACTTAAACCCATCCTAGAGATCTTTGTTCTCTCCTCTGACATATTTGATATAACGAGAAACAGTAAGAGCAACAGCAGAGAAAGCAAATCTACAGGATCTTGCATTTACTTGGGAAGCTTCACCTCTTGTCTTTTGTTTGCTTTTCTTTCTCGTGTGCACTTCTGTACAATTAAGTTAATGAACTAAAGACAATTATTACAATAAGGGAACAAACACAAGAGAAAGGGCTGGGAGAAACCTTTCCAGCTGTTACAGTAGTTTATTTTTTTAACTGAAATCCCAGAAAAAATAATTTTAAGAATCTTTTTGTTAATTCTGATGCTATAGTCACAAAACACACAGGAAAGGGTGAAAAGTCAGCATTAATTTCTTCAGCTGTCTGGAGAATGGGGAGCCAGAAGATATACAGCTCTCTTTCCATAGAAGGTAAGAAAACAGCTGAGGCCAGCCTTGGCAAAGGCAGGGCAGAACCTCACCAACAAAGCCACCACCCCAGTGCAGGAGCAGAGCCAGCCTGGTGGCAGCCATGGCATCACTGTCACAACCCAGGGGACACAGCAAGTCCAAGGCCCATCTGGGAAATCCAATAAACAAGTCTGGCCAAGCAGGGGAGAAGGCCAGCCACTGTCCTTCCTGGACCACAGCCCTGAGCTGAACTGAGGCTCCTGGATCCTGGGGCAAGGAGTACGGGTGCAAGTCTCAGGTGAGACATGCACATAATAAAGCCCTGCAGGTGCTGACTGTGGCAGTGAGGATTAAACAGACACAGAGATTTCCAAAAGACATCTGACACAGGTTAAGTAAAGAGAGGTGAAGATACCACTCCTGCAACTATCCACTCTGCTTCTATGGCAGGCTCACCACCCACCCCTGCAGCACTCCCAGCACTTCTCAGCTTGGCACAGCCACAGACACCAGGAGCAATCTGTGCCCTCAGCTACCAGACCAATCCACAAGAAAACTGTGTCCTTGTCTCAGGCATGACAACCATGGAAGAGGCAGAACAGACATCTAGGAGAGAAGATGTAGCATCTGTACTACCCAGTCTTAATCCTCTAGCTCATCTCTGCCAGAGCTACCAGGGAACAGCTGCACTGCATTTCAGAAGTTCCTGGTGCTCTCACTGTCTGCAGTCCCTCTCTTGAAGCATCTTCTACCCCCACACAGCAGCCTGCAGAGCAGAGTGTGCACATTCACTTCAGCCACTCCAGCACCAGGTCTGGCAACTCAGAGCAAGGCACTTCTCAAGCTGCTGCCCAAGTGGCTACAGCAGCCCCATGAAGGTGTTTTGGGCTTCTGTTTGCCAAGTGCCTAAGCCCAAAGCCAAAATCATAAATTATATGCTAGATTTAATCAACATGCACTGCTTTTCCATGCTGACACTTCAGTCCACAATCCTTACTGCAAGAACAAAAAAAAGGCAGTGATTTTGCCTGCCGTCAGTGCCTTCAAACCAGATCCATGGCCCACTGCTTTTTACAGCACTCCCTTAGTCTATTTTTAAGAGCAATTTGAGAAATAAAAGCTATTTAAAACAAGCAGCATGAAAAGAAGTATCATTTGCTTCACATGATTATTATGTGCATAGTAATGACAGGAAGAGTACTGCAAATGTTTTCCAACTCTTAAAAAAAAATAAAAAAGAACGCTTCCTTTGCAATATATAATTTTGAATTTTAATTTAGATAACTCAGTCTATTTACTGGCAACATAAATATCCATATTCATGACATCTGATTTACTATAATCTTTATTTCTGATGTGCAGCATCTGTGAATACTTGAAGTACTTAAGTTTGCATTCATGGGCAATTATATGGGAATGTCATCCAATAGCAACAGATTGATTTACAGTTTAGAGTTCGTAGCACATTTTGAAGACAATCCATTTTCTCTCAGATGGGCTGTGGCATGAGACCTGGGATTGATGCTTCCACTCTCATTTCTTTTAACAAATTACTTTTTCTTGTCTAATAGATACTCAAATCAAGGACATTATAATGAGGGTCAAACCAGTGCCTTTTAGATGCACTCACCTCAACCAGTGGTTTGCAAAGGTCTGAGGAAGGAAGGAAAATGGACAGCAAGTAGAAATTTAGATTTCATGCAAGTGTTTTAGAGGGAAAAGAGGCACAGGCATGGTATTTGGTTATTTCACCTTCACACCAAAGGACGCCCTCATGCTGACTTCCAGAAATCCAAGGTCTTGCTATGCAAAACACATTTTTCTTAAAAATCTCTGCGTCTCTAACTGTATTTCCTTCTAGCCTTGCCCTGGAAATTTTTCTGAAGTACAAAGATTCTTCCAATAAAAGAAATTTTAATTAATTTCCACAGGTAAGTGATGGGAAGAATTAAACAAACCCACAATAAATCCACAGTAAGTAGGATTTAACAGGAGAAAGTAGTATGAATATCGCTTTTAATGCATCTATTGAGTAAATAAGGTGATAAAGCTCATGGATGCATGAGGCAGTCCCTCTGTCATGGTGATGACATGAACACTTTAAGCACCGAACCCCGCCAGCCCTCAGCCCTGGGGGGCAGCCCTGGCCTGGAACCCCAGCCAGGAGCCATCGCAAGGGTTTAGAAGCCATTTATGCTTTAAAAACCATTTGTACTAAGGCTGGGTGCACGCTCGGGGAGCTCCCAGCGGCCCATGACAGGAGCGGCGGGGCAGGGCCGGGCTTGACCGGGGGGTGCGGACCTCGGACTCGGGGCAGAAGGGAGCGGAACCGGGCCGGGCCGGGCCGGGCCGATCCGATCCGATCCGATCCGATCCGATCCGATCCGATCCGATCCGGTCCCGTCCCGCCCCGTCCCTCCCGAGCCGCGGGTGAGGGCGCTGGGCACGGGGACGCGCTCCCGCCTCAGGCGCAGGCGCGGCCGCGGGCGGGGCGGGGCGGGCTGGCGGGGGCGGGGCGTGGCGCGGAGAGGCCGCCAGAGGGCGCCACTGCGCGGGCGGGGCGGCGGCGGCTCGCGGGTGCGGGGTGCGCGGCGGTGCCGCGGGCCCGGACAGTGCCCGGCCCTGAGCGCCCCCGGCCCCGCTCCGGACACTCCGGCCCGCCCAGCCCCTCCCCTCCCGGGCACGGAACGGCGCCGCACAGACAAGGTAAAGGCGCGCAGCCGGCTCCCCTCCCGCCAGCAGCGCGTTTGGCTTCCCCGTGACCGTGTTCGTTCCGTCCCCTCCCGTCCCTTCCGTGGGGTGGGCGTTGTCCCTCCGTCCCTCCATCCCCTCCATCGCTCGTCCGCCGGCAGAGCCCCGCGGCAGCGAGGGGCAGGCCCGGACATGTCCCGGGAGGTGGGGCCCCGCCTTGTCCCGCACACCCCTGGGCTGCGGGGCCGGGGCGCCTCGGGGCTTGGGGCGCTCCGTTCTGTGCCCAGGCTGTTGTATCTTGGCCGTAGAGTTCGTGAGCTTTTTGGTGAGTTCGCCGCGTTTTAGCTGTTTGTTTCTCGTGGCAGATGATCGATACCCCGGCGAGCGGCGAGGCTCGGGACCCGCTGGCGCAGCTGCCCGCAATGCTGGAGCAGGAGCCGCGGGCTCAGCCGCGGGCCGCCGGCCTCAGGCTGCTGGAGGCTGCCCACGACAACGGCCTGCGAATGACCGCCCGCCTGCGCGACTTCGAGGTGAAAGATCTCCTCAGCCTAACTCAGTTCTTCGGCTTCCGCACTGAGACCTTCTCACTAGCTGTCAATTTCTTAGATAGGTTCTTGTCAAAAATGAAGGTAAGGCTTATTCAAGCATAACCTCTCAGCTTAGTTCCTATTCGGAGCTAGAGTGTCTTGGGTTTAGATAAAGGTTAAGCTCCTTGCAGACATTCTTGATTGTGTGGAGCTAAAAAATGGTGTTCTCCCTTCAGGTTTTGGTATTGTTAAGAAAAATGTTTCCTCTGGGGAAGGAAAAACTAAAGGATGCCTATGGGCTGGGAAACAGGACATGTTAATGGCTTAGACCAAGACAGACTGCCTGTCCTGTTGCATAGATACAGGAACATCTTAAATTACTTTTTCTTTAACTGCATTTTCCACTTATCAGTAAGCCTTGTGTTCATCAACATGCTGTTGAACGTTTAAAATCTGGTCAGACGTTACTTAGCACTGCATTTGCTTGTGCAGATGTGACATGCTGACCTGGGTTGTTTTTAATTGTCTAACAAGACAGGATTACCACTGTATGATTTGGACAAGGATAAAAGCTTGTTTTCCTTGTGTGTTCAAACAAAAATGAGAAAGCTAGATGGAATGGATGGGAAAATTATGATTTCAAAGACTTCTGAACAAGCAGTAAAAATCGGGACTGCATTGTCTATGGAATAAAACAAGACAATTTATATATACATGTGCATATATATCTGTGTACAAATGCTTAAAATAGAGTTAGAAACCCCCAATTTTTTACTATCACCCAATATGTAAAACTCTTTAAGTCCTAAAAGCTTCCTGTTAGGCTATTTTAGAACTTTATTAACAAGGCAGTTCTACCTCAATGAAAATTGCTCTGCAGTCTTGCTTTTTAGATGAATGAGATGCAATTTATGTGCATAACTGTTTTCCTGTTTGGTTGAATAAAGATATGAATGTATGATAAAAGACTTAGTTTTCAATCTCCCAAAATCAAAACAACCCCTTGTCCCCCATAATTTTTTGATGAAATAGATGGGTGCCTACAGTTTGATACTTGCATGTTGTAATAGCTAATCAGAGACCTTCTTTGAAAATAACAATTCCCTTTCCCTTAGGTACAACCTAAACACCTGGGCTGTGTTGGACTCAGCTGCTTCTACTTGGCTGTGAAGGCATCAGAAGAGGAGAGAAATGTGCCCTTTGCCACTGACTTAATTCGATTAAGCCAGTATAGGTTCACTGTTTCTGATATGATGAGAATGGAGAAAATCATATTGGAGAAATTGTGTTGGAAAGTCAAAGCTATAACAGCCTTCCAATTTCTACAGCTCTATCATTCATTCATTCATGAGAATTTAAGCTGTGAAAGGTACAATAGCTGATCCTGATTTTGCTGTAACTGCCTATGGCCAGAGAATGTAGAATGCAGAAAAATAAGCAGGGAAATTGCTCGAGTAATTGGCCTTTCTGTACTTTAGAAATCCCACAAACTTTCCCCCTTACTGGTAATTGTCATTAATGTGAGGCATCTCTGGTTTAATATTATTGTAATTATAAATACTGTTTGCATAAATAGGGTATTGCTCTCTGAGCTGAAAACCAAACTTGCTTAGTAATGATGGTATAATAAATCTCTGCTTACGCTGCAGTGAAATATTCCTTCATTGCAAAGATTGCAAAATCTGTTTAAAAAAAAAAAAAGATTCCTTTTGCTTGTAAGCACTGTGATTCCTTGTTAAGCCTGCTTTGATAATGCAGCTTTTCTCCAGTGTAACACAAGATTTATTTTTGGTGTTGGGACTGCCAAAACTGAACACCTGTTTGAATGTAACCCCAGAAGTTCTGGGACAAATGAGGTCCTTGTTTAGATAATGAACATTCTTGCTGCTTCTCTGAGTTCCCAGAGTGATGCTGCCATGATCAAGCTTGCATTCCTCTAGATTCACTCATCTGTTTCTATTACAGGAGAAAATACCTTAATTTTGAGAGACTTGAGACCCAGCTCAAGGCCTGTCACTGCAGAATCATGTTTTCTAAAGCCAAGGTAAACATCTTGAAAGTTGAAAGAAAATTAAACTCCTGAAACTTAACAAAGCAGTGTTTAAAAACATTTCTCTCTCCAGCCTTCTGTCTTGGCACTGTCTATTATGGCACTAGAGATAGAAGAACAAAAACTGCTGGAGTTGATGGACACATTGGAATTTCTACAGTTACATTCCAAGGTATGTGCAGGTAAAATTTCAGGGGAGGGTCCAAGAAAAATGCATGGAAAGGTCTACACAGTGGGGAAGGGACAGGTGCATTGGCATATTGGTTTCTTCTGTGGTTTTCTTGTGATGTTTTGTTTTTTTTTCATTTGGCATGGGATATTTGGCTGCCTATCTTATTGAAGAAGCTGAAAGTAAAGATGTGACTAGTTACTAACATAATAGGACATTCTGTCTTGTTATGTAGATAAGCAACAGAGAATTGACCTTCTGGAAGGAGCTAGTGTTAAAGTGCCTTACAGAATATTCCTCAAGCAAGTGTTCCAAACCCAATGTGCAGAAATTGAAATGGATTGTGTCTGGACGTACAGCTCGGCAGCTTAAACATAGCTACTACAGAATTACACACCTTCCTACCATTCCAGAGAGCACCTCATAACAGGTAAGTCCTTGGGAAATCAACTTCTGACCTTGTGAAATCAACTTCTGATAATGTAGAGGTAAAATTAGCTGTTAACTACCTCAGGGTCCTTACAGGATATCTCCTGGAATCACATAACAGAGGTGGAGTGGGCCTGTGTTCATGTTCATGCTTAAGCCACTGCTGTTCCTAAAGAAATGACAACCTAATTAATGTGTGAACATTGGAGAAAGAACTGATGTGTGTTGTGGCAGCAGACATGTTCTACAGACATTGGGACCACATTCACATTAAAATATGGAGAAAGCTTGGAAAAGGGGAAAAAAAAACATTGCCTTGCTCCTATCCCAAAAAGAAAGCCAGCCTGTTAGAATGAGTTTCTTGTAGTTGTTCACTTAAGCCACTTACAAGTAAGGCAGTTTTATACAGTTTTACTTGTGTAACTGCTTAGAGAAGGCTAAAATCTGTAGTTTAGTTATTCCTGTTACTGTTGTTTTACTCTGTAAAAATGATGAACTTCTTCCTTACCTAGACTTTATTTCCAGAGGCTATACATTTTTTCTCTAACAGCCATTTTGCTGTTGTCTTCTGCTATTAAGATCTCATGCTTGCTTTGGCTCTTGTAGAAAGCACTTCAGTTGACTTGTTTGTTTGGGGTTTTTTTCAGGAGTACAATGAAATGGGAAGACCATCCTGTGATCTTATCAACAGGCACATGAATATTTGAGAAACAGTCTGAACCGTGATCTTAGTAACCAAGAACTCAACTCATGGAAAGAATATGTAACATTTCAGACTAAAGTTCCTTCCAGCAAATACCAGTTCTTTTCATGATGAATTCAACAGCACATGATGTCAGTTTTCAGTCTTACTTGGTAGACTGTTTACTAGTCAGTGAAATAACACAATCCCAATACAAGGAATTTTAACACCTTGTAGTTCGTAGAGCAGCTTGTGTAATCTAACCTTGGTTTACAGTAACTGCAGGTGCTGAATTAGGTATTAATTTTTAAAACCTGGTTCACTTTCTGGGGATTATGCAGTACTAGGAAAATCTGATGTGCAGTGCTGCAGTGTGTTAAGAAAAGAAAGACTAATCCCAGTCAGTATTGATGACAACAGCAAATGCCTGCCAGCTCACCTGGTGTGCTGCTTGGGCAGTACCTTGTGTTCCTGCCAGGATGGGCACTGGCCTCCTAGCACAGACACATGAAACATTAGCCTCAGTGATACCACTGAATGTGGTGAGTAGGTAGAGCAGGAGAAAAGAGAAACTTCACTGTGTTCCTTTAGGAAAGATGGTCACTAGCACAGCATCCATAACTGCAGTATTTGGTAAGAGCTGTAGTTTACTGATGCCACAGGTTATCTCATTCAGTCTGAAAACTTGGTGATAGCTCATGAAGACTGAGGGAAAGAACTGGGTCACATGTGACCCTTTCATGCCCTAAATCTGACTTAGTTTTCCAGAGTTGTGCTGTACTAGAGGTAAATGCTGATGCTGAAGAGGCACATTGTTACAGGTACAGTAGGAGCAGGGCTAGTTCCCCATCTTGGCCTGTTGTTGGAGCAGTCCAGTTGAGAGACATAGAAGATTGCTTCAACTCTGATCTCTTTAAGCTTTGTAAAACACAACCACTTCTTCTGAAGGCCAGGTCAATATTTGAGGCATTCATGCTTCTAGTGCTAACAAGGAAGTGAATAATAAGAATGTCTTACTGTATGTTAGATGAAAAGAGGTTCTGGGGAGTGTTGCTAATGTCCTCTTGAATTCTGCACCACTGTGGGACAGAGGCTGCTGGCAACAGGCTGTTAAACCAGATTGTCATGGAGTGAGGGAGTGGAGAAGGAGAGATCAGAGTGTGGGATGAGATGTTAGCCAGCCAAGCCTTCCCTGTAATGGTACCAGCTGAGGTGGAAACCATTCTCTGCATATCTCAAACTAGTTAAAGCTTTCACAGGAAACTCCAAACCAAAGCTCTCTACTGGACAAATCAAGTCTTCTCATGAGCTCACGGGAGTGGTTGCAGTGCAAAATGTGTAACTGGGTGTCACCCCTGTCAGTGCTGCCTGGGCACTGTGCTGACCTGTGCAAAGTGATTCAAAGGTCTGCTCAGCCTGCAAGAGAGGATGCAATGTGCAATTCTAATTGTCCTGTCTCAAGATAAGTACCTTTAAATTAAACATTGAAATGTGCTTAAACTAAGAAGTTTTTTTCTTGTTTGTTATGAAACATCTTAGTAGAAAGCCTATAAACATGATTTAAACCTGAACAGTACCCTGATGCATTTACTATGGTGTTTCTAAAAAGAAAAAACCACCCAAACCAAACATTCTGCTTAAAGATGTTACTTTTTTATGTACACCTTTCTCTACAGTTTGTGCCTTAGTATAAAGTTATCACAGCTTATAAATCAGCTGGTAACATTTTGTCTTCATTCTGCTGGAAAAGATCTTTCTCTTCACCGAAGTAATTACTTTTGACAACAGTCCATTGAAGAGATCACTGAAGTCTTCAGCAGTTACATGATTCCAGTCCTTAACTGCAACAGGTAATTTGTCTAAAGGATCACATATAAAAAGTTCACTTTTCAAGACTAGAAAAGTCTGGTCCTCCTTTGCTGTAGTTACCAGAAATTTCTGCCCCACTGAAGTCAAACCCAGGGTTCTGATGGAAGTAAAAATTAAAAATTGCGTAGTAAGTAAATTATTTAGAATAAAAATGCTTTAAAAATCCCAGATAACCCAAAAACAAAACCTCTAAATTGCTATTTGTTAACATTCTGCCATTGTAACAAGACCATATAACAAACAACTTGTCATACATTTATCACAGTACTGAAACTCTTGGAAAATGCATCAACAAAGTGGATTGTCATAGTTCGGTTGCCTACTGCTAAAGTGACTTTGTAGTGCTGTTCTTGACTTAGCAAGTAGTCAGATCTCCAAGAAATATTAAGGAAAGTTTCAGAAAGAGATCTGGCTTTTGGTGTCCTTTGAAACTGCCTTTTTGAAAATCTAAATACATGCCCTGATGGATAACAAGGTTCATAAAACTGCTGTTCTCTGCTGCAGCACATAGAGCCTGCTGATTCAGCTGCTTCCTAAAATAATGTAGTTCTACACCTCTGCAGACATGTGCAGGAATAGTTGTGTGCCAAAGGCACATAGCAAAACAATTTAGGCAATTTTAGTAAAAGTGCAAGGAACATCTTTTCCAGCTATCCCACTCCATCTTACATTATAAACAAGCATATCCAGTAGAGTTTGATGTTCAAATTTTATTTTAAATATGGCTATGTCATAATTCTAGGTAATAACAGAAGTTGTGTAGCCTAACCACTGAAAAGTTGTTAGGAAGATGCAATTAGTAAAACAGCAGTAGCACCTCCAACCTCACCTGAATTTATCACAAACCCTGCAGACAGAGTGCAGACAGAATAATTTCTTCCAAGGGCAGTGATAAAACATTTTATAGATACTGAACTAAAGCATGTATTTTCATGGCATTTGCTCAGCTTTCCTGGCCATAACATGTGTGTGCTAACAAAAAATATAAGGAGTAATTATGATCCTTTAACTTACTTCTCTTTGGAATCTCTCCAGTGTAAGTTTCCTTTGCATCTGGTCCTGTACCCAAGGATCAGCAGCATATTCATTTTCTAACAGGGATGTCCAGCAATTTCCAGCATCTCTGTTTGTCTTCATTAGAACAATTCGGATCAGCTGCCTGTCTTCTGTTGAGTGAAAACACACAGAGCAACCTTTAAACTCAGTCCTATGTGCTGGTTCTTTTCTTAGTTTGGTGAATTCACCATTAACAAACCCAAGATGTGAAGTAATTTAAATTCTTAATGCCAGTGTCAATCTAGTTTTTGATAAATAAATAAACATTAATAAGAAAAAAAAAGGCTGAAGCAAAGATAGCCTGTACTGTCATCTCTCCCCTTCTGGCCTGAAAGATGCTGAAACTCTTTTAAAGGATTAAACACAGTTCATAAGCACTTGTATTTCAAACATAAAGTAACCTCTTGGAGATAGTCACAAACAAAGATTTAATCTATTAATACAGACAACTCTGCTAAGGCAGTAACGAAAAATTCGAGGTCAGGCTTTACAAAGAGTTATTACCAGCAAAAGCCAGAACTAAGTTTTAGCAGCATATGAAGGGATGGTTATTTAAACAGGGTGTATGGCCATAGAGAATATACTGGAAGCATGTTTCAAAGTAAACGTGCAGGGTGTTTAGTTCTACTGAAGTGAATAAATGCAGCATTAGAAGTGTGTTTTGAAGATTATTTGCATACTGAAAAAGACTGGGCTTCACAATGTGTATTAACACCTTTAATGGTTAAATTACTAAATTATCAGTAAATATTATAATAAATATTGAATGGAAGAGAAAATCTTTCACAGGAAAACTCTGAGAGGCACAGTCCACAAATATGATTGCCAAACCCCCAAAACTCTGAATACTTTACAGTATTTATTATATAATAGCCCAATATGCATTTTTTTCCTCATTATAGTAGGAACTTCAGTATGATTTTTAAATTTCTTTCTGATTCTCTTGGACTGTAGGTTTTGTCACTCATTCAAAAAATGTAATGCATAAAAAGTAGTAATTATGGAGAGTCATAGACCACACAACTGTACCACAACTGTTTACCTTTAAATGAAGGTTTCCAAAAATTTCTCAGTGTATGGAAATGTTTGTAACCCACTGATTACCTTCCTTAACCTTAGTCTCAAGTGCTTTTGTAATACCCAGCAATAATGACTGCCTTTTTACAAAGCTATGGGGAGAAAGTAATCTTTCCCATTAATAAAGAGGCAGTAAACTATTACTGCCTTTATCATGTCACTTCAGATGTAGGTTATTACCTAAGGTCCACGTTCCTTCATCAGTTACTGTAGAGTCAAAGAGTTTACCCTGCAAAAGACAGGTACAATGTTACAAAACAGTAAAACCTCTTCAGCATCCAGTTCACTTTGAGTTATGAAGTTTTACTCAACCTCCTTGTATTCTGCTGGAAATGAACAGGGTGATCTGGCCCTACAAGTGCACACTTGCATGTAACCTGTCAAAGAATTATTGCTTGTTACACAAATATTTTTTTAATTTAAGCATTTAATACTTTCATTACTTCAGTATCTGGAGTCACTGAAAAGGCTTGTGTTTCTCAGCAGATAATACCATTTTTAATAATCTTGTAATGAAAATGCAAGTGATTTTGCCAGGAGTAACATCTAGCTCTGGTGCAGGGAACAGGTAGTATGAGAGAGCACTTGAAGCTGTGCACTGAAATGCTGTCCACATTCACATTAAAATCCATGTGAATTTGTATCTTTATTTTTTCACAGAATCACAGAATGGTTTGGATTGGAAGGGACCTTAAAGTTCATTTCATTCCAGCCATGGGCCAGGGACACCTTCCACTATTCCAGGATGCTCCAAGGCCTGTCCAACCTGGCCTTGAACAATTCCAGGGATAGGGCATCCACAGCTTCTCTGGGGACCTGTGCCAGGGCCTCCCCACCCTCACAGAGAAGAATTTCTTCCAAATATCCAATATAACACTGTGTTCTGACACTTTAAAGCCCTTTCCCCTTGTCCCAGCACTACATGGCCTTGTAAGAAGCCCCTCTCCAGGTTTTCTTTTCATGTACTGGAGGATAGGCAAAAAAAACTGTAAAACCTCGTGCAGGTGAACAAACCCGTTTCCAATTAATGTCATTTTTCATGTATCAAAGCTGTGATAAAGAACAGACAGGCATCAAGGCACACAGATGTGCAAACCTTCTCCCAGGCAACTAATGACAGCAACGAGGGTACACAGTCCAGGGCAGGTCTGGGTGGGACATCAGGAAGAAATTTCACAGAAAGTGTGACTAGACATTGATTAGATGGGGCGGCCCAGGGAGGTCAGTCACAGCCCCTGGAGGTGTTTAAGGAAAGCCCACGCTCTGTCACAGGCCGGACTCGATGATCTCACAGGTATTTTATAACCGAACCAAGCCCGTGGCCCCCGGCGCCCCGCGGCCTCCGCGTCGGCCGGCGCGTTCCCCCCGGGCCGCCCGCGGTACCTGCAGCAGCTCCTGCCCGCACACGGCCAGGGAGATGTGCCGGCTCCGCAGGCTGCAGCGCACGTCCTTGGCGCGGGTGCCCGGCGGGACGCGCACCTCGATGAACACCTCCTCCAGCGTCTGGTACCAGCGGCCCCAAGGCGTCCCGCAGGGCACCACCCCGCTGCGCTCCTCGAACGGAGCCGACATGGGGCTCGGCGATCGGCGCGGGGTGAGTCCCTCGGAGGGTCCCGCCGTGAGCCGTGAGCCCCGCACAGAGCGGTGAGCCCCGTGAGCCCCTCACGGCCCCGCGATCCCGGCCTCGCCCCCCGCCCCGGCCCGCCGGCAGCGCCCGCACCGCGCACGCGCACCGCTGGCCTCGCCCCCGCTAGGGGCCCGCAGCGCGCGTGCCCCGCGCCGGGCGCGCCGATTGGCCGAGGCGGGCGGGGCGGCGGCAGCCGATTGGCGGGGCGGCGCGCGCCGCGGCCGTTGGCCCCTTTGAACGCCGGGCCGCGGGGTCCCAGCCCGCGTCATGGCCTCCGCGCGCGCGCCGCTCCGCGGCCACCTCCGCCGCGATGGGAGCGCTGGTACGTGAGGGGAGCGGGGGCTGAGGGAGCGGGGGCTGAGGGAGCCCTTCGGCGGTGCCCCAGGGGCCGGGGAGCGGCCTCGCTGTGTCCCTTCCTGTGAGGGGCACCTCGTAATGCGGTGCCTGAGGACCCCCTGAGTTCTCGCAGGGGTCCCCCTCTAAGGCAGAAGGTCCCGACTTCGCGTCTAGCCCTGGCATGGCAAATGCAGTAGTAAACGTGTATTATGGGCGTAGTAACTAAAGCGGTGCCAAGCCTTGCTGGCCTCTGGTTCCGTAGTACAGCGCTGTAAGAGGAAGGTGCAGAGCTTGTCATGGCTGAGGCACTGCCAGCGAGAGCCTTTTTTGATGTACGAGTCTCTCACAGTGAGATTATGGCTGTAGATTTACCCTAGATGTGTTATCAGCCTCAACTCAGCAAAGCTGAAAACCCTGTCGTTTACCTTCGTTGTTCTTTGCTGAATTCTGAAAATCTCATTTCTAGCACGTACCCCCCTGCAAGGATCCCGTAACGTTAAGCCATCAGATGGAGTGGGAAATTTGCTGTCCTCTGAATGCCAAGGAGTTAGGAAACAGAAAAGTAAGTAAAAATTGCACGGAACAAAATGATAAGATGTCTTTAGATGCTGTACTTGTTAGTGCTGTTACTGCTCTGCTGTTCAGAAATTGGTTTTTGTTGCAGAGACTCACTGCCTACCTACCAGCTCAAAGGAGTAGCTGTAAAAACATCTATTGGAATCTTCCATAAATAGCTTTATATATGACTTCTGCTAATTAGGGGGGGCCTCCGGAGGTCTAATGAACTACTTATTAATATAGGGTTTAAAGATATTTTCATGCATTTTTAATATCTAAAGCATCTCTCAGTTGAAAAGTGACATTATTGATCTGGATCATGGCAGGGAAACTTGGCAGAAGTGGAACTATCAAAGCTGTCTATCTCCTGGTAGTCTCTCTCTTTGTCAAGTGCCCAGATGACTAATACTGAACTGGCCGATTGCAGTAAAAAAGTAGCTGGTATTGGGTTGTGAAGCTGATAGTCTAACAACCAGGTGGAATGTTGTCTTTTGTACACAATCAACCTTGTGTAGTTTGGTTACATTTGCCTCCCTGTGTGCAGGCACACCCTCTTCCTTCACCATTCTCCTCTACATCCTTCTGCAGGTGAGCCCAATCTGAGCAGTGAGAAGAGTGCACCCACCCCAGTAACTGCAAGGAGACTCACATCTTTTGGATCCACGGTAGGGCTCTGCTGTGCTGTCTGCAGTGCTGTTAAATCCCAGCTCAATCCCTCTGACTGCTTAAGCAATGCAGCCTCTTCACACAATTGTCATTAATCTACCCAAGTGAACTATGGAACATATTGTTGTATCTGTGCTCCTTAAGAGCTAAGCAGGAAAAATGAAAATGCTGCATCCTTGGGAATCATGTGGTAATTAACTTGGGGCTGCAGAGTAGCTCGTTATATTTGGTGCTACACCCTTGGGATTTCTTTTCCTCTTGCTCACCATGTAATTATGGTGTGACTCCTTCTTTTTAAGGAGATTGTGTTTTGGTTCCTGCTCTCGTGGGCTGGGCAAGATAGAGTGCAGACCTGGAAAGATAGAAACAGGGAGGGGATGGTGCTGCATGGACAGGTTCTCAATATCCTATGCAAGGGTATGGATTTCAAGATTAATAGCTTAACAAGATGAAAAATGATAGCCCTGATGTACTAGTTAGGTTCGTGAGTATTGGTGATGTAGGATGAAATTCTGCAAACAAACCTGAGGTGAAGATATTAAAATGTTTTTATGAAGTTTAGGGGTGTTAAAGTTAATTTTGTTGATCTTCTTCCTGTCCCTGTGGTTATGAGCTGTCCCTTCAGAGTAATGCTGATGAGAAAGTATAAGGGTAAACCCCATCCTAACCTGATACTTTTCTGCCCTGTCTGGGGGAGAGAAATGTTTGCTCTTTATTTGGTGTGCATTTTTGTAGTGTTGTCTATATGAAGCACCCACTCTTGTATTTAATTGTGTTTTAATAGCTTATTTACTTAAGCTATTATGAAGCTAGAGATTTCTAACACATCTATCTCTTCCAAAGCCAGCCAATGGGATTGTGAAGACTAAAAAAGATGTGATGCTTATGAAAGAGAAAAAGAAGCAGAAGGCACTGGAGAAGGAGGTATGAATCCATTATGTGAGTGAAATCCTGTCATGTCTCCCACTTACAATAATAAAACATACAAACTGGTAGAATTGGTCTCTTTTGCATCACAGAGCATACAAGTAGTTTACAAACAGCTCTGTGCAAAAGAAAGATTATCAAAGCTAATGGAATTGCATTAACTCCTGCTGATTATGAGCAACTATTCTTGCTAGTCTCTTCAAAAACAGAGCTAATTTATCTGTTGGCTACCCCAAAAAGGTTCTGTTTTATTGAACAATCTCTGGCTAAAATTTTTTGCTCACTAATTGTTATACTTTCAGTGCTTAAGAGGCACCCTAAACTGTATCAGTATCCTTCAGTGTGCTAATTGGAGCCTTGTGTCTCAAATGTCACATTCTGCCTTTTTGTCTGTCACAGCCAAAAAGGAGAGTTGCCTTCTGTTGTCCATTAAAGACTATTGTAATTTTAACATGTTATGCTGTGTAGCATAAAATAAGTCAGGTGAAACATTGCTATTGTATGGTGTGTAATAATAGAGAATTGTGGGGATTCTGTTATTTCCTTCCTGTGAGAGAGAGTTGAATGTGAATGTGTTTATCTGAAAATAAATACAGTTTGGATTCCTGTGGTTTACTTTATCTAATGGTAGGAAATAAAGAAAATACCTCATGTTTTAGATTCGTGCACTAGTGAGAGAACGTGGAGAGCAGGATAAAAAACTTCAGGCTCTGGATGAAGATCTTGTTAAGATGGAAGCAAAGCTGAGTGCTGCAGTGCAGGAGAAAACCTCTCTTTCAGCAAATGTTGCATGCCTGAAAAAGCAGCTTCTGGAGTTAACAAGAAGCAATGAACTGCTAAAGTCAAAGGTATTCAGACAAAGAAGTTTATCTTTGCTTTGCCTTTGCTGTAATTGAGCTTCCTGTGCAAGAGGAAGCTTTAGTTGCTGATCACATCTGTTTTGATATAAAGCATGTCTGGTTTGGGATCTTGTGCCCTTCTGTCTAAACACAGAGTGGGAGGGGAACACTTGGACAGGGTTGTGTGAACAGCAATTCATACAAAGGAGTTACACTTAGTGGTTTTATCTTCTTTTCTAACAAGCTGTGTGAAGATGGTGTGCAGAAGAAAATGAGCAGCCTGTGCATGGAGCTGATGAAGCTCAGAAACATGAGGGATGCTAAGGAAAAGGTATGACCATTTGCACAGGACAGTCATTCTGAGCTGCTCAGGAATAAAACCAGTGACCCTCAGTTTTGTTTGAAGCTCTTGGTGGTAGTTGTTGAACAAGTGGCTGGTAACTTTACAGAGGATACTTGCAATCCCATCTAGCATAGTAGCTGGTGCTGTCATTAAACAGGAGTGATGATTAAATTTCAGTTCACTACTGTCTCTTCTATGATGCCTTTTTTTTTACTCAATCTCATTTTAATGTTAATATGTGTGGTTTTTTGTTTGATTTTTTAAGACTGCCCTGGCAAAGCAGGAAGACATGGAAATGAAGCTGCAGGAAGTGCAAAGAAATCTAGAGCATTCAAAAGGAAAAGTAGCACAGTTACAAGAAAAATTGTAAGTATTAGGAAGGGAATTAGATGAGATGATATGACCTGGCTGTGTTTCCATGTTTATCCTTTGTAGTATCCAAAATCGAGGCTGTCTCCCTACTGAGATAGAACAGAGATTATCAGTGTTTGTAATAAATGCCATGGAATGAAGTTCTAACCACTGCTATGGTTTGATAAAACCATCAGAAACATTGTTTCTTTAGTGTATCTAGCCTTTTTCCAAAAGACAAATTGTATCATGTCAACCCTTTGTCTTCCTGTGTGGTATGGGTGGGGTTTTCTTGGGTATGGGGTGGGGAGGGAAGACATATGTCTTTAGAAAAGAATTGTTCAGGTTGGAGGAGGACATTTGTATAGATGGGATATTTCTGGCCCTAACTCTGAATTTGCTTAAATATATCTGTCATAAAAACTGTCTGCTTTTAGGTCTGCTGCTGAGAGAGAGAAAGTTGAAGAAAAGTCTGACACTGAAAAACTCATGGAATATATTACAGAGCTCAGGTAATAACAAATTGTTCTTAAGAAGGCAATTTTCGTCTTGGAAAGCATCTATGTTGATGTGTAAGCTTACAAACAAAATTTAGTGGTGACAAGTGTCTGAATTTTCTTCTACAGTAGTGTTGCAGAAACAGCTGAGAAATACAAAGTAGAAATTGCCCAGATGGAGGAGACACTGAGTAAGAAAGACCAAGATATTGAGAGCCTGAGGAATACCCTCAAAGCAAAAGAGGAAGAGTCATGTAAACTGATGAAGGAATTTAATGAGAGGTATCAATTGCTTCAACAAGAGAAAGGTAATTGTTAGTTCTTGTGCTTTTCCATGTGTGGGATCACTCACATGTCTTAAAGCATCTCAAATAGGTGTTTTCTAAAATGTCAATTTAGACTGGTTTGTTCCAAATGAGAAGTCAAGTCTCTGAGGTCCTGCAAGAAACACCAAGGCATGTTTTTAACAACAGAGAAATCACTTCATATCTGATATCTGTTAAGTCTGAATGTGGAAGAAGCTTTGGGGAGCTCATGTAGTTGTTTTCCCAGCCATACTGCTCTTCTGGTGAAGGCTAATTGCTTGGTCCAAACACTCCTGCTGTTAAAATTATTTTAAAGTGGTATACCTCAAACCAATTTTGAGGAGTTTCCTGATGGGTTGTAGGTATGGGTTTGTTTTGTGGGGGGTTTTCTTTCTGTGTTTTTGGTGGTGAGGCAAGGGAAAAACAAAGATGGAATGGAAGTATTATGAATAATGCATATTGTAGCTATTTGAAGATAGAGAAGGGAACTTGTGTTATATTGACAATTTTTCTGTGCAGAGAAAGAGTTGTCTGAGGCCAAAGGACAGTTCCTGAGTATGAATGCTGAAATAGAAGACCTGAAAAAGAAAATTGATTTGGTGGAACAAGAAAACCAAAAACTGCTTCAGAGACATGAGGAGGTCGTCTCTCAGCTCCAGCAAGAGAAGGTAAATACAGGCTATAAATTAGTCTAAAAATAGATTGTAATCCCAAGGATTGGCACTAAAAATTGTTGTTTTGGTTATGCATGAGATGTGCATTCCACAGCTTAGGTTATCATTAATATGGTAAAATGGATACTGGCCTGCAGAAGCTTGTGTGGTCTAACAGGTCTAAGAATCATTGCTGGTGGGGTGGGGATTTTGGTTCTTCCCATAGATTTAAAATTTAAACCCTGCAAATTAGCCCTTTACTACCCAGAAAGTACTGGTAGTTTTAAAATCTGTGGTACTTTGGCATGCAGGAGTCATCTGCATCAATGCAGCAGAAGTTACTGGAGTTTGAAGATGAAGTAACAAGTGAGAGACATCTCCTGGAAGAAGAACTGAACGATACCATGAAGGAGCTGAATAAATTGCATGCAAAGGAGAAGAAAGCTGAAAAGTTGGTGAAGCAACTGGAGCAAGAAATCAAATCTCAAGGTCTTGAACTCACACAGATGGAAGAAGAGTTGAAAGGGTTTGTAAAAGAAACTTTGTGATTCAAGCTTTGAAAGGAAAAAAACTAAATTAGTAGTGTAAACAGAGCCTCTGAGCCCAATTCAGTTTTAGAAACCTGGGCAGATCTGAAGTTATTTCTTGCTGATTGTTGATTACTGATAGTGATGAGATCCAATCACTAGCAGTAGTAACTTGGGTCAGTATCAATAGTAACTTGAGTCAGTCTTACATTGTTGTAATTTAAAACAAACAAAAAAAAAAAGCCTTTTGGTTGAAAGGCTGGTATTGTAGTGCTTTGAACCTTGCTCTGCTGGGTAAGCTGTGTGCATGTTGTGCTGGCTATTTCTGTCCTGGAAAAGGCAATGACAAGAAGATTTTGAAGCCAGTTGTTTCTTGTTTAAGTTTACTATTAGGTCTTCAGTCTATTCTATAGCTTCACTGGAAAATAAAGGGAGGGGGAAATCCTTAGTAATACCTGTTGTGAAGATTGTGCTTTAGTATGTGAGAAGTTACTGGTTTGTCACAATTAATTTATTGCTGCTGCTTCAAGCCTTCTGTGACTGATAGCAGCATCTGGTGATGAGTTCACACATAGTTCTCTCCAGTCTGCAATGCTGAATTTTTATTTCAGGAAGAATGCAGAGTTGGAGCAAATCAAGGCAATGCATAGCAGTGCTGTGTTGAAAATCCAAGAAGAGCACAACAATACACTGCAGGAACTTGGAAAGACTATTGCTGACTTTGAAAGGTATTTAGGTTTTATTAATGTATAAGACAGGCATTATCTCTAAGATGACAATAAAATGTAGTGTTAATTTATGTACCTTGGTATTTCACACTGCATGTTATTGGAGCTGAGGATTTTGTGATGGTGTTTGGTGGCATTAAGAATTTATTTCTTGAGTACTAGGCAAGTATAGTGACACAGTATTACTATCTAGTTCAGGAAATTGGATTTTTCTTCTTCCAAAATGTAACCAGCTGGAGGAGTTCAGTGGTCTTGAATCACAATGACATTTGTAACTAGTGATGGTGTTCTTGGCACTGAAATAGCTTGCAAAAAGACTTCTATACTTGAAATTTGCATTGACTTGAGAGTAGTTTCCTACAGTTATTGCAGTTTTTTACCTTAAAATACTCAGGTTTAGAAAGTATGTAAAAAGTGATGCTGTTATTACGAGGTATGTGTGTCACCCATGAAGGATCCTGTGGGTTATTTGCCAATGCCAACTACAGCAGGTGCTTTGCTGTTTAAAATAAGCTTCAGAGAGAGTAGGTTCTTTGTGTTTTAAAATGCCTTCAAAAATATAGTAATATCTATATCACAGAATTTATCATAGTGTTACTGCTTATGGCTTTATGGAACTGTGTTGTGGTTTCTTTCTTACCTTTGGATTTATCAGAGCCTGTACTCTGCCATCAGATGATAAAATCTTTGATACCTGCTAGCACGAGCTTGTATTGCTCTTGTAAGGTGTGAACATGTTGCCTGAAGTAACAGGTTTTTCTCATCTCTGCTGTAATACCAGCTACAAGAAAACAGCAGCTGAAGAAATTTGCAGTTTTAAGCTGGAGAGTACCTCTCTGCGAGAAGAGGTTGCCAACCTTAAAAAGGCAGGCCAAGAGAATCTGCGGTTGCTTCAAGAAGCAGAATGCACTAAAAACAAAGCAAATGAAGAGTGTGCCAGGTACTACACAGACAAGCTTTTCTTTAAGCTAAGGAATGCAAACTGAGGCTTGCCTTTCTGACTTGGAACCTCATGTGATGCTCTAGAAGATCAGATCAGTATTTGATGTAAACTGAAGTTTCTTGCTTTGCCCAGTGCAGAAGGTTGAAAATACTGACAGACAAAATTTATTAAGTTTATATGCATTAGGAAAGTGGTCTGTCCAATCAGTTATTTTGACTTTTGTTTATATATGGAACATGAAGAAAGGAAAATATTTGAATGAAATATGTTGGAATATTGTCTGTTTCAGAAATATCAGTTACAGTGATTGCTCTGCAAATAAGATCCCCAGAGGAGACAAACAAATACTTAATGCAGAATTCACTCTTTGCCACTCCAGTCTGAATGATGTTACCTCAAATTCTGCTCACAAGCAGATGCCAATTAATCATCCATGAATTGCCACACTGTGGTGATGTAAACTGAGCTCCTCCCTCTGCCTAATATGAGGCACCACAGTGCAGCTGATGAGAAATAACACCCAAAAAGTTGTGTTAGGCCAGTAGCTGAGGATGTGCTTCTCTGACTGTCTAACAGCAGTTTAGTGATCCACGTTCTCTGTGGTTCTGTGCTGGTTAAGATGCTGCCCTTTCTTTCCTTCCACCTGCTTAATGTTTCCAGTTTCCATTAGAGCTGGTAAAAGAGAAGCTGAAAAGGTATTTCCTGGCTGAGGTGGCAGGGAAGGGATGGAACAAACAGCTGTGGCTGAGAGAGGGTCAATGCTTTTAGGTGTAGGGTTTTTGAAATCTTACATACATCCATACTGAACAGTCTTGATCAGTTCCTGCTTGAGCAAATCTCTGCATGTAAAGCCTAACTACTAAACTGTCCCTGCTAAAAGCTGTTGGTATTGAACAACCTTAAATGAGCAACATGATCTTTCTTTGCTCCAAAAGGACTGCTTTCATCCTTATAGGAAAGGTAAAAATCTTGTTCATCTTAAACTTAATTGCCTTCTGTAGTACTATTTTCTTTGTGGCACTGTTTGTGCAAACTTTTATTTCAGTTCTACTTGATAGCTTTTTCAACCATCATTACTGGCAGGTTTTATATTTAGTGTGGTGGAAAAAAAAGTAAAAATCAAGGGCTCATTAAGAAATTACTGTGTTTTCCTCAGGATGCTTTTAGAAGTCCAGACCAAGCTGGCACTAAAAGAAGCAGAAACAGAGAAAACAAAAGAGTCTTGCCTTGCACAAATGACTAAACTTCAGGAGAAACTTGAGGAGCAAACTGAAGATCTGAAAAGAGAACTTGAAGCAGAAAGATCAAGGTGACTTTCTGAAATGGCATATGATAGCACAGCCAAGTTTTATTGGCACGAAGTGCTGGGAGCTAACAAGGAACATAATCAAACTCTCCTTCTTGCTTTTTAGGAAAACTGTAAGTGAAGATGTGACCTCTAGCTTAAAGAAAGAGATCAAGACCTGGCGTAAATTGTATGAAGATTTACATAACAAAGTTAAGCCTTTTCAGGTGAGTTGTGAAGCAGGTGTTTGTTAGTATCTGTTGACATAAGACTTTTGCAGTTGGCTCAAGTTCTACTCTTGACAAGCAAATATGCTACTTCCCATCCTAAGGCATTTATTCTGCAGTGGTTTCCTAAGTTACTATCCAGTGAGCCAGCTATTCCCCTTCCCAAACTAATCTTCCTTGGTAGATTTCAGCTCAATAAAAAGTTATGCTTGGTTGAAAGATTTCTAAGAGGTTCAAATGTATTTCAGCAACAACTAGATGCTTTTGAAGTAGAGAAGAATGCACTCCTGGAGGAGCAGGGGGCAGCCCAAGAAGAACTGAATAAACTCAGTGATGCATATGCTAAACTTCTTGGCCACCAGAACATGAAGCAAAAAATCAAGCATGTTATGAAGTTGAAGGAAGACAATGCCCACCTGAAGCAGGTTTGTGGAACGACAAATTAGAAGTCTGTATTGCTAATGTGCTTGATGCCTTTTTGTTGCTCTAAATTTTTATGGACTAATCCTGCAAGCTACTTAGTTCTTAAATTCCTTGCATGAAGCAGATTACAATAAACCACCAGCCTCCAGAAATGCCAGGAGTTTTATTTTTGACTGAACTTACAACATACAGAGGGATCAGCAGTACAAATTAGTACCTCCACTCTTAGCTTGATGGGCTTTTCTTACCTTTTTTTTTGGGGTCCTAGACTTAATAAACCACTTGCTGAAAGTTTCAGACTGCCATAGTGCTTAGTGGTGTTACACAGTACCTGCACATGCTGCTGATTTCTCTACACCTGTATGTTTGGGTTGGGTTTTAATGCCACCAATAATTGTCTACATGTTTAGTCTTAGGCAAAATAGCTCCCTCACTAAGTGATAAGCAGGCTCTTCTCCTGTTCATCTGACTTCCAAGTATTGTTTTCTCTAGGATGTCTCCAAACTGCGTGCCTTGCTAGCCAAGGAAAAGCAAACCACCAGACATCTTCAGGAGCAGCTGTGTGCAGTGCAGGGCATTAAGCGTTTTGATCCTTCCAAAGCTTTCCAGCATGACAGCAAGGAAAATATTCCTCCAAAAACACCTTTAAAAGAAGGTAAGTTTGATGTTGATGTAACCTTTGTACCTCTTAAGCTTACCTAAAGAAGGTATGAGAGTCTTGCATAGTCTGCTGCATCTGGGGGAGGTGAATGGTGCCTCTTGTTCCACAGCAGGTGTTGGAGGCTGCATCAATGGGGCACTCCCAGTGTAGTTTGCTACTGTGCTTTCCAGCCCAGATCCTTACAACCTGACAGGAATAGGTGCTGTGCCAGGTCAGACAGCAGAGCCATTTTCTTCCTGTCACCAGCTCACATGTTCCTGCTGATGAGGTGATAGGAAGTGTTTCCTGCACAGGTCATGGGGTACAAGTGGCTCAGCCAGACCTTTGCACCCTGGTTCTTTAGCTGCTACCTGGCAGGACCTTGCACCACTGCAGGTGTCAAGGTAAGATGCAAAAGCTCTGCAGATAAATGTGGAGTGGAGGAAAAGATGGAGAGAGAGCATGGGGCCACACCAAGGGAAGCAGGGTAGGGGAGAGAGTTCCATTAGAGTGTCTGTTCCAGGGTCTGAAATCCTGGCTTGCCTGTGAGATTCAGTGTAGGGCCTTCTGCCCCACAGGAGACAAGAAATTACTTAATGTGGTGGGAGCAATAGGTAAAAAAACTCAGTAATGTTTTTCCATTGCAGGTAATAAAAACAAAATTTGAAGTCTTCTTGGTATTAAGAAAATAAATCACCCATAAATTTTGTGTGCTACAGGAGACTGCAAGACACTGCTGCTTCAAGGTGAACTTGGATGCTGTATATAATGCAAATCAGTAGGAGCCCTAGAGAAATAATCTAAAATGACATATTTTTAGATAGATTATGTTTTACTGAGAAGCAACAGGTGACAGCACTTTCCTGACTCCTGGTAACATCACTACAGCTGTGAACTCTGGAAAGTGTTCACTGTTGCACGTTTTGGGTATGCTGAGGCTGCTCACTTAGGCTTTGAACAGAGCATTTTAAATTTGGAAAAGGAGAATAAGCACTGGAGAATATAATTACAAATTAAGTCAGATTGTAAGTTTTTTTGATTTTTGTATATTTTTCAAATTTTTTTTGCATCTATCCCATGTATACAATTCTATGTTAAATTAATTTTGTTGTTTATAGCTGCTTTGGTACCAATGGCAGCAATACTGCCAAGAGACCCTTTTACTTCTGTGGCCTTCACACTACAGAACCTGTGTAGAAATGGGACTGTACACTGAATTTTGATATTCTCCAGGATCTATATTCAGTATATGCAAATTTAAATCCTGGGGCTGGGTGTTGCAGCTGTTGCTCTTCAGAAGAACATTTTCAGGTCAAAGTCAAATTGACTGCATTTATCTAAATGTAGAAGTCTGTATACTGTGGCTAAGATTAGTGTCTGAAGAGCAATGCTGCATCCCCTGGACTCTTAAACTGCCCCAAAATCTTTGTAGCCAGCTGTTGTAAGTGATCAGTGCTGCAGTGACAGGGAGTAACAACAGAGCTTCTCTCCCTTGGGTGGGAGGACACCTATGGAACTCACATGCATTGTACAGACTGGAACTTTGGCAAGGGGGAAAGAATCTGTTAAACTGCATTGAAAATTAAGAGTGTTTTAGCACAATAAAGATTTTAAATTAAAGAATTTGTCCACTTCCTTTGCAAGCCAAGGATAAAACCCAAAATTACATTACAGTGGGATTCATCTAATTTTCTCTTTTCTAGTCTTGTCTTCAAAACAAAGCACAATGTCAGTCTTGCCTCAAAAACTATGTATTCTCTAGAATTAGGGAAATTATTTAGCTAAACTGTAAAATACATACAATCTGCAATCCTAGGAAATTATCTACAAAAAATGCACATTAAGTCTAAGGGAAGTTGCTAGATGTGTTCTGCTAATGTCACCCTTGTGTATTTGCTGGATTACTTGATCCTCTGTTGATTGAGGATGAGGATTAGCTTCAGGTGTTTTAATTAAGAGAACACTTGGTATTCAGCCTGAAGTGTTGAGAGACATTTTGATAAAGAAGTTGCTAGAAGTATTTCATACTGGAGTTCTCTCCTTGTGGAGAAAAAAAAATGAAGGTTTTCTTGTCTGAAAGATGTAAATGGAATAAAAAAATTGTAGAAGAAACAGGCATTTGCCTGAATGTTAATGGAAGGTTCCACCAGACTCAAAAACTCAAAACATAAAAATGGAGACACTGAGTTAAGGTACGTTTTTTGGGGTTTTTTTGACTGAAGGTACAAATATGCCAAGGGGAGCCAAGAAAGGCAGGTGTCACAGGACTGGGCTTTTAGGGTTGCTACATCCTTGTTTGATACAGTTGGCATGAGCATGCTTGTACTGACAGAAAGGGGAAACTCCAGCAAGTAATTCTGCTAGCCTTACAGCAAGGGTGATCCTTGAACTTTAAAACATTGATAAATCATGTAGGGCAGAGTGGGGAGAGAAGCAAAGGGTGGAAGTCAAGGGGAAATTGAGGGCTTTTTGTTAGCTTCAGTCTAGGAGGTTTTTGCTTTCATGCACTATGAATGAAATATTAAAAACTGAAACCTTGACATTTGTAGCTCAACTGACATTAGGATTCACTGCAGAAATCCATTACTTTTATGTCATGGAAGATTTTTTTTTAATTGAAAAATCCATGATTTAACACAAAGTTACTCATCTTGCTGTATTGTAGCAAGAGCTGGGCTGTGCTTCCTTGAAATGAAGAGCTCTTAGAATTCTCAACCTGCCTGACCTAATTAGAGCCCTCCTCCTGTTTGCTATAAAAGACAAACTGTGTAAGATCAGTGCCAGTGCTTTGAATGGATCTCCTGCACACAATGGCTGTGCTTGCTCATGCTGCCTGTTATGAGGTAAAAATTTAAGCTCATACTGAGCTGCTTAAATGGTACCACTGCGACCAGACCAAAAAGCTTAACAGGATTCAGAGCCACACGTGATGTAGGGCTTGGATTTGTGTTTGGGTTTCAAAGGTCAGCAAGAGCCGGTGCTGCTCTCAGTCCATGTGCTCTCCGCAGGCACAGCAGACAAAGGGACAAGTGCACAGTTGAACTGCAATGATTTCCTAGGCTGGGAATTCCCTCTGTGCTTTGGCAGTGCCTGAAATGCTGCTGGAAATGGAGCAGGTAAGGCTCTGGGTATTTGCATTAACAGGTTGCTACCACACTTTGGTTACAAGATCAAGGGAAAAGCAAAGGGGGAGGAGAGAGGGAGACTTAACTATGCTTTAGTCTCTGAATGACAGTCTGAAATGTGAATTTAATGAGTAGTCCATTTAGTCACCCAGGGATGCATAATGCTTAAGTGACTGTGATCTAGACAACAATATATTTTTTATTGTAAAATCATAGTGTTTCACAAAGTGGATGTAACAATAATAAAGAAATTAAAAGTATAGGTAGAACACTATTATTATAGAACACGAGTTCTGACTTGAGATAAATATTTGAGGAAAAAATATATCATGAAGATACAAAAACTACATATAATTTAACTTATTCTGGTGACAAAGATGGTAAGAGATTTTACAGGCTGATTGATGATTGTAGCTTGAGATTTCAGTGTTCATGCTTTTGCTGTTTTCCTCTTGCTCTGAGCCCAGAAGACAAAAATTTTATTTCCCCATCGTGGTTTTTGTTAAAATGCACAGAGGGAGCTCTTCTGTGTTGGGAGGAGATGATGTGATATCAGGTGTACTGGGAGTTCTTATCTCCATGCTGCTAAAGTTTGGTATTTCTTTGTAGATTCTACTTCTTGATTTCAAGTTATGAATTACTGATAGTTTTAAATAGAATCCTAAGGTTAATGGAAGGGAATTAAATGTCAATAGCTTGTTACAGGGGAAAAAAGGGCATCTGTATTTCACAAGGGCAGAAACTGGCTGAAGTTTAATTTTTTTATGTATATGCAGCTTTTTGTCCTTTAAATATTAGTTGTCACAAATAAAGGTCATTTACAATATTCTGTAAAATTTTAGTATGATTCTATTAAATTGTGGTAGACCTTTCTGGTTTTCTTCCTTCCAATTAAAACTACTTTACTCAAGTCAATTTGAAATAAATTCATTGGCATAGATACAAGTGTGAAGTAGCCACGGTGAGTTTTGGGCAGTAGTTTTTATGCATCTACTGAAGTTCTCTTCAAAAATGCTAGAGAATGCTGCCTTTGTGGATCAGAAATGTAGCATTTTGTATAGAATATTGTGTTACCTTCAAAACTTGTATTAAAAAATAAAACTGTCACCTTGTAAGCATGAAATGATACACATAGGATGAGTACTGTAAGTAGTAATTGCTCTCTCAAAAACAACCAACCTTTTCTCTGGGGGCTTTACCAGTTGCTTTTACATCTAACTCTGGATAAAGGCAAATTGAAAATGCTCATTTTTCTCATTCTAAAAGGAGGAATTAAGTAATTTATAGTGAATACATGACAGAGCTCTATGCAGGACAATATGATATTTTGGTCTAATTCTGAAGTTCCACGTTGTTTTTTGCAAGTGAGAAATTACAGGTTAAAAAGTTTACAGTTTCAATAGGGGAAGTGTAGTCAAATGTTAAATGTGCTTACTGCAGTAACTTTTATTACTGCTAAAAGCACCGTGAACGTGAAAAGAGGAGTCGACCCTGCAGGTAAGGCAGCCCTGGTGCTTGCAGTGCCCGGGAGCACAGGCCCCTCCTCTGCTTTGCCTTCTCCGCCGGAGGCCAAGAGCGTTACGAGCGCCCATCGCGGTGGGTTTTCCAAACCCTCGGCGCTGTTGCCGTGGCGCTCTGAGGCTCTGTGCCGCGGGGAGGGGCTGGCTGTAGGCAAGGACAGCTTCGGCTGTCCCCCGGCCGCCCCTCGGCGCTCCCCTCAGCTGTCCCCCGGCTCCCCCTCAGCACTCCCCGAAGCCGTCCCCACCCGGCACGTGCGAACCCACCCTGCCCCCGGGGGCCGCGCCTTCCCCTTTAAATACCCGTCCTTGGCCCCGCCCCCTCCGGCGCGCCCCGGCCAATGAGAGCGCGGCGGCCGGAGGCGCGTGCGTCGGGCGCGCGGCGCGGCGAGGGCGCCCCCTGTGGCGCGGCGCTCAGCACGGGCGCGGAGCCTCCCTGGCGCAGCGCCGGGCCCCGCCATGGTCGGCCGGGAGAAGGAGCTCAGGATCCGCTTCGCGCCGGGACGCTGCGAGCTCGTGGAGGTGAGGGCGGCGGGGCCGGCAGCCGCCGCGGGGCGGCCGTTCCGCTTTGCAGCGCGGGGCCGGGCGGGCAGGCCGGGAGCGCTGACGAGTTGGCGGCGGGGGCCGGGCCCGGGGGGGCCGCGGCCGCCTGGGGCTGCGCCCTGAGGGGCCGCGGGTACCTGAGAAGCGCGGCTGGGCTGGGAGCGCCCGCGGGCTCCGGGGGCTGGGTTGTTTTGCATCCGCGCGGCCTCGCCGGAACGGCCACGGGGACTCGGGGGTCGCGGCGCTGCTCTCGGCGAGCCCGTGGCACAGGGAAGGGCTCGGCGGTGCAGAACGCCTGCGGTGACTCCACCTAGGACTCCTCTGGGAGCCGCGTCCCTGCCCTGCCTGCCGTCCCGGGTGGGGTCGGTGGTGCCCCACAGGGTACGTGAGCTGCCGCAGCAATGAGGGTTGGGCGTGTAGGGAAAGGCAGAACAACTTCTGCCGACGCGAATGTAGGTTCACCTGTCATTCCGAGCCTTTGGAAAGCCCCAGGCTTTGCCTTTTGCTTTCCGTGGCTGCAGGGGATGTCAGAGCTGAGAGAGCTCAGTCTCACCTTCCCTTCCCTGTAGCCGCTTGGATCTCATCGTATTATGTTGCAAATCTCTTACACCAGTAGCTTCCGGGTTTTAGTGGCCATGCCTTAAAATTAGTGGTATGAGTTCATCATGATTTTCTAAAAAAAAAAAATGTAAAGCTTCAAAAGCTTTATGGAAAACTTTAAAAGTACTTGTTTCTGGTTTTCAACTTGACATCACGTTTTGTTCTTTTTATAAATTATACTGTTATGTTATGTTTTGGTAGTGTCTACAAAGTGATCTGGTGTCTCATAAATGCTACTTTTTAATTTGGTAATGTTGTGGCTTGTTTATGTGAATGAGGCTTCTAAACACAATACTTTTTTGTTATTCTTGGTTAACATGGACATCAGATGGGATAGTTCATTATAAACCTCCAACTTGCATGTTTCAGTAGTGTTAGGAGACCATAGAAATGCTGCTGCAGCTAGGTGATGTCCTGTGAAGGAGCAAGGCAACATACAGGGAAAGAGTTCATCTGTTGAGGTTTTGTATCACCAGAAGGTTAAAACTTCTGGCAAGAAGAGGTTCGAACTGGTAATTAATTGGTGTTGGATTTATGAGAAGCATCTATCATGTGTCTTTCAGAAACAAGTGACTGGAATCAATTAGTCTTGCAGACAACAGCAGTAGTGTGCAAGCTGTGCTTGGTGAAAGCTGTGTTTGTGTCCAGTTCAAGCTGTGCTGCTGATGTAACATCCTCTATGATATGTGGAATAAACAAACTTAGCTGAATGAGGCTTTAAAACATCAGATTTTGCAAGTGACACTTGGTTTTGTGTTGGGCACTTCCTACTTACTGAAGATATTCAGTGATGTTTTTATGGAACCTTTTGACTCTGTTCTGCAGCAGGTGCTGGGGATTTATTAGCAGGCACCTCTGGCTGTGGAAGCCCTGGTCATAGATCCTGTGACACTGTGCAGACTTTGCTAAGAGAAGAAGAACAGGAGAAAATAGTCATTGCATGTTCTTGCTCATGCTGTTCAGAGAAGCCTGGGTAGCCTTAAAAATGGTAAATCAGCTTGTGTTCTCGGGTGAAATTTAAGGATAAAAGTAACTTTTTGAAACATCACTTACTGTAGTCTGTCATTTTCAGGCAACTGTCCACATGTGAATTATTAATTTTTGTCTAGTACTAATGGGAATAAGTTAGCCCTCATGTGGAGACTTAGAGTTGAGAAGAAATGCAGGCACTGTGCTGGGAACTTGAAACAATTGTTTTGGGGTAGGCTGTTTCCATCGTGCCCCTCTGCTTATGGAGCAAAAGCTTTGTAACTTCACGGGTGAAAGACAGTAATTTGGAAGTGATTGCTGTGGCTTCCTGTGCTGCAATCACAAAGTAGCAGTCTGGTACAATGCTCAGAAATTACTGGGCTGTTGAGATTGCATAGCAGAAAACATTCTATGATGTGCAGAATTATAGTAATTTGTCACAAATTGTCCTTGTGTGTAATGTGGTCAGGAAATCCAAGATTTCTGGGTTCTGCACACCCAAAGTTTTTCTGAACAGGCATGGTAAAGATATGCTTCCATTTTTGTTTTTAGCAGGCAGTTTTTTGGGTTTATTTATGGCAGATACAGAAGGAAAGCATTAAAGGAAAACAAATATTGCAGAGACAGACATGGATCTTGTGTTTGCTGTCTTGAAAACTTGATATTCCAGTGATAGGTGGGATGAAGTTCATGTGTGCTGATGTTCACAGCTGTCCCAAGTACCAAAATGAGCAGGAGCTGCAGTACAGCTTTAGTCTGTTGCTTAGATTGAGAGCTGAAATTGTCAAATCACTTCCAGATGCATCTTGTAAAATTGACAAGAGATCCGTATCTCGGTTTTACTTACTGTTACACTATTGTGTTGAATAACAATGAATTACTCTCTGTTTAATAATGGAATTCAAGGTTTTAATTACTCCAGAAAGTTATATTGTATTCCTGCAGCTTTTAACAGGCACTGTCTATCCAGAATTATTTGTTGTAGGATTTGGACCCTAAATGTTACATCTTTTGGGTCCATTTTCTAAAGAAGTTATTTGCCTCCTTTCAGATTGCACAAAGGTACCAGCTTTTGAATGAACTTTAAATGCTGTCTTCACTAGTGGTTTGGATTGTTGTAGAAGTAAATGGATTTCTCATTGAAGTTTTGTTTTCATTGCCTTTGAATATGTGTTTAAATAGTTGACTGGCTGCAGTATTGGTCCTCCCACATGTTGGTGTTCCATGAAACATTCCAAAAGACTCAGGAGAGGTTTTTTTAATACAGTAGCCTCTGACTGTGCTTACTTTGAAAGAAAAAACAGTAAAAAATGACAGTAGAAACAAAACCTTTCCTGTTGTCATTTCCCTAGGAAGATGTTGACGTTCCCAGCAGGCGAGTTTTGATCACTGGTGCTACAGGACTTCTTGGCAGAGCTGTGTTTAAAGAATTCAATGAAAATAATTGGAACGCAGTCGGTTGTGGATACAGGAGAGCTCAGCCCAGATTTGAACAGATAAATCTTCTGGACTCTATTGCAGTTCATGACATTATCCATGAATTTCAGGTAAGTTTCTGGAGTATACAGAGGGGTTCTTTGTGTGTCCAGTAGCCAGCTGATAGTGCTGCTGAGTTCTGGGGCATGAATGGGGCTGGTGCTTTGGCTGAGCTCTGACAAAGCTGTGGCCAGGTGTTCTGCCCCACCCAGAGCAGAGGTTTGCTCTGTGGGTGCACACAGCTCTGGCCTTTGCTGTGCTCCCCACAGGCAGGCTGCAGGCACAGCTCTGTGTGCCAGCACACCGGAAAGGAAAGATACATTTGAGTTATTGACACTGTAATGTGTCAATATGCAGTTCTGGGGAAGTGGGGGAAAATTTGAATCCAACAGCAGTCACTCTGTGTGTTGTGCAGTGTTAAGTGCCAGGAGGAATATATAAAACCTGAAATACATTATCCAGGGTGCCATTCTATAAAATAGTAAATATCATCTTAATAATCTGCATATGTCAAGCCCTGTATAAATAGCTTACCTAAAAATTTTTAGTACCCTTGTGTGTTAAAGGGAAAAGAATCCCCACAACTTCGAAGTTGCTGTAAAATTGAAGCTACCAAAGACCATAATTGCACAACTGATGAGAAATGTTTTTCGTATCCTGAAACAGCATGGCTTTATTGTAAAAAGATACTAAGGAAAAGGTGTTACTTGGAATGCTGTAATTAAAAATAACACTGCTATTTTTATTACTTAGTTTTGCCTGAGGGGTGTCATCACTAGAGTTAGGGTGCAACTACCATCTCTTGACATGTTGGTTGTTTAAAATTAGTCTTTAATTTGCAGCCTCATGTTATAGTGCACTGTGCTGCTGAGAGAAGGCCAGATGTTGTAGAAAGTCATCCAGATGCTGCTTCTCAGCTCAATGTGGCTGCTTCAGCGAACTTAGCAAAAGAGGCAGGTAAGGAGACCATCTCATGGATCTGGTGTCATGTTAAAACCCTGCATCTGTTTATACAGGGACATCAGTACAAATAATACAAGTGTGAATGCACTTCTGCCATCAGGTGCTGTCCTGTTTTCCATAAGAGTAGTGTGCACAACTCTCTGAAGGATCAGGGAACAGGCAAAGCAGCAGGAATGAATGTGCATGGAAGATGAGATCATTGGGAGGATTTAAGAGTCTATTGGGATTTCAAAGAAGGCATGAATTAATATAAATTTTCTGTAAACATTTTCTTCCTAGCTGGAATTGGAGCATTTCTGATCTACATTAGTACAGACTATGTATTTGATGGAACAAGCCCTCCATATAAAGAGACTGATGTACCAAATCCCCTGAATTTATATGGTAAAACCAAACTGGAGGGTGAAAAGGCAGTTCTGGAGAACAATGAAGGTAAGACACTCAACCTTTTTTAATACAGGCTTTCTATTTTTACTCAGTTACATATTAGCTTAGTAGACTCTTAAGTCAATGATGAAGTTGCAAAACCATGGAAACGAGTTTCAGAGAAGAATGTGATTAGGAGTTGCTCATGAGCAATCCCTCTTGCTTATACCTTGACTAAAGCTTTTGTTTCTTACCTGTTCCAGTCTTTATTCATGTGATTTGTCTCTCCCTGATGGACATTCATAAGCCTTTGTCTGTTGTGAGCCTGCTGTTCTGAAGGAAAGATAAAATACTTCATTCAGTACATAGCTGCAGTAATTTATGGGGGTGCATTGCAAGTGTTGTCAATGTATGTTTACTTACAGGGAAAACCAGACTCGTGATTCAGTAATAATACAGCTCAAATCAACATGGAGCCTTGTTACTCTTTGGGTTTTGCTCTATTACAGATGCCAACAGGCCACCCATTTTGGTTTTACTTGCCTGCACACATCAGATTCCTGCTTGGAACACTTTCTAAAGGGTTAATAACATATTTATGGTTTGAAGCAACAAGATTTTTAAAATCTGTTTACGTCTTTTCTTAATGAAAATTTGGCATACAATATACAAACATAATTTTAAAATTCTGCTTAAGGGAAAAGAGCATGTTCCCTTTAATTTAAGAATCATTTCTTGTATAAAAGATATTTGGCTGTTTCTAGTTGGTGCACTGCCAGTGTCCAGTCACAGATTATAAGGACAGAAGCACTTGTATTTTATCAAAAAATCTGAAGAAAATAATCTCAGTACACATGCAGAAGAGGCTTCTGATCTGTCAGTGTGATACTCACACTGTGGTTCTGTGCTTCCCAACCAGAGAACCATGGTATTGATAAATTAGTGTGATGGTCCTCCAGCAAGTAAAAATATGCTGTGTGTGATGGAATTGGCATTACTAGTAATAAAGAAACTTGGTAAAAAAATACTTTGATAGGAAAAGTCTCATTTAAGTAAAAATAAATTTAAATTACCAGTTATTCACTCCCCCTCTAGATTTAGTACCATCTCCAGATTTGACTGTGATGCTGTTTGCTCCCTCTTCTAGACTGGTAATGAAGACAAGACTTTACCAAATCCAAGTGTGTGTGGGTATTTTGCTAGACCTTTCCCCCAACTCAACACTGCAGTTTGGTTTTGTAACCTCTCAGAGCAGGAGCTGTCAGGCAGCAGTGGGTTGCAGCACTGGTATTATTAGCAGGAGGAGTGTTGAGGTGGTGCTGAGTAAAGAGTTTGAAAATATGAGTTCTCTTGATTCATACAAATACAAGTATTTTCTGTGTACTGGTGTTCCAACCACTAACTTGCTGATACAGTGTAGGTAGAATTCCATTGGTCAGATCTGTAGCTGTGGGAAGAACTGCCCTGTCCATTTCTGTTGTAAAATGCAAAAGTCTCCAGTAAGCAGGTTTAACTTTTTTAAAAAAAGATACTTTACTCTGGTTAGAAGGGGATACATGCTTATAAATATATATATATATATATATATATAGTTATGCTTATAAAACTATAAAGTGTCAAGTGGTCCTCAGAGCTGTTAGCCATGAGGCTGATCCTCTCCATGTCTCAGAGAGCTGAGAATGAAAGGAAGGCAGTTGTCTTCTCAAAGAATGAATATTTTTAAAGCAATTAAAAAATAGATGTTTTAACCAGTATTTAAAGAGAGGAGGAACATCTGCTGAGTGACCAAATAACTGCTTCTAGAGCAGCAGGAAATCAGGGTCATGTTGGGTTTTCTATTTGTTTTTCTTGCCTAGGTACTTATTCTGGTTTACTTCTCTGTGAGAATAATTTCTGTGTTAGCTTTTTCTGTTTGTCTCTCCAATAGCTATAGCATTGTTCTCCAAATATATTAAGAATGGCAATGTTTTGATGACTTCAGCTTCTAATTTCAGGTCTGATTTTTTTGTTTTCTCTTCAGCAAAACTATTACTTTTAAGTAATTTGTCATAGCCTTGGATTTCTCCTCAGAGGCTTCTCTTGACAGAGATAGACTAGTATGATGTATTCCATCATGAAATATGCTTCTCTTTGGGTTTTGTTAATTCCTCAAATCACTGTCCTGGAATCTAACACTTACTATTGTGTTCTGTGAACCTATTCCTTACTTGTCAGACTTCTCATTTATTTCAGTGTCTTTTTTTCTGGTAAATAATATCCTCCTTTATACAGGAGGCTTCTGCATGATGGATGAAAAATCTTTGTAATTGATGCCTGAATATGATGACTTGTGATTGGGAATTTTTTTCCTTGCTCTTACCCAGTGAGGATGGGGAATGCAGGAGTAACTGCACAGAGTAGATGGGTTTTTTAATTTTTGTTCTAACCCAAACAGGCATCTTTGTGCAATTAATGAAAGCTTGTTAACTTTCTGGAAATCAATGGCATAAATGAAAATAAACAATAATATAACAATGTCTGTAATCTTAGTGTTTATAAACTGGTTTTGATATAAATTAAAAATATATTCTGTGAGCCAACGTACTGCTTGCATTTTATTTGTGATTTGTAGATGCTTAATTTCATCAATCAGCATATTTCTTAACACTTCCACTTTTCAGATTGTGCTGCAGCATTTGTCCCCACCCATGATCTAAAATATTTTTTTTCTTTTAGAAACTGCAGTACTTAGGATTCCTGTCTTGTATGGAGAGGTGGAAAGACTGGAGGAAAGTGCTGTGACAGTTATGTTTGATAAAGTGCAGTTCAGTAATAAATCTGCCAACATGGACCACTGGCAACAGAGGTTTCCTACCAATGTCAAGGATGTAGCAGCTGTTTGCAGACAACTAGCAGAGAAGAGAATGCTGGTAAGAATGGCAAGAAATGAGCCTCTGCAAGGTGAAAACTGTTTGAGTTCTCAGCTTTGCTTCTGAACAGCTGAGAACTGCACATCACCTGGATTATTTGCATTTCTGGAATGTTGGGAGGGAGGAAAGAACTGGCTGTAGTACTTGCATGACTATGAGGGTATTGTGGTCTTCGAAACAAAAGTGGTTGAAGGGATGGGACAGAACCATCTGAAAATTGTCTTGTGTCTTCTGGTATAGAGGAGAGAATTAGAAATGCTGAACTTACTCTGATATGACTTCTACAAATTGCTAGTTTGAACTAAAAAACCCATGTGGTTGAATGTAATTCTCAAAGGTGCCCTTGTTTATTGTATTAACAACACTGAAGTGGCAAAACAAAGTCCCTGGGCTGAATTACTTCCTTGTATTTGTTCACCACAGCACCTTCAGATTGCCATCTTTGCAAGGTAACAGAACCAAATAGCAAACAGCCACCTTTATTTTTTCACATGGTAACTTTGAAAACATGGACCATGGACATGGTGCAGTCAGTTTGACTGGACTTGTGCTGGGTTTGCAGTTTAACATTCAGAATGTGTGTGATGCCTTTTGCCTTTGAGTACAGCTGAGTTCCTCCTCCCCAGCTCTTTGACCTTGTTTGGTTGGTGGGCAGCTCCTTTCCCTCCTGTTCATTCTACTGGAACCAAGCTGTTTGTGAAGCCAGGTCAGATAGAAGTAACACCAGTTTCCCATCTCAGTCCCTGGTTGGGTATTCCCTGAAAGGGTAAAGATGTTTCTAGAACACCACTGAGGTGCTGTAAGATGCCTTTTGAGATAGGATCTTGCTGGATGCTAATTCTGCCCAGTTCTTGCACAGGAATTAGCCTGAGGGCCAGCTGGCTGCTTCCTTTCATCTGTGTTTCCTCTTTCTTCTCTAGGACCCTTCAATAAAAGGAACCTTTCACTGGTCTGGCAATGAACAGATGACTAAGTATGAGATGGCCTGTGCCATTGCAGATGCTTTCAACCTTCCCAGCAGCCACTTGAGACCAGTAAGTGATGTCTTGTTGGACCTGTAGGCAGACAGATGGGCCTGATCATTGCAAGTAGCAGGTCTCCCACTGGCTGTAGAAGTGAGCTTCCTCTTCAGGACGGGCTGTGCATGTCCAGCACAGCAACTCTGTTGCTCAGGGGACTGGCTGGTCTCAAGCTCAGGAGAGCAACAGCTGCTCTGACCTGCTGAATCAGGAAAATTAGTCAGTCAACAGTTTCCCAGTCTGTAGTGCAGTGGTATTTCTGAAGAACAGTTCCCCTAACTCACAAGCAAATCTGTACTTTTATGTTACAGATTGATAGAACATTAACTTGAAGATAGGGCTCTCTAAGAGCTGTGCAATGTCCAGATTTTTTTCTGAATACATGCATTTAAGAACTACAAATGATTTTTGCTTTGCTTAAAACACCTGTCTTGCAGTTTCATTGACACTTGAGACCACTCTTAAAGACATACTGATAATGTGGTGGGCATATAACAACATACCAACAAGATTTTACCTATGTAAAAAATAAATTCTGAGGATTCAAAATTAGTGAACACGGGAACTGAAATGTGACTTGGAAGATGAAAGAAAAACAATGGAGAACACTTAGTCTTAATTTTTTCTGCTCAATTCTATTTCTCTTCAAGTGTATTGATCAAGACATGGTTCCATTTACATTCTGGAGCTTTCTTTACCTAGTGAAGATATGAATAAAATGTTGAAAAACACAAATAATAGCAGTAAGGAGAGTGAGAAAAATTTGCCTTAAGACAGTTCACATGGCCTGATGTGTTGAAATAAAGTTAACTATAAAACAAGCAAATAGCAAAAAAATCCAGACAGAAAAATTCCAACAGAATAGTTGGAAGGGAGGAGGCGACCATACCTATAGAGAGAGATGTGAAGAAAAAGTTCTAATGTACATGTACAAGTATTTTTCTGTCACTTTTAATCCTTATTGGTGTGGGGTTTTTTTGTCTCCTGTTTCTGATTTTAGATTACTGACAGCCCAGTTGTGGGTGCCCTTCGTCCGAAGAATGCTCAGCTGGACTGCTCCAAGTTGGAGATGCTGGGGATAGGTCAGAGAACACCATTTCGAGCTGGGATCAGAGAATCACTTTGGCCTTTCCTTGTTGACAAGAGATGGAGGCAGACAGTCTTCCATTAGTTTGTAACTTTTTTAGTAAAAGTATGGTATGTGGCACTTTTTTAAAAGAAAAAAATAGTTTTGTATGAGTGTTCTTAAATTGTGACATTTATGAGCTTTCCTTTAATTGGGTAAACAAATGGTCTTGCACTAGTGAAACTTAGCCTAAAAAAAGTTCAGTGACAAAAACTGAGCCTGTTTGATGTCATGGATTCTTCCTGCCATTTGTACCAGTCTAACTTAATATCTGTTCTTGGTGGATTGAGGTTCTTAGTAATGAGTACTGTGTAATGCTAAGAATGACTCAGATCACTTGCTGACTTACTTTTGGCTGAAATATATTGTTGATGCTTGAGGTCTGTGCCATTGTTGTATATACCATTTCTTTTCATTAAATGACATGGTCAGTTACTTTATCACCAAAAATCGGAGTTTTTTGTTTTTAATTTCTGAAGGTGGTGTTCTTAGGGAGTTAAGCTGAAGTAGGAATCCTTAAGTGTTTGTTTTGCTTGAGCTCTGATCAAAATGTTTTTTAAAAAAGTGAAACTTTATTTTTGCAATTATCAAGTGTACTTTTTATGCTTGAAATATTTTCAGAATGTTCTGTAAATTGAATGCCTGCAGCTTTGTATTTGTACAGTAAGTTGTATGCATTTGTTTTCATGGTGACTTAAAAAGGCTGGGGGAGGGTGGGGACAGTGGGCATCCAATAGTTTTCACCTGGGGTTTTTTTTGGGTGGGGGATTGGAGTTAAAGGATTTTTTTTTTTTTAACTGGGTGGTTGTTTGTTTTTTGTATGAAACCACAAAATATCTTCATCCTTCCCTTCCCTTTTTGAGGACAGCATTTGCAGCTTGTTAAATTAATGGAAGATGTTTGTTAGTTGGGAGATGGAGAGGAAAGGTGTTCAATAATTTGTAACACTGCAGTGGCTTTTGCACAGATTGTCAGACCTGGTGCTGCTGCAGCTTGTTCTGGAACAGCAAAGTGTGTGTGGTGAAAGTTTGCAGCATAATAAAAGTGCAGTTGTCTAATGTAAGGCAATCTTTAAAGCTGGCCTCGATTGGTAATGGGGAGGAAGAGCATTGTAAAGCTTTGCTTCCTTTTGAAGTTGTAGAGTCAACAGTATAAATGTTCTGATATTGCTAGCAGAACATTAGTGAAGCTAGTAAAAGATGCAGTTGGATGGTCACTTATTTTTCTGAGGCTGAAATGAAGGGGAAGAGAAAGATGTTCAGATTTAATTTTTTTTCTAAAGTGTGGGGGAGACACATGCAAAAACAGACCAATTGAAGGTCTTGTAAAGGTCAGCTTCACGTTCAGTCATTTCATTTCAACTGGCATATGCTGAGCATTGATAATCCTGATTTGTTTTTAGGCTGAAGTCCTGATACACACATGGTAACCTATCTCCAAAATGTCAATAAATATATATTGCCAGCATGAGAAACAGTAGTTGATTCTTTCTTTACCATCAGGATTTATCTGAATCATAAATGTTTGCAATTCTTCTAGAAATCTGTCTGCCCTTTCAGTGGTGGGGTTTTATTCCCTCTTTCATTCAGTAATTATTTCCAGACATGGAATAGGTTGGATCAGTTTCTCTGTCCGTGTCACTGCCTTGGGGATGTGATAAATGTACACTCAAAAGATACAGCTCTACATGTCCATTTTGCTTTAATACTCTGGGGATGATGGTTTATAGGGTGAAAGTGAAACAGGAAAATCAGATAATGCTCAATATCTTTTTGGTAAGAGCCATATTTTCGGAAATTTACATTAAAATCTCTAGGAAAACCTAATTTCAGCTCAAACCAAATTTTTTAGTGCCTGTCACTTCCTTCTCTATGTTATACAGTCAATTTCAAATAAAAGCAGGTTGACAGAAGTTCGTGACATTTTTCATCACACAAAGAGAATTCTAAGTCACAAAACTCATTTTGGCACTTTTTCCACCTGCTGTCTGGGAGAGGATGTGGCCAAGTGGTCAGTGCAGCTGTCAGTTGCACACTAAATTGCTGCAGCTGAAGGAAGGCAAGAGCAAAGTGCACCAAATGCTGCACCCCTGATCAAAAACAGAGGGCATTCTGATCTCCACATCCCTGGGCTGCAGTGCACTCAGTAATCCATTGATGTGCCAAGTTCCAGCTGCCTTTAGGAGCAGCTGGACCAGCAGCTTGTCCCCCCCATACCCACCATGGGCCTTTGAGAAAGATGCCTTTCAAAGGCTGTTGTGAATTACAGGGACTGCAACTGAATCCGTGAAGAAAAACTTCGTTAAAAAATAATTCATCTTGGGATGTTCTTCTGTGTGCTGAAGTTCTTCAGAAACAGCTGAAAAAATTGTCAGCCTTGCCTGACATCACCCCCCTATAGCATCACACACATATGTAAGCCTTTATCTCAGCACATTGATTAAAGTTCTCTCACAGGGGCAAATATGGGCATAGGAATTAGGACAGTTGGCTGAAACCAATTTTTCAGTGATTAATATAAGGAGAAATAAGTCTGTTAAGGAGGATTCCCCCCCTGGCACCCCTCACACTGCCCAGTATGTGTCTGAAGGGACTGCATGTCTCTCCAGGAAGCTCAGGAAGCACCTGCTTGTGGAGGGCATGATGGCAGCAGGGGAACAACTCCTGCTCCAAAGCACCTGGGTGTACCTACAGGAGGCACCTGCAGAGCTGTGGCCTGTGCCTGTGGGGCACCTGGCAGAGCTGCTAACAATCTCCAATGCTCTCAGTCATTTCTGATGTACATTTCTAATGTACATGAGGCTGGTTTATGGTAACTCACTAATGACATAAATTATTCAAGTTTTAACCATTCTGATCCCACATACCCTGTAATTAAATTGAAACTGGATGTTCTTTTAAGAGGCATATCTTTATTTAAGCTATTTGCCTCGTGTGCTAACTTTACAACCAGTCACTCACGTGCAAAACTGCTTGTGCATCTAGCAATTGCAGTATAACAGGGACTTAAATGAACTGTATAACAAGATGGAAATACATAGCCTCCTACAATATCCCCTGGTTTTGATGAGATTTTGGACTTCAGAGATACACTGAATGGTAAGCTTAGTGCTGTCTTGAGGGTCCCTGAGTTGCAGCTTTGAGCTCAGGGAACTTGTGGCTTTGCAGTGTTGCTTGTTTACTTTATAACAACTTTATTCAGTTACTTGCCTGAATTAGTATTTAATTAAAGCCTTAGAGAAGTGAGGCTTCTGTCTGAAATGGCTTCTTTATAAGCTGAAAAAGGTCTCTTGAGTAGGATTGGCTGTTCAGTGACACTGCCTTCCCAAATAGTGACTGCTGTGTAATGTCATAGGGCATTTGCCAGCATGAAAAAATGTCATTAATAGGTATGGAAAAAGAAAAAAACGTGTAGACAGCGGGGATTAGGAATTACATTAAGCAGACTATTACAGAACAGGTTTCTCTCTGTGCTTAATATTCCACTGACTTCAGTAGGGTTCCTTGCCATGCTTACCTTTTAGTACAGGATGATAAAATTTCTAAGCATCAGTGCTTGGGAGTACCTTGATGAGAGGTGAATGAGGATACAGATTATGGACTTCCATTTATTTTTAAGTTTTGATAGTACTCTGTTGGGGGTCCTGTAATTCAAATGGGTATCAAAGAGTGCAGCAGTTAAGTTCCAAATCTTTTCACTGCAGTCTAGGAGCTGGTGATGGCAGTGAGTGCAATCACAGGGGATGGACTTGATGAGATCCCCAAAGTCACTGCTCCTACCCCAGCCCCAGTGACAAAGCTGTACAAGCAAGAATGTGTGCCAATAGGGCTTACACTGCATTTTTATGGGGCTGTTGTATTGGTAGAAGGCAAAGGAGGGGCTAAGACAGTTTGTAGTTTTTACTTTAAAGAAATCTGGGAAAGCTAATTGCTCACAGTGCCTAAAAGTCAAGTGGAGACATTGGAGGAACACTGTAGGGGAAAAAGTCCTCTTGGACTGACACTCATGGCTCTGCTGTTTGAGCAAAGGGAACAGCCTGCATGGTCAGCAGCTGTGGGAAGAGGCTCTGAGCCCTCCAGGATGGCCAACTTCCATCCAGAAATGACATATTTGGCAGATATGTCCAGGAAAAGCTTCTTTGAGGTTTTGGGGTTGATGTACTTTTAACGCCTGGTTGTACATAGAAACGTTTTCTCACCTCCTGCTACCAGCACTCCAGCACACAAATCTTTTTTAGGCATCAGTAGGAATTTTAATTGCTTGGAGTTTCTGATCCTCCTTTTATAGACATATGCTATATTTGCCTAGTATGTTTGATACACAACTCTTGTACTTGTTGCCACTGTCTTGTGGGAGGTTTCCAAAACAGCTGAGTACTTAACAATTTCAAATACCAGGGTCTGTTCTTGCCTGTTTTTCCAGTTGATTCAACCAGTGCATTTTTATTTTTAACTCCTCAAGCAGAAGGTCTAATTTTCAGAATTACTGATCATCATCTAATAGCCAGTATCCTGCTCACTGTTAGAGTCACTATTCTGAGTTATTAGAATATAGATAAATCAGAGTACTTTTGAAAGTCCTGAGTGATGGGTGGACAAATAGAGTATGGAAAAAAAAAGCTTAAAACAAGTCAAGGTTAAGGAATCCATTAAAGAAGAAGCTTGGATTTGTATACCAGTCCCAGCCACTTAGTTCTGTTGACCCAGGAAATACAAAGGGGTTGCACAAATATTCTGTATAAGTTCAATTAGCTCAACAACTAGCTTGAGTTCTTCAAGCTTTGAAGAGCTCATCTCTAGGGCAAACACCTGAGATATATATATTAGAAGGACAATGCCAACTGCACCATTTTGACTGTGAAGATACTGGAGGCCTTCTCTTTAACAGCTGGAAAAAACAAAAGGAATGAATCCACAACCTGGGAGAGGTGATGGGCTGCACGCTCAGCAAGTCTGCAGATGGCACCAAATTGTGATGAGCAGTTGTTCTGTTCAAGGGCAAGGCAGCCATTCAGATGGCTCTGAACAGGGGAGCAGACACTAGCAATAGTCTAAGTAAATTTATTTGGCCCATTATTCATGGGAAAGGCTGGAGAAGGTCAAATTTTGGAAACTGGAGTAAGTGAGATGTTAAAAGGTTTTTGATTATGCTGGAGCAGACGGTCAATTATAAGTATTAAAAGCTGACAAGGCACAAGGTCAAGACCAATTATATATTTCTGTATTCTAGCAGGGGTGGGCAGAGAAGTATTTTGAACAGCAAATGCTTTGCAGCAGTGGAGGTTCAAAAATTGAGTGTAGATGTAAAGAACTGGAAATTAACCAAAATGCCCTTGTATATTTTATATATTTGGGCTTTATTTTGCCCAAATTCAGTTTGTGAATGAAGATGGCAGGTAGGGAAGAGTTTGTGAATAGGAGAAGGGTCCAAACAAAAGCAGAACATATCCCTCTGTGTTTTATTCTGTATATTTTCTCAAAGTAGTTAATCTAAATTGTAAATCGTTGGTCTTGCAATAGTTTTACTGTTTCTTGCAAGAAAGGGCAATACAGGAACACAGCCCAGTGGGTGACAGCAGCAGTATTTTTGATCCCTCCCAGGTGTGTGAATATCAAAGACACAATATCAACCTTCTTGGTTGGGCCCTGGGCTTTTGCCCCCAGACCTGACCGTGGTTACTGCCAGGCCCCTGCTCTCTATCAGCTGGGCCAGGCTGTGGCCAGAGGATGAGGAGCTCAGCCTGCCTGCCCCGTGGGCAGCCCCTCTGGCTTCTCCCTGGCCAGGGAAGTAAGAAGCCTATAGGAAAGAAAAGGCCTCTAGGCTGGGTGAGATCAGAGAAACAACTTAAAATGTTTCCTCTCTCAAGTCCTAATGGTGGCTATTTTGACTTTTTCTTTCTAAAGCGTGTATTTTACTGATAATTTATTAAAGGACAAAGCACAGCATTAGGCACCAGTGAGCATATAATAGAAGCAGAAGGACTAGAAGAAGATTGAGAACACTGCAGGCTTGTAAATCTGATCTCAGTGGCAGAAAATGCATGGAGAGCAATTATGCACACAGAACACTTAGATATATGTAATAGCTTAAGGGGAGTCAGCATGGATCCTGGAAAAGAAGATTAGGCAAGATAAATATGCTTGGCAGCTCTGAGTAGGCAGGACAGCTAGAGTGGATATAATTTATCTGGATTATGGGGAGGGAGGGGAAAATTTCTTAATTCTACATAAACTGAAAGATGACTCATTTTCAAAGTCCATAAACATAGCTTGAGAAAAGAAAGGTGGTGGACTGATTCTCAGGGACTGCTTAGTGAACCCCTGAGGCTTTATGTTTCTCTCAATTGCATTTCAGTAGCCCCCACTGGCTCTAGGTCTGTCCTGATATAACCTGAGTCATGGCAGCAGTCTGTGTGGCAGAGGCTTGAGCTGGATTCACCTGTGAGTATCCACTGTGACAGAAGTTAGGGACACAGGAAGGGGTTCAGCCTGGCAGTAATTAAATCACCCATTTTAAGATGTGGTGGAACCTCTTTTAAGACCACATGTTGCATTAACTCAGGGGTGGAAAGCCCTGGATCTAGGGCCTCCGAATTCATTTTCATTTCTATCTCCAGCAGCCATTCTTATGATTTTGCTTTTTATTCTACATGAAACATTTTAGAACTTGGCTCAGGGCAGAGCAAGGACATCTCACTTTGGTGCCGGTTTGGATTCCTGCTTGGGTCGATGATTCGCTCCCCGTGGTGCCGGTGCCGGTTTGGGTTCCGTGTTTGGGTCGATGATCCGCTCCCCGCGGTGTCGGTCCCGGTGCTGGTGCCGGTGCCGGTTTGGGTTCCCTGTTTGGGCGGTGCTGGTGCCGGTTCGGGTTCCCCGTTTGGCCGGTGCCGGTGCCGGTGCCGGTTTGGGTTCCCCGTTTGGGCGGTGCTGGTGCCGGTTCGGGTTCCCCGTTTGGCCGGTCCCGGTCCCGGTGCCGGTTCGGGTTCCCCATTTGGGCGGTCCCGGTGCCGGTTCGGGTTCCCCGTTTGGGCGGTGCCGATCCCGGTTTGGGTTCCTGTTTGGGTCGATGATTCGCTCACTGCGGTCCCGGTGCCGGTTCGGGTTCCCCGATCGCCGCGGTTCCCGGGCAGTGGCCGGGTGCAGTTCTCCGCGCGGCCGCCGGAGGGCGGTGCTGCCCGCGGGTTACCGAAGGCAGCGGAGTGCCGCCGCCGCCACCGCCGCTGGAACGGACGCGCAGTTAAAAATTTACATCATTCATTATTTCTTCATGTGTTTACACTGATTCCAGCGGCCAGACAGCTGATTTATCGTCCTTTGTCAGTTTGATGGACACGTGCTAATTGCGGGAGTAGGGCGCTCGTTTCCCCGCCGATGCAGGGCTGGTACAACAGGTGATGGTCGCTGGCACACATCCCTGCTGGATGCTCCCTGCCAAACCTGCCATTAAGGTTTCAGGTGTGTTTTTATACAGGCAGAGTAAAATAGCTGGCGGCAATAGGATTATTTCTTTGGGGGGATGCTTGGTAATGAGTTTAGTGGCTCCTTTTATGCTGGATGGCTGAGAAGCAATAACAATGCCCAAAGTCTGAAAGTTTGTCTGCCATCAAGCATGATGTTACAATGTAGTTACACTGTAGTTTTCTTGACTGGTAAAAAAAAAAAAAAATCCTGAACACAATTGGTTTGGGAGTTTTCTTGTAAAATATACTGTGGGAAAACAAACTCTACAGGATTTAGTTTTGTTTATCTAGCTTAAATATAAACAATCTCATTTTCATAACGTGTGAAATTTCTCTGTTTTAAATGGAGTGTTCATCTGCTTCGTCTGGAAGTGTCAGTTCCTCATACATGATGACAGAAGTGCATTAATAAAGCAGTCAGGAACAAAATGCCAGGGCCTTCATGTTCTGTCTCTTAACACCCTGGAAATCCTAGTGGTTAGTTTTCACTTACTATAACAGATTGCATAAGTATTGAGAAGAAATGCACCTAATCCTGCAATGCACTTTTGACCCCTTGTCTTTGACCCTGACACACGTTGACATTGGAAATTAAATTCTGGCAGTTTTGCTGCATTCAGTAAAGGGAAGTTTGCAGAGGCAGACAGGAAATCCATTCCTACTCTTTAGATTTATCACAAAAATGCCGAAAGCAAACAACAGAACAAGTTTGCTTTACTGGAAACAAACTCACACCTTTGCCTTTTCAAAGATCCTGTTTACAAGTTAAAGCCATGGCTCAGGCTGTCTTTCTTCTTAAACTACCAATCTATAGGTGCTGCCTGAAGGCACTTGCAAAGGAAAAGATCAGGAGATATCCTGCTGCTATCGTGGTCTAACAGAGGCACTTGATGTTCTGAATGCTGGATGATTGTGTTTCAGTAGTCTGAGAGCCTGGAGAGCTGAAGCTGAAATGGAGGCACAGGTGTGCTGTCACCAGCAAAATGATTGCTCTGTGCAGAAAAGCTCCAGCTGAAGTTACCCGGGCCAAAACAAATCCTTCTGGTGCAAAGTGCATTCCCAATAAGCCTATTAATGGGCTAGATCATAAAAGGATTCTATAAAGGTCAGTTGAAAGGACTCTTGATGTTGCCTTCCTCAAGGGCTCTGCCCACACTTAGAACAGAGCTGTGTTTGAAAGTGGTGTTGAGGCACAGTTTGAGTTCAGCTCTAGCTGTTCCATCAGTAGCCTGGCAAGGGCTTGGATGAGATGTTAGAAACTGTATTTTCTTCTTGGAGGAGGAGGGGAAGTTTTGAATTTTGTTAGAATTAAACAAGGTGCTGTGAGGCACAAGTAGCTTTATTTTTTAATTTTTTTTATTTGTTTTGTTTCCTTAATATGATGACTGGATTTGTGCTAAACATTTTTCTATGTTACAGGTCATGGATGACACAAAATTCATTGTGGATTGCTTTTCAGACTCTTGTCAGCATGGCTTTCCTTCTCAGAATAGACCCAGACTGTATTTGCAGAGAATTAATTAAAATCATTATAGATTGTGAAACAGAACTAGCAATGGAAGTGTGTTATGAGAACATGACAAGAAATTGCTCCTGTCACATGGCAGTTGTGAAAGTTAATATACAGAAAGAAGAAAGTGGTGAAGGAGTAAAGGTGTAGATTGTTATGCTGGCTAGAAAATGAATGCAATAAGTTTGGAGTATAATTGGGAAGAAAACCCAACTATTTTGGTGCCCAGTTCTGTGCTTTGTTTGCTGGCAGTGACTAATTTGCCTTTTGGCACTCTGAGAAAGTGGTACAGGGAGGTGACTGGTTAGGATTGCTGATAACTTGTCAGGTTTCCACTGGCACTCTTGTTGGTATAGTTTCTGCTGTGAAACTCCATTTTAAATATAGAAACAAATACATTAAAAAGAAGTAAAAATTCAGGAAATTACTGCTAACACTTTTTCCAGAAGATGTTTTTACAGTCACTGAAGTTGGCAGCGTGGTTTAGTCAGGCTACCAAACAGAAGAGAAGTTCCAAACTTTATCCCCATGGAAGCTGCTGATGGCTGTTTTTCACTTTGCTTCACCTCTTGCTGGCTGGCTCTGCACCATCACTCCCTTCTGTGGGTGTGTTTATGCCATTCTCAGTTATGAGAGGGAATTTTTTACTTACAGTGAAAGCTCACCTACAAATCTAATGGAAATGGAAGGGCATTGTCACAATGCCTCACCTAAACATTTTGCTCAAGAACAGGTGCCTTATCTTTGAAATCCTCTTGATGGCACTGGAGCCTTAGATATGCACACTCAGAGCCTTTTCTTTCGGGTACCAAATCCTATTATCTGGGTTAGCTCATCTGTATTCAAAAGATCAACGTTGCATTATTACAAAGATCCTTTCAAGTGTAAAAAGGATGGCACTTCATTACAGAAAGTAAAAGAAACTAATCAAACTTTCTTGGTGAAATCATTGACTTTTTATAGTAAAGGGCAAATTTAAGAATTTGAAAGTCCGAAATGTAAGAGTCTTACAGCTGAGGCTCTGTGCTGCTCAAACTTAAATCTTCTGTAGCACAGTCCTTGGATTTTCATATAATCTGGGGAGGAAAGTGCTGTGATGTAACTCTCCTGATGGCTCCTGGCTAAGCCAAGCTGCCACTTGCCCTGCTGCAATCTGATATTTTGTGGTGCTTAGAAAGTGTCCAGCATGCAGAGAGGGTCTTTCCCTGAGATAATCTCTTTGCTGAGGACAGTCAAATTGTGCCTTAGCACCGTGCAGGTATTCACTTAACCTGAAATCATCATGTGTGTGAGTCCTTGTCTAAGATACCTTTTAGCTTTGTGCAACTTGCCATAACAAATAATAGGCTGTTTTTTCCCTTTTTGACATGTTTCATTTGTGAAAGGACAGCACAGGGTTGTACAGTTTCCTGGTTTATTTCTGATAGCCACATCTCCTGTCTCATAACTCTTACTTGTAGCTTTCCAAATGCTTTGTTACAGACGTGGTTATTACTGCTTTGCATTGCCTGAGGACAGATCCAGGACAGAGCTCAGACCACTGAACTCCCACTCCTCAGTGAGCTGGTACTGATTAGCAGCTCCTCTATAAACACCTCACTATTGGTAATCACTTTTTTTTTCTCCTTTTGCTTATTTCCTTGCCTGATTAGGTGACTTGTGTAGCTCACCAGCCATTGGTAGGCCTTGCCATTGAAAATGCTGCTCAGAATTCCCTTTTGTTGACTGAGTGCTCAGTTCATTTTCATGAATAAATCTCCAGCATCTGATCATCCACAGAAATGAATATAAATGGGTTATGAATGCAGCCAAATCAAAATTCAGCTATAGTTTGCATGCATATTCATGAACATTTCTTCTCACCACCTCCTTTCTCACTGACAACAGCCATGAGTGGAGCTGCCAAAGGTCAGTTCAATAGCAGACCAGCACCTAAAGGAGATCAGTCCAACCAACTTGTGCCAGTTTGCACTTTGAACTTGGTTCCTGCTTCTCCATCACATCTCAAATAGTCCTTACATTTCCTTTGTGCAGGGAGCACTGAACTGGCTGTTTTGTGGTCAAGGGGAGGTATTGGAGGCTGCAATCCTGAAATAAATTGTAATTAATGTGATATTTAATAATCCAACTACTCTATCCTCAGTACTTCGAGAAATCTGAGCATAAAGTAGTATTTACCTCAAGAAGAGAAGGAAACATCTTTCCTCATGTGTTAGGATGGGTTCACCCTGGGATTTTTTGAGATGAGCTCAGCTGGTTGGAGCACGGTGTTAATAATGCTGAGTTCCTGGACCCCTGTATGGGCCATTCACTGGAGCTGAACTCAATGATCCCTGTGGGTCCCTCAAACTCAGAACATCCTGGGATTCCCTGTGTTTCTGGAAACAGTTGGTATTGTTTGCTGTCAGAGATGAGGTGCTGGGTTAGATGAGCATGGATTAGATAGTTGTGGGGTTGGTAGGTTTTTTCCTCTTTCTGGAAATATTGGCAACAAATGTACTGCATAAGTTGTGCAAGTCTGCCAAAGGATATTGGGCTGAGGTTTCACATTATCAACTCTGCCATTGGAGAAGATTTGAAAAAACACATACAAAACTAGTTAGCAATTATTAGGTTATTTCTGGGAAATAATGGACGGCTACAAAAAATTAATTCCTGTTTTTTAGAGGTAATTGTATTTATAGTTTGTAATGTGATTTCTAAATTATGTTAGATGTGGTTTTTTTCCCCTACTACTACTATTATTATTATTATTATTATTATTATTATTATGGGTGTTTATATTCTATCTCTCTTGCTGAGGTCATATAACAGTTCTGTTACAAGTGTCCTTGGCACTGCTGCCCCAGAACAGAATGTACTAAAAAAAAAAAGAAATGGAATTATCTTACCTTTTCCCCCCATGGCTTCTGTTTGCCATTTCTGTCACTTATATTGCAGGTTTAGAGGATGAAGAACTGAAATCCTCTGCCATTTTACTGTGGCTCAGGAAGGCTAAAGTAGACTGCACGAAGTTATCAAGCTGGATTGCAGGCTCTTTTACAGGGCTGTTTTCCTTACATGTCAGCATTTTATTTGCTCACCAAATGTTTTGACTGATTCATCATCTTCATGTGTTGATTTCAAGGGAAACACTGTGCTTGATCTAAAGAACAACACAAATAAATGTGGATTGCATCAGTGGCTTATTTTTTTTTAAGGCTCAAAGTAGTCTTAATATTCTTCTGCAAGAATTTAGAGGAAAACAAGTTGGATTTTTTTTTCTATAAACATATGATACTGTTATCCATCCTTTGTAGAATAGGACCTTACTTAAAAAGGTATTAAAATATTTTCTGGTTTTTTAGACGTCATTTTCTGACTTAGACAAATGACTTGTACAAAACCTAATAAAGACCAAGACAGACACAGCTGGCAAGAAAATTAATTTCATTTCATTTCATAGTAAATAAAGCTATGATTTTTTGACTGTATTTTAATATAAGAAATGAATCCTGTACCTAGATTTTTACTCCTTACGGTTACTGTCGAAAGCTTAAAATTTTTCCTGGAACTGCATGAGTTTTCTTCCTGTGTCTTGATATTTTTGATGCTGTATCCCATGTGAATTAGAAGAGGTAACTTCTGCCAGTGGTACATGGAACTGGGGCACTCCATTGTCAGAGGATTTTGTTTGAAAATAGCAGGATGTTTCTGTATCTCAAATGCTTAATATTAGCTTTACTGTTGGGAAGCACTATATTTTAATAAAAAAAGTTCAGAAAGTTCACTCCTTGGGTTCAAAAGTCACTACTTGGAGTGTTTGTGGCACTATAAAATCTCTGTGCCTGATGGGTTTTGAGAACATTAAGGGCATGTGTACAGTGCATTATATTAGATCTTCATTTTGTCCAGCCATGCCCTTTCCTTGGTGTATGAGCCCTGTGCTAGGGACCAGGGCATGCACAAATCAGCACAGGCCAAATCCCTAATAGCTCAATTTTCTATTCCGTCTGCGTTGGTGAGGGAGTTTAAGGGTAGAGTCCCAAAATACCTTTAATTCTGGTTAAGACCTGTGTCTGACTACAGTTAATTTTCTTCTTATTATTATGATTTTGACTCGTGGCCCTGAGTGTGTCTGGGTTTCCTGTTAATCCACACCGAAAAAAAGTCACACTGATGCAGCCTCATATTTCCCATCACTTTATCTCATTAACTGCTTGATCAATGTCAAAAAGAGAATAATCTTTCATTAGCTCTCAACTTCAAAAGACTCAGATTTTCAGATCAAACAGTTTCTCAACAGCTGTATAAAAGCCTATAAATCCAAGAGGTTAGCTTCAAAGAACACCTTGTGGGTGTTCTGAAACCAGTTGACAAGTAAACAGTAATTTATGACCAAAGATATGCTCTAATGAAATGACTTTAAAACCATGGGTTTTAAACCCATTTAAAACCACCTCCTAGTCTTCCCCTTTTTATTCTAGTGGGTGGTTCTTAGACTGACAGCAGTACAAGTGGATGGTTTAATTAGCCATGGAGCTCTAGCAGTGATGTTCTGGGGTTTTTGCTGTTACCATTCTACCAACATGCATAAAATATGCTTCATTAGGAGTGGGGAGCTACTCCCAGAAAAACAGGAACAGCTAAGATTTCATTTTCACTTGCTTCTAGGCCTTTCTGTTAAGGCTGGTCAAGCTGAACTTGATGGGCTGCTGTGTAGAGCAGCAATGTGGGGAGACAAAAGGAGATGCTGCTGAAGGCAGTCTCCCCTCTGATATGTTTCACCTGTGTTAATTATCTTGGAGTAGAAACACCTTGCCCTCACAGCCAAGGGCATGATAAAGAGTGAGTGAGCTGGGAAGAGGTCAGTTGGAATCAGTTGGAGTCTGCTTGCCGTGCTGTGAAGGCCCAGGGACAGGAGGTGGTGCAAGGGCCAGAGAAGGTAAGATATTGTACCTAGGACAGACAGGGTTAGGCAGCTGTGCTAGGGACAGGATGGAGCCAGAACTGAAGAAGAGCGACAGAGCCAGGGCTGTGTGGAGCTGCTCTTAGAGGCTATAGAAGAAAGATATAGGAGACTTTTATAATAACAAGATGCAGATACTTGAAGCCTTCTGATGACTCTAATGAAGCACCTCAACTGCAGTGTCCATGTCGACTGCCACGTAGTGACTGTGACACAGCAAAGCTTATCAGGAGCTGGTGTTCTGGGGGGTAGGGAGTGGGAAGCTGGGAGAGAACCCATAGGAATATTTCTGAGACAAAGATCATGGGGAAAAAAAACATATCAAAGTCTTTATTTCTTCTTCTCAAACCTTGCCTATGCGAGTTTGCTCTGCTCCTGCTCACTAATCATCTTCAGAGTGGTATTTGCAGCAGTTTTGGGGCCATTAGGCTATTTGAGTTTTGAAGTTTTAGCTGACAACTAAATATGCTAAAGAGTGCTCTAATCTTTGTTTCTACACCCTTGCTGTCAGCAGAACTAGAGATGTGCCTCTTGACTGCTGGACTTGCCCTCATGAGTGCCTTTGTGTTGGGAAGGTGCAGACAGAAGTGCAGTGTGAAATCAGGTTGGGTGTCTCTCCCTTCCTGCAGACCCCTGGAGGTGCCCTTTTTGTGTCCTGTAGCCTCACAAACCATTTTTCTCCTGCTCCCCTTTTGCAGCTGGCCACCTGTGTGTTTTGTGCCCTCCAATGAAAAGCCAAATCCTTACCAAGTGTTTGCTGATGGACCAGTGTTATTTACATGTTGTGTAAAAGAGGCAGTGGGCAGGGAAACAACACTCACATGTCAAGCTTCCTGATCTGTGGGCCATTAAGCCTCCAGATTGTTTTTAGTTAGCAGCATTTTGCAGTGTAAATGATGACACTGCTGAGGCAGGGAGGTGTGGGAGACAGATAAGGTGTCTGAAGTGATTAATTGGTGTTCTAGTGACCATGCTAATTTTGTTTGGTGTTGGACTCCTATGTACATTTCCTTGTCTGATGCAAACAAACACAGACATATCCTCCTCCCTCTGCCTTTCATTTAATTATGGTCCATAGCAGCTAATCCCTTTTCCTCACCTGAGAGCAACGCTCTCTGTAAGTTTTGTTACTCCTCTCTGGCTCAGGTGCTTTCTGAGTCTTGTTGGCCCCTCAGTTAAGGCACGAAGGCCACACGTGCACCACTGCCTGTTCAGAAAAGCACAAAAGCCCGGAGGCAGACTGGAAATAATGATCAAGTTCTTTCAGGGTGGGTGTCAGTGTTAGGACCAGATAAAGTTGCCTGTCCTGCTGCTCTTCAGCTACACAAGCAAGGTACATTCAATTCAAAGCCAGCACTGGATCCACACCATGGAGAGCTGTTGCCAGCAGGCTCAGCAGAGCTCTCAAACTGCTGGTGTTCAGATGCTCAAGCAGTCCCTGCTCCTCAGGAACTGCCCCATCCATTGGGGCAGCATTTGAAGGCTGACACCATCCTTGCCTGTGCTGTATCTATCTTTTGGATTGCTGGACAGCTTTCATATTCTCTTTCTGCTGCCTTTTCCCAACTCTTAAAAACCAAAAACCTGTTAGAGTGTGCTTGTCTCACAGCTCACATGATTGGGCATGTTCAGAACTGTCCTGCTGTTCAGTGCAGATGTGATGGGACACTGTAGGACAGCGTTGTTCAAATGAAGGCAAAGTTAATGCCAGTGAACACAGGGATAAAAGTGTGGCACCCACAGAAGAAGAGAGGGATTTTAAGGGTAGGCCTGGGCTGAGCATTAGAAAGCAGATATTCAGCTGCAGAAGTAAAGTACTCAGAGGCAGCTGAGAGCAGAATGAATCAACAGCTGGATCAGTGAGAGTTATTCAGAGGTTACTTCAGCAAATGGATTTGTGTGGAAGCTTATGCATATTTTCTCATTTTCATGAGGAGTTTTGCCTGAATAAGCAAGATTGATTGAGCCTGAAGTTGTTGCATTACTTTTAAAATTGTTGTTTGCACTATGTGAACTGGACATGTAGATCCCTTAGGCAGCTGGGAAAACAACAGCCCTGCCCATGTAATAAATGCCACCCACACTGACCTGCTGCAGGACATTGCTCCCCTTGTTCCTGGATGCTCAAAGAGACTGTTACTGCCTTCCAGGATAACTGTTCTGGTCTCTTAGTTTGGGTATAAAATCTCTTATTTGTGTACAAAAGTCACAGATTCAATATGACCAGATATCTTTTTTTTGTGTGTGTGTGTGTATAAATGCCCAGAAATAGGTAAAATCAATCAAGTTTTCTAATGAATGAGCCACACAGATAATAGCCAGGTATAGGAAGGAATCTCTTCCTGCTGCATCCAATTATGATATGCTTATGTAAGTTTAAATCTTTATACAGATGCACAAGAAATCACTGAAATAAAAAAAAAAAAAGGTAGGCAATTGATGGCCAGAAAGTCTGGAAAGGTTCAGTACTTGGGCTGAGCTCAAGAAAATAGTCTGAAAATATATCCAGAGTTTGTTCAGCATACCTTCAGCATTTTGTGAAGTGAAAAAGCTGAGAAGTGTCCTGTTGTTGCCTAAGTTTACTTTTTGAGAGCTGAGAACTTGACACTTCAGTGTTTTTGTGCATGTCTCCTTGCCTGTATTTTGAAAAGACATGTATTGTTTTGTATGTCTGCAATAAGAGAGAGAAAAACACAGGCCACAGCTTGAGAACCACCTGTGAGCAGCTTTCTCTTTCATTTTCATCATTCTGTTTTGTGATGTGTTGGCATGTATTGGTTACGTGGGTAGATTTTAAGATGATGAGCTGAAGAAATTGAGCAGCACTTGCAGTGAGAATAAAACAGTTTGATGAAGAATGATATTTTTAATTTCAGCTTAGATGCCACTTGCTTTGTGCCATACTCTGTCTTTACCTGTTCACTGTTTAATTGCTCTGTTGTAATCTTGAGTCTAAACAAATCTGAATTTAGCATCACAAAACCACATTTTCCTTGACTTTTTTTTTTCTTTTTACTTTCTTACTTTGCTATCATTTTAAATTTAATCTGACTCCTGCACCTCCTTCAAGGATTTTGATGGTGAAGTTTGATCTATATTAATTCCAGCTAAATTGTGTGGAATGGGAGTGGTAGGATAGTCCAACTCTCTTGGTTTGGGGATGTGGGGTGGGGGGAGTGAAGGACAGAAATTACAGGAATGCTTAATACTGCAGTATAATGCAATCATAAATAATTCATGGAAAAATAGGATTTTTTTCTCACTGCATTTTCTCATATCACAGAAAAATCTAATTGAATATGAGGAGAAGAACAGCACTAAAATATGTCAATAGGATAATTTGCAAAAAGACAGAACATTCACTTCTCACAGGGGCATAGTGAACTTCAGAAAAAATACCCATCAAACTGAAGATTGCTGCCTATCTTTAGGTTGTTTAGTACTATGTTTTACATCTTAACTTTTTTTCATTCTTCCTACTTACTTTTTTTGTTGATATTTTCCAAAATGAATTAAGTAACTAGAATAATTTAGACTGTCAGAGTATTTACAGGGAATGTACTTGAAAAGGTTGTGAAGGGTGACAATGTTAAATATGATAATCTCCACCCTGGTTTGGACATTTAGGCTTGCTGTTTGACAAGGCTGATGTCTGACCTTTTGCCATTAGATGTGTCTGCTTTGTGTTGGTTGATATGGGTTTGTTTCCTTTTTTTTTTTTTTTTCCCCTGTGTTTCAGTTTTATGGCCAGTGCTTATTGTGTATGATTGCAGGGGATTCCTAAACCCTGCTCCCTCCCAACCAAAACTGGCCCTTTCCCTGCTAAGGACTTGGCCTATGAATCTATCAGTTTGACAAAACTTTGCATTAGCAAACCAATTGTTTTGGAGTGGGATTTTTTTCAGGAAGCATTTGACAAAGAAGATAACTCAAAAACCAATATCAAGTTGTAAATTTTACAGCAACATTTAAAAAAACCAACCAACCAAGCTCACCAAACCACCTATTTATCTTAAACTTTCAGGGTTGTCTTTGTTCAAGCTGACATCTTTTTGTGTTGTGTGCACTGACTTTACATGGAATGAGGTGTGGATTTAATAGCATAATTCTGCATCAGAGAGTAGGCTTGGAGGAGAACTGAAGAGAGAAAGGTGTTTGGAACAACAACAAAAAATCATATGTAGTCTATATACATTTAGATGAATAGTTAATCCCAACCCAATATGTGGAAATTCAGGGTGTTAAAATGAACAGCATCTGGTTTTGAGGAAAAAAAAAATGAAATAAAATTAATCAAGGACATGGTGAACCTTAAATTATTTAAGCTCCTCCAGCGGTAGTGCTCTGTAATTGCTTTCCTTTTCTGTAAATGTTTCACAGCTGTGGAGTTTCCAAGTGAAGAGCTAAAGTGCTGGCTATTGTAGAAAAATTAGGGCCAATTTCTGCTCGCCTTGATCTCTGGTAAAATCTCATCAGGGGCTTCGTGTCCCTACCTTGTGCTCTCTGCAGTCAATGACACCTGTGCCAAGTGGTTGTGAATTGCTGCTCTTTATGAGCTGATGGAGCTCTCTCCTGCATTGTGCCACGAAAAGCAGCAGCTCACAGTCCAGGACTGAGCTCACTTTTCTTACAGCCAAAGTACGTGTACCTGAAAACAAAGACCCACCAAAAAAATACATTAAAACAGCAAGAACTTTGTCTAAAAGACTCAACCTCTGAAAAAGCTGAAGACAGCTGCAAGTATCTTTGCTTTCACTGGACACTTATGGGATGCAGCCTGTTCGGGAGCTGCTTGGTCAGTCAGGCTCTGCAGGGAGCTGAACTCCTTCCCTCACAGGACTTGGGTTTAACTTGGCTCCTTTCATATCTCTCTGGAGTGTTAAGTACAGGAAATCTTAGTTTTTGTTTTATTCATTTTCACTAATTGGTCTGGAATGTCAGCAGTAGCTTTCTTCTGCATTGTTTAAGAGTGGGATTTTTTTTTCTTTTTTTCAGCCAGCATTCACGATGAAGATAAGCCAAAAAGCACTTTTATTCTGATTGTGTGTGAACAGCCACCATTTTGAGAAATGAAAGATAATTTGGAGCCTTAATGAAATTAGAAGAAATGTACGATCTGTCTGATTTCCCTTATGCCTCTCTGGATTTTTCAGCATTTCATCTAAGCATGGAAAAGTTCCAGGATTTCTGCTTCCCCCTGCCTTGCAAAATGTGCACCCTCAGGCCCAGGTTTTAAAGCGGTGTCCATGTGGGATGGATGCTTACAACACTTGCATCCAGTGTGATGAGTTTTTATGGAGGTGAATCACAGAGAGAGAAGTTCCAGATGTCACGAGAGGGATGGAAAAGTACATCACCTAGAGACAGCAAGATGAGAGGAAGAGACTGACTTTCTTTCATATGATTCCCAGCCTCAAGAATACAGAATTGTGTCTGCTTTTGGGACAGGCATATTCTTGTACTCACATGAGGCGTTTTTTTAGTTTTTCAGCTAATATAGATTTACATTTTTCTGAGGGGATGACTCTAGAGGATGTGTGTCACCAGGGGCTGCTTACACTTCAGCAGTAAGCAGCATGGATTTGGTTGGAATGACTCAAATGTCTATGTAAATGTATGTAAAACTGCTGATCAAAGCAGGGTCTGCCACAAAATGTAATGACACAAAGATTGGCTTTGCATAACTCACACCACCATAGTGAGAATGGCATTTGACTACTTGTGCCCTGTGTTCTTTTTACTTGCCCTCATAATTTCTTTAACTTTGTGGGGTTTTTTATTATTATTTTGTGGGGTTTTGTTCATTTGTTTTGGGCTTTTTTTCGTTGTTTTTTTTTTTTTTTTTTTGAAAGGTGAATAGGTGCTGTTCATGATTTTGAATGTTTTGAGTTGCTTGTCCCTTTGATTTTTGAAACACTGCTTTTGCTCTGGTGCTGGGTTAGACTGAGTAAACTGTAGAAAAATCCAACCTAACAACTGTACTGAGAAGTTAAAATACTATTGAATTGTTTAGGTTCTTTAAACAGTTTGTTTTTTTCTTTAAATGCATCTCATCGGTGCTGCAAATAAAATTGGATTACTTGTAATTTACCACCTCTGCCCTATAGCTAAAAGAATGAGCTAAAAAGCTTTACATAATCAAGTAATTTGGAATTTAACTAACTTGTTTATTTAAACAGAGTGTATTTTTTCAGAGAAATCCATAGTCTACTTTGTAAATTCTTTTCAGATCTTTTTATTTTTATTGACTTTGATTAGCCAGCTAATTTGTACTAAATCAATAAGTGTGATTCTGATAGCTCATTTTGAACCCTTAGCATGGAAGGCTGGAACAAAGAAGGGATTAGTGAAGTGTTCTGCTGACATTCCAATCTATTTTAAGTGAATGCAAGCTTTCTAATAAATATTTAATGGATAGTTGTTTGTGGTTTAATAGAATTAGATAATTCTATTAGAATCCTGTTTGGAGATTTACATGTACCATACATCACTGCTGAGGACACGGTTAATAATTTAGGCTAAGTGACTAGTAATTAGAAACACAGAGTAAGCAGGGATGGTTTTTTCTGCCATCTAAGGATTTAGGTGGGTGTTTGCTATGCAACTGCAGCTCAGTTCTTAGGTTCTCTTTCGTACAGGAGAACTCATTTGGCACGTTTGGGACAAGCCTCAAATGTGATAACAAAGCATGGGGCCCCTGGGTTTATTTAATATCTTATCCTCTGAGTTAATGAGTTGGAAAATACTTCACTGTTTATCTACAGTATATTGAGCAGATGTTGCCAATTCAATTTTTTGGAATGCAGTCTCTGAGAGATTGTCTTCTGCCCATTGCTTGTTCATGGTTTGAATCTCTGCTGTCCTCAGCTTCAAGAGAACATTTCCCACACTGGACATGGAGCTGTCAAAAGGTTAGTGCAGCAGAACTTGGTAAAAGCTAGTTGGTGTGGGGAGGCTTTGCAAAGAGGGGCTTTGGACATTTCTATGAGAATGTGAGACATTTGAGATGTAAATGAAATGGCAAGGAAAGAGATAAGCAAGAAAACACAGAGGGAAGTTAAAATTAAATATTAAACACTACCACTCACATCAGCTTAGGTTTTCAGGTGGAGCTTTAGAAATGCTTACACAGGAATCTCTATGGACCCTTAATTTAGGGTTAAGTATGAACAGCTGTTCACAGCTGCTTGTTGTTTAGACCTGATCTCAGTGACTGGGGTTTGACAATAAAGATGTTCTCATCCCCTGCAGCAGTCTTGGAATGTGAGGACAATGGGAATACACAGCTGAGTGAAGGGACCATGCCCAGCAAGCTCTGCATCCCAGCCATCCCTTGGTCAGTGAGATGAGGAGTCTGTCACTCATCTCCTGCACTGTGCAGGAGGTGACCTCTTGATCTCTTCTCTGGTTATTCACATGGTAACATCACCTCTGTGCATCTCCTGGGCTACAGAGCAGTCAGTTACCATCTATCCAAGTAGTGTGGGAGGTGCTGAGCATGTTCCCCAGGGTATTTGCTCTCACATTCATGTGTGCCTGAATACTGGAGAACCAGAACTTGACCCAGGCTTTCAGCTCTGGTGCTGTTTACTTCACTCAGTGCATCTTCTAAATGGTGCAGAGCAGCAGGACTTGTGCTTGTTCAGAGTTTTGTCTCTAAAGCCTGGGTTACTTTGAGATTCACTTTTGTAAGCAGGGGAGTTCAAGAGGCAGCAGTACTGCAGAGTCAGCTTGCTGCCACTTCCCTTTTGTTCTTACCAGCTGTAAGATGTGTGTAACATACCTGATAGACATAATCTGCAGAGTTCTTCTTTGGAGAACATTGATTTTGTGAGGCTGTGTAGTTAGGATTGCAGAGAGAGAGAGTTTGATAAAGGCTAGAAAGTCATCCCTCCAAAAAACATCATCCTTCCAAAATTCAGTTTTCTTTTTAATTGAAGGTGAGCTAGTTGATGAGTGTGATTAAGTGTGCAGATTTGAGGAGTATCTTGTCATTGTTCAGTTACACAGCAGTTTCAGGAAGTGTGCAAGAGAACAATTTCACAGGAATCTTCAACTTAGACATGGCTGGAAAATGATGAGGGAATATAGAGATATGAAGTAATGTGAACATACTCTTTTTTGTTTGCTTGAATTTTTTCTTTGCCTCATCATCCTTTTCACTTCTCAAGGGTTACTCCATAGCTCAGTTAATACTGTTGTAAAGTAAAACTGGCTTGAACTGGAGCTGGGCTCTGCTCTGGACACTGCCAAGCCCAGAACTGGACCTCTTGGGGTTTGAAAGTGATGTCATTCTTGACAATTACAGAGTCAACTCTATGGAATTCCTGTCATTCCTTGAGTTAAATCTGCTGAAGCTGAGGCCTAATCTGGCCTTTAATTTCAGTGTATGCATGTCTGAGAGGAAACCTTCCCTGAGTGCTCTGGGCAGGTTCTGAGGCATCACTGCTGATGCTGAACTCCCTCGGTGCAGCGAGGTTAATGGGCACTGCACTGGCATGAAAGACAGGATTAAAACTCTTCTTTTGAGATGCTTTTTCTTAAGCTTCTCTTAGATTATTTTTTTCCTAGTCCTGGCATGGATAAAAGAACAGCTTCACCCTGGTTCCTGTGCTGATTTGAAGTTTGCTCTGTTGCAGTTGTGTCTCTTACGAGGCAGTGATACATATTGTGCTCTCCGGAGAGCACTTCCATTACTGTGAGCTGTTAGTTCCACTCAATATTCACTCCTTGGAAACAATGGTTTGATGGGCTGGGACATGGATTGTTATATTAAGCAAGAAAATAACTTGAACTGCTCCTGTAATTACTCTGCATGCAGTCAGTCTGGAGATTTCTGGCAAGCTCACCTTCATTTCTACATATATAATGTTACGGTACTTAGCATTTCTGTAACCTGGCATTACACCTTCAGATTGTTTTCTAGTTATTAACTAATTAATCTCATAACACCCCTGTAAGGTATATCTGTTTGTTTCTGCTTGGGTGACTGTGTGGAGGATAATAATATGTGACTTGAATATTAACAGACACAAAGTAGTGCATTGCATTTGTAGTTGGTGCTTTGTTTTTTGAGGTTTTGTTTTGCTTTAACCCTGGCTGGCAGCCACTCGCCTGCTTTCCCTCAGCAGGATGGAGGAGAGAATCATAAAGGTAAGAGCTGGTTGATTGAGATAAAGACAGTTTAATAGATAAAGCAAAACTGAACTATAAAGTAAAAGAGAGAATTAATTCTCTGCTTCCCATGGGGAGGGAGGTGTTCAGCCATCTCTCCAGGAAAGCAGGGCCCCGTCTCATGTAAAGGGGACATGAAGAGGACAGTGCCACAAAACTGAATGTCCTTCCCCTTCCTTCTTTCCCCTGGCTTTTATTGCTGTGTGCTCTGGAAGGTCCCTGGGGTCAGCAGTCCCAGCTGTGTCCCCTCCCAGGCTCTTGTGCACCCTGAGCCTGCTCCCTGGCGGGGCAGTGTGGGAAAGGGAGGAGCCCCTGAGGCTGCTCCACAGCAGGGAAAATATCCCTGTGTCAGTGCTGTGCACAGCACAAATCCAAAACACAGCACCAGAGGAGCTGGTGTGAAGGAAGCTCACTCTTTCCTGACCAAAACCACTACAGACTTGGAATTCAGTTGTATGTTTTCTTCCTCCCAGCATCCTTGCCTCCTGTATGGAATATTGACTTGTCTGTCCCTAAAGACTGAACAGAAATGTGCTGTGGGTAGTCCTGCAGGGGTCAGACTGCTGCAGCTGTGAGAGGAAGTATTTTTCAAGGAGACAGAACTCTCATAAAATCTCCTTCTTCCTCAAAGGAAGAAAAACCAAACAAAAAGCCCAAAACCAAACCAAACTGAACCCTGACCAACTAAAGTAATTAAAAAAATTACCCCCAGAAAACCAAATCAACAACCCCACCCTCCCAAACTATAACATACTTAATCTTTGGATGTAGAAAGCACTTTATTTTTTGTGTGTGTCAAGTTCTTCTATATGTTTAGTAGGAATCTCAGCCTGATGTTTCTCTGACCTCACTCCTAAAATCAGATGGGAATTTTTCAGCTTTGTCCAATTTGGATGTTTTCAAAATCTGTTTCTTTGCCTTCTGTATCTCTGTACAGTGCCTTGTGCAGTAAAAGGATAATTCCAGGTAGGCATTTGGGTTGTTGTTATAACAACCTGACTGAAACCAGTGTGGGGTTTTTCTGTTTTCTTTTTTAGAGTTTGTATGAAGCAGCACCATTTGTTGTGTCACTGAAAGAAGAAAACAGAGGCACTTGGTGGATCTATAAAGAATTGTATATTAACCATGGAGGACAAGCAGGGAAGAGGAAGAGTAGGGTGCCCTGGCAGCTGTGTTGATTATCAAAGAATACCTGTTCTGGCAGATAAGTTGCAAGTGGAGTTGCCAAGGAATAGTTTGAGTCATGACAAGCATCATTAGACAGCTCTCTCCAAGGTTTTGGCTAGGTCACTGACTAACTGTGAATTTGGGTCAAGGACCTGACTGGGTAAAGCAGCCTCATTTATCAGCTGCCACAGCTGAGATAACAGTCATCAGTCCATCTGACTAGCTGAGGAGGGAACAACTTATTTTGGTTTTGTAATAATTTGAGAGCCTCATCAATAAAATCACCAATACTCTTCAGTGCTGTAATCTGTCCATGTCTCAGTGGCTAGCATGATTTCTTGGCAGCAGAGAGAAGGGGGAACCAAGTGGACAGGCTGGGTGTGCTTCCTGTTATTTCCTCTGAGATTGCACCTTGGAATCTCAGGGACAAATTCACCAAGGTTATCCAAGATGGGATTCTCTTACTCTACAAAGCAGTTCTGTCTTGTTGCATAGAAATAGTTGGAACCTAGAGAAGGCAGGACTAATCTCTGGTTTTGTGCAGAAATTGTTCCTAGAGCACTGATTGTGCCCTTCCTCCTTATTCTGTTTAATGATGAACAAAAAAAGCTTCCTTTGAACTATTCCCAGCTCACCTTGACAGAGGCAAGGATTCATGGAGGCCAGATCAGCAGGGCAGGGTGTTCTGCTAACACAGGTGTGGAACCCTCAAAGCAGGTAACACCTTGGAGGGCAGGCAGGGCAAATCTGCATTTCCTTGTGTGCAGTTTGCCACTGTAGCCTGCCTGCAGCCCTGTTGAGCTGCAACTGCAGACAGAGAAACACTTGGGTTGATTTGAGCTAATTGAGTTGATCAAGTGTTGACGATTAGCTCAATTTGCACAGTCCCACTTGTCTTCACTTGGAGCAGCAGCAGTGCTGGCAAATGAATTACCTCATCACAGCTCTTGCCACCTATAGACAGTGGAGGGATGCACTGTTTCTGTCCTGTGAGACTGATTGGCAGGCTTTGGAAAAAGTTGGTAACCTTCAAAATTTGACTGACCCAGAGAGGTGATTTTTTTTTTTTTTTTTTTACTCATTGCAGAGAGTTTTCTGTAGGCTGCTACTGCCCCAGATGTGGGATTTAAACAGCAAGAGTTGAGTAGCTGCTGTACACTGTCTGTTTGACATGTGTTTGTATTTCAGCCTATGCTAGTTTTAGATTTTCATCTATGTTAATTCTACATTAATGCTTTTTTTTTTATTTGTGACCCACTCACCACTCTCCAAAGAAATCAGTAAAAAAAATCTTCATATTTGCCATGTGATTTTTGCTCTTCTCAGCTGATACACAGTAAGGAAGGGAGAAACACCTCACAGATGTTGTTATAAGCTACACAATACCCCAAAGTGTAGGTATTGGGAGAGCTGAGACAAAGAAGGGTTAAATGTTGTGTTTTACAGTGTGCAGGAAGATGAAGTTTGAGATGGGAATAGGAAGAAGTTCCATTTTACACTGAGTTCTGGGGGGGTTGGCCTTCAACCATTCATTTCCTCACTGAGACTACTGTGTTCCTGTGTCTGTCCTCACACAGACAAGGTCTTCCTAACATAGTTCTCAGTAACTAAAAGGACCAAAATTAAATGTCATTAACATATTTTTGAATTTAAATTTACTATTTATATCAAATTTACTATTTAATATAATTACATAAAATATTTTACTTGTTTAGCATTGGAGAAAGGGAGGTTTCCTAAACTCTAGTAGGTCAAACCCAGAAATTACTCTCAATACCAGAGAAATTTTCTTCCAGAACTCCTGCTTGTTGGCTGTGCTGCATTCATCTGAAAAGAATGCTGCAGGAGTGCTGCCTGTACCCAGTGAAGGGCCTTGGGCTGCCTTAGAGCAAGCAGGTGCTCACTGTATCCCCTTCTCCCTTGGCTAACTTGATATTAAAAGAGCTTGGGATGCAGCTGTAGGAGTGCAGAAGCACATACTCTCAAGTGATTTTATTTTTGTCTGGGTCTTTTTCATGTGGATTATGGCTGTTGATGTCAAAACAAGCTTGATTACAATATTTGGATCTTGAGGGTTGTCTGGCAGCACCAGTGGAACAAGGATTCTTTTCCCAAGGCACCTTTGAATCCTCTTCCTTGAGGATTCATAACATTTTTGCAGAGCAAGTGTTTCAAGTCATCCTTGTTGCATAGACCCTAAGGTTTGGTCTAGATAAAACAGAAATGATTTTTTGGCTTATAGCTATAAATGGAACAGATACTGAAATAGTTTGAAAAAATTGAGTAAAATTATTTTGTAAGTTCTGGTAATGTGCACAGGGCTACATTTTGTGCTCTGCATTCATGATGGAAAGTGCTTCAATGCCTTGATCTATACTGTTTTCCACATTTTAGGGGAGGGAAAAGCTTGTATGTACATGGGAGTCAATGTTGCCTTTATACAGATTGGCCCCTTTTCATGGTAAAAGCTGAAATTTTTAAGGAAGAGTTCTAGAAGTCAGCTTAAAATCCATGATCTGAAGTTTAAAATTTGGACCCAAAATTTTGCTTTCAGTGAAAACTGTGTGTCAGAAAAGCAAAACTGTTTGTCAAGTAAGCTGTTTCACATATTCTTTTATAACAAGGAAGAAGAAAAGAAAAAAAACTTTCTCTCCCTATTCTCCAAATGCTTCTACAGAAAATAAAAATATTTTGAAGTCTCATGAGAGCTGACATTCTGTTGATTCACATCTCCCTTCTGCTAACTGCTTTTCCCACGTTGCAAATATTTAAACACCTTGTGCATTGTGGGAGAAATAGTCTGTACATTTTAATTTGTCAGCTAAATATTTTGCTTCTTCCCCAGTTATCCACCTCCAAGAAGGATAAAAATGCCCAGAATATTAATTCTCCATTGTCTACTGCTGCTTTTCCTCCTCTGCCTCTGATCTCCAAACACTTCTACTTCAACATTTATGGGTAGTACACTTCCTTAATCTTTTCAAGTTCATTGCAACTGGAAGACATTTTTCTTATTTCTTTCACTTTTTGCATTTGACAGCATTCAGTGCAAAGGCAGTACAGCCATTTATTTCTCCTTTATGTCAGTGAGCCCTCTGTGGGTTTCTCTATGTATCTTTGATGTGCTGGCTTGGAAGACAGAAATATTTAGAAAAAGTAGAAAGCAGTGATTTTGAAAATGAGGAACCCCTGTCAGGAGGACTCAAGGGTGAATGTAGTACAGAAAAGTACCTCCAACTCTACTTTAAAAAAAACGAATAAATAAAAAATGTCCAGCCAACCAAACTCTGGCAAAATTACAAATTGTCTCTGTCCTTTTAAAGCAAATATAAACTCCCTCTGAAAGGAGCAGATGGCTTTGCTTTGTATGGAGATTTTTATTTTCTTACATGTGCAGCTGTTTCTCAAGAGATGTGGTTTCTTTTAATGAAGCAGCACTTCAGAGGCAGAGTGAGATGCGGTGCATGGGAAAGTTTGGGGGAATTCATTATTTGCAATTTCTCTGCCTGTTGGGTATTTGCATCCAGATCTGTTTCTCCAAGAAGAGTCAACCCCAAGCTGAATCAGAGCTTCTTGGTGACTCTGTTCCACACAAAGAGGAGAGGGGATGTGGTAATTCATTTTTCCTAAATTGTAGAAAATCGCTGTTGTTGTTTGAGTCCAAAGAGATGTCCTGAGACCGGGGTGCTCTCAAGACACGTGGTTTATTGGTCGTGGGGGACAGCCTAACCAGGGGAGGGGAACAGCAGCAGGAGAGGTCTAGAGGGGCAGGGATCCAAGCAGGCAGAGAGGGCGATTACCTGTTACAATCCATTTTAACCCTTTCCATCATGAATATTCTAATTAGCACTAACCGATCACCTCAGGATACAAAAACCAACAGAATTTACATACAGCCTATGGGGACTATTGCATTACCATGCTAATCTACATACTAAAAACCTGAAGAACCACCTTTTCCTTGATACCTGAGACTACTTAACTGTCTTTTGTTTGGAGGGTGGAGTTCCTTAACTACTGGAGCTTTGACTGATTGCATCACTGTTTTCCTGTTTAACATTCTATGGTTCGAATCTTGCTTTCAATTCTATTTCTTTCGTAGGTTTCATACTTTTAGAATCTTTTGTTAATAAACCATCTCTGCAAGAGTTTCCTGCTTCATCTTTTCCAACACTAAATGGTTCTGTTCTCCCCCAACATGTATGGTTCATTACCAAGTTGTTGTAAACCACCCCCTAAGTTGCCATTCATTGTAACCCCATTGTTACCCAACCCCTCTTACCCTCAGTATCCCATTGGTCCAAGCCTTGAGTCTGCCTTGCTTGAAAAACCTTTATAAGCTGAAGAGATGAGGGGGAAAGGCCTGTTGCTTGCTTTTGCTTGCTCTCTTGCTTTTGGGCCTCTTGCTCTTGCCCTCTCTCTCCTTTCCCCCTTCTCCCCTCCCCCTCTCTCCTGTGGGAGCCCCAAATAAACCCTGTCTGATCAACACCCTCGAAAGCCGTGTGGTGTCTTTCCTGCCTGTGTGCTGCCATTAGCTGCTACATGCTGCCAAGAGAGTCCTCCCTGAAAGCGCTGGTAAGGCTCCTGTACCTCACCTCCCTTCCAAGACCCAGAAAGACTTTGTTGCCAGTTCTCCTGCAGAGCTAGCCGAGCAGGAGGGAAAGCAGGAGAAAGAAACAAGGGGACAGTTGTGCCCATTCTGAGAGGATGGGGGAGGCTGAAGGGTTCCCCTCAAGGGTTGGCCTTGCCTGTTGGGCTGCTGCAGGAGAGGGAGGAGTGCAGGTGTGCCAATGACCCCTGCTTCATGCTGGAACCCTGAACCCAGCCCTGATGATCTTCTGGGCTGCTGGCTCAGGAGCAGGATTGGGGGTGGCATTTCTGATGCTCTCTGGCCCTGGGGAAGATGTTTATTTTGCCTCCTTGAACATCTGGCAGCCAGTGTAATACTGGAAGTGAACGAGTGTGCTGACAATTTGGGAAACAGCTCAGACTGGTGTGAGGAGGCTGAGAGCACATTTTGCTCTGGGCTGAGCTCTGCTGTAGGGCTTTGTGCCTGCAGAACAAGTCACCCCAGCTGTCCTGTGACACACCCCTGGTCACATCTGGGCAGGGATAATTGAAAAAGACTTTCAGAACAGGCAGAAAGCTCTGCACAGCCCTTACCATGGTCCTCTGTTTCTGGGGGCCTTTGTGGGAAATGCTGTCTTGCCTTCCTGTGCTGACTGTGCAGCACCCCAGAGAGCCTTGGGCACAGAGCCCTTCCAGACAGGGGGAAAAAAATACCATTTTTTGTTTATTTAATAAACACTAATTCTTATGAACAGTGTTTATTATGAAGTAACCACAAAATATTTCACTTAAATTTGATCTTTTTATGCCTTAGAGGTGGTAAGCTCTTTTCAAATTTTATTTTATTTTTTTATTATTTTTTTGTTAATGTGGAACAAACCTATGTTAATGTGGAACAAACAAGCAAGGCTCTAACAGCATGGCACTGTCTGCTCTGGGGGGAGCAGTGTCTTGCATTATGCCTCTGCCCAGTCAATACTCTATTATTGCATGTTAAGTGGTTTGCTACAGTATCCTGTGTGCAGGGTATTAGAGAGGACCTTATCTAATTTCCTAAGCAATAAAGGTATAAGCAGTATGCATTTTTTATTATTAAAAAACAAACTGTTGCCTCTGCTGAGTTAATGTTTCTTTTATATACAGTTAGCACCCAGGAGGCTGACTCATAAATCATAGCAAAATTAAATGGAAAGTGCAAAGTTTTGGAAAACTAGAATTTATTAGAGACCCAGAGTCTTTGACTGTACCTGCAGATAAACTTTAACTTGCTTAATAGTATTTTTATTTGACTGCTGTGTTCTTCAATGATTTTAGTTCATTAGAAAGAAGTCCAACCCCAAACCCTACTAACCTGTAACAAATAGGAACATTAAAATGGAGTGAGAGGAAAATAAAGTATGTGTTTTTTAAACTGAGAGTTTTCTGCTGCTTCTAATGTTGCATCAGTTTCTATTCAGATGGCCCATAAAAATACCATTTTGATAGGTTCCTCATACTGTATTGTAGGATCTTTGTGTATGGGAGCAGTGTGTATTACTTTGAAATTCATATTTCTAAAGTTGTTTTACCACTTCTCTCCAATATAATGACATACAAATGAAATCTATTATATTTTTGAGGGTATGTTTATTAATTCAGCTGATGTATGTGTTTTATTCTGTACAACTAGTGTTTCACATCAGAGGCATCAAGAGATGGGAAAGTTAAGATGTTGATGTCAACACAGATATTTCTTGGATTTATTACCAGGGGCCCAGGTAAGGGACTCCTAATCTTCCAAACTTCAAGTTTTCTAAAACCTTACCTTGTAGCTTCACTGAGGTTAAATGTTTTGGTTTCTTTCTCCTCTTCCCACAATCCTACCTAAATTCATTCAACACTGTTGCTAGAAGTGGGGAGGCACTTGGAACTTTTTGCAGTTTTCTGTTTTGTGACAAATCACTGTTAAGTTTTAGGTGAATCTGATCTAAATCATGGATTTGCAGTGAAAAATCACAATATGGAAACGATATATGCTGCTAACTTGCAGGTAGAATAATAAAAACTTGTTTTGATTTGTGCAGTTTTTGGAACTAAGTAATTATCCTGTGAAAAATGCCCTCAGTGAGCTGGTGTAAATCACACCTTCCCTTTTCAGAGCAGTAATTTGGCTTGAAAGGATGTGGGTCTGCAAGACAAGTGGAGGTAAGCTGCTGAGCTTTACAGGACTTTGTTTTTCTTGGTTTACAAGTGGGATGCACAGTTCAATCCAGCATCCTTCATTTCCACATTCCTGCACTCTGGCTTTGCCATCATGGCACTGAAGGTCAGGGTCCTGGGTGTTCAGGGCTGCTGGTTTTTATGTGCCTGTGATGGTTACAGGAGAGATCTCTGTTTTCTGTCGTGCCTGGTGTTTGGAGACAACAGCAGAAGCAGGAGAGTATCAATTTCTGCCATGTAATTGGATTAATGATCAGTTTACATGACAGAGCAGGCTCTTCATTGAATTAACTTGAAAAGGGATTATATCAATAAATGGCAGGAAGAGGATGGCCATGTTAGCTACTATTTGTTACAAACACTTCTTCAAGCATCTTGTTCAACATCTTTATTCTTTATGAAGGGTCAGACAATTACTGTCCACAATTAAGTTGGGTTTGCTGTAAGTTTTTATTGTAAGAAGTAGTTGACTTCTGGATTGTATCTAAATGGGAGGAGAGGGGGGAATGCTGTGGTGGTGTTTGGTTTTTTTGCCCCACTCTAAATCTTCTGTATAACTGGCAGCTTTGAATCTGCTCACTTGCAAAACACCAAAACAGGAATAAAAAAACCCACAAAACACACAAGCTGCTACTTTGAGTCACATGATGATTTTGAAAGACAGGTGAGTTGTCTGTGTTCTGACGGAAATGTGTTGGAAGGAACTCTACTGAATTTCAGCAGCCAAAGTTTTAATTTGTGGCTTCTATCTGAGTGAGTTTTGAGTAACCAGAAGTTCTGGAATAAAACAAAGGCTTTTATAAAAAAAAAAAAAAAAATTCTCAAACTACATCTTTTTTAGCTGTATTTCAGTCCCCCTGCTACTGCTCAATGTGCTGCATGCAGAAAAAACGCAAGGATTTAATTATTTTTTCCCCCTTAAGTAGTTTAAAAAAGCTATTCCTTGGTGCTTTCTGTCCTGCATAGCAAACAGAGGTCTGTTTAGAAATTTATTATGGGTCCTGGCTCTATATTGCCTCTTCAGGACCCCCAGTTGTTTTCAAACCCTCTAACCTGAGCTGTTCTGCAGAGTTTATTTTGGTTTGTGGCTGTTCTGAAGCAAGGAGTTTATTTAAACTGGCCAGCTCCAACAGTTAATGCAGCATCTCTGAAACTGCCAGTGAGCCTAAATTAGGTTGTCAGAGTCAACACAGCCATCTAGTGAGCCTATTAAAATCTTAATAACTTTTAAAATTGGACTCTGGGCAACAAAAATTGTCCCTGTGCATTAGATTTTCAGTAGATAAATCCATTAAACTACATCTTCTCAGCCCCATTCTCTCTCTCTGTTAGACACTGTCTAAAGAGGAATTTTTAGAAATCCAGTGAGTACCTTTAATAGTGAAACATCATAAATCAGTTATCACTGGGCTGCATTCAGTTCATCCTAATCAATTCTGCTGTCTTATGAAAATTTTCTGCTTTTCTTTGGGTCTTACTGGTGGTGTTTGGAGGAAGGTAGGTTGTTTTAATGAGGCAAAGGCAGAGGGAAGACAACTGTAGTGCTTGGTTGTTGTGTGTTATTTCCTAGCCCATAGTCTGTCCTGATCTTAGTAAAGCAGCTGTCAATTAGATTTAAAATCAGACTTCTGTTCTCTCAGCTTCAGTTCTGGGCATGAGAACATGCTTTCAGTCCAGTAAAGTTGTGTTGCTTTCTTCCTCTCCCTCAGTAAAGTGACAGATTACTGTATGTGGAAATAGCTATAAGGCATTGCCATGAATTGGAATTTCTGCCTTCACTCTGAATTGGAAGGAGAAGTCTTCTTCTGCCATGATTCTCACATATCACTTAAGTTCTCCTTCATTAATAGATGTGAGTGGGAGGTCAAAATTGAACTTGTTAACGTGAACAAAGTTGAAGCCTTAATTATGGAGGAAATTGTAGATTACTCATAATAATCAACTGAAGTTTGAATTTTAAGTTTGACTGGCAGAAAAACATCTGTCACTATTATTATTATGTATGAGACCAAATCCATTTGCAGACAAGTAGCAAGTGATTAGACAGAACTAGGAGAACTAGATGGACTTTTATGAGAAGCTCATTATAATTCTTTTCTTTCAAGAAGGATAATTAGTAGCCTTTTAGATATTTCAGCTAGTTGTAATGCTCTCTGAAAGCAAATTAAATAAAACCAAGCATGGTATAGATGACAGCAATAACTGAAATGACCCCTTGTGCTCTGCCATCCTTTAGTCTTTGCATTGTGTATCTCTGTGCAAAGTGGTTATTAGCAAAAATGAAGTTTTATTTTTTCCCCCAGCAATTAGCTAAAGGGGATGTAAAAGGTGGGTTATATATAGCACATGTATGATATATAACATCGATAATTTTTCATAGAAACAGTATCTTGGAATGCAGTTGTCAATTCCACTGTGCATACTCTAAACGTGGAATAAAACCATAAAATGGCAATTGAGGAAGGTGGACAAAAAATGTGACCAAATAAATGTGCCTGACCTGGGAGAGAGTCATCACCACAGACTGTGGAGTCAGTACTGCCAGCTGCAGTCAGAAATGCTGCTAAACCCACTGAGTGGTTTACAGAAGATTTTTCTGCCTTAGTGCAAAAAGGTGAAGCTGGCTTGAGGTCTCTTGAGCAAACAGAAGTTTTATCTGCCCAGCAATCCAAATGCCAGCACCTGGTTATCATTAAAGCCTAATTGTCAAGAAATCTCTATCAGAGGATATTACTGACAGTGTATTTTGTTATTTAGACAAAACACTCCATTACAAACTTGTGTGAAAGAGCAAGTGATAAAGACAATTAACTCTGCTAAGTGTAGTCTGTGGTACCTTATCTATGGATTTTCTCCTTACATGGTTAAATATTCCCTCTGCAATTTATGTTTCATCCAACAAAGAAGATTTGATTTCAGATAATTCTTCTTTTTAAAGAGCAGTTGGTACTTTAGTCAGCTATTCATCCATATCCACTTATCCCAGAATAAACACTCATTCATGAAAGAATTCAAAATATAGCACAACATGCAACTTCTCATTTACAATAAATTGGTAGGTAGTATTTTTTATTCTCAAACACTTCCCTACCAGTGGCTATATCTCCAAGGAGATGAGTGCTATTGTAAAATATTATATGAGTTTCCACTTCTCCAAGGAAGCATAGCTATCCTTGTACAGTTTAAAAAAGGATTGCATACTAGCCTCAGTGGATATTAGGATTTTGGGGGGTTTTAGGTTATATTAGGGTTTTTTAGGTTTAGATATTAGGATTTTTTTTTTCTTTTCCCCTCATTTTTTTATAGTGACCAAAGCAGAAGCAACCAGGGCAGCTGTGTCTTTACAGACACAATTCTATTAGCTGTTCCTTTCAAAACTCTCATAATAAATAGAACTTAGCAGGAACTGTTGTTCCTTAGATTGGGAGGCTGTTGTGCTTGGTACAGATACACTATTCATAATTTGCTCCTAAATTTTTTATAGTCTAAGCATAAAACTTGTCAATACTGAAACTGGACAAATGGCTGGAGCTGGGGAAGGTGGAGAAGTGACAAAGGAATGGCCCTCAGCATAGCTTCAGTCTTCACTGTCCAGCTTTTAGAAGGGTTTGAGTTTGGGTGGAGAAACCTGTTTGGTCTGGGACAGGGAGTAAAGGTGGTGGTGTCTCAGGTGCAACAAATCTCAGTGAAGCTTGCTCTAAGCATGAGAGAATGAAATGAGGCATGAAGAATATCAAAAAAATAAACTGTGTAACACTTTGAGAAATACAGGCTGTAAATATTGCACAGCAGTTACAAGAAGAAAAAAAAACTACCACAAAAAGGACCCCAAAGCAAACAAAAAAAGCCCTTACTGGAGGATCTCCAAGCAGCTTGCAAATATCCATTAATTACCTCTCTGTGGGAAATGATACAAAGATCATTTCTCTTGTTCTGGAATTGGAAATCAGTTGCTGTTAATGTGTAGATCAACATTACTGCCATCTGTTAAAAGTAAGAAAGAAAGCTGAGCTTATGGACAAAGCATTAATTTGCAGTTGGGATGTTCACACACAGAATGTAACCACCTGACCTTGCATTTAAATTTTAAAAAGCAGGAAGAAACATTTAATGGCTTTGTGTAGTAGAAATCTTCATAGCTCACAGTTTGTATCATCTCTTTTGAAGTGAAGATTGAGCATTGCTACCTGGAAGTCAAAACCTCCTGATTGTGCTGTTAATGTGATCATGTTACTGACAACAACTGAAGGGAGTCAAAAGCTTCAAGAACTTTTTTGTCTCTTTGAACCTCCAAGATTCTGTTGTTTTTTTTAAAATTACCTGAGTGAAGTCTCACCCCAGCTGCAGCCTTGGGCTGTCACCTTTGCATTAGTGGTGTGATATAAACCTGCCCATGGTTACTGGGGTGCATCAGGTACAACAATGACCTGTTCTAACAGGGCTTCACTTTTCAGTTCCTCACTTCTCCAGAACTTGTTTTACTGTAGATATTGAAATAACTTGTAAGTTATTTAACTGACCTTGTCTGTGATTTTTTTATTATATGTACTTCCTATTTTTTTATTATATGTGTCTCTTATCATATCTTTTTAAGGATATGCTCACAATAGCAATCACATTTTATTTTTCTAGATTTGTGAGCAGTTTTAGTTTTAATTACTGTTCCCATGACAATGACTTTTCAATCCTGAGCATATCAGTTAAACCAAGCAAAAGGTGAAATTGCCTTTCACTACTTGGAAAAACTGGGCCAAAGTAGCCAACAAATGTTTAACATCAAATGCTTTCTTCCATGTGAATGAGCACTTTTGTCAGTTGTCTGGGTAAATAATAGCTCCTATTAGGTGCTAGCCAGTACAAATGCTTGATGAAAACAATCTCTCATTTTCTATAGAAATAATGCACTGATGCCCTTGAAATAGCTGTAGGGTATTTTTTTATTGAGAAGAACAGCATGGGAATGGAGGGTGGGGAGATGTCTGTGTTTTAGTAGGTTTTGGGTTGAGGTTTTTTAAGCTCCTATTCACAGAGCTACTCATCTGTCTTCTGTTCCTTGGGTTTGATTACAAGTCTGGTGTATTTGGGGGAGAAGAGTGGGATGAAGTGTGTGGTTATTATTGCTGAGCAGAGGGGAATATTCTTTTCCTGGCATGATCTTTGGAGCTACACAGTATCCTTGGTATGAGCTGTTTTGTGGCTTGGTGGTTTTTTTGGCCCTTTTTAAATGTTTCTGTTTTGTTTTTGTTTTGTTTTTGTTTGTTCCTTTGTTTCTGAAGTGTTACGAGACGTGACAGTGTGCAAGACATTTTAAGAATGGGGGTGGCTTGCATGCCACATATGGTAAAAAGGAGGCAAATAAATACAAAGGAGATGCTTTTAAAATGTAGTAAGAGATGCAATGGCTCCAGTGTGGTAGCATTGAGTGTAAAAAAGTCAAGTGATCACATAAAAATTAATTGTGGCTGTATCTGATTATGAAAATTAGGATATCTTTGCTCACTACTCATTACTGACATTGAGATGCTTTTTGTCTAACTAGTAATTCTGAACTTTATTTGCTTAAGAGTCCTCTGTGGGAAGTTCTACCTTGTTATTTTGTGTGTGTGTGGATTAAGTAGGATTTCTAAAAAGCCTTGGCTCCCCATTAAAAGTGAGTGGCCAAACCATCTTATTTTAACTTAGGTCAAGTGTAGCATCTAGTGTAATTGAAAAAAATACACACAAGACCCAAATTCACCCTCTCACCACTTGGTGCCACTGTAGCTTTGTGAATTGCAGTCTCACCAAACTAAAGGATTTTTCTCCTTTAGGTTTGCCGAGTGCTGTCTGAAATTCGACACCGAGAGCCATCCCTGAGCTCTGCTGGTCGGACCAGAGGACGTTGTGGCTGATGGACAGCTTTCTGACATTGCTCAGGAGGGGAGGGAGGGGCTGGGATCGATGATGGCGATTTTAAACTGAATATGTAGATATGAAAGCACTGTGGATTTCTGTTTTCTGATGCTGCTGTAAGTTCAAGCCTGAAACAGGACAAACCATTTCAGTGACTGCTTTGAGACTCTTCTTTTCCTGGAGAGGAAGAGAGGCAACCATTGAGTGTTCTTGCAGGTATTTCCATAAAAATTAGAAAGAACTATAGCATGTGTTACTTGCTCCTTTTATTTAAGTACTTCTTGTACTTAAATAAAAGGTACCTCTGTGTGCTCAGGCTCTGGGATCTTGCTCTGAGAAGTGTTGTGCAGCACATGCCATTCCCCCACAAGGCAACCTCCTCATCACAGTTTCCTTTCCCAAACATGTGCAATTGTACCAAAGGAGACCTGTGGCTTTTTACAAAGGGCAGTGAGGAGTTTTAGCCTGTGTTGATACTGAGATCATATCCTCTCCCTGCAAAGTTCTGTAAATAATGATGGCAAAACCAGAGATGATTTCCTGCAAGGTAAAATTCTTATTTGCACATTGAAGGGAGGCTTACACCCTCTGAATGGATGAGGGGCCAAACAGGGGCAGCTGATGAGAACTCCTAAGGCTGGCTGGGCAAAAAGCATTGTGCAAGTGAGTTGATACAAGCTGGCAGCTGCTGGTGCACTGGGACAGTCCCCTCAAGAAGGTGAAAGGCTTTAGAGACCCCAGGGTTAACCAAACAGGTGTGTCATGAGCTCAGCTTGCATGGTGAGCCAGAGAGAGGAGCAGGAATGCAGAGCTGCACGTGGCCGGTGCTCAGGGAGGGTTGAACTTGATGCCAGATGGATAAACATCTGCTCCTATGGACAGTGCTCTTGTTATCCTTTGGAGTCCCCACATCCTCTCACCAGTTCCTTTTGCCCTTGCAGCCTTGTGATCTTGATGCAAGACCTTACCATGGGTGACCTTACAGGTCTCAGCCATGTCCTGATTATTGCTGCTGTACATTGTTGTTGTGCACCTCATACTCCTCCTTCTGTCTCTTGGGTCTGCATTAATCTGCTCTTAAACATGCTAAAAGCAAAAGCCAAAGCTACCTAATACAGATGGTTTCATGTCTGCAGATCTCTGGCACAATAAAATAGTCAGAGAAAGCCTCTATCTTGAACCTAAAGCTGGTGCAATTTTGCCAGATTTTGAAGTAGCTGACACCATTTTGTGCTACCTTTGAATTTCTCCTAGAGAGAATCTGAATATGTCAATACCACAGTGCCCTCTGTTTCCTCAGTGGTTCTTATCTTCCCTCTGTGTACACCAAAGTTACTTCCAAAGAAGCTGAACCAACATTCAACATGCCTAGACTTTAATATATTAAGGAATTCTTAGGACTGTGTAAAAGATTGTTTCCCTCCCCACATCCTTTAGTTAAAGGGAATGGAAATAAATGCTGTTTTTCTAAAAAGGAAGCTTCATTTCTTTAAATTTTCAAAGCTTTGACTGTTTTCCTCTCCTCCCCCCACATCTTTAACAAAAGGTCACAAAGACTTCTCAGGGCAGATGTTGCCATGATACTAAGGAGGCAGAAATCTTTGTGTTGGAAGACCAAGAGTCTGGTCTTACTGTTTAATATTGTATAGTTACAGGGTCATATTGGCATCTTTTGCCTTTTTTTGGCCTTTTTAAAACATGAAAATCAATGTCACAGTTCTTGTGAATGACAGGTTTTGTAGCAATGGGTAAAATGTGCTATGTATTCTGTCCCCCTTTGTAAATATTTTTTTCCAGTAGGTTTCAGACATAACCTATGACAGAGAGACAAGCAAAATGTGTATTTGTATCCTGCATCTAAACAAACAAGATTAGCTGAGTACTGGAAGTAATTTTTTTTAAGACATCACTCCAGAAGTCTTTGTTATGGGCTAATTTATCCTTCATTACCATCTTGCTACGGCTTAGCTGCTTTCCCACATGAACTGCTTTGCTTTAATCTAATGTGGATTCCTGTTCTCTAAATTGAAGTTAGATGTATGGACACACCAGAAAACCTGATCCTTCCCTTCTTTTTGTCTGTGGCCTTTAGCACAAAGCAAGGCAAGGGCTGGCTGGAGGGTGTGCCCAGGCTGACATATGTGCAGATGAGTTTTAAAGCAAGGTGAGCATAAAGCTCAAATTCTAAACCACCTTCATTTATCAGTGTAACTCTGTTGCAGCCATCCCACTATGCCTAGTGCTCTGTGAAATCCTTGCTGTAGTTTTAAAAATAAAACTATGATAGTATTTTTCAAACTACTTGTGAAATGGCAGATCTGAGAATTGCAAACTTTTTGGGGAAAAAAAAAAAAGAAAAATGTTATGCATAGCTATATAAAGCAGCATGTGCTTTTGATGATGAAAGACAATATTCCAAAGGAACTCATGAAGTCTCTCTGACTTTTTAAGGCTGTGGTGACGAGACACATAAAGCAGTAGATCTTAACAATTGAAAAATAACCTTAAAATGTTCTCGTAGGTGTAAACAAGAAGACAGAAATCTACTGTTTGAAAAACTTCTGCTACTAAATAGTTATAATAACTTGTCAGCAAAGGTGGGTTTGAGAAAATGGGCCAGGATTCAAAAGAAAAATGAGTGATGATCTGTGAAAAGGCAGATTAACACCTAAAGATGCAATTGTTTTGCTTATTAGTAAGTTGTGTAACCACAAGAAGTACCAGCTGTTTATGTTCTTGGGAACCTTGTTCTGGCAAGCAGAGTGAGAGCAACAAGCACTTTAAATTTAGGGTATTTGATGGGGCAGACTTAGGTGAACTTCAGTTAATAATATTGAGGTGGCTTTTTTTTTTAATATTTTATTATTCTTTTTAATCTGGAGGGACTATTGGAACACTGCTTTCCTCATGGGACAAACCTTAAGCTGAGCTGCCTGTCCCATCAGGCTCCCTCTGCTGCTGCAGCCCTGGTGGCAGTGGTCAGATCCACCTTCTGACCTGCTGCAGCACCTCTCAGCTGAGAATAAAACAAGTGTCTTTGGAGCAGGCTGGGGGGAAGGCACAAAGCTCAAAATGTGCCCTGACTTTGTTCTTGCTGCACTCCTGTGTTCTTTGTGAGCATCTCTCTCTGGGTGCTGACCTGCACTGGCTCCAGCACCTGTGGGCAGGCTCTTAAACAAACAGCCAAGCATTTGCTTTCATTGTAATAATGGCAATATGTTTGCTCACCATGAAAAATGTATTAGTAATCTATTGACTTATTGGTTAATGGGAAACATTTTGAATATTTTGAATGCTGAAGCATGATGCTGCCGTGTTGACTTCAGGTATCACACCACAAAGGTCAGGAGGGGATGTTATTGTGGTACCACATGTGGGATAACTCCTCAGGATTTAACAGTATGTTCTAGGGGGAGAAAATTGATTTGATAAATGGAAACTAATCAGCCAACATTCCATTTAGACTGTGTGCTTTCCCAGGCAACACTGCCCGTAGCTGTCTTAGTGTTGAAAAAGAATTGTTGGACCAATACACATTTTCCTGGACAGGCTGAGTGCTGAGGAGTTTACACTGGGGATTAACAAGGAGCAGCAATTGCAGTTCTCAAACTAAGATTCATTCTGTTTAGCTCAAGTGCTTAAGGATATGTGTGGATTTGTGGAAGACTGAAACTGTATTTCTGTCCCAGAAAGTAATTATGTAGGCTATATTGAAATATCTGGTTTTTAATATGACTTTAAAGCATATTACACTCGTCCAAAGGGAAAGTTAAAATGGTACATGTGGACTCAGAATTATTGGGAGAGCAGTATTTTGATCACTAATAAAGAAAATGGAAATAAGTAGCAAGCAGTAATAAATAGTGTGAGTTATTAGTTTCATAGGGCAGAGAAACTCAGAAAAGCTGTAGGGTGAATAGGGACAGGAATAGCCAGTGAAGGGAAAGACTGGAACATCAGCTGGCATGTCTGGGAGAGTGTGATGTTGATTACACTGGAATCCATAAACCTTCACTGAATTGTACCTTGAATTGGTAATAAGGACAATCTAATGATGATTATTGTGCCAGTGCTGGAGGGAACTGATCCTTACCCCTTCAGTATCGTTTCCTTCCTGCCTTTAGACCTTCTGTGGCACTTGGTGCTGCATTTGACTTTCAGAGTTCAGGTGGGTTTTCACTGCAAACCCCAAATTGTTTCCTAACAGATGCCCATCACTTTCCTCTTGTAAATTTAATAGAAATTCTTGATATCATTTATTTTCCTTGGATATACTGTGTTTATTTAGTCAGCACGACCTTCTGGTAACCTGGAGTGAAACTCCACCTAAGTGAACCCAGGTTTTTGGTTTTTTCTATATTTGAGGGAGTGTTTCTAAGTCAGTCCTGCAGCAAGTTTCCCTAAGTCCATTGTTGTAAGGATATTATTTGTCAGCCTAAAGAAGTACAAAATTTAAGATTGTTTTGGGAACCAGTTCCACATGGAGTCTTCAAGAATCCTCTGGAACCTCATGCTGCACTATTGAGTGTGTTGAGCATGCTACATATGAACACAGTTGAGTAGAAATCTCATTTAGCTCCAACTACCCATTACCTCAAATTGACCAAGCTTTGTTTACAGACTTGCACTACATTTCTTTAACTGGTTGTAATTAAGCATATAGGTAGTAATTAATTACCAGCAAGTTAATAGAGAAAACAGACTGTAAAGCCAGGACTTTAACACAATGGCTCAATAGATTTTACTATTGTTTACTCCTGCCCACAGAAGTAGGAGGAGCATGTATCAGTGAGAAACAAGCTCCAGTCAAGGGCTGTGTTACAGTTCACTCTGAGGACAAAATAATCTCTATATTTTTTGTCCCTCCTTTATGTCTTTGATGTGAAAGACATGTACCATATAGGCAAGTTATTTATTACTCTTCTTATTGATTTTCTTTGCTTTCTTTACTGTAAACCTCATCAGCCTTAGTCTGTAGCTGTTGAAGAACATGAAGTCATGTTTCAGACCTTACAACATCTGCGGTCTTTGGGTTGAGATCAGCAAGCAGCAGTTTTTGTTCATTTATTGCATGCAATGTAAGTAGCACTGCAGGTTTTTTGTAGGAGGAAATGGGTGGAAATAGCCCTGAGTGGGTTTGCTGCTCTGCCTTTTGCTCCATAGTCTAGGCTACATTCAGCTGAAATATTTTTAAACTGGTAGTGACAAAAGATAGTTCAGGAGTGAACATAAGTTCCTGTTCCCTGTCAAGCTCGTGATATTCCATTTCTCTGAAGAAAGTCATAATGGGAGGCATTTTTCAGAATTTCTAGCTGGGGCAGTGCTGGTCTCTCCAGAGAATTATACTCCTTGTAAGAAAAATTCATCTGTCTGCTGCTGAGGTAGAGTCAAGTGAGGAGAATACGTCACCAGAGGGCTGAAGAAGCTAGTTCTACATTTTCTAAGAGAAATACACTGTTCCATTATTTATACAATCTGTAATAACCACAGCAAATATTAAGAATCCCAGTTGCAAAATGTCTCTTCAATAACAATTACAGAGATGTGGGCATGGGGGCTGGATACTGTAATAAGGGGAATTTTCTTTGGGAAAAGCTAATTAGAAAAATGAATTTGTCTTTCCTTTTAATAGTTAGTTGAAGTGTTGCACTGGTTTCCTTTGAGTTTTTTTCAAAATATGAAGAAAATAAATATTCTACATTGCATTGAAGATCAACTGGATTATTTCATGTTAGATAGATGAGGTAGAGATTGCCTCCTTGCAAATGGAATGGATACCTTTTTTTGGTGGTGTTTTTGTTTGTTTGTTTTAGCTGTTAAACAAACGTAATCCTTAATTGCAAATATTCTTAAAGAAGTTGTTATATGGCAGGTATGTAAATGAAAAAAATCCAGTGTTCTGATCCTATTTTTATTCATTGTACAGCATTCTCCTGGGTGGAATGATTACTGCCTCAGGTCTTTGACACTTACCCCTTCTGCTGGCTCAGGCAGTTCAGAGCAGTTATTTGTAATAGCTGTATTTGTCTTACATGGGTTAGAGTTTACTCTGTGATATCATGATGTCCTTAATGCAGTACTTCAGGATTGTTTCCATTAGGATCAACTGAATGCAATTCTTTAAGTACCTTTAGGCTGACCTAAGCAAAAAAATGATATTCAAACCACAGCAACTTTGGCAAAAAACCACACACAAACAAACAAAAACCTCAGAGCAATGATTTAGTAATCAATCAACTATCATTGTGCAAGGGCTGAGCCATTTGCTCTGGCATCTGTAGTAGGACTGGTGTGAACAGTAAAGTAAATATGTGAAGAACAAGTGGAGAGGTTAAACTCAGTGTAGCTCCCACAAGGAAACATCTCCATCTCTGGAGGTTTGGGAGCAGGGTCTTGCCCAGAATTATTTCTTCATCATAGTGATCATGTGTGATCCAGTAAGGAGTAGTTGCAGTAGTTAGAGAAGGTGTTGGGCTGTCAGAAATTTGTTTTGTTGTTCTAGTGGGGCTTGTTCCTTGTAGATCAGATGTGTTTTTGCAAGGGGAGAGAGAAGAAGGGAGCTTGGTTCATGTCCTACCTTAGATGTGAAACAAGGCACCCTACACCCAGTGACCTCTACATCATCAGCCAGAGAAAGCAAAGACAAGGATTAGATTTCTGAGTTACAGGCACAGTTCTAGGACTAACCCCAAGTTTCTCTCAACTTCATCTTGATTATTTTGGCCCTTAGAGATAGTGTTTTAAGGGTGGTAAAGTAGAAGTGTTAGTACTGTGATCTACTTTCCAAAAATGCAAGAATAGAACTCAAGTAGTGGGAGGGAGATCTAGAAATGCACATCTAAAATATCTTGAGACCCAAGTGCACAGGTCTCAATTGCTTCAAAATTATAAATAATTTTTGTTGATATAAGTCACTGCTTCTCTTGATCTTAATGCCTGCTGAATAGGAATAAAATTTTCTTAAGATGCATGACTGCCACTTTGTGCTTTCTTTTAGGATTTATGTATGTTGAAAACATTTTTTAGCTGCTTCAGAGGATTCTTCTGTACTGGGGGATTTATGTTAAGGGAAAAAATAGGTGCCAAAGTTTCCCAGCTTTAAGTTTAGGTCTTAAATGTTTTCAAGGAAGCTGGACCTGATGTGATTAATTCTAGGGCATTTAAAGAATTGGCTGTGTAGGGAAGAAAGTGCTATCTGGGGAAAAGCAAATATAGTACTTCAGGAGGGGATAGGGAAAGGAGGAGCTGGTAATTAAAGACCAGTCTGTTTGGCTTAAATCTAGCAGGAAATAATTGGATAGACATCTTGCCAGTTAGCAAGATCTGTTACCAAGTACATGGATTTCTCAAGGGCAAAGTGTGACAAACCCATTTAATTACTTTGTACAGCCATGTTACAGGTCAGGTGGTGAGGAGAGAAGCATTGGATATAATATACCTTGATGGGCTCTAGTTCATTCCACTGTATTCATGTAGTGTTTTCCTGATCCAGATGAGGAAAGGGGTCCAGAGGTGTCTACTGCCTGGTGGATATAGAAGGGGTTAGAGAAAAAATTAAAGAATATGTATAATTAGCCAAATGTCAGAACATGGTAATATATCAAGGAGGGCCTGTCAATATTCTCTCTCTCATATTAATCAGTATTTTTATTTAAGACTTGGACAGTAGAATGCAGAGTGTTTTCTGAGTCTGCCAAGCCTGGCAGAGGGAGAAGGAGCACAGTACATGGGGAAACAGGTACAGAACTCAAAATGATCTGGGGGACTTCAACAGGATGAATTAACTGCATAAATCCCACACAGAAACATTTGGCTAAATGATATTCCTGTGTGAAGTGATTTAGGCTCTTTAGAGAATCACAACTAATAGTTAAGGGTCGTGACTGTGGATGACTGATCTGTGCTGGAAGGAGAATTTTCTTTGCAGAATTGAATGAAGAATTTTTCAATTACATTTAAACATCCTCATATACTTCCTGGCTCAGGAGATGACTCGTTTTGATTCATCCAGATTGAATCTTAAAATTGTGCAGTAAATATCATCTGTTTCCTCTTGCTCTCTCTTCTTTCTCAAAATCAGCTCCAAAAACAACCTACATGTGGACTTGTCTGGTTAACGTTGTAAGCCAGTAAAGGTTAAGTTAAAAAACAGCTGATGAGAATTGTAATGACTGAAGGGAGAGAATACCAATTTCTTCCTATTTCTGATTACAAAAATTCTTTCTCTTTAGAAACTGATCAGCAGTCCCTGGATTTCTTCAAAAAGCAAGGCTTGTGTGCTTAATTGTAAAATGTTCTTATATCTTTTGCTAGAAGGAAATTTTAGAATTTACTTCATAAATAAATTCTGCATACAGACACATTTTTCTCCTTTTGGTTGTAATAAAAAGCAGGGAACAGGGATACAAATGTGCATTTTGTAAGAACACAGAATGGCAAACCATACAATGTTAGCCTGGTATATCCTTAGGAAGGCTGCACTGACACATTCGTGGCCAGAAGATTTAAATTTGTGTTACCTGCCTTCCAGTTGATGGTCTCTGTCTTCCTGCTCTTAGAGAAGGAAAGATTTCTGATGTAATGTGGATTGGGAAAAATCTATGTGGTTAAAGCTAACCTTTACTCTCCTCTTCAGCCCTCCATCACCTTCAGTTTTGTTTCAGCCACTGACATCCCTTGTGTCTCACTGCATTGGGCCAACACTTGCACCAGGACAGGTGAGTGAGTGAGACAGGAATGGAAACAGGATGGATGGATGGAACAGGATGGATGGATGGGTGGAACAGGATGAAGGGGCAGAATTACCTCATTTAGTGGCACTGCTGGCTCAGGCTGTCCTGAAGTGTACTTGAAACTTGGCTTTCAATTAAATGCCCAGCTATCAACTTCTGGCAGCTTTGGCTCAGGTCCTCAGACTCCCTGCATGCCTTTTTTCAGTCCACACAGGTTTTTTTAACAGTTCCTGTAGCCTGCAGAAGTAAAACATGTATTTTTAGGCTTCCTTGGGCTAAAAGGTTAGGTAACTGAAGAACTAAGACAGGTATTATTAAATATTTAGCAAGTATATCCTCATGCTTGCACTGCTGTAGGTTATGTGTCAGAATCCAGTCCCACTGTGCCTGCCCATGGTAGCCAGCACACACACCAGGTACTGCTTTGATGTCAGTGGGCTTCTGGCACACGCTGCTGGTCAGTGCAAGGGTTGTAGAAAAGTCCCCAGGATATGGCTGGAAGCCTCAATCAACAGAATGTTCCAATCACTTTTGATCTGACATTGTGACAGGCTCTCAACTTCTCATATTTTTCTTGTAAAAATCATTTCTGAAGATCTAGCTTAGGCCAGAGACTTGGGATTCTGAAGTTTATATTGATACTTTATCTGAATATTAGAATGTTGAATTGTTAGTTTCTTTTGGAGTATGAACTATTGTTGCTGTTTTTTGTCCCTAGAGGTGCTTTACTAGAGAGCCATAAGTATTGCATAACCACTCAAGGTTCAGAGTTCATTATAAAAGCAGTTTTAGCCTTGCTAAATTGGTCACTTGGTATGCAGCATCCATACAGCAAAGCTGTGGTAAAGAGGGTTCACCGAAATATGAACTCTGGAAAATATATCTACATATGTTTTATGCATAAATTGTCAGTTTCTTTTGATGTGATTTCCTTCTTAAGCACAGGAGGAGTGAAAAACATATGGTGATGTAACCTGAAGAGAGAGAATTCTGTGCTGCTCTGGGCACAGCAGTCAAGCAGGTAAACTCAAATGCAGCACTGTGTTGAGTGCATTGCAGGTATTCTTTACTTTGTCTTTTAACACCTCTTCTGTTGCAGTGGTGACTGTCTTTCAGATAGTTTTTCATACCTAGACCTGTTTTACATATGCTTAAGGGAAATTATTTTGTCCCTTAGAATTTCTTCCTTTGTTTTTATTTTTTATTTGTTTGTTTGTTTGTTTGTGGGGGGTTTTAACAATAGGCTGGAAGATACAAAGGTAGATTTTTAATAAGTGTATGAGCACAAATAATTTCAGAGTAACAAAGAGGGGAAGTGGATAAAATGGCTTAATGTTAACTTCTCCCATTTCATGGTGTTCTTCCATAAGCAGATTGGACAGCTGGGGAGATTGGTGTCAGGGTGGTACACTGTGATTTGAAAGAAATGCATGTTCCAGTGCTTGATGAAACAGTGGCCCTTTCAGCCTTGTATTGTCTGTATGATAATAGCTCTTACCACTCAGAGATTAGTCAGAAAAATTTATTCTGCTTTTCCCCTCTCCCCCAAAGTTGAGGTCAAACTAATTAGGCTAAAATGCTCATTCCCTGTTATTTAAATCCTCAGTTTAACTATCTCATCTTTTGACAAATAGGTATAATTAGTTCTCTTGTATAATTTATTAACTTCCATATTAAGTTGTGTACAGATTAGTGAGGCACCAGGCATGCTAGCAAAAAAAGGCTTCCAATTAGAAGGTGATAGATGGGTTTGTTTTATTTGATAAACAGGCTTTGTCATATTTTCAAATGAAACTGGAAGGAGCTGTTTTTGTTTAAATCCTGTCATATGATGAGTCTGACTGGTATTGAACTAGATTCTGTTTTGTGCATTGCCATAATAGTTTTGCAACAAAAGGAGAAAATTTCAAGATAGTAAAAGCATATAAAAAGGGAATTTTGACATTGCCTAAGAAGGGTATTAAAAAGGGGTTACAACAGAAGCAAAAAGTGAAAATGTCATCCTTGTCTTGTACAGTTTGCTGACACAAGAACTCGTGTCTAACTGTGCACTTGAAAACGCCCCAGGAAGTGTTCTCTGAGGGCATGAACATGTCCCAGCCCGTGGCAGGGTTTGTGCTGAGCCTGCCTCTCAGGCTTGGCTGGGCACAGGTGGGCACAGAGGCGTTTCCTGAAACAGAGCTGCAGTGATGGCAGCAGAGTTAGTGCCACCAGAGCACTGCCCTCTTGGGTGAACCCTCCCAGCACATGGCAGGGCCCCTGAAATTGCCATGAGAACAATTTAGTGAACACTCAGAGTATGTCCATAGGGCAGGACATACCCAGGGTATCTCCAAATACACGTAAGAGGAGATGGAGATCAGTCAGAGTGAGTTTGTGACAGAGTTAAAAAAGCAGGGTCCCTGATCCTGTGCCCTGGCTGTATTTCCTTTGGAGTGTCTTTTATTCTGTACAACTTTACATACAAAATAATACTGCAGGGTATAATGATAAAACAGGACTCACATGAATATGCACAGTTATTAAATAATTTCCTTAGCAATTTGTGTTTATAATTAATTGTCAATATTGCATATCATCACAGAGACAGAGTCTTCTGGTGTTTATATTCTTCACCATCAGCAAACTCCTGTGCTCCTGCTCTTTCTTAAATGAGCTATTTCCTTTCAAAGTGATGATAACTGATCCATGTACTGCACTCAGCTAAACACTGTGAATCCAGATCTATTCCATCAAAAGAAATGCATTTTGATTTTAGAGAGTTGGCCTAGTGGCTCTCTTCCATCAGTGCTTGTGAGGAGTTTTCTTATTCTGCTCCTTTTTGGACATACTTTTCATTTCTCACGTGGGATCTTTATCTGCTTTGCCAGTCTGAAATGATGACCTCCAACACCCTGTCACAAGCATCATAATTTCAAATTGTTAGAGAAGTTATTAGTTTTAATTTCCAAAGTTTTAGTCTCCTCTAAAATTGTTTTGGTTTGTCTTCCAGGTGGATTTTTTTGTTCTTACTTTGTGTTTGTTTGGTTTTGAGGGAGAAGACACAGTTGTTAGGACAGAGTTTCATACTTTTTTTTTCTTTTTTTGTATCTATTAAAACCCGCCATGATTTTCAATCCTTTTTTGTCCTGCTACTGATGTATTGCACAGGAGTGAATCTGGCTTCCTGAGATAGTTTATCTTGCTGCTATTTCCCTTGACTCAGTTACTTTGTCATTTCCCTTCAAGGCTTTTACTTACTTTGGAGATGTTTATACTGTAGGCAACTTCTTTTTTTTGCTTTCATTGGTATCCAGCAGATCAGTTTTCACTGAGCTTACAAGAGGAGGTTTTTCCTTTGACCCTAAGGATGAAGGGTTACTATTTCAGCCAGTATTTCTGCTACAGCTTCTTCCCCTAGGAATTTTCTAAAGGAGTGAGCTTACAATATTACTGCCAATGTTAAATATCCAACCTGGAAGTACAGCTTGAAAGCAAAAGACCCTTGGCTTCTGCTTCTCTCTCTCTTTCTCTCTCTCACTCTCTTTCTTGAAAAGGAGAGGTAATGAAAGTTCTGCCTGCTTGACTACCTGCAGAAAGCTAAAATAGCTGGGTGATCTGAGGTGCAAAAAACTGGAGCAACTAATGAGCTGGGCGTGGAAGAGACTTTAGGTGATGTAGGTTGTGATGTCTTGGTAAGATTACCAGTGCCTCTTCTCCTGGCTGATGCTTCATAAGAGCATCAAATGCTGCCTGTAGAACTTGCCAAACTTCTTAGAGAGAGAGAGAGAAAAAAAATGTAATAATTAGACCTTTTTCTTCCATGTGACATACACTAGAAGCAAATAGAGATTTTACAAGACATACCTGAATTTTGAGCTGGGAGTTAGTGTGGCACTAAGACACCAAGAGCAGTGAGTTGGTTTTGCTCCTACACAGAATCTGTTACAGGCCCAAGGAGAGATTTTTGTCAAATGGGATTTAGCAATGTCTTTTGTACAGTCTGTCTTGAGAGTTCAGACTTCCTTTTTCCTTCTCCATCCATACTGTGTCTTCATTGCCAAATTTGAACATGCCCTCCCTGTACCAGGGGTGCTCCTGAAGAACCTGCCCACCAGGTAATGCCATTCCTATGCTCTGCATGCCATCACCTGACTCACAGATAAGGAACAGGAATACTTTTCAAGTCTAGCATAGCCCAAACCCTATTTGGGTCCAGTTTCTCTCATTTCTCCTTGTAATCTCTCTTTCTAGCATATATGCTTTCTAGCACATGCCGTTGGGTTGCCTTGGTAACAAATATCTATCTACTTGATTGTTCTGTTGCTGTTTTAACTTCTATTTTCTTGTACCTTGCCCATCACCATTGTGTTCACTCCCCTTAACAGCACAGAACTGATTTATTCCAGCACCAGACCTTCTCTCACAGCACCTGGAGGCTCAGCTTTATTGTTGATGTCACAGGATCCAGCTTGGGCTGTTGATCACACAGAAAGAGGAGTCACTAAGTCCTGTCCTTTATCAACAGGGTTTTGCTTTTTATTAGCAGTTTTCTGAGAGAAATTTATTCTCCAAATACTTTTTGTGAAATTTTCTGTCTCTTTTTTTCCCCCTTAAAGAGACCATGGGTTCAGGGCCTTGATCTTACTGGTTGAAAGTTCCTTTGAACTTTTCTTGTGTGGTAGCCCCCAGCTAAAGGTGGGCACAGGAGCACTGCCCTGTGCTGGAGCTCTAAGATGCTGAGGTAATACTGACTGCCTAAGCAGCATAAGTAACTAACTTGCAACAAATTATGGCATAGGGAGTTCCTACAGCAAGGCTTTTGCATAGAGCTGTTTGTAAGGATGTAAATATTTTTTTGACAGAGCAAAAAATATTCAATATTCTTGTGAAGAGATGACAGAACTAATTTGCCAAAATGGCCAAATATTTTTCAGTTATGAACATAAACCTGCCCAGCTCTTAGAGAGTTTTTATTTGGGTGACTTTAACACAGTCTGTTAATGATCCTGGAAACTAATTCCAGTCACTTAATTAACTTATTTGATGCATCTTCTAAGGGGAAGGTAATTCAGCTAGAAGGAAGCTAGCAGGAAGATGGCTATCACCTGCTTTATAACATTACTGGGGGCTTCTGAATATTCTTAGCCAAATGTATTTAGAAGTTGTGTTGCAGAAGTTAAAAATTTACAATACATATAAAGAAACTATACATTGCATATATATAATCATCAAAGACAGCTGTTAGAGGAAAGAGCAAGTGTCATCTTTGTCTTCCAAAGCAGCTCAGCCTCTTTGTGGCTGTTGGTGTTCGTGCCATAGAAGCACATGAAGCACTTGTGTGGTGTGTTCTTCCTGCTGCTCCAGGACAATAGTTCAGAATATCCTCTCAGAGCTTTTGATGGTTCTCATTCCAGTGGGGAAATTGTCCTTGCTTTGACATCTTAGTAAGAAGTGCACACAAAGAAGGAAAGGTGGGACTCTGTTCTGGTTTTGGGGGACAAAACTAACGAATCTCTTAATTTAGCAACTGAATTTGGAACAAATGGAAGAGAGGTGGATGTGAATTTCTCTACTGTTAGGTCTGGAATGTTAAGTTTAGAAAACCTTGTCCTTCATATAATCAGATACCCTTATTTCACTGTGATTTCACAGATAAATACTTTAGAGACTATGCAAGTTCTTGTATGGTAATGGTGGTGACAGTGTATATATAAGGATGAATTACAAGATGCAAAGCAGACATCCAACCTTCAGTCTCCATTTTGAATGTGAAAATATCCTGCACCTGCTCTAGCAGGAACTGCAGTATCCTTCAGAAATTATTGACTTGTGCTTGAGGTTTTTTGTGGGTATTAACAGACTCTTTGGTATTTTCTGTATCAGTGATCTTGGGAAATAAAATATTCAGGCATTAAGGTGAGATTTCAGGAAAATTTGAATATCCCTTAAATAGGGTGCCAACTACAGCAGAATGTCTCCATAGCACTTTTTTTTTTTTTTTTTTTTTTTTTTTTTTTTTTTTTTTTTTTTTAAGTTACTGCTGGTGTTTATTTGGGTTGCTTCCCTATGCATTTATTTATTAATTTAGGTGTGCCTTCTTTTCCACTTCTCCGGGCCAGCCTGACATGCTCTGAATCATTAACTCTGTGCTCCAGGGAACTTGGCCTTATGACAGCATCTTTGATATTAGATTGGATCCCTCCCGGCCAAAATTTAATTGACTGGGTTTCTAGGGGGAGAGCTGGTTCCCTCAGTGTCTCACTGCTCCAGCATCATTGTCTCAGCAGCTGGTTTGGAAGCCAGGTTTGAGCTGTTCTGATAGTGGAGGGAGAGCAGCAGTGGGTCAGGGGGTACAGGCTGTGCTTTGAAGCACAAGCTGATGTGTTTCTTGATTTGGGGATGTATTTGCTCTAAGGGTGCTGGCACTCTATAAGGATTCATGCCAATAAACACAGCATGAGAGGGATGAATACAATTTTATAGCACTTGATTGTAGATTACAGGGACACCTGGAATTCTGTCTGTGGTTATTCAGGGAGACAGTCACTGTAACAATAATAAGGTGATGTACCTCACCTGAAGCTTGATTTATGTAACTGGGGTTGTGATTGTTGGCATGTTCAACCTTTAGGACAAGCTGGAGAAGAAACAGAGGACACTGATGTGTTTTTTGTCTTAGTCATGGCTGTAGAATTGCTTCTTGCACAAGTGGCCCCACCCACTGAAGTCAATAGATCTGTTGATTGCTATTTGCTTATTCAGGCACTGCGTTGTCAGTGAGTTCTTCCAGGATCATCAAAGTTGTTTTTGATAAAATACAGAGCAGTGATGAGGAGGGATGGTTATGGATATCCACACACAACTTCCATGAAAACTTGGATGTGGTATCTTTATTTGGTAGTAACCAAACCCAAGTGCTCTCTCTTCTGAAAGTGTTCCAGGATAAAGTGAGACTTAGAGGAAAACCCAAGAGACAGAAAGTTCACTGTCAGGTTAGTTAAGTCAGGTGTAAAAAGACAGTGAACCCCAGATTTTGCCTTTGTATTGCAGGCTATTTTCCTATGTACCTGTGTTTAGCTGTCTCACAGCCATAGCTCAGGAAGCCTCTGGGTGCCTGACACACTCAGGATTAGTTTTGTAGGTATTCAGTATTTTCACTGTGTGCATCATGTACAGGACAAGAGTGGTGTTGGAGCAGTATGGATTCAGTACTGGAAAGGCTGACAGTGTCTGCACTGCCCTTTTGGAAGAAGCTGTGACAGCTCTAGCTGGTCTATAAGCTTCACAGGTAATTTGGCTTAGCAGATACCAGCTGGACCAGCCTAGGTCATGAAGAGATTCCAAACAGAGGCCCTCAGCCAACCCCTTTGAAGGATGGATGCACCCATATCAGGGGCCAGGGAGCTGGGCAGAGCTGAGACCCTTGGCCAATCATGTCTGTAAGTGTGGGGAGTTTGAAAGCCCTGTAAGAGGAGCTGGCCCATAATAAACTTGGATGTTACTGCATGAACCTCAGTGTATCCTTGTCACATTCCTGTCTCCATCCTCAACGTGACAAGAAGCTGGAATTTATTTTTTTTTTTGAGATATAAATGGTTCTAGCAGTGTTCTTAAACTTTAAGAGAATATTAAGGAGGACAGCATAACCCAGCAAACCCCTTTCCCTGTGTTTAGATGGATTAGGCTCCTTCCTTTCCTATCTAAATCTGGGGTAGTTCTGCTGTTATCTCAGAGCATTTTTCATTAGAGGAAAAAGTGTACATCCAAGTAAAACGTGAAGTTTGAAGTCAGGGTTGAGATACAGCTGGTTGCATCACTTGATCTCTATCTGAATGCTACTGGTGTGATTATCACAGTGCACTGGCTCAGTGGGGGGGGAGGATGTGCAGGCAGCAGGCAGGAATTTGTCAGGGGAAAAAGTGAAAAAATTTCACAGCAGTTGCTGTGGGGTTTTTATTAGATTTTGCTGAATGGTGCAAATGGAATACTGCAACTACTTTTTTGGTAGTTTGCTTTCAGGGAAAGGAGGATGCATGGACAAGAGAATAGGTGGGGATAAAAATGAAGCAGTAATCTGCAAATTTCCCTGTCAAAGCAGTTTGAGTTGTAGCAAAACACAGAAATACAAAACCATATTTCTTGTTACTCCCTGTCCCACAGATCTTGGGAAAGGTGAAGGCAGAATCTCCATCCCACAGTCTCTAATTTCTTTTCATGTTCTGTCACTGGGATGAGTGACATACAGTGAGGAAACTGGAGCAGCCAGGGAGCCTTTGCTCTGCAAAGATAAATTCAAGTTAATGAAAGAGCAAACAATAGTGATCAGAGCAACTGTGGGGCATTAAAAGAACAGCAAAAATGCATGAAAGTCCAGTAAAAAAAGCCAAACCAACAAAACAATCAGCCCCGAAAAACCAACAGAAAATCACTCTCCTACCTAAAGAAGAGTCCATCTGCCTGGAGGAACTGCTCTGTCCCAGGCTCTCACTGTGTGCAGGTTCTGCCTTCCTCTGCCTTTTCTCTTTGTTTCTCCTTCTGTACCCATCTCTCACTGACTGAGTGCAGTTCTCTCTTTGCAATCCTTGTTCTGTCTAGGCCTGCCTTGTCCTGGGAAAGGAAAATGGGCAAGGTGTCATTAGGGAGGGAAGGGCTTCAGAACTTGCTGCAAGGGCTCCTGCTAGCACTGCAATACAAATAACATTCTCAGCAGCTGGCAGGTGAGAGGGGTAAAACCACTGTCTTATTTACTGAGCCCTTCAGAGAAGTCTCTTGGGACAAATGAAGTTCTTCAGCTGGCAAAGGTCTTGAATGTTTTCTGAAAAGCCTTCAGGTATTTTTTCCCAAATAACTCCCATGTCAAGGCTTAACTGCTGTGCTGCTTCCCTCCTGGATAGCATAACCATACACAGTTCTTCAGGGCTATCACTGTAAGCTCTGCACCCCCAAATTTCCTGAAACCTTCTAAATCACCTCTGTTTCACCTCTGTCATGACTTGTGGCAAAGCCCCATCATTTTACACTAACTCCATTTCTTTGCTTCCTTTCTTTTACCACAGCAGCTGTGAGATTTGCAGCAAGAAAGGGTGTCACATACTGCATCAGCTAAGTGAGGTATTGAATATTTTATGAATTTAGGTCTTCAGTGTTCATTTCTCTTGCTTTTTTATTTTCATTTAGGAAAACAAATGGTGTCATTCACGTTGCCTAATGTTTTACAGCAGCAACATCTGTTATTTTTTCTCTTTTCTGTTTCTCAGGATACAGACATATCACATGTGGCACTTAAAGCTGCATTTAACATAAATTACAACTGATACACAATTTGTATTTCTCTGCCTGACTTTTAAAATAATTCTTAGAGATTAATCCATGTTCACAAAGATTTTTTTTTCCTCAGTAGAGTTTTCTTTTTTTTGCTCCCTATGCTTATGTTTTGCCTCTGATATGAGGTAAAATCAGCAGCATTCGAATCAAACAAGAAACGTGCCACATTTGAAATTGGGCAGTATAAGCTTGTTTACCCTTTCCCACTCTTTACCACTAGGACTTTTAACCAGGCTCTCATAACTTCCCATCTGGATTACTGCAGCATCCTTACAAGCTGCAAGCAAAGCTGTATCACCCTCTTCCAATGTATATGAAAATGCTCCATCTCTGAAAATCCTGCCTATGATGCCTTCCCCTAAATGAACCCTCTCTTTATGCTTCATTAGATTCTCATTTTGTTTCATCCTGTTTACATCTTCTGCTACTCAGTTTCTTTTCTTCTATAATCTTTTATTGCATTGTTCACATTCTTTCTACTTTATTAATGGTCATAACCCCTTTCTTCAATTTTCTTTTTTTTTTCTTTTCTGCCAGTTAACTGTAGCTTTCTGCCATATCACTTTATTTGGAGGTTTTCCATGCAGAATCTCAGTGTTACTTATTCAAAATCCATACTGAAAATCAGTTCTTCAAGGAAATTCTTCTGTAATGTTGGTGTCAGCCAAGCTAACTCGATAGTGCAAAACGTTTAACTTCCCTGGATAATAATTTAATCTTACTGTATTCCCAAGAATCTTCCCCTTTGATCTTCTGAAATTGCCTTTTGTTCACTGACACTTTGAATCACCCCTGTGATCCTGTTGTGGTTCTGAGCTTGCTGCAGGTTTGAGCTCTGTGTTCTCCTGGAGTCAAATTGACACTAATGGCCTCAGTCATAGTTTGTAGGTGTGTGTCTTTATGGGCTCTTCATAATATGAATTATGCATCTTTGCATTATGCTCTTCAGCACTGAAACTAATAATAGAACTGAAACTAACAGAGAATACTTATGTTTTAGTAAAAACTAAGTTAAACTCATGAGATGGTCACACTTCAGGATCTGAAATGATTTAATGTAGAAATGTTTGCAATTATCTCTGTTTCCAGGACCTGATTCTAGATTTTGTAGTATACTGTTGAAATACACAGTTGAAGTTTTTTTATAAGCTATGAATGAAATCTGAATTTTCTGTGACGCTGAAAAATAACATCAGGCAAGATTTTTTATCTGCAAAATGGATAGTCTGATTGTGTACCCTCTTGAAGAGAGTGCCTGTGAAATTTTCATTGCTGCTGTCCAGGACTGACCTCAGCTAACACTCATCAGTGAACTTTACAGCTCCACAGTGCTGCTCTGGTGCTTCTGCTGCTGCCAGTGCTGTTGAGTTGGAATTCATTGTGCTATGAAATGAGCAGGAGAGCTTCCAGCTTATGACATCTTTAAATTCAATTAGTGCCCCTCATGCCATGGGAGGCCATTGCAATATCTGAAGAGGAGAAAAAGAAATAAATTCCTGCAGCCCTCTCTTGTTTGTATTTCTTACTATTTTCCTGGAGCCCTGCTCTGAATTTGTGTTCATTGCAAGTGTCACTAATCAGCAGGTGTTAAAAGCAGGATGGTTGTGGTTTAACCCCAGCTGGTAACTGAGCCCCACACAGCCACTGGCTTCTTCCCCCTCCCAGCACGAAACAATTGCTGCCCACCAACCAGATGATGCCCAGACAGTCCCAGAGCAGCAGCCCCTGGACAACCTTGCCCCAGTTTATTGCTGACCATGATGCCATGGTCTGGGACATCCCTTTGCCCATTTGGGATCAGCTGTATCCCCTCCCAGCTCCTTGTGCATCCCCATCCTCCTTGCTGGTGGGGTAGAGTGAGGAGCAGGCAAGTCCCTGACTCTCTACAAGCCCTGCTCAGCAATAACTAAAATAACCCTGTGTTATCAGCACTGTTCCCAACCCAAATCTAAAACACAGCCCATATCAGCTACTGTGAAGAAAACTAACTCTAACCAGCCCTAAACAGCACAATTATGAAAAAAATAAACATTTATCAGATGGCCTTTTAAGAAGTTGAATAATTTAGCTAGAAACATTCTAACAATAATTAAAGCATGCTGTTGACTGACAATTTATTTCATCCCATTGAGATGCAAGGAGATGTTGGCATGCTGAGTGAATATTGATCTGCTCTATACAGATAACTGAAATTCCACTTACTGTTCCTTGGTCGCTCACTTGTCACCAATTAAAACTGAAGAGCATGGTCATGCACCAAAAATATTAATTGGCTCTCTTCAGCTGGTGGTTATCTGCTGACCCAAGAGGCTGAGCTGGCCTGTTGGATCCAGCTGTGTCTGGCCTTCACTCTGTGCAAGAGCTCTTCTCTGGCTCCTGTCATTCCCTTTCCATTACCCTTCATGATGATGATTAGAGTGTAAACAGGTAGGGAGAAAAATAATTACTTGTTCCTTCCTTCCTCTACTTCCTTTCAGTTTTATCTGGTTGTTAGTCATTATCTTCTTGGATGTATTTTAGTCACTCTTTCTCACTACCTCCTGCAAAGTCAGTGGTAATAATTTAAAAGCTGTATCTTTACTGGATGTTCAAACATGTAAAAAGGTATGAAATCATGAAAAAAACATCTGCACTAGAGTCAAAAATGAACTTCTAAGTGAATTGTTTGTTCTCTGTATTTTGATGTTTCTGAAAGTCACAGGAACCCTATCAGGAATTCAACTGATTGCCAGAAAATGGGCCAGTATTAGAGGAAGAGAGAAAACAAAAGACAGAATGAAAGCTGGGGAATAAGATCAAAAGGAGCACTGGGTTTGCTGGGAGGAGTGTCTGGTCAGCAGACTGGCTGAAGCATCTGCTGCTTTGCTGATGTTCCTCCCCATTGCTGCAGCTCCAACAGCCTGCAAGGAGCTTGGTCAGCCAAGCATTCAGAAGCAATAATGGCTCTCCTAAGGAGTCAGGTCTTCTTACCTTTCCTCATGATCAGGTGTTCTAAAAATTCCTTAAAGAGAAAAGGCAGAAAATAAATGAGATGATGAGGCTGTATTTTGAGCAGTTTCATTTTTAAATCCTGAGTGATTCTGCTGACGTGTAGCTATACAGGTGTAATGGAGATCCTGATCCAGACCTTGATCTGAAAATGGCATTTCAGTGTTTTTTGGCAGCTCTAAAAATACTGGCATTTCTAGTAGTAGAAGACCATGAAAATATTGATTCAGCAACAGAATTGCTTTGTAAAGCATTGATGGCTGGTTTCTGAATGGAAGCATGTTGCTCCAGGTTCTATAGGACATTGCTATCAAGGAAGGAAATATTTTCCATTGAAAACCAAACATTTGTAGGTGAGGAACATATCAGGCTTAAAGAATTACAACTATGTATGCTAGGAATATTGAGAATACATAAAAGGTATGTAAAAAGAAAAGGCAAAAAATCATCAAGTCATCACTCTAGTCTTGTTCCATCTCGGCCTCTGTTGCACTTGGGATTGGAAACTCAGCACTCTTTTTCTTAAGAGAACTTTGGATACTGGAGTTTCAGTTAAAATTTTACACAAAAAGGCAGGAAGAAAAGCTCTTTCAGAAAAAGTAACTGCATTTCCCCCAAGATGCCAAGGAAGTGGATTCAGAAACATACCATGAAATTGAAATTTCTCAAAGTGCCTCTTAAATCTTTGCTGCAATTACTGTAATTCACAATAATAGATTCAGTACTATTTTTAAAAGCTTTTGAAAGTTGCAAGTAGCATCCATAAATTGTGGGTTGTGGGCAAGCTATGAAACCATAGGTTTCCAGGGCTTTTATTTAAATGAGAACGAGAGAGAAAGATGTAATAAAAGTAGTTATGAAAAAGCAAGAAAGCTTGCATTGTGATGAACAGTAACTAAAAAAAGGCAGGGAATACTTTAGCCTTTGTAAAAGTTGTCTTCAGGCTGGGCATCATCTTGCAGAGGTGGGAATGAGCCTTTTTTATTCTAATAGTTGCTTTTTTTGAAAAGGCTGGTTAAAATGGTAGCTCACCGGGCAAGAAACTGTAAGAGTTGGAGGGAATATGAATACACATCTACAACAGCCTGAGAATCCTGTTCAGGCTGCTCTCTGTTGGTACAGACTTTGGTATTCAGGTGAGGCATGTGGATGGATTGTGGGGATGGGAGGGAGGTCAGAGTGGAATATTGGCAACAAGAGAGGGAATGAAGGGAAATGGCCACCATCACACTGGTGATATTCACAAAGGGCCCAACGATTGTAAAATGGTAAATAACAGCAGGAATTGCTGATAAGAGAGCTATTTTTTCACTTGAAAAGGAGCATATGAGAAAGCAATGTGTTTTTAGTATGTTTAAATGAAAATTAGTTTTATCTCTAGGGTAGAGAACTGCTCTGGGAAGGATTCAAACTCAGAGCTGAAGGATTTGCCTGATGTTAGTCTCATCAGCCTGTCTCTGCAAGCATAAGAAATTATTAGTGTTTTGACAAGCAAAACAGTACCAGTAATAAAGATGACTTGATGAGAACACGGTGGCTATTAAAAAATTCAAAGTTTAGGAATGGTACTGAATTGTTGGAGGTAGTCCACAGAACAAACTCAGATACATATTATACTGAGGGATTCAGGGATTGCAGTCCACTGTCTTTATCAAAGAGAACTGGAGAGGAATTCAATCAGTGTGTACATAAGGGCTGAGAAAACAAAAGGCTCATCTCTATGGCTGTTGTCTGATGAACCAGCTGTCTGAAAAAAGCAGGAAATGATACGTATTGGAGTCAGTGGCAAATGTGTGAGAATGGGTTTTTTGAGCTATATGACTGCAACATCTTGTCAAGACAAACCCCATCACAATGCATCACCCCAAGCTGAGGAGGAATAATAGTTGTGTGCAGTACTGTGGTACTGTCCACACTTCTACTTCAAACAATTCTGTGCCACATGACTGCTCATTAGTGGGTGCAGGAGGATGGGTGAGCCAGTGTGTGGCCTGCCAAGATGTATTTGAAGGACTTGTGCAGCCTTCAGTGAGGACAATCCACAGAACAAAAACCACAGCAATCCTGTCCTGACAGCAGGCTTGTGAAAGCAGCATCTCTCTATCCACCTGGGCTGATGCATTGTGTTAGGGTTTGTCTTGACATGATGTTGCAGTCACACAGCAAGGCATGAAAGGGATGTCACATAACTCAGTTGTTAATGAAGCAGCTCCTCATTGAATGCTGCAACTCATCGTGTGTCTTCTGTGACATGGCATGAAAGAAGGAGCTTCATTTCAGAAAGAAGAAGTGCCAGCAAGAAATGTAAAAGAAGCTGTTGAGTAAAATGCATATTCCTCAGCGTTGCTTGTTTTGCTGTGCCAATGCATTGCAGGTAATTAGGTGGCTCATTTAAAACAGAGCCCCCACCTCCTCAGATGTTTTGGTAGGTGGGTGATTGCTCCCAGGCTCGGAGGTGAATGAATTTCTCATCAGCGGTTTGGCATCCCAGGCAGTGATGTAGATCTTCTGACAACAAAATCAATTGCATTGCTAAGTTTCACAATTTGATTACTTTATAAAAAGTCTCTAGAGCAGCTCTCTGTGTGATTATAGAGACTTCTGAACTGCAGGCTTAGTCCCACTTGCTTCACAAGTCTAAACAATTTGTAGTAATTATTTTGATTAGCCATGTACTGAAACGCTGCTGCAATAATGAACAAGGTGATGTGCAAATTATAGACAAGAATATGCATAAAAGCCTCAAAGATAAATATAATAAGGCTAAATGCAGCTCTGGAATTACTGCATGAAGGTTCTTGAGGTTTATGCTACATTCTGTTTTTGAGTTCAAATCCCTTGTCAGCTTGGATCTCTTTGCAACAAGAGTAGTTTTGCAGATGAGATCTTCCATTTCTGTCATTTCTGATCTATTTTGAGTGACCAAGTACTAAAAATAATGTACATACATAAGAAATGGTAAATTGGGTTACTGTTAGTGATGAGCTTATTAGAGCAAAAAAAGCTGTAGACGTTTAAACTCACTGAAAAGAAAATATTGACTGTATCACAGGCAAGTCATCCCGCCATCTGGACTTGTTAAACTGTTTAATATCGGGCTCAACATTAAAGTATGGTTAAAATAACAGAAATTAGCCAAATTAATTTCAGATCTTTGTCTTAGTAGGAATATATTTTTGGCCTGTGAATCAGGCTCTGTGTAAAACCATCCCTTGTTATTAATAACAAGGTTTTTGAATGTCATTTTTGGGGATACCCAAAACTGACCTGAGTAAGATCCTAAGCAATCTGAAGTAATTGGACCTGTTTTGGGCAGGGGAATGGGTTAGCAAACCCCCAAACTTCCCTTCCAAACTAAATTTATCATTCTAGGGTTAACTGATAAGACCTTTTGTGTGAAGGAAAGAATGAAAAGCACTTGCCTGAAAGAAAATCAGTTTATTTTAAATAAGTGGAAAAAGACAAATATAGATGAATTAATAGTTTGAATATAGTGTATTTGGGATTTTATTTTTTTACTTTCTTAGAGCCCCTATATAATCTGTTCACTCACTTGAGATCTCCCCTTAATGAAAAGAATTCACAAACTGATTTTAACTAGTGTCTAACTCTTGTATTGAAAAGTGTGAGCAGAAATGGCAGGAATTAGGGGGAGGAGAATATTTCTTCTGAAGGCCCACTTTGTTTGAGAAGTGGGGTTTAACGACTACTTTTTGTCCAATTCTATTTATTTCCAGCAAAGATACGAAATTCACAATACCAGAAAATGTGAGCCTTGAAAGTAGGATGAGAAGTTAGACTGTGCAGTGTGGGCTTTCCACTGAATTGAGGGTGGAATGGATTTTCAGGAACCAGTGGGGGAGCATTAGTTCTTATTTTAGGTGACAACAGTGTTGGATAATTAAGGTCCTATTTTCTCAGCACTGTGGGAGAGTGTGGATATTACAATGCCTGCACATTTTCTGTCTCCTTTGCTTGAAGGTTGCACTCAACCTTTATTTTATGTGAATGAGCCTAGTTTGAATTTATGACAAGTTCTTTCTCCATAATAGTCTGGTATAAGGCATAATTTTTGCCTTCTCTGCATAAAATTCTGTGTATAGCTTCTATTTTACTTTTTCTTTGCTCTGCTTTGTTAGAAAGAGAGCGACCACAGTTCTTTGTGTAGAGGAAAGTTCAAATACCTTTCATTTTTAAAGGTGACATCAGTGGCAGTGCTAAGTGATTTGGGAGTGAATTAGAGTGACACAGATTGACTGTCACAGCAGAGATTTGTGAACTGGTTCTTAAAATCCTTCCTTGGGAATTTTCCTGGGATGTGGGGTGTATTAATTTTAATTTTTATTAACTTTATTTTTTATTTATTTTTTTAATTTTAAGTCACACTTCAGGTGGGACCAAACATGTTTCTCCTGTGCTGATAAAGAACGTGCCCATTGTTCACTGTCAGATAATGACAGCTGTGTTTTCACTGAGCACCTTTAGGATGCATTTACCTCCCTTAAGAAGGAGCTGAACTCTGTTTAGTCCTGGAGCATGGTCTGCGTGGAAACTCTGTACTACAGAAATGGCACTTCAGTCTTTCTATATATAATAATTTTACAAAACAAAATAATTGCACCTCACTCTGTTGGTAAAATAGTAGCCCTTTACCATGTGGCACATTGCTTTTGGCACTGAGAGGTATTAAAACTAGTTTTGGTGACAAAAAACGAAAACACAAAAAACCAACCAACCAAAACAACCAAAAAACAAAAACAAAAAACCAAACCAACAAACAAAACAACAAAAAAGGCTAAACAAAACAAACACAAAAAAACCCCCAACAAAACAAAACAACCCCAAACCCAAAAAAACACACAAAAAACCCCTTTTAAGTGGCAACATGAACATTGTCAGGATGGATCCAGGAGGAGATCCATTGGGTCTGGAGTAGCACCCTGTAACAGTGCATCATTGTGTAAAAGCTAAGGAGGGAAATACAGAAAAGGAGTCTGATCTGGTTTGAAAAAATGGCTAAAAGATGCATAAAAATGTTTAGATCTAATCGAGTTAGCATTTCCCAGTGTTTTTTCATCCTGTTGGTGCTATTTCAGATAGCTCAACTCCTAAAATATCAGTCCCAGCCCTGTATGATTTGTAATTTGACAACTTCAGGCTGTAGAGTGGCACACTTGCCCTAAAATCTCAGGGCAGAAATGGGAACATCGAGGCAGTAGATGCTAAAATGGAGGAATATAAAGCAAATACAATTTTTATTTATTTATTTTCCTTTCCATTCTTTTTTTTTTTTTTTTTTTTTTTTTTAATTTTTTATCTCCTCCTTCCAGTTAGGAGGTCTGTTCACTTTCCTTCCATTTCACCACAGTTGTGTCAGGCAAGGAAGGAGTTAAGGGGATGGACTGGGCCCTGCACACACCATTATGTGCCTGTAAAGCGTGTTGTACATCCACTAACAAGCCTGCCATTCATTTTTTCAATAAATCCTGCACAGAGGTATTAGGGTCTGTGAACTGACAATTGATTTGCTGCCTGGAAAATTATTCTTTATTGATTTATATTACACAGTGGCAACTGCAAATCTATAGCAGCCTTAATCAGAGAGAAAATGCTAAAGTTAGTGTCATTCTTACTTAGTCAGGCAATTACAAGCAGGAGAATTGGTTTAGTACCTCTAGGTGACATCTACATATTATTCAATTATGAATCTCAGTAATCCATGAATTACAATACATAAAAGTGTGTGAGATCTGGCTAATTAATTTTTTGTAATATGAACAGTGCCCTTTGTGCAAGAAGGTGTTTTAAATGTCAACCTAGCATTTAAAGTGAAATTTGGCACCAGAAACTAAGTATGATTTTTAATGAGGATTCTTGAGATCTTTACTGTGCCTGGAATTTTTCTCATATTTCATGTGAACTGGACAAGATGAATCTGAGATATTTACAGAATTTGTATATTTTTTAAATTAGTAGATATTCCTTTTTTTTAATTATTTTTATTTTTTTTTTATTCTGAGCTCAAAATGGATTGTGTGTGGCAGGACAGAGCCATCCATAGACACAGGAACTGTGATTCTGGGCTGGACATTCTTGAACTGTCTTGACAACAGACTGAAATCAAACAGCAGAAGCCCAGAGCTCATTCTGGACTGAATTTTCCAGCCTTCCCTTCCATTAACTCAGTAGTCTGTCTCAGGTCCAGCTGTCAGTGCAAACCCTTCAGTTCTGTGGGCTGGAAATTGGGGCTTGCTGGACAGACACATGCCAAAATGATTTGCAGAGGATGGAGCTGGTACTGAGGAACTGGAAACTAAGAGCTGGACGGAAAAACCTCTTGATGGTGGGCTAGGGATCTCTGGAGTTTGATTGCAAAGCTTTGGGAACACATCTGAGGTGTGGAATTTAGCCCTTTCATTTTTCTAAGGAAAGTATGACAAAATAATGGTACCTCACTCTGTTGGTAAAATAGGGATGGATCTCTGTGGGTTTTGAGATGGGTTATTCAAAGAGCATTTTCCTTCTCAGGGAAGGAAGTGTGGGGATTAGAAAGGGAAAACAGACTGTGTTGCATTTTGTAAGGCTGCAGTCTTTAAAGTTCTCCTGCAAGAGTAGAATGGAAGTTCCTCTCAATGGATTGTCTATTTATTTAGAAGCTAAAGGATCTTTTTCTGCTTTGCAGGCAGTGGTATCTGGTATAGCCCAAAGTTTTCTGTTGTCCTGATCCTGGTTGACATGGTATCTTAATTGGAATAGTTTAGAAAAAAATAAATTACTGGTTTAAGGGAGAGAATTTGCTGTCTCTGTAGCTCATTATAGTGAGGTATTTTTCCAGGCAGTGTGACAATGCAGCTTCTTCTGGATCTATTTCCATTAAGCATTTAAGACCCTTATAAGTTTGTCTGCTTTGTCACTGACTGACATAATTGAGTCTTGAAAAAATTCCAGAGCCCAGTTACTTCATCCTGCTGGTCACTGTTAAGTCCCTGAGCCAGAAAGCAGAAATGGTGAAATATGAGCCAGGTGTGTGCTGTGTGAGGCTTTGTCAGTAGCCAGGCAGGAGAAGCACAAAGAAATTGAGAGCCCAAATCTCCTGCACAGCCTGTGCTGCTCTGTTGTGCTGCAGCTTTGGCTGCAAAATACACTCTGCTGCTGCTTGGCAGTTCCAAGGGATGGCTAATTGTCAATATCTGTGTCCAGACCTCCTTTTACCACACAACATGCCACCAATTTTTTGTTTTGTTTTGGGTTTTTTTTTTCAGTCTATTACTTTCTGCCAGCAGAGTTACTGGCTTTTTAAACCCAGGCATTTTGAAGAGGGAGGGGTGATGGTTGCTGTAGACAAGCAGGTTAATGGAGATGTTACTAAAATGCCTTTTCATCGATGAAAACTTGGAAATCAATTGCAAAAGCCATTCCCCACCCCAGTGTGAGTTTGTTACGTTTGACCAGGGTGTTTGATAAGTGTTAGTTCTTGCTGAGAGCAAAGAAAATATTTTATTTCAGGCATTGCTTTCCTGTGTAAAATCGTGTCTGATTCCATTGCAAAAGGCAAACACAGAAGGCTAAAACAGAACTTTAGAAAACTCCTTAAAGAGACAGAGGAGAACAGCAAAAACCCAGACAACAGAAAAACTTTAGAAGAACAGGGCGACAGGGTTGAGACAGACAAATCTGCTCCTCACACCTCAGTGAGTCTGAGCTGGGCTGGTGGGGTCCCTGAGCCACTGCCCAGCCCTGCAGGAGCCCTTCCAGCAGAGCACTGGGGTGTGTGGGGCTGCAATTCCCCCACCCTGGCTGTGCTGCTCAGGGTCCCCACAAATTAACCCCCAATTACACCATAATGAGTGGGATGGCCTTTTCCATGACTCATCACTTCTCCACAGCTGGCTGCATTAATACAGCATTAATTTGTGATGATTAATATTAAAGTACTATCAAATATTTTATTCTGGTTTATTATTCTGAAAAGCTTTGGGGAGAGCACTGTATGAATGTATAATTCAATCACGTGTAGATTATGGCATGATTAGTTTCTTGCAGTCAGTAATTCCTTGTTCAGTCATCTGGACTACTTTGGAGATAAATTTCTATTAAAAAATCCTTATTTTTATTCTAGATAACAGTATTTTGATCTTATTAGCATGGATCATTTTCTCTAAACTCAGCTAGACTCTAGTGTAGCAACAAAAAGCTCCTGTTTATATCAATTAAAATATTTTGTCTTTTTGACCTGCCATATAATTAAGATCCTGTTTATGAAAGTTACTAGCATATTAGAACACTAATTGCATTACAAGCTTACTTTCTTATTTCTGAACTGTTTATGATTTAATTGACTTGATTAAACTAATTTTCATGTGTCTGTGCAATTAACACATTAATTGAATTTATTTACACATGCAAATACTAATATATCACCCACTGTACTAGTAATGATTAAAAAAAAATAAAAATTAATTCCCTAATTGAGTGAATTCTTTGGCATGCATATGCAATCTGATAACACTGCAAGTTGGCTGGGAGTAATATCACCTTTAAGAGTGTGCCTTCCTGCAAGGAACTGAAGTTTAAAGAGGGCACCAAGCACCATGGATGTTGAGCCTAAATGATCTTTCACTGTGCACAAGAATAACCTTGAGCAAGGGGAAAATCAGGTAAATTTACTATTTATTACTTGATAGTAATAAAGCATAATAGAAGGAAGGTTGTGGAAAGTATCAGTGGATCAAAATTAGTATCAGGTGACATCTAAAGAAAGCTTCTTGTAAGTTGTAATCCAAACTCCAGCATTGTCAATACTTCTGTTCCACTGACTTCAGGTGATTTTAATATCTGAAGGAGACAAAAGCCAGAAATGCACTTTTTCCAACTAGTTTCAAAAAATAAAGGATTTTAGATCTTGCTGTTACCTTCTAATTTGACAAACACAAATACTGGCCTATAAAGAAACACTACTTTTCAGTCCAGAGAACCCATAAACTGGAGAAATGCATTCTGTTTAATCTCTTATCTCTTTTAAAAGGCACAAAAATGCCTTCTCTTTCATGCTCCCACTCTTTATTTATGTGCAAAGACTTGCTCGAGTGGCTAAATTCCCTAAATAGCTACAAAGCTATTGTGATAAGAACAGGAAGTGCTTTTGACAATGTGTCATGTATCAAATATAGCCCAGCAAAGGCTTTAGGGTGCTCAGGATGCAGTTTCAATATATGATTTCATGCTTGTAGTGGTTTGTACTTTTATTTTAGCTCCCAGCTATGGTTATAAAAAGAAGGAAAAATAGACGTGTTCCTTAAATACATTTTTGCTTTAAAATTTTGTGTTTATTTTTAACAGTGGAAATGCTGTTTATGCATATAAGATCCACTTCTTAAAGTAGTATCTTTAATTGTGTCTTGATAAATGTTTATTTATAAACATAGTTTACTAGTTTTGAAAAAGTCAAACAATGCCTTTTTTTCATCTATGAAAAAAAAAATTTCTCATGAAGGTACTCCTGTAAACATTTTCAGGATAAAATTACTCTTTAATCAGTTGCCAGTGGTGCCACTGTATAAATAGAAAACCAGTAGTCCTGCATAAAGTGCAGATCCATTAAAAAACTGCTTAGAAAAGTGATACACACTTCTAATGTTTTCAAAATTTTTCTTAAAAGGAAAAGCTCTTACCCAGGTACAGATTTACCTTGAGACAAAAGAAAAATACCATTAACACATATTGGAAACAAAAGCAAACCTGCTCCACACCAACTGAAGGTGATGTGTCTTAGTAAGTTTGTTTGACTTGGATCATTTCTTTAGATTTATTTTCTAGCCTTTGGTCTCCTGATTAGTCTCTAAGTGTCAATGTGGTCCATAAATGTTGCTGTGTTCTATATGGCTGTATTAGACTGTACCAGGAGTGTATTGGCTGGGGATTTATTTCAATATATCATCTCCAGGAGTGGAACTTAGCCTTTTGGAAAAGGAAGGTTATTCTTGAGCTTGTATTGCCAAGTATCTGAGCCTCAAAACTCAGATCTTGCCAGCAGTTCATCCTGCATGTGCAAATTCAGTGTTGAATTTCCAGCTGAAGGTAGATCTGGTGTCACCTAGTTTCAAACTCTTCTCTTAATAGATCAGATTTGTAGGGATGCTGCAGCAAGGAGTCCACAGGGATGGACACAGAAAGCCTGTGTGAGGATGCTTAGGGAAAATCTGCTTCGATGTAGCTACACCTCATGCTCACTTATGTGGGGTTCAGAGAAAGTGAAATAATGCATGAATTCATTAGATAATCCTTATCAAATGTAGATGGAAGGGCATTGCAGTGTGGCTGAGTACAGCTCAGGATTAATCCTAAATATGGACTGGCTTAGATGTACTGTGGCATAGGCACAGGGGAGCAGTGTTGGGAGGAACCACAGTGAGGAGGGAGCTCGAATCCCTTCCAGAAACTTTGCCCTTTTTTAACAGAGTTCTCATTTTCTGTGTAGGTATCCAGTCCAGCTGTGCATCATATCTTCTGGTAATGGGTTTTACAAGACTATCATTTCTTGCATGAGGAGGTGAAAGATCCAGTTTTGTTGGTGGCTAATTACAGCTTTCTTCTTCACAGGGTGAGTAAACCTGAACCCAGCCCTGAGTGTGTGCTTCTACCCTAAGATACTCATACTGCAGGGGAGCCTTTTCTAGCTGCTGAATTCAATTTACAGAAGGAAAAGTGCCTAATAAGAGCAAATGTTTTAATTATAAAGAAACACTTTTCTTAGGTAAGACAATTGCTATGTTTGCAAAATGAATGCACAGTCTACCAGTCTACCAGAGTTTTTAATGAATGCTAAGTCAGAAAAAGCTGCATGAGGCAGCTGTGGTTGTATTTGCATATTTGCTCAGGATAATTGATAGAATTGTTCAATTAAATATTGTAAGAGGCAATAGCCTAATACACGCCGTGCAAGAAAAGTAAAACCATGAGACTCAGTAATTTGTCTGACTGAACCTTTTGTCTATTTAAACAGTATGTCTCCAGAGATGGTGCATTTCTGGGTTGTTTTAGCTCAGCTTGGGTGGAAATGGGAAACTTCATCATGCAGAACTCTGAGAAGGTTTTACTACAGCTGCACTTCAACCAAAACTTTCATTCCATGTAACCCTAATCTTAACTGTAAATACACACTCAGATTTGACTTTTCCTTCTCTGGAATAATATCCCAAATGTGTTATACAGCATAAAATCTATTATATGGATCTTGATTATACAGTCATATGTGTGGGTGTGCACTGTATATGAGATGTATGTGAATATGCTAGCAATCAAAAAGAGAAAACGGAAAACCTAGAAAATAACATTTCTGAACCATTACAGTCATGTATGTATTTTGTATCTAACTATTTTTCCAAGGAGGAAAAACAGCAATATGTGCTTTGGAACATCCTTAGGAGTTGCATAGTTTCCCTGAAATAACTTCAAAAGCAGAAGTGATTGATTCATAGACCTTTAGTGACTCTGGTGTGTGAAGGGAGGTGGATTTCCTGAAGTCATCAGACAAAACTGGCTGGCCAAAGTTTCTGTGCTGCATCACAGATCTGTTGGCACAGTGTGTCCTGTGTAGCATTACTGAAGGCTGAGGAACTAATGATGTGCAAGTGATGAAACATCTGCAGGGTACAAGAGGAAGGGGTTTGAGACACTGATTCCAATCAGTTATATGTGTGGGGACAAAACAACTTACCCTGTTTGAAATGCAAACACTGAGTGTTGGAAATCCTTTTCTCAGTGTTTCCTTATGTTACATTCTTTACAATGGATACCATTATTTACAAGATTTAATTTAAATGTATTGTTAATGCAAGCATTATGTATAATACAGTGTAGTAATAATTTATAGTTGTAGTCTAAATAGTCACTTCAGTCGTCAGAGCTGTTCACTAACAATAAAAAGTTAATTCCATCTTGTAGAGTTATGTTTTATATGTGCATTTCTTGCAGGATTCTGTGATTTTTAATAATAATAATCATTTGTTTATGATATTTAACATTTCTAGCCACAATATGGAATGTTTTGCTTACTAAGGACCACAAATCTCTGAGCCAAGTGACTTTTTGAACTGCATTTTTTTGTCAACCTGAAACATTGCCTGATTTCTTTATGACCATGTGGGTAGACAGCTTCTTGGTTGCCTAATTCTTCTGTTTGATTTCTTTTTTTGACTGCTGGTTTAAGATGGTTGCTCCTAGTGGTGGAAGGTCATGGAGATATGTGCCAGCACAGAGTGGGGGTTGTGTATAAGTGTGACAGCAAGGGTTTGAAGTCAGAATCTAATTTAGATGCTCAGGTTAGGAGGCTGAACATTCTTGAGCCTTGCAGAATTAGTGCTTTTCTAGAGCAGCATTCTTTGATACACAGCTAGTCCTTCCCCCTTCAACATACAAATAACGGCTTGAAGTAAAACACTATAAATATGCCTGTCTCCTTTCCCACCTGAGGATTGGATTTTTGGTATTTTTGTTGGGTTTTTTTTTTCTTTTTTTTGGAAGCAACTGGCAGCAAGCATTTCTTTAATCCTTCATTCTCTTTCTGCCCACCTAAAGAGGACCTTGGAGACAGCCAGCTGCTGTGCAGATGGTTCCAGTGATGTGTGTGCTTGTTTGCCTGTCACTGATCAGTCCTGAGCCTGCCCTGCAGAGGTTAATGCTAGTTGCTAAATAGTGGATGTCAGTCTTGGAGAAACACATAAAGTGAAGTTGGTGCAAATGGTGCTTTAGTGCAAATGAAGTCAGTGCCTTAAATCAGACTTTTAAAGGTTGAAACAGGTCTTGGACAATTTCCAATTTAGAACCCAGTTGGGTGTATTGGAATCAGGATTAGGGATGGAGCTACTCTTTTATAGGACAAAGACAGCAACACTGTTTAATTTAGTTAGGATTAGGGATGCAGAATTTGAGGTGTTGTTGAATTCCAATACTGACTTTCTGTCAAAGATTTTTCTGCATTTATTGCAGCACTTTCTGATACTGTTAACTAATACACACAAACCAAAATTGCTAGGCTATAATAGCCCCATTTCTCTCATTTTCCTGGGATCTCATTTGCTCATTTGTAATCCTTGCATTCCTAAAACTTAATCATCTCATATTTTTTCAAGAGGTATTTGAGACTGGAGGAAAAAAGGAAGTTCATCTCTGCAGAGAGCCTTCAGAGCAGCATGATACCAGTGCACTGCTCTTGGTGTCTTTCCACCTGGGATTTAATGGTTAGTTTTAGCTTGTGAAACCCTAAGATTTTCAGTTGGTCTAAAGCTAAGGGGTGAAAATGAAGAAGAACTTGACATCTAATTTCATACAATTGAAATTAGGGGACATGGGATCCTGTGATCCTGTGATCCTGCAAATCAAATACTGCAAAAAAAAAAATACTGCAAATCAAATACTGAAAAAAAAAATTGACTCTGAAATGTAGCAAACTAGTTCAGGGACAGGTGTGTGTCTTATTGCTGAAGCAATTACTGAAAGCCCAAGGTCAGAAACATGGATTATATCTTCTAGAAATTTTTTGTAGTTAATACTTTATTTCTTGCATTCTTTTGCAAAAGAAATTGCATAGATAATATAACTGGGATTTTATTGGACTGTATCAGATTCCTTTCAGGATTCAAGCTATTGTTCACTTGCCAAATGGGAGTTCTTTGTGGAGTAAATGCTTTTTGGAGTGCCTGCTAAGATTTATGGATTGTTATTAAACAGGTATAGTATTGTATATTTAAAAGAAGAAATTAATGACACAAACATTTTTTGCCAAGGAGATAAATTGCCTAATCTGGTGTATCTATCAGGCTACAGACACAAATTTTATTTGAAACAGATTTTTTTTATTAATAACACTATGTTGTGACTGTTTTTCTAAAGCTTATTTAGTTTTGAAGAAGGAATAGAATACATGCAATCTGAGTGATTTGACAACTCCCTGCCACTATAAAAATTGTATTATTTAATTCCTTTCCCAGGAGGAGTTACTTCACATTTCAATGGCTTCTTAAAAGCCCGTGGTGGGAGTGACTTCCTTCACTCTCTGCTAGGTCATCTCTCATTAGGACACGGAAATGTTATGTTTAATAATGTCACTGTGATGATTCTAAACAGACATGGTATCCCTCCTTTAAATTATTGCTTCCAGGTGCAATTGGATGTGATGCTGTTTGATTTACAGCCATTGCAGCCTGGGAGAGACTGGACACATAAAGAGTACAAAAATGCAACTCAGCTGATTTAAACATTCCAAGCTGAAGTGGACATAATGTGGTATCTTGTAAGCTGAAATTCTGCCCTAACAAATGCCCAGTGTAACCTATTGATTGCTCTGGTGTCTCACAGGATATGTGCTGAGTTATCTGTATGATTTGTGTGCCTGTAATCCAGATTTGAATTAACAGGTTAGAGCTTTATTTTGACCTTTTCTGACTTTTTTTTTTTTTTTTCCTGTACTCATTGACTTTTTTAGTGTCATTATAACACTTTTTCTAATGACAGTAAAATATCTGCTGGAGATGGGCTTAATGACCTGGAAGTAATTAGAAGAGTCTGCAAACAAAGATAACTGCCACATCACAAACAGAACTGATATTTTATTCACACAAGCTTCTAGCTACTGCAATAAATCTAGATCAGCTACTGTACTCATTAAGTAAAGAGATAATTAAAACTTGAGGGAGTCTGGATAAACCACCTGGCAGAATAACACCTTTCATGAAGGGAGACAGGAAGCAGGTCTGCAAGTCTTGTGGAGGCTTTATTAAAATAATCAAATGCTGCTTGAAAGATGCCCACACAACAACATTATTTTTCTGTGTGAAAGGACTGCATATTATAGTGAAAAACTAGAGCAAAATAATCCAGTTCTGTGAAGTGCATCAGCTCTAGGCTTCACTCTGTGTTTCTTATGTTTAGCTGCATGAGATTGTCTTTGATTGCTGTTCTGTGGTGGCTTTAAGATATTCCTCTGTTGACAGCTAAATTAGATAAGGGACAGTAACTTCTGATGTGATACTTTGAATTGAGGTTTAGTGGAACATGAATCTAATGACTGTATAAAAATATAATTGTATGATTCTATTTTTGTTGAAATATCTCATTGTTTTTCTTTTTCTTTAACCTCCTCAAGTAGTCAGGTAGACCTTGGATATGAGCTGAGTTCTGTTCACATCATCAGTAAAATCTGTTTTACTGCAAACAGTTTTTCTCCATGTCAGACGTCTGTTTTCAGTCTACATCCGTGCAGACAATCTGAAGAGGGGCATGGTGTCAAAAGATGAAAACAGCTAAAGCAGCCTGTTTGATATTATGTCATACAGCAGAAAGTCTTAAAAATATGTGTCAAGGGCTGATTAAATACAGATGATTCAATAATAGGAAGATAAGAATTCAGTCACTCAAAAATGTTTCCTCTTAAAAGTTTTAACTTTATCAGAAGGTATGTTAAGTTTGCATCTAATCCATGTCAGCCCTGTGGTGCATTTATCCTACTTGTCTAATAGCTTGTAGTTAGAGTTTAGCCATCTGTCAGCAATTAAGGGGTAGGCACTGATTTTCATGTAGTGGGACACCTTACACAGAGAGCCATTTGCTGGGCCTTTCTCTCTTTAATGGCAAAGCCAAGTAGGAAATCAATCATGCTTTTCACTGGGTCAGTAACCAGTGTAATGTGGGTTTTAGTATTAAAAACAGCAAACCCAAACTTGGTCAGTGTGCAGTACATCACTGTACTGTGTTGCACAGGTATGAAGGTGATAACAATTTCAGTTCTATTTGAGCAGGTAAGTCATATCACAAATAGTTGGATAAGATTTCATTCTTGTAAAAGAGTTAGGGGCATGGGTTCTTCACTCTGATTTTTCTTAATGTAATGTGTTTTAGAAATGGGAATGTAAATATATAAAAACACAAAACAAAACCAAACCAAAAACAAACAGACAAAAATCTGAACAGCCTGCTTGGGATTTTGATCAGTAGGAGGGAAGAAGATTTTGTTTGTTTGTTTGTTTGTTGGATTCTTTTGTTGCAGTGAGTTTAACACAAATGAAAGGAAGGAGATTGATAACAATTAGCACTGTAATCTCATTCCAAGAGATGCTCCAGCCCACCCAAGCAGTGGCAGTGCAGATTTCACTCAGAGAGCTGTGTGTTGGCACTGTGCTGTTTGCCAGAGGCTCCTTTGCTGCTGCTGTTCCCATCAACTCTGTTTAGGGCTGCCCAGATGATGTAACATGAACCTGTCCATGATGCCCACCATCAGCACAGAATTGATTTGATGGTTTGATTTGGTGGAAAAGGCATTTAATTCTCAGCTTTTTTGCTTTATCCTGGATAAATTCTTTGGATAAGAACAGCTCTGTCTATGCTGTATTTGCACTGTTCTAGTGTAGCTCAGCACTTGATCTTCAGGGAGAAAGGCACATGTTTAGTGTAGACAAAGAAGATAACCATTTTTAAGATACAATTTTTGCTTTGCCTTGATGTGGTTTTTTAAGCCATAGATACTATCAAGGCAAGCAATTTCTTCTAAAAAAAAAATCAAAATGTAAACAGAGATAAACAGCAAGGTTTAATAACTTCTATCATGTGTATTCCTGGAAATACTTCCCTTGCTCTTAGTTAACAATCAGTATTTAATTCTTTTATAATTTGATCTTTAAGCCCTGATATCATCCAGGATAAAGCAAAAAAGTTTTAAGGTCAATTGCAAAAAGAAATTATTTTGAACATATACTGTTTGAAATTATTTATTTTCTGTACTTGAACAATCATCTCACTAAGAGTAGTTAATGCTGTACCATCTCTTGTCTATTCAGTGCACAGCAGTGCTGCTGACCAGCTGCATCTGCAGGAACGTGGTGAAGTTGAAGGTGTTCTCAGTGTATTTTTTAGCATTTTGTCTGCTCTGTTTAAAAACCAAACCAAACCCCAAAGCACAGCAGCAGAACTGAAAGTACTGTCGTTTATTTCTGAAATTGCTGTGTTCCTGGTTCATTTTGGATCTTCATTTAGAGCTGTGAATTGATCCTGTGTGTTCACTTATAAAGTTGCTTTAGTCTAAACAATCCAAACCCTTTTAAGCCACTGCAAACTGATTTTGCTGCGTGTAATCTTTGGGTTGGTGCACTTACCTGTTATTTGCTCTGTGACTAACTTAAGCTATAAAAGCAACAAAAGGTTTTCTCTTATTTGGTGATACAGTCTATGCAATACAAGCAAAATTGCAAACTCCATATACTCCATTTTAAGATAAGAATGTGATGTCAATGTTTTAATCTATATTTACAGGCACATTTGTGCATCCATTTTCTTTGCAACCTGCTGAGAAAGCAGGAATCTGTGCAGAATTAACTCTTTAGAAAAACAGCCCACTTAGCTACAGGCTTAAACACTTTTCCCTAAAGTAGCTGGAGTTGATAGCAGAGAAGAAGTATTGTATGTGAAATTGAAGAGAAAAAGCTGCATTAAAGAAATTAGTTCTTCAAGTCTAGAATTTAATCTCCAACAAGTACATGAAAGTGGGAAGACGCAGTAAAGTAGGAGAAATTCGCAGCAATTATCTGCCAATAGTTCAGAGGATGCAGAACATGTTATCAGTGAGAAGGGCTCTCTACTTAAACTCTGCTTGTGAAGTTGAGGAATCCATTCATCTACACTTCCTTTGGTAAAGGGATTTACTTTTGCAGAGGGTTACACAAAGAGTAGCTGGTGTACCTACAGACTCCCAAAATACACCAGGTCAGGGGCTGAAGGGAGGACAGTTGTGTGTTTGTTTGGTTTTTTTTTTTAATCTGGGTGTTCCCTGGGCTGCAGTTGCCTTTCATGCACATTTGTGCTGCACGGAGCTGTGGCTCCTGTGCCAGGCAGTGGGGCAGCCTCTCCCTGGTGGCCTGGATGGCTCTTGCACATCCTGGTGTGCATGATGGGATTCCTTGGGTTTAAGCAGCTGAGGTGGTGGTTGTGTGTTCTGCCTCCCAGGCATCAGACAGGCTCTTCCCTTTGGCACTGAATTCAGATCAAGGTCCTTAAAACCAGCATGAACTAGGGGAAGGAATTTTGAACACATGCTGGCTCTAAGGGCCCTCTCTCATTTTCCATGAGGCAAGGTTTCTGTTATTGAGAGACTTCATTAGAATGGAAGTGACTCTTTTGAGAGTCTCTGGGACAGTGTAGAGCTGGAGCCTGGATTGCAGGTCAGCCAGAACTGGGACCAGGCAGTTCCTGAGTGTTAGAGTGAGAGGCAGGCTTGGATTCCTTGCTCATCAGAACTGGCCAGCAGGCTCTCTGTTCTTCCCTGGGGAAGACAGCTCGTGTGCTCTGTGTAAACAAAAGCCTAAGATAAGCCCAGGTTAAGAATAAGCTTCCATAATAGCTAACTATGGCATTTTTAGCGTGAAAATATTGATGTGTTTCATTGCTTTGGGCAATTGCTGCTTAGAGAGGATTTGAATCTTTCAAAGGTATTCCTAAAAATAAAATTATCTAAGCTCTTCAAAGTAAAACAGATTGCCCTTTATATTATGTGTATTTAAGCAACATTTTTTCTTGTAGCTGAACTAAATTTTTTATTCTTCCTGGTTCTGTGAATAGGCACCTCTAATTTTGCTATATGAATGGGAAACCTCCTGCCTCTCTTCAGCAGGTGTAGGCACTTAGGAGAAAGTCTATGCACATGAAGTGTCTGTATTCAGAGGCATGAATTTGAATTGTTACAGATTATGATAATTATTCAAGTTCATCATTATGAACTTGAATTATACAGATTACACAGACTGTGATATAACCTAGTTCACTGTTGGTCCCAAGCAAAAAGAATGTATGTTTTAAAAAAAGGTGCATTATGAATAGGTACCATCTGAGAACACCTACATGTCATTGTAGTAGAATACAGATCCCTAAAATATCCTCATGTGAACCTTTAGTAGGTTGTTTTTTTGTATGCCCTGTCTCTCCTCTGGTCTGAGTATTTTTCATGATCTCTCATTAAGCAAAGCCACTGCAGGAGAGCCCAGATAGAAGACAATGTATTTTGAAGCAGTGTTACCCCTTGCTGGTTAAACCAGGCAGTTCATTCAGCCTTACAGGAAGAAAACCCCCCAAAATTGCCATAATGGTCAGCCAGTCAGTGTTGCCTGAAGTTCAGCTAAATGCATTTTCATCTGTTTACTCAAAGAGGGGTTTGTAAGAAGCTGAGAGTGGGACTGGATAAGGAGATCAACCTATATGCCATGCAAGTCCCACACATTTTTTTTCCTCCCTGGCTGGTTATCTCTGGGCCTGCAAAGATCCTTGGCCAACACAAACTTCAGAGGACTTTTGTGAAATTCTGGGAGTCTGAATAATGGCTTAAATGCCAATCTTTAATGGCACAGGAGAAGGTTGACAGAGACATCTGCCATTTGTTCAAATAGTCTTCACATGCTTCCACTTTAACACACAATACCATCTGTTGAGCTTTTCTGCAAATGGAATTCTTTTCTTCAGTCTACCCACAAACTTAATTATGGATGTGAGGATTGTAGAGGCTACCTTTTAAAATATACAGCCAGCATTTCTGCAAAAAAAAAAAAATCTTCAGTTCTTGTTTGTGTGAATTATTTAACAGATGGCAAAAATGCATTTCAGATATTACCCCTGTCCCTCCTGTGGAGGAGAGCAGTGTTTGTGTAGGGCTGGGTTTTCCTGTTGACAGCACTCCTTGGCATGCTTAAATGTGATGGGGTCTGATCCACAACTCTTTCTCCTGATTATTTATTTGATATTTAACCTATGTTAAAATGATTTACAAAGGCAAGGGCCTTCATTATTTTAATGAGGGCTAAATTGCATCAAATGACTTGCAGGGTGCAGGGCCTTTTCACAGAGAACTGCCAAGGATAAGGTGATGTAACCATAACCTGTTGACCCCTCTAAATAGTGAGACTGTGAAGATAGAATTGTTCAGTGAAACTCTTCCATGGTAATTAATATTAATGTGATTTTAAAAAACCTCACAAAACCAACAAGATATCCTCAAGCTTTGATAAAATTCTTACTCTTCTCTTCTGAATAATTTTTGGCTTGCTGGATGAGTTCCTGCAAATTTGCTTTCAGCTGAAGTGGCTAGAGTTTGAAGGGTCACTGAAGTATCTTATTTTTTATTGCCACCATGCTTCCTCTTCTACCTGATCTAATCACTATTGTTTAAGCTCTAATTCAGCCATTATGCATCTGAGATTGACATGAGAGCTGAGAAGAGGAGAGCAGACTGTCAAAACCAGCTGTCAGCATAGATAGGAAGAGTGTGAAATTGAAATAAAGCTGGAATAGCCACAGCATCTGTTCAAAGATTTTGGAGAATTTGACCAGTTGGCATCCACCCAGCCCCAGCTGAGTGACAGCATTTAATATCAGTCAGATACCTTTGTCTTTCATCTGTATGATTCATATTATGTCAGGTGCTGTACACTGGAGAAAAAAGCTTTAAAATTACAGAGGAGGATTTAAAGCTGACAGTTGACTGGAAATATGACAGTAGTTACTGTGTTCTGAGGGCAAGAATGCTGGAGACAATATTTAACTTGGGCCTTTGTAGAGACTACAAGCTTTATCTCTACTATGATAGATTTATCAATGGACAGGCAAATAAGGTCAGCAGATATCCTGTGTCTGATACATCATTCATTGTTCAGTAACCTCTTTGTGGTACTGAGAAATGTGCCACAAACAGGACACACTTTTTCTGAAAGAACTTGCAGTTCTGCAAAACAATCTGGAAAATGTAAAATACTTGGGATTGTAGAGCTCAGCTATGAGAATATTTGTAAGTCAAAATCACTTTCACCACTAGCCTGTGATATCCAGCCATTGATAGGAAAGAGCACCCAATTTACTCACCCATCAGCAACAAGAGGTGAAGGAAAGGCTTGGAGAAATCCTCATGAGTTATTTAGTTCTTCATTTGGTCTCTTCTAGAGCCTTAGTTTAGGATTTGGATCTAGCCCTTTGTTAGTTCATCTGCTGCATTGCCTTTGATTGTCTGTATTTCCTTTTGCTAATGTGTAAGATGTGTAAGGTGCCAATCCTTCATTTACTGCATTTCTTCTCCTTCTGTCTGGTCCTTTATTCTGTCCTTTTGGACATTTTTTCTATTATTTACTCAATCTTTCCTCTTCTCCAGCACCAATTTATATACAAACATATTCTCTCTAAAAACTTTTTATGTTTTGTGCTGTAAGGTCTTAGTAGAGAATTACTCTCCATCAGTTCATTCTGTGCTTGGATATTGACCTTTATGAGAATTTTCCTCTCTGTTACCATCTCGTTTCACTTACTCAACAATTGCACAAAGCACCCTTAATATTAACAAAGAGCAAGTGGCTTTGCCCACTTTGTCACCTGAATCAGTTGCAAAAAGTTAGAAGACAACTTCCATCAATGTCAGCAAGCTCTGTTCCATTCTTCTCACTGTGGTGGAAGGAGAGTGTTAAGCACAACGGAGGTCAGGTTTGGGGGGTAAGGGGGACCTTGGTGGAAATTTAAGTTGTGTAACCTGTGAGCCTTGACAAGTCTCAACACTATCTGGAAATAGTTGAGCTTTGCAACATTTGTCTGAATGTTGGCCAGTTCCATGTACTTTAGCATATGGTTTTCCCCAGTTTGCATCCATCACTCTATTACAAGGACTAGCAATAAACAAAATAAGATCTTTGATATAAGCTATAAGAGATAGTTTAGTGCTTTTAAGATATTCTTAAAGGTATTTCTTCCATTGCTCATCCTTGCCTTCAAATCTACTACATCCTGGGCCTCAAGGATAATAAAGCACACATTTTTCATTCTTGTGTAAATGTGTTTTCTGCTTCAAATGATTTGTCAGGGGTCTTTTTTGGAAAACAAGCTTTCTCCTTGGCAAAATGACTGCTTCATGCCTCACAGCTATGCTTGGTATCAGGAAAGAATCTAGCTAGAATTAATCTGATTGACATCTTGCTGACAGACACATCAAAGGGGCTGGAAAAGATGTCATAATCTTTGGTTATGTAAATATTTGAATCAAGATTGCTCTGAGGCAAACTGCAGAGCAGGATAATATAGCCTTTCTATACCACATCAACAATCATTTTGACAGATGAATTTGAATGCTAATATTTCATGAAAAACATTTTGGGACAGAGGGTAGAAGATGTTGTCTGCAGCATGGAAACTTATCACCAAAACACATCTTCATATTGGTAAACTATGAGCATTTTTCAGTTCCCTTTGAGAATTTGTTATGGAAAAGTCAGTCTTTTCTGCCATTGCTTCTCTTGTTCATAGCCACTTTTCTAGTCCTTTCCAGCTCAGGAATGGTGCAAAAAGCAGAGAGGAGCCTGAATTTGGAGTGTGACTTAGCAGTGTGGTGGCACTGCTGATGGCTGGATGATGCTTCTCTGAAATCTTTAGTGCTCTGCTGCTGGTTGGGGCACTGTTGTGAGGGCAATACTCATCTTGTGTTACTTCACATCAAGTCCTCAACATCACCAGGCCTTCTCTTCATTGCAATTTTGTCATTGGTAAAAAAAATCATTGGTGATTTTTCCTTTCATGCTGCAATAATCTGAGAAATAAACACTTGAGGGGTCCTCAGAAGGGATTTGTTTTATTTCACTGGAAATAGGACACCAAGAGTGATCTTGCATGGTGGCCATGGAGGTGAAGCTTGGCCAAGATGAGGGAACTCTCTTTGTGTTTCACAGTGGAGAACCATCTGTTTGTGGGCCCATTCTTGCTCCTGCAAGTTTCAGTGACACTCAGCACTGAGTGTCCTTTCTGCCAGGTGTAGCTGCCAAGCATTTCCTCTTGGTTATTTCTCTGTGGGTTTCCCTGTGCCCGTGGGACAGAGCTGTGATAGTGTGTTTCTGTGGAAATCCTTTAATAGGAGGAGAAATCAAACCTGTTTCTTTTCTCATTCCTCCCAGGCATGCAACCTGAATTCAAAATCAAGTATAAATGGCTTTGCTAGAGAGGCTTGAGATAATGGAATGGTATGTAAATCCCACTGCATCAAGTTAAAACAAAACCTCTAAGAATTGTACAAATGGGAGTAGCAATTTAAAGTTGTTTGTAATTGCAGCCAAAGGAATTATTTTCGTTTGCAAAATTGAGCTAATTAGTCACAACTCTTTCTCCTCCTTGCTTTCCTTGATTCTCTTTCAAGACTTTACAGAATAACAACCTTATGGGAGGTAATGTTGGTCCTGCCTTGTCAGGACTGAAGGTGTGATAACAGAAAAACCAAGCATTGTAATCTGATCACTAGTTTAATCCATAGATATAAGAAAAGTGATAGTTTGCTCTACCTTTCAATAGCACTGTTTACCAAAAATGTAGTTATTCATCAGCTTTAAAGATTACAGATTCTGTGAGGTACTGAATATCTGAGAAATCGTGCATCTTATTTGAGAAGCTGTAAAGGCTGTTCTAGAAATACCCTCAAAAACCCAAAATACAGACCAGGGACCTAGGCTGGAACAGAGTCTCACCCAAGCTGAGGAAGAGGAGGAATGCTGTGTCTGTATCAGAAGGATTGCTGTGTTGTGTGAAAAATGATGCTGCAGTTAATAGCCTAATGTGGGATCCTCCAGTGCTCTGAAAATAAATGCATTAGCCACAGTACAGGTAGGAGCAGGTCTGCAGAGTAGGAACGACCTGGCAGGAGTGGGGAGGAGCTTCCTTTGAACTACTTTTGCTCTGCTTGTAGAGGCTAAATGCCACCTTGTAGCCAAGTGTGCTTGGCCTGGTGTCAGGGAGCAGCTTCTCCTCAGCATCCTCTGAAAGGGCCTCCCATGCCAATGCTGCAGTGCCAGGTGTCTCAGCAGTGGGGCAGCTGGGGGGTTTGCATCCCAAGGGGCCTGCTGATCCAAACTGCAGTGAAAACGTGGGCACTTTCTGCTTCTAAAGGTCAAACTGTTCTGGAGTCCTTCCTGAGGAGCTCTGCAGCAGTCTGGGACATGACTGCCAGGGAAGTTTGGTTTTGGATTTTTTTTGTGTGTGGGGAGGGGTGTTTGGGTTTTTTTTGTTTTGTTGTTTGTTTTGGTTTGGAGTTTTTTTTTTTTTGTTTTGTTTTGTTTGGGTTTTTGTGTTTTTTTTTTTTTTTTTTTTAAATTTTGGTGGGTTTGTTTTGGTTTTGGTTTTTTTTTTCCCCTTGTGATAGTTGAGATATGAGTTTACTTTAATTGAGTTACCTCTAACACTGATTGTGAACCACTTTCTAAGAACAGCCTGGGAAGGTCTTCCAGCTCCTTCCAGCTCCTCTGATTCTGCCATTGGGACTTAATGAATGATAAAGCATTTTAATAAGCAACTTGCAGCTGTGCATCTCCACTTAAGCTGTTAATGTTCATTCTTGATATCCAGGCTACTTACAAAACTTGTTTTTAGCCAGATGTTTTAGTGAGGTAAGTTCTTTTTATACTAGAATCTCAGCAGGAAAGAAAGGACATTAGGATTCCCCTATGCTGTATTCAGAATCTACTGGAATGCATAATTTTTATCAAGAGTACCATTACTTTTTATTTCCACAGATTTCTTTATGTAGCACTTCAGGTCTCAGATATGCTGAGGGGCAAAAGAAGTTAAACTTGTGCTTTTGCATTTTATTTTTGTCATCCATTTCTTTCAGTTGTTGATGCAGGTGACACCACTGGGACCTGCTGAACAGAGCAGGATAAATGATGGCTATTTACAAATAAGTGAAAGTGAGCACTTACCTGTTTGGGAGATAAGTCACCTTGGATGCCATCTGTTCTCAAAGGGATGTCTGCTATTTATTCCTATAGCAACTGCATTTTGTGCCTCTGAGAGCTCTTTAAAATCATATCAATAAAGCTGCTTTGTTTTGAATCTATAAAGCATCAGAGAGGTCACAGCCCTGATAATACTTTCTGCCTTTTAATTCTCAGCCAGTCATCCTTTGAAAAAAATTGAGGTTGGATACCTTGCAGGGAATATTTGGAGACAGGATTGCCATTTCTCCCTCCCTACCCCCACCCCTCAACTTTTAAATAAAAAATTTCATTGATACATCAAAATAGGTCATGGGAGGTTTGTTAAAAATACAACTTTTCCCCTCAGTGCACTTTTTGTTACTGCCTTTCTACATAGGTGTGTTTTGCTTGCAGGTCTAATGTTCATGCCCTCCAGCAGCAGGAGCATGCAGAGAGAATGTCAAATCTCTTGCTGCCAAATGATAATGGAGATTTTTCTTTAGCTCAGGGAGAGGTCTTTGAGGATCTGGATGTTTTCTCTTGAAGTCAAAGCAGGGGCAGATTTCAGAAAGAGGGGCTGCATCTGACACCAAAGCTGTGTTATTTTTAGGTGTCAGTGTACATCCCACCCCTGTAATGACGATTTCTCTGAGGGGCTCTGAATCCACGCCTCACTCCACTTCTGAACAAATGTAGTTTTACACGAGCCTGAGTTTTATGAAAACCTTCCCCTGTTTGCCACTTCCTTTCTGGGAGGAAAAGACAAGACCTCCTGCAAGCCCCCCGCCCTCTCTATCTCCTGCTTGGCAGGCCATGGCAGTGTGTCAGTGGTGTGTCAGATCCCTGACGGGGTAATGAGCATCTGAAAAAACTTGTAAAATGTTGTGACTGTCAGACTTGGGGCTCAGATTTTTTTTTTGTGTTGGCATCTAATACAAAATCAGAGCACTGTATTCCACCAATACTGCTTTAGTGTTACTGTAAGTTAATCAGAAGCTTCAGGTACACATTGAATTGGTGTTTTTACAAGACTGGAGCCTGCTTGCTTGTGTGGGGGTTGATTTTGTTTTGTTGGTTTACTTTATGTGATTTTTCTTGTCTTGACAGAAGTATGGATGGGCTGAACTGTTTCGTTTGCTACAAAAAACCAAATTCCTCTTTGAATTATTTAGGTCTGTGCCAGTGAATCAAACCAATTGACAGCTTATGGATATTTTGCAGGGGGGACAACAAAGAACCAAATTTTTATATTTAGAAAAGGAAGGTGATGAGCAAGGGAGTATTTCAAACAGTGTAGTACTGGTCTCTGTGTTGTGTACAAAAAACAAGGCCACAGTGCTGAAGTGCAGAAAGGGGTTCTGCCTACTTGACCAATGCCTGGATCTTTAGGAATCTTCTTCCCATACCAGAACTCTTAATCTGAGGCACCTCTTTGAGGTGCTGAAGTAACACTATTTGCTTTCTATCAGCTTCTTATGTGTCATCATTCTCTGGGGCTCTGTGCAGGGATCTGAGGGGATAGATAAACCTAATATGTACCTTGCAGAGAATTCTGTATTCCCTAGATGTGATTTTATGGGACCATTTCATGTATTTCTGGCATTTTAAAGAGATCGTAAAATAGGTAGAAATTATATGCCAGCTTTAAGTTTTTCACAGTGACTGATGTTTTTAAAAAACCCCACCTTTCAGCAGAGGGGATACTTTTGGAGTACAATGTTTTTAGAAACGTTTTTATGTTTGCACAATCAAGGCGTAGCTCCTTCCTCATGCACATGCTTGTATCAAACTTGCTCCTCTAGGTTTTTCTAGGTTTATATTAAATATTAATAGCAATATTAACAGTCATTTTGAAAGAAAGTTGAGTGGGACTGCTTGTAACAAAGCTTCACTGAGGAGCAGTAGTTATAAACCAGTTTAAAATCCAAGCCTTGTCTGAGAAAAGTGCTTCAGAAGCATTCAGAATCATGTCTCCTTGTATTGCTGGGGTTTTTTTTCACATGAACATTGGATAACTGTCGTTGATTTGATGATAAATACTAATATTGATGTGAGAAACCACCCACAGTTTCCTCTTCTCTGTTTTTCAGTAGCAATTATTGGATTTGGAATTATGACAAGTTATCAAAAAAGCTCTTCTGTCTTGAGCTACTGCAGCAGGGTTGTATTTCAGAGACAAGAACATGAAGGGACATAGTCTGATTAGTTTTGCCCTTGGTTCATAGACCAATTCTCATGGGAAATTTTTCCTGTATAAATTTATGTATTCTGACCATTCCAATTCCTTGATAGTCTTTTCCAATATCTAAGGAAAAACATTGCCTTGTCCTTTTTCATACATGGAGATCAACTTTAAAAATGGCTGAATAATCTGCTTTTACAACCTCAGATCTCACTGTCAGTAGGCAAAGGAATATTTCAGAGCCACATATTTTTGCTATCATTTATTGTTCCAGCAGTGGAGCAGTTTTGCTTTTGTCTGAAAGATTATATTTGATCTAATCTGTTCTGTCTTCTTATATTGAGATTAACAAGCCATATACCTTCAGGCACAGGCCAGATCTATGGCAGCAGAGCCCAAATGAACTTGAACACAGGGTCAATCAACTGCACAAAATACATCACACAGTTATTCCAAGGCTCATGCTGTGTCTGTAATTGCCCCTTGTTCTGTCATTAGAGCTCCCCTACAAATCATTATTTTGAGTCAGCAGAGCTCCAGGGGAACAGTCAGCCTGTGTAGTGTAGTGCTGAAGAGATAAGTATCTCCCAAAACAGAAATACAAGGGGGTATTCAAATTAAACTTTATAGAATGGCAAGTTTGTTAGCCCCTTTTTGACTCTGTACCCACAAAGCTCCACTAAGGCTGTGTATTCCACTTGGCCCCTTGGAATCCCCAAAGTTAAAGCTAGGCTGTGAAAGCCTCAGTTTCATTTTCAAAAGAAATGTGAAGACTCAACACAGAGACAATGAATTTCAGGAATTTGCACTGTAAAGTTTAGAGAATTTGCAGATAAGAACTGAAGCTTTCTAGATAGGTGAAGGACAGAGATCTGTGATTAACAGGTCCATGCCTGTTTCTTAACATAGAAAATAGATTCACAAAGCCACAAAGAACACCAGCTATCCTCCAGAAGAACCTGGATAGAAGCTATAGACTTTTTGGCAAATTAGTCCCCAGAATCCACACTTGGATAAAAATGTCAACCAGTGATTAGTTCTTACTGTTGTACTCATAAAAGTGGACATTATTTGAATTATACTAAAGCTACATGCAAGTTTCCAGACTGAAAATAATAACCTGGATTTGCTGGTGCTGCTGAACTTGATGGTCTCTTTGCAATCTTACTCATAACAAATGGGTAGATAGTTGTGACAAAGCCAAGTTTATGAAGAAAAGCAATCTTACTTCTCCATGTAATAAATACAATTTTTCACTGTTCTGCAATAAATGATAAACCAACCAAATCCCAGCTGGAAAACTGAAATACAGAATAGCACTTAAGCTGTTCTTTTTCTAGTGATTTCTTTGAGCACAGGGTTTTGTCCATAAGACTTCATTAGTCTTGTATATTTGCAAGAAAACCAGAACAAATATGTAGATTTAAAAAGCTGACTATTCATAGCACACATTCAACAAATGTCATTGTATCTTCAGGCTTTAAAAACTAAACAATCAAACAGACAAAAAGGCAAATATTTGTACCCTAGTAAGTTTTTGTATCAAGCCTCAAAGTAAGCTAAGGCTCCTGGCAGCGTTTTTTAGACTGAACAGCTGATTTTGCACAATTTATAGGATTCTGTAATTGTTACAAAATTTATCCATAAAAAACTCATGAGGGGAAATGGAAATTATCTATAATTTATTAACTACTTTTGCAATCGTAATGCATGAGAAAATCATGCTTGACTGGGGTAGAAGAAAGAAATAAAAAACCTTGGCATAAAGTGTTTCTGCTGCTTGCTATTATGGATCCTTATTCATAAATATATCAAATTCCTTTGAAGAGTTGGGGATCCAGCATTATGATTATATTTTTCATTAAAATTTTTGAATTGTGATGAGAACTTAATTAAATGTCTCCTGGAAAACCATAAAAATATAGATCTATTTTAGAGCTGAGTCCATTTTTAATGATTAAAAATGTTGCAAACATTCTGCCTTCTTGCAGAGCCTTCTTCTCTGGGTTGCTGATCCTATTCTTGTGTATCAATTTATATTTCAGAGATAGAACATATTAACATTATAAAGTGTAATGAATAACGCAGGAGTCTAAAATATTTCTTGACTCTTGCTTCTGAACTCTTATGTTTTAGACATCCTGTGCATGGGGGCAGTGAAGGTTTTCTCCCTGAAACTTAACTCTAAGAGAGAAATTCTACTGAAAGCATCCTGTATAAAATAGAATGACAGAGTTTAGGACCCATACTCAGCTAAATTTCACATTCTGCTTTTCATATGATGCACCACAGCAATAAGTCACCTGAACTCATGCCATGTTGTAATCTTCATGGATTACTTCATTGTCTTCCTATGCATTCCAGACTGGTCATCATGCACTCCATGTAAAAGCACTGCTCAGAAATCCAGAGGACACAGATGTCACCAGGTGTTCAGTCTAAAGAAAGGGTTCTCTGCTATAAAGGGGCAAATTTGTGCCTCATAGCTCTGTAAACCCCAAATTGGCAGCTGTAGCGCTTGATGCCAAGAGAGTTTTTCTGCACTCATGTAGTCTCATTTCAGAGATGATTAGAAGAGTGGAAAGCCTGTATTTAATTAACATACAGTTGAGCAACTCAGGCTGTATATATTGAGGGTGGAACTGGCTTTCCAACCTGAAAGAGCAGAGGTCTAGTTCTGGTTTTCTGACACTGGTCCCCTTGGAATTTGCAAAATTGTCAGCTTCAGGAGAGACTGTGAAGGAAGTTTATAGAGTCATGGCATTATAGAAGCATCAAAATGATCAAGATGAGGCAGAATTGTCTTTCTCCACATGAGTTTCACCTCTGCCATTAAAGACCACAGAAAAGACAAGAAAAGACAAAAGAGGGAATGGATTATAAGAATTAAAAAAAAAAAAAAAGAAAAAGAAAAGAAAATGGGGATAAATGTACGACACATCATAGCCTGTAGGACATTTTGTGACTTGCTTATAATATTTTGAGATGCAATGAATTAATGAATGGCAGGCTCTGCTGCTGGAAGAAAAAAAAAAGGAGGCTCTTAAAGACTTGAGTTTTCCGTGATCAATTGAATCTAAAAGACAGTGTGTTTCTGGGAAGACCATGAAAGGTGTTTTTATGTGTGCATTTTGGATACTTGTTTTGCCTGCCTGGCTCTGCAGACAAAAGCTGCATATTTTGATATGTAAGTGAAGTCTTCTCCATGTCACATTATTTTTTTTAAAGAGAGATTGAATAGTGCACATGTCAAGAATGGAGAATCCTCCGCATTTTCTTTCAAGCCTTTGTGTACATGATGAGCTAGAATAACCTCCCTGAACTGAATTATCCTTCCATACTATGGTTCAGCGAATATCATTATATTTCAGCACAGCTTGAGTGATTTTTAATGCCAAAAACATCAGCAAGAAATACAAATGTTACAAAAATATTGAAACAATACCATAAAAAAACTCTGGGATCATAAATACTTTACTTTGCAAGGTCTGGAAGGTCAACATAGCTATAGTGTGGAAAATTAAAATGCTCTCTGTGTGAATGCCTTTGGAAAAAAAAAAAAAAAAGGCAGTATTTTAGCCTAGAAATACAGAATTCCTATGAAGCTGGTTAAAATAAAAGCTATTTTTCTGATAATAGAATTTGATGAAATTAATTAGATGATTTTTTTTGCTATGTTAACTGCATGTTCTTAAATATAATATAATTAAATCAGAACTAGAGAAGATAGAAAATAAGTGACAGTTTTCATGTCAGTGTTGCACTGCACCAGGTAATGTACATCAGCCTAAGATTTTGACAGAATGAAATCAAATGTGTACAGGCAATAACTGAGGCTTTTGACAAGCTTTGAATTTGGAAAGCTTTCCCTTTGCAGGCAGGTGTTCTGTCAGTGCACAGCCAGTCTGTCACAATGCACAGGATCACAGGGAGGGGGAGAGCAAGAGCAAAGGAGTTCTGCTGCTGATTGCTGGGGTGGAATTGAACAATTAATATTTTCCACAATCCTACCTGTTCTCAGTCACTACTTTTCAGCTGGAAACCTGTCTTTGTCCATTAGCCTCAAGTCAGCAGTTGTTCTCTCCCTTGGAGGTCTTGCTTGGTTTCAGTGTTTCAGGACTTAGACTTTCCCACCCCATCAACAGGCTCCTTTTAAAGAACCACTGTAAATTTGTGGAAGTGCAACTTAACAGAGTTCAGTGGCAAGGTTCACTCTATTTCTTGGTGTATAGATGAATCACACATAGAAAAATAGGATTAGAATCAATTTTGAATGGTTTTTATGGATACGGGCTGAAAAAGAGTAAGGGCACAAAGGATATGGATGCAAAAGGTAAGGATTCAAAAGGATTTAGCAGCATTTACTCATTGAGTAATTTAATATTTAATGACTGATTTAATAGGATTTGCTACAATTATAACTGTGACTTAATTGTAGATTCATGATAACAGTATTCATACCATAATCAATTCACACACACACACAGATGTGTACATTTATATCTGTGTGTGTAAAGGATGGGACCATTTCACTTGGGCTGTGATTCAGGTAAATTAATTACCAAAGTTAATGATATTATTTTCCATATCCTGACAGCACAGTGTGTTCTGTTTTCTAAGAACATAATCTTACAGTGTCTGAAAAATTTCCCTTCTGGGTCTTTTCTGCCTGGACATCCAAATGAAGAGCTATGAGAAGGATTCAGGAGCCAGCCTCCTAAATAAAATATATTGAGATGAATATACATGCTGTATCTCAGAACAGCAGCTAAGTGAACTGTTCTACTTCAGAGATAGCCATCTTTATTTACAGAACTATAAAAGACAACAGATTGATTTTAACTTTTTATTCTAAGTGGATATTTTTAATCTAAAGACTGCCTTCATTCAGCCTTTGACTCAGTTCATTGTCTGCAAGCTCTGCATTCCAGCAGCTTTATGCAGCAATACTCACAGTGATGTGGGTAACAAGGCATGGTTTGATCTGCCCTGAGGCTGGAGGAGATGAGAAGGTGCAGCCAGAGCCTTGTTCTCCATGCTGACCTCTATAAAAGCTGACAGCAGGATTTTGGAATGAGAGCAGTGGTGTTACTGCCACTAAAGAAAGTGCTGTGCTGGTGGTGTGGTAGAGGCACAGACAGGAGATGGAGCAATAAGAAGCCTCAGTAATGTGCTTGTACATCATTCTTCACCCTGGTTTAAACACCATCAGTCTTTTTTTCCCATCTTACATTACAGCAACAACAGTAAAACCCCATATTTTTGGCTAAAAATTGCCATGAATCATACTTGCTGAATTTGGCTGAAGTCTGAGCCTTCTATAAGGCTATCTGACCTTGTAGACAAGCAAATGGTTTAAAAACAGCATGCAGGTGTAGAATCGCTCACCAAAAAGTTTTTTACCCCTCTTTTTATTGCCTGGAAAATGTAAGTCAATTGCTTCATGAGTAGAAACTGCATTAAAGGGAATTTGAAATGAAAGAGGTCTTTACAGCCTCAGAATGATCCTTTCTTTTTGCCTTAACCTCCTCATAGTAGCACATTTTGCAAACACTGGAAACCTTCCTGGCCTTTTAAACTAAGAACTGTAGGCAAACAGCTGATACAGTAAAATGAGGCAGAGTTTAACTTCCACCATGGTTGCTTCTATTCTGGGTAATTATGCCATCAGTGGGAATAACATTTGCTGCCACTGGAAGTGGAAAAAGCCAAAGGTGCTGTCTGGGCCTATAAGCTGCATATGCTGCAGAAGGCAGCACACTCCTCACAGGTACCCTCTGTCCTGTGGCAGGACAGACAGGCAGCTGGCTCACAAATTACTGCAATTTGTGGAGTCATTTTGCCAGAAGAACTTAAGTGCAGTTTTCCCTTCCTGCTCAGATAAAAATTAAATCTCTGATTTGCAAAATGGAGCTGTTGGTCATTTCTAAGTAATCCATGACAACCGTTCAGGTTGCAATAATTGCCTCTTAACAGAACTCACTTTCTCTCTCCTCTTGGCCTCATATCAGAGAATTTTTTGCTTACCAGCTGTATGGTGAAATTATTGCACCAGCTGGTATATGTTTCTTTATACCATATAAAATTAATTATCAGTTTTTTAGATCTTGGAAGGACACAAGTAATTACTTAGCATTGCAACCTTGTGAAACCTGGTAGGTTTCATTAGGGAAATCCTGCATTTTTTCCAAATCCCATATGAAATCAATCTGCATAATTATTTTAAAATGCCATGATGCTTATGCAAATAAGGTCTCTACATGGACAACAGTGATTTTATTTTTCTTGGCTTAAGATACAACAGGCACTCTGAGGGGTTGAAAGCCATTGACTTCTGGTCATTACTAATTTAATAATCAGCCCTCACAGTTCCTGCAGATACAAAGGAATCTGACTTTACACGTGTAATATGCAGTGTGCAGAAAATACTTAGTGCTGTTCTCTTTGAAACCTAGAGGACAGTTATTAAAATTTTATGGTTCAAATTAAAATTTAAGATTAAAATACAAGATCAAAAGAATCAATTTTTCCCCCTCAATGCTATTAGGAATAAGCCTTTTGGAATAGAGGGGCTCAATTGGCTTAAATGCCATGTCCTCCTCCTTCTCCAGAGACCTCAATTAGAAATAATCACAGCTCACTACAGGAATGTAACTTTTGTAATTTTTTTTTTTTTAAAGAAAGGGACAAGCTTTTATTACTTTTTAATGTATTATGCTATTGTAGAGTCATGAAGTGTAAGTGCTGCTTGGGAACCACGGTGGAAGTTCTTGAAGCAGCAGTTTGTTTCATGAGCAGGAGGGAAACCTGCAGTTGTGGAACTGTTAAAATGAGTTGGAGGATGCCAAGAGGATTTGCTTCTTTGTGGAAGCAAAGGGGAGCAAGGGGATGCTCATGCCATAGCTCTGTCTGATTAATAACTATCAGAGTGCCCATTTTTCTCAGGTTTCATGCCATTAATATGTCTCCCAGTGTCAAATCTCTTGCCATTTCTCTTGCAAGACACTTCAATAATAAACTGCAAAATCAATGGCACACAGAAGCAACCTTATAAGGAGAAAGTGCCCTGCTAAGACAAAGTCACAAGTCTCCTTTCTGCTTTATGTATTACTGCACTGAAACTTTACCAGGGCGCTGTACCCTCTGTGTAGCTCATATTAAGAACCTGTTTCTGCTGTTCCTGAGCAGCTGTTTGTCACTGGGAGGCACGCTGAAGTCACAGGCAATTCTGTGATACAGATCACAAAAGAGGTGGCAGTGTTGCTTCATTTCATCGTGGAACTGGCACAGAATTGTCCTGATCACTGGAAGTGCTGCTGCTTCAGATTTCAGTAAGATTTGCTTAAACCCCCATAGGCACAGCTCTGGTGGGACTGTTGGAACAGTGTGGAATGACACTGAACACTGTATTGGTTGCATTAATTTCAACAGCTGTGCCCTGTGCTGGGGAATAAACTCAAGCCAGAGAGTGCTTAGGGGTTCTCCTCACCTTGAACAAATAAATAAATGATACCTATATCCATCTGTATCTGCAAAATGTGCCTGTTCCTGGACAAACACTACCTTTAGCAGAGTAAAACCCCACCAAGCTCTGCCAGTCAATAAGTAGTTGTTCACCTGTTTTTGTGCAAATTGTGCATGTACCTCTTGGTTTTTTCCCATGACTTTTAGGCTGAACCATGATTTGAATATTTTTTAAAATTGCAGAAATTATGGGATTGATATCATGTAAAGAAAAGCAGTTTTCACTAAACTGATCAACCAGGATTAAGTCTTTATCTTTCATTTATAAACCTTCAAATCCTAAGGCAATAGAAAATTAAGCTCCTTTTATTTCACTGAGGAGCTTAAGATGACTGGATGACCAGCATGAAATGCACAGTAGCATTAATTGAACAAATACAGAACTGGATTACTCCAAATCTGCAGAGAACCACAGAATAAAGGGCATTGTCAAGGATTCAATGGAAAATTCCCCGTTATTGACAAGCATTTCTTACAACATTGAAAGAAAGGCACTGCATGAAAACCATAAGCTACAAAATCCATTGAGAACGATCCTTTTAAAGTCAGACCTAGGAGACTCTGTCTTATCACAGAAGCCAAAACATTGGTGGTTACAAATTTTTCAGACTTGTGCGTTATTGAAGCTCAATAGATGAAGAGACTGACTATGCCAAAATGGAGATAGAGGAAATAAAAAGAGCAAATAGGAAAGCCAAAACATTGTTGACTCTATATACAAGGAAAGCCAGGATTGACTAGAGAGAAATGTGGGGATAAAATATTTTTACACATATAACTCATGTAGGTTCTGTTTTTGTGTATGTAACAGTAGGGATTGCCATTACTTTCTACAGGAGGATGAAGATCCAGTGTGTCTTTCCCAATATCTAGAAAATAAGACAGCTGTTCCCAGAATAGAGGGATAAGTGCAGCAGCTGTGAAAGGATGGTTTCTCTCTTACCAGTGATCATGGAGAGGACATGCATCGTGTGCTTCAAGTGCCATACACAAAGTAAACCCCAGGGTCTGTTTTGCCATCCTTTCCCATCCAAGGAAATGTAGAGGAGCAGAAAACTTGATTGTTTTTCTAGGTGAAACTAATGACTACAGATTTAATCACAGGCAGGTGGAGGCTAACAGGAACTGCAATCCATGCAGCCTCTAGTTCCTTAGAGCTGGTGGGAAGTATTTAGGATTCAGGCAAGCTCTGGTGTACTTCGCCTTTTGAATTAACATATTTGCTATTTTGTAATCCAAATGTCAGCAAGTTTCATAATGTTATTACTACATGACCTACTTTCTAAGGGGATGTTTTGTAATGATAACCCAACACCGAGCGCTGCTTCTCTGAGTGTGATTGAACTGCAAGCAGCTGGTTCAGTAGAGGAAAAATAACATTTAGATTTATTTTCAGTATTTTTAACCATGATATCTTTCTCACTACACTTCACTCTAGCATTTATCTTTGTCTTTGGCCTGGTAAAAAGAGATGTCACCATTCAGCTGGGTGGGCTTTGAGGAGAATTAGATAATCTAACCTGAAATGCCCAGAAACATTCAGGAAGGCTGGGACAGGGACTGTCAGTTCCCAGGCAGCTCTTTCTGAAAATGTAGTGGAAGAAGTTTTGCTTTATTGTTGTGTAGCACTTAATGTATCAAATGAAGCTCGAACCTTCCCCTCAGTACAGCTTTGGATATAGAACAGTATGTCTATTTTGCTTATCAGCAAAAGTTTTCAATAAAGTGATGTTTGGTCCATGAAAGGCATTTTACAGAATACTCAAAGAACTGCTATATTCAGTGTTTGGCAGTATGGGTTTTGTTTATTCAACAGGTATTTGAATTTAAATTTGAGTACTCTCTGTCTTTGTTGAGTATTCTAAGTTTTTACACCAGGAGACAGCAGCTAGGAGCACTTTAACAGCTGCAGTACAGTGAGTTTAAAGGATGGACTGGAAAATAAAGTGTGGTAGGTGATCTCTGTGGCAAGGTGATGTGGGGCCAGGAACATGGGGATGGGTAGAAGGCAATATTTGTATTTTCTGTGTTTACATAATATAACATGAAATAAAGGAAAATAAAAGTGTCTGTGTAATAGCAAGGAGCATCTTCCTCCTCACTCAGAGGCTCCTGCTGCTCAGGTAGAGCTGTTACAGGTGAGAAATGCACAGGAGATTTTTTGGGGAGTGCCAGTTGCAAGCACCATATAAAATCAATATGCAGATGGAGTGTCATAACAACAACCAAAATATAATCAAACAGTTTGATAACCAAATTGTCGTTAGCACAGTCAGACTTCACATTGTTCTTAAAATCACTAACTTTATTTTCATGAAAAATTAGCCTACTTGATGTGGTATGCAGTAGCTCATTCTTTTGATTTACACCTAGCTATTCCCACAACAATAAAACATTAATACTCTGAATCTTTCATTTGGAAAATATTCAGTGTAAAAAACCTATGCATTAAGGTGTCTGCTTACTTTTTTATTCTCTAATTCTTTAGAGTTTTCATTTCATGTGTGCCTGTTTCTAATTTTATTTTTGAAATTAGCTCTCCAGCAATCCATTTCTCTTACATTCTTCCTATGAAAACAATTTTTTAAATTGCTGACAAAGAATGTCCATTGAAGTAGCAATTAGTTAATATCTTTAAACCCCAACTCCCTGGAAAATTTTTTTACTGAGAAGGAGAAGCCCTAAAATGTGCATTGTTTTTGGTGAGTTTGTGTTGGTTTGCTTGTTTTTGAGGGGTTTTTTTGGGTTTTGTTTGGGGTTTTTTTTGTAAATTTGTACAATATACTATCACTTTTTCTGAATACACTACTGAAAGGTACCAACACAATTTAAAAAAACAGCTTTTACAGATGTTTACAAGGAATTTGGTAACAGTTGAATGACAATTCAGTATCTGATGTTGACATGGTTTTCAGCTAGAGTTGAAAGTTCTCGTTTTCTTTAGCAGACTTCTCCTTTCACAAGACAAAATATATCCTTGCAGAGACTTTGTAGATGAAAAAATGAACATAAGATCAATAATGATGAAGTGGGCTGGCCTCAGCTGAAGGCCACAAAATGACAGAGGAGGGAAAAGGTGAATGCAAGGAATAAATTAGGAGGTGGTTGTGGCAAAGGGAGTTTTAGGACGTGCTAACATTGGCAGCAGTAACCCATCCTAGCACAGCTCCCCAGGGCAGTGCACAGGTACCTGCATCACCTCTGAACAGCTCCTCAGAAGTGTCAGACTCCTACAAGGCTGCTCTGCCTGAGCTGAGCTGCTGCCCTGGAGGGAACCCAGGGCTCAGGATGCCACAGTGGCACAGCTGTGCTGCTTCTGCTGTCCCCGAATGGCTCCTTGAGGTGTCCATTAGTCAAAAAACCCTCTCTCCTGGTCTCTGGCATCAGTGCTGTTAGAAAATGACTCCAGAGACTTAAAAATATCTGAAAACTTCATTTATTCTCAGAGATTCTTCAAATCTCTCTTGGGGTTTTGTAAATAAAGAGGTTTTTCAACTATTTTTTATTGATTTACATAGAAAATATGGGCTTCTGAAGTGTAAAAAAGGTTGAGTTGGTTCTTAAGACTGGCTGAAGTACATGGAAAACTTAAGCTCCAGAATCAGTGGTGTCTGCATCGAGGTTTTAATTGCATTGCTGCTTGCTGTTTGGAGAAGGATGTTCCACATAGAGAAATCAGTGCAGACCTTTCTGTTCAGCTCAGTGGGGTTTGAATTGAGCAGGGCTGGCTGGGAGGGCAGTGAGGAGCTGCTGGGCAGGGGGAAGTGGTGCCATGCAGAACTGCTCACCACGGAGCACAGGCACAGTCCCTGCCTGGGAGGGAATTTCAGCTAAAAAGAAAATTGGGTTTTACCTTTTTGGCCAAGGAAGCTACTTGGAATACATTTGATTAAACAGAATATTTCATTGTACTGTTTTAATAATAAATCATACACACTGAGTAAATGCAATATTTGTAATACCATTAAAATGTAATTTCTTTTGTACTGTGAGTGAATTACATGATAGGTGTAACATACTTTTTCTTTGTTCTTGGTAGAGTTTTAGCATGTAATTATTTTCCAATTATCTGAGTGTTTCTTGAGCATTTTAATCCTTTTTGGAAATAGCACTGAGGAGTTTCATTTCAATGGAAGCAAGGGCTTTAAATGCCACAAATACTGTGGACTTTATTTCCGTTAAAAAAAATTTAAAGTTTTTTCCTTTAAAAAAAAAAATTGAAAAAATGTCAATTTACTTCCATGTTTGAAGAGCAGGGGATAAATCATACCTCTTCAAAAGAGATATCTTATTAGGAATTTCTAAATCTCATTTTATCTACTCCTTACAGCAACCTGAGGTTGTTGGTTGGTCCTGACAGGAGATCTGGGAAAGAGCCTCTACAGGAAAGAAACAAAAGGGTTCACAGGATATAACTGTGCTGACAATGAGATCAAACCTGCACTGCTGACTGTAAGGCCTGAAAGAGGATGAGACTAAAGAGGATGCAGAATCAAATGACTTCCCATTCAATGTTATTTTTAACAAAAAAAAAAAAAAGAGAGTTAATATCGAAAAAAAATATAGAAAAGTAATTTTTCCTTGCTGTTCTGCCTATTGTGTCTTCACAAATGTGGGTGATGAGCTGTGAGCTACAGGTGCATGAGGACAAATTTCCCCAAAAAGGCTGCTATTTTTTGATACATTCAGTTTACTTCTGCTGCATTTGTCTCTGTGATCCTCTGCTAGAAGTTCAGTCCCAGGAACAAATCTGGCTGCTTGGACTAACAATTTTTATGGCTGTTCATGGCATTCAGCTGCCAATCAGATGCATGCAGATGCAAATTGGATGGTTAGATACACAAGAACTTTGATTTGTCTGTAAACTCATCTGGAGCCTGTGAAGTCTCAGTAAGGACTTTTGCAGGTGGAATTTTCACTTTTTAAAAGGACTCTGGACCTTCAAAGCACCTTCACTTAATGGTTGGTTGGGTCAGTTTGTTTATGCTTACTTTCTAGATGATGAAAATCTTACAAGCCTGAAGCTCAGCCTGAAAACATATTGCTGAGGCTAAAAATACTTGCAAAATCATGTAACAGATAAAGCTCTGAAGAAACAGATTTTATTTGACAGTCTTGATTTTTTTTTTTCAATGACCTCACAAAAAACATTAAAAGGGAATAGCCTGGGGAAGAGGCACTAAATCAATAGGTACCAGTAAATTTGTGAAATCAATTTTTTGCTTTTCACATATACGAGAATTGATGCAGTTAATGCTGTGTAACTCCCAATAATTGCCCGGGGCGACAGAGGATTTATCAATTGCTTATTGACTTCTTTGAAGCCATAGGGGGAAAATGGAAATAGCTGCAAAGTTAACTGGGTAATACAGAAGACATCCTTCCCCAGCTGATGTGTAAATAGAGGCACAGCAGATTGTCTCCACAACACCTTTGATATCAACGTTTCTGCAATCAGTAGCAGAAATAACATTATTGCAGTGGCAAAGGTGTGTGTGGAATAACACCTGTCCTGCCTGTGACACCCAGTTAAGGTGGTGAACCCCACCAAGGGCTGTCACAGAGGGGGCTGAAGCCCTGGCACAGGGGGCCCAGAGGAGCTGTGGGCACCCCTGGATCCCTGGAAGTGTCCAAGGGCAGGCTGGGCAGGGACTGGAGCAGCCTGGGATGGGGGAAGGTGTCCCTGCCCGTGGCTGGGGGTGGAACTGGATGAGCTTTAATGTCTCTTCCAACCCAAAACCTTTTTTGATTTTATGATGTGTTGCTATGTAGTAGTCACTCAGTTTTTACACTCAGTTGTTCCACAGGAATTCCTGTTAAATTTAGTAGGATGACTTGTGAAGTTACTCTTCCCCTCAACTAAAGGCATCTCATCCTCACTTTGAGCATTTTTATAGTGGCCACAGGCTTCAATTTCTCTGTTATAAATAGCATATTTCACATTTGACAGCTATCACCTACTGCTTTTAATGTGCCCTCTTCAGTCTTCTTACTTCCCCTGGGTATGAGGTGTGGGAGAGCTCATTAAATTTCTGAGTCAGAAAAGAGAAAACAGTAAATAAAAGTAAATATATAAATTAAAAATACACCATCTGTGGTATAAACAGGGCACTCTGAAATGTTAGTTAAAATTTCCATAAATGTGACACATGATAAAAAGAGCAGTAGCACAAAGCAAAAGAAGAAAAAGACTTTTGAGGCTAATAAACTTAGCACTGTAAAGTGACACCTGACACTTCAAAGTGAAGGGATGGAGATTTATTTATGTGTTTTATCTCTTTAACAGAAAACAAATTAATAGTCTTTTTTTTTTTTCAATAATAAATTACTTGCAAATCTAGCATACCTATATAACCTGCAGTGGAGCCAAGGGTGGGAGGAAGTTTTGGCATATGCTAGGTTTTATTTTTTTCCTTTTCTTTCTAAATACTGTTAAAAAAACCTTCTCAGTCATTCAGTGTCAAACTAATCTTCTTCCTTTTTACTCCCTTCTTACTCCTCTTTGAGGAAGTAAATCCATTTAATACCCTTAGCATGAATGCAGACAAGCATCCTGGAAAGTAAGTCCATCATGGTCTTGCTTTCCATCTTTCTTCCTGTTTTTCTAGCACAGAGGCTAAATTTCAACAAATTGAAAATAATCCTCTGCAACAAGATTTTAATGGTAATAAATTGCAGCTTATGCATAAAAGTAAGATCACAAATGAACAAGATGATTGGACAAAATGTTCAGGGAAGTTAAATAGATTATTTGTAGGTGATGGTTATGAAAAGAGAATGAAATGGTTTTCAGCAGGTGGAGTCAGGTTAGCAGTCACAGCACAAAGTCAAATTTAAATTTTACAAAACAAATAGCTGGTAAAGATGCAACTTCTGTTTAAAAGGGAGAAGATTAAAAATCAGTGAGTAACGTGATGCATTATCAGCAGACTCATGAGTGTCTTGCCTCTAAACCTCATAAGCAGAAACTCCTTAAACCCCTGGATGCTGAAAAGGCAACGGAAATGATGGGGGAGGAGGAGAAGAAGCAGATTTGGCAAGCTGCATCTTGATGAGCTATTAGGCTTAAGAGTGAGGAAGCAAGAGAGTTGCAGCTGAAAGCTCTGTCAACCTGCTGAATACTTCAAAAGAAGCAGATTAGAAAAAAAAAAAGAAATAAAAAAAATCAGTTATCTTTGGAGATCCACAGCTGTGTAAAGAGAAGGCCCTTGCTGGCTGGGGAGTGCAGCCTGGATGTGCTCCTCCAAGGGTGATCAGGAGGTTCTTCATGGAGTTTTTGGGTTCTGACGTGATTTTGTGACTCAGTGTGGATTTGGCTTCCTGAGTAAGGTGGGGTACAGAGTGTGTCACAGCCCTGCCTCTGTTCCTTGGTGTCCCTGGGTACCCAGGGTGGGTCCCAGCTCCAGGATCCTGCTGGAGGGAAGGTGTTGGAGCTCCTGTGCATGGCAGGTGTTCCTGTGCTACCCTTGCCCTCCTGCCAGTGGCCTCCCCTCTCTCCCTTCCCTGCAGGGCTGCTCTCTGATCTCTGAGCTAGGTAAGAGAGGAAAAGGGGGAAGCTCAAGCAGCTCAGACACAGCCTTGTGGCCTGTGAGCACACCTGGAGGGATGAAGTGGAGGGGGAAGGGAAAAAGTATCACAACTGAGCTGCTTTTTTGGCTTGTGGATGCTGTGAGTGCACACACAATGTGGAAGTGTTAGGAAGGACAGACTTTCACCTGTTCTGTGTTTGGAGGATGAGCTGTTTCCCAGCAGAGATCTGGTGTGGGTCACTGGGGGTCTGATGGGAGCAGTCAGTGCTGTTACTTTGAGACAAGACCATATTTTTGAGATGTATCTCTAAATTGCTGCATATGATGAAGCCCTGAGATGTGCTTTGAGCCCCTGACATGAGCAAAGGAAAAGCAGGTGAGGAGCACAGGAGGCACGATGTCCCCATGGCAGCTGGCCTCTCCTGAGCCTGGTACTGAGCAGTTAATTGTGCAGGAGCTGCCCTTCTACTTCCTGTCACAGTAACTTTTATGGATGATTTTGAGTTTGAGGAGTCCCTGCTATGGGATGCTATAAGGCAGCTTTTGTTTTGAGGCATAAATATGTCCTTGGCAAAAGTGATGTGCAAAGTTCTGACAGTGTACTTGACAGTACATGGAAAAGAAGGGACTTGATGTTTTCCTAGAACTGAGGCATTACATTTTAATAGTGAGACTGATTTTGCCCAATTGAAAATTTACTGAGAAATGAGACAGGATATCCATTCCTTAATGTGCCAAAATCAAAATGGGGCATATTTCAAAAGGTAGAGTGTAGCTGGAATAGATATTACAGGCTCATTTCAGGAAGAAGTTGGTAAAAGACTATGATTGTCAATATGCAGGAGGTCAGATTGGCTGATGATAATGGTCCATTTCAGTTCCTAAAAATTGGTGAATCTAATAATTTCAGTAGAAATGCTGCCTCTGAATGTCATTTGCACTGTGACCTCATCCATCTGGAGGTGTTAAGCAGCTTCAAAGTAGATGCAAGATCTACTGACTTTGTCTACTTTCTTCTCTAGGACAGTAAAAAGGGCTTGTGTGGAATTGGCATTGAAAGCTTTACTCAGAAACCTGTTTGCAAGTTTTTGGGGATGGGAGAAAGGAGCCCATCTAGCCTAGATTCTCTTATATCATATTTCTTGTTCTCTGGTCCCACATTGAAAATAATATATTGTCTGCTGAATGTAAAAGAAAAGTTACTTATTTTTTTTCATTGTTTGTTATTCAGAGACAATGTTTTTGACCCAAAGATGAAGCAGATTCACTTCTTTTGTGGCCGTTTTTCACCTTGAATCTTTTCCTGTATTCTTTAAAATATTCATACTTGCATTGAGAAGCCAAATTTTTGAAGGTGATCCTAGGTGAATAGGATTAAACAACTCAGGTCAAACTACTTACTTAATCACTGTATATTCTTCATGCAATTGGCAAGAAATTATATTTCATACAGCATTCTTTATAGTCTCAAGTTTTAGTATTCTGAGAGGAGAAAAATGAAAGGCAAATAGCACGACCTTTTGTATCTCAATGACCTGAAACTGGAGATGGGTTGCAATTTAAATACAGAATTCAATCCTAACTTTAGGCACTTGTAAAATATGTCTGGGACATTCAGAATGGAAGCATACAATGTAATATCCTTCCAGGGAGAAGAGCTCTGAAAATTGCCATTTTCCCTTCACACATTAAGGCACTTACTGATTAAAATTCATGAATTTGATTAAGAAAACGTAATATTTTTTCCCAGAAGCAAAGTTCTTTTTCCTTTTAATTGTTTTATTTGTTTCTAGTGCAGGAGGGATAACCCATGTTTTGGTTTTAAGCCAGAAAAAATGCTGATGATTTTTTTTTTACTGTTTTCATATGCAGAAATGTTTCATTTTTTAAAATTATCATTAGTGACACAACTATGCAATTTATTCTCAGTGTTCTTTAATAGAATGAATTCTGACAGCCAAACATCAGAACTTAATCTAATAGTGAGTGTCACCAGGCAAAAAAACCTCAGACTTAGCTGAGGTGTTCTTCTCTGTCTAAGCATGTGCTCAGCCCCATGGGAATCAACAAAGAGGAGTTGTACCTATAGCACAGAGAGTAAAATCTAGGAAATGACAGACCTGAAAGAATGACCTGCTTTCCCCTGGAATTAAACCAATTAAGACTTTCCTTGAACAGGCTGCATGGGCTGAGTTGTCAGTGGAATGTTGGGGCTGGTGCAGGAGCCCAGGTGGTGCCTGTACTGGCCATGATTTAGCCTTGAAATTGTGTGTCAGGGATCCCTGCAGCTCCAGCAGTGGAATATGACAGCTCCTCAGCACATTACCTTTCCAAATGAGGGATAAGGTGTTCAAATCTGACCACTGACTTGAACTGCCTCATGCTCAGAGTACCTACCCTGAGTACCCTTCAAGGTTATTAGAAAGTGCTGAGTGCCTGCATTTTACAAACCATGATTCATTGAAGTTCTCAGCATAGGGGTTCCAGTTTCTTGTTCATGTCAAAGCCCTGACTGAAGGCAATATGTTTTTTATGGAATAGAAAAAGGGTGGTCCAGCTGCCCAGCAGAAGTGCAGTGTAGCTCTGATGGCACAGGCCTGCATGGAATGATCTGAAGTGATGCAGATGATCCAGACGGGCTCCAAAGTGTTCAGCTCCTCACTCAGAGGTGCAGCAGAATTGTGAGTGACTCCATTGAAATGCAGTTGCAGTTATTTCTCCTTCCCCTCTGGAGCCAGACAGGCTCTCTGTCCCTGGGCTGGACCAGCTGTGCTCACACACCTCTGCCCACCAGCTAATCAGGAAACCTTTTGTGATTTTTCTGCCTGGAGTGGAGCAAAGGCAAACATCTGGACTCAGCAGGAGCACGATGAACAAAGGGAAACCTGCCAGCAGTGTTTCTAAGATATGTGTGCCTCAAGGAGGAGATCACTGTGTTGAAGGTGTTACAAGCAGCTCTTGTTATTTGTTTCTCTGACATTCCATTGTCTTCATAAGATCAGCAAGGGCACTGCACCAACAAAGACACGTCAAGTCTACTTATGCATGAAATTTCAGTGAGTTTATTTCTTCTAGTATGAGATACCTGTGTATCCAGTGCCAGGGAGGTAAAAGTTCTCCAAGTGAACAAAGGTATTTTTGGTAAGACTTTTAGACCTCATCAATCTCTAGCCTGGATATTAGTTGTGGTGGTTTTTTTGTTTGTTTTTTTTTTGTTTGTTTGTTTGGGTGGTTTTTTTTGTTTTTTTTTTTGTTTGTTTGGTTGGTTGGTTGGTTTTTTTTTTGAAAATGCAGACAGAAAATACCAGAGTAAAAAAAACCAAAAAAAAACAAACAAAGAAAAACCCCACACAACCAAAACAAATAAGCAAACAAACAAACTTGAACGAGGTTCTGTAATTTTTCTTGTATACTTGCAAGTAGTTCTGACCAGCATGCAAATCCCAGGAATAACCATTAAGTTACAAGTGCAGGATGTGAGACAAGAGGAAGAGGCTGGTTGGTTCTCTTCAACTTCTGGGTTTTGTTGACAAATTTTTTCTCCTCTAAGGCAGTTTGTCTTTAATGTTCTCTAACAATTATTTTCTCAGCTTTTATTTCCTTGCAATATTTGATATTATTTGTAAAGCTCCAGCTGCCAGGCTGGTAGTATTTTGCAAGAGCCAACTTTCATTTTTTAAAGTGCTATATTTATTTTTGCTTCTCATTTTTCCAGAGAAGTTAAAAACATGAACCATAACACCAAAAAAGAAAATTTTTAAAAAAGAAGGAAAATGAAAGAATGAATACCAAAGCCACTATTTTGGAAACAAGATCTTTAGACCTATAACAAGTTGCTTATAATTTGGAGGGAGGGGCAGATTTTTTTATCCCTTCCAGCTATTGTGTTTCTTTACCAGGAAGAACTATAATACAGAGCATGAACTGTAGTTGACTTATTAAGGACAGCACAAAGCAGAGTAAAAAGAAATCATGAATTGTAGAAGAAATAATTTGTCTCTGTCTCAGTTTACCTTTCTAATAGCACCCAGGCTCTAAGAAGTGTAAAAGGCCAAGGAAAATGATGGCATAAAGCAGAATACTTAAAAGTTCTGTGTTTTTTCAGAGGTTGGGACTTCTCCCCCTGTTTTCCCCAGACCAGCATTTTTCCTCCTGTAAATAGAACAGCTCATATGAAGAAAAAATGCTAATAGTCTGTAACTCTTTGGCCAAACTCGCTATTGAATGTTACTCAAATGTTAGGAGTTTTTTTGTCTTTTCCTAATTTTTTTATCAAGCTTATTTTACAAAATGAGACTCAGTCCTAGGAAAATGTTTTGAGATTTTGTAATTAAAAACAATTGTTCTAGAGGTATTAGTTTTTTAAAGAGAGATTTATCCCTTATGGAAATAAAGGCCAGCATAAATAATACAGTGAAAAGGAAAGATTGAGTCAATTGTTCCCATGCTTTCTTCCTTAAAATTGAATTATTTATTATTTCCTTTAAAAATGCACAGAAAATAACTTTTTTTTTTCTAACCTAGGACTGCCACTTTAGCTGCACATTAAACAAAAATAAATCCATGCCTAGACAGCTTCCATGAATTCTTACTAATTATCATGCTTTGAGAGTTACCTATTTTGTGACTTCTCTGGGTTTATATTTGAAAGCAAAATCAGATGCCATTTCCCAGCTGAAGTGCAATTTTGTTGTAATTCCTTACAAGTTCTTAGATGATTTCTTTTTATCATGTTATTTTTTGGATAGGGAGATACTAGAGTTTTGTCATATTGCTGGTTCACTCGTGTCTGTATCAACTGATAACAATGTTAGGGTAGGAAATTACAAAATAAGTGAATTTAAAATTTTCTCATCCCAGAGCACATATCTGGGAGGCTGCTGAAGGAGTTGCTGTGTTACAGAAGGGTTGCTTTGGAGGGAGGTGAGCAAATGGCCTTTGTCTGTCTGTGAATAGAACCCTCATTTTGGAAGCTTACCAGTGGAAATATGTGAAGGATACAACTCAGGATAGAGTGAAGATAATTCCTGATGAGAATATTTGCTTATGAAAGAATCAAACCCTGTGTGACAGTGTTAAATGACTTGTGAAAACAGGCCAAATGGTCACTTGGCTTGAGGTCAGCCACAGGTCTGCTAACCCAGAAGCCACAGAGGACTTTATTTTTTGTGATCTTTTTTTCTGTCTGTGACCTCTGCAAATTCTGTCATTTGGCAAAACCTCTCTAGAGGTTCCACTTTGCTCTTCTCTCTGTCTGACTGTCCCCTGTAGGATGCTGTTTGCCAGTTGGCTCTGGGCTGTGAAGAGGGAGGCAATATGTAGGGTACACAAGGCTGACCTCCACGGAGAGCTTCACATTGTGGCATTTTCCACCAGTACCTGTTCCTGGGAGACCCAGGAGAGGATGGATTGCAGTCCTATGTATTCCTGACCAAATATTCTGCATGTGTTTTCAAGGAAGATGATTTGAGTTCTTCAAAAGTCTTGGAGTAGATGTGAGCAGGGCGATGGAATGTCCTGTCTTGATGGCACCATTTTCCTTGGCCTGGGTTAAACTCTGAAGCTTTTATAGCAGGGAAACCTGGAGCTCTTTCAAGACTGAATCATACCAGTGCTTGCAGAAAAGAGGTGGCATTTCACATTAGAGGCAGATGGAAGAAATATTTATTTGGCATGTGGATTTCAAGCAAATGATGGATGTTGTAATCTGTTCACTGGATTGGAATGTTAAAGCCCCAGGGAGCACAGAATTATCTGGCCCTTGAGGCAATAAAAAGGACATAAATAATTAATTTATCATATGTTTCTGCAACTTTGCACAATATTTTCGCCTCCATGTACCAAGATATGTATTTATTATCATATATGATGTTTCACATAGTTAATGCACACAAACGAATACCCAAAAGCATAAATGTATTATAGAGAACAAATAAATGTACAAGTTTAGTAATCAATAAAGCATTTCACATGGAAGTTTCTTATGAGGAAGGGGATGAAGGAAGAACAGTAGGGCAGGGGAAGTGCTGCCAGGTCATAGGCCTTGAACTGGGAAATGAAAAGCTCTCCCTCCTCTGCAGTGGGCTGTGACCATTTCCTTTCCATCTGAAGAAAAATTGGTTTTGTGTCATTGATATTCAACCTTCACAGTGGGTAGTGAAAGAAACTCCATTTGCATCTTTAGATAATCATCCAGCAATTTTTTTCACCAAAGAAGCAGCTGGTGCCTTGTCCATTGTGCAGAGGAAAACATATTTCATTTCTATTAATGTTCAGAGAAGGTCTTGTCTTCATTTGTGACCTATAGTGTTAATAGCCATCATCATTTTAATGAACTAATTAGATTAATTACAGTTATTGCACATTATTATTATTATTATTATTACCATAATCACCATGGGGAAAATTCTAAGTATTAGAAATCAAGAATTGTATTATTACAACTCTAATTTGTAGCGTGCCAATATTTCCCCAGTAGGCCCCAATTGTGTGGCATAATAATGGAATGATTTTAATTCATATTTTAGCTGCAACATTGTGAAGAGAGTTTCTGATTTTTCAATACTTTTGAATTTTTTTTTTTCCTTTTTAGTTCTTCACTCTTTTTGAACAATATCATGACAGGGTGAATGTTGAGACAAAAAATACTTTAGTCCATTGTTTTCTATTACTAAGATGAAATTTGGGTGCTTGTTTTCTGAAGATGTTTAAGCCCAGCATTTCCTTTGACTGGAAGAGTTGTATTACTGTGCTTTGTGGGCTGGTATTCACAGATGCTTGTGGCCTGTATCTCACAGATATCTATACCTAGGTTTGTTTTGTTATGGTCATAATAGAATTGGGATTTGGAAGTAAATATTAGCTTTTATGTGAATAACTTTTAAATGTGTGTGTACACTCTGTTTCCTCCATTTTCTTCTATATACTTTACAGCCTTATGTTAGGTTTTTTTATGCATGTAGGAGGATCACTCTGCCCTGTTTTTCATGAAATGGGTATAAATCTGCTTTTAGAAGTTTAAAAAATTCAGGAAAAAACCTGAATAAATGAGACATCTTCCTTTAAATCAAGAACTTACAGTGATTTTTCAATTTTAACAGCCTCTTTTACAGAGATGGTCTTTTGGCTGAATGTTTTGTGTATATGTGCCCTGGGATTGTCACCTCAGGATCAGTTTTGCAAGTAGCAGGAATGGGAATGATGGTGATCATAACTGGGGTATTTCCTTGTGTTAACACAGTTTTTCCAATCCTACTGAGGTGCTCCAGTCAGACACCATAACATGTATAAAGAGGCACTGTGAGAATATGTTCAGACTGACATGAAAGAAGTTGGGAGCCAGAGAACAAAGGAATGATCAAAACCTGACTTTGCAGGGAGGGAGCAATGGAAGGAACAGAAAATTCAGACCACCCCAGACAGCAGGTGTGGCTCTTCATTTCTGAAGAACAGTTAAAAATGCACCTGGTGAACAGGGATTGTGTCACAAGGCTGTGAGGGCAAATCTGTACTGGAGAGAGGCAGGGGATGGATCATTCCAGAGAAAAATGACCCTGATACCAGGAGGTCTGGCATGTCCCTGGGGTCAGTTGGGGTCAGCTGTCCTGGCTGTGACCCCTCCCAGCTCCTTGTGTACCCCCAGCCTGCTCACTGTGGGGTAACACAGCCCTGTGCCAGCTGTTAGGAAGGAAATTATCCCAGCCCAAACCAGGACAAAGCCAAGCAAACTGGCTTTCAGATTCTTGCCCTTGCTTTATTTCAGTTAAATTATTTCAGTTTGTACAGACTTACCTTGCCTAAATTGTGCCTCACAGCACAGTGGAAAAAGATGGACACGCTCAGTTTGTGTGAGATGATGATAAACATTAATAAGATTGATGATTCATACGACAATTAATCTATTTGTGTTTGGATATGAAGATACTCTCATGGTGGAAAAAGCTCTAAAATTAGTTGGTAAACTGATGATAAAATCCTAAAATAAAATAAAACCCGTTGCAAAGTTGCAGCATCTTAAAATTGACTGCAAAGAAGCCTTTTTATGTGCAATTTCACTAACACTCAATAGGTAAGTAGAACGTATTTGATTTAGTTGTGCCATTTTCAAGTTGTGTTATCTGACAAACTTAGTACAGAATACATAATTAGATCATACTACTGTGTTTATGATAATGAATGCTACATTCACAATACTTGAAGCCACACATTAAGCAGGTATTTAATTTTTTATGGCTGTTTTTGACAGGTAACATTTTTTATCTTGAACATAAATCTGTCAAAAATTCTATTTGTACTAAAGGCTTACATGTAGTATATGACAATTTTGATTTTTAACTGGCAAATTTGTTCAGGCATTTTATTTTCTAAGCAAAGTAGCTTTAAAGAAATTCATTGTAATTGCCATTTCTTTATTGTATGACCTCATTAGCAGTATAAAGCAGGCTTTAAAACACTTAAAATTATAGTATTTATCAAAATGTTATATATTTCACAAGTAAAAGCCGCCTGATACACAATCCCCCACTTTTAGTTGCTGGCAATTGATAGAATGTGAATGAGCAAAAAAGCAAAGAATTCAAAGTTGAGAGCTGACAACTTTGAACTGGATCTGGAAGATGAAAGTGCCTCTGTGTTTCTGTTCAGGCTAATTTTACTGGGTAGTAAAGCAGTGGAAAACATGTCACAAGAAGAAGGGGAAACATGAGAAAACTCAAACATGGAACTGAGTTTCCTATCTAGATGTGTTACTGTGGGTTCTAACACTTGGCAGGAATTGCCTTGTATGTTCTGAATGCAGTGACTAGAGTGTAACCCTAATTAATTAATCACAATACTGGGTTTGCTGCCCCCTCATGCTGTCCTGTTTGGCTGGAGGAGGAGAATATTGTGAACACATGTGTGTATGATACCAAATAGCAGGATTCACAAAGTCAAATTTCTCTCCTACAGAAACAAGATAATCTACCTTGGCACCAGACCTTATCTTCTCTTTATTATTACCAATATGAAAGTAATGAAAAGAAATTACTTTTGGACATGATGCAGAAAACAGATTTAAAATACATCGCTACTCTAATCGTAGTTTCTGCACTCGTGATCTCTCTGGTGATTTTGGTTGCTAGGAAAAAAGTGAAATAGCATGGAAATCTCTGGACAGTCCTTTTGGCTCTGACAGCCCCAGGCTGCATTTACCTCAGGAAGATAATTTAAAATGAGGAAAATAATTTGTCCTTATTGCAGTTGTGTGTGAGGCCTTCATAACGCTTGTATCCTCTGCAGGCTGAATAATGGGGGACAGAGCTGAGTAATCAGGGATGTGACTGAATGCATATTGCATTTACTGGAAACACTCTTGCTGATTTAATGTGGGCATTGGATCAGGCTCTGGGAGTGCAGGGGAAAGCCTGGCCCAGAAGATGAGGGTTTAATAGACCTTCCTTCCTTCCTTTAAGATGCTCTAGAAAGCACGGAAATACACACTGGGGAGCCTGGAGAGCACACAGAGAGGTGTGTGGAATAGAGGCTTATCTACAAATAAGTCCAAGAAGAGGAAGATTATATTTATCATAAAGCAACTGGGAAAAGCAGTCTGCCTGTGAATCAGGCACTGCATCTTCTTCTTTATCTGAAGAACTGATAGTGGAGAAGCATGGATGTGCCCTTTTCTGTGAAGTTTGCATTCCAGCCTCAAAATGGAAAGTCTCCAAATCCCGTGGAAGTGACACCAAAGTGTCACAACCACAAAGTGATTAACTTTATAGGCTAAATCACCTTCATTAAGTTTCATCTGATCAAATGAAAACTTTTCTTTTTAAGCACTGCTTTAAAAGAGAAACAATTAACACAACTACTCCGGGGCCTTGAGTATAGATACAACAGTCCCTGAGATTGGATGCTGTCAAAATTTACTGCCTGTATCATCTGAAATATGAATATTTTATTCTAAATACTTTGGTTAAGGCTTGCTTCTCACGATGTGGTAGAATTTAATGAGCATGCTTTCCTAAATAATTTTATGTTCTGTATTGCTTTAGTGAAAAGGCAGGAGCACATAATTCTCAGCTTCATCAAGAAAATGAGTTGTGCCAATTACTTAAATTGTTCTTTGAGTAATTTGTGCCATATCTCTGCAGTTAATTAATAACTTCTACACCTGGCTTTTGTTAGAAACGCCCCCAACCCCTCCCCCCATTTGGTTTCTCATCTCTACAATTGTGCTTGGTGCATTGTTCCTTCCAAGACTGTTTGCTTGTAAATTTGACAGAGATGAACAGCCATGATGAGTGCAGATGGACAAAGATGATGCCTGCAGGTGGCAAATGGGGGTCGGAAGCATAATGGGTAAAATTTCAAGGACTATTCAGTCATTATCTGAAGGAAATATTTAGATACCAGCGTGGGGTATGACAATTTCATCCTGCTGGATGAATAATAAGAAATCATGCTGATGGCCAATGCGCTCTGTTTAAATGGCACCTTGTTTCATGTGCACAGGATAGAAGAAATGGATGGCAAGGAAGCAGTTGTGGGACAAGGGAGACAAGTGCTGTGTGACCTGGGAAAGCTCAGAAAGAGCCTATGGAGAGAGACCCCACCCTGCAAGGGAGAACTGGCAAAGGCCAGCCCTGGAGTGTGGAGCCAGAAAGGAAAGACAGTTATAGGTTTAGTAGAAATAGATCTCTCAGTTTTACTTCAAAGGGAAAGACATTCCTGAAGCCAGGAAAAAAATTGAGTTTGCTGGTATTTAAAGTGGCCTGGGAGCCTATTGTGAGCCTGGCTCAGGGGGTGGCAGGGAAGATCTTGTCTCTGGGTGCTGGTGGGATCTGCTGACTGGAGCCGAAGGAAGAAGGATCTTTAAGAAGTAAAAGCACAACCTAAAACCAAACCCAGATAAATATGGGGGCTGGTCCTACTTGCAGCTAGGAGTGGTCAGCCCTTCTGACCCTTATCAAGCTCAATTAGTTTCTGCTAAAATCCACAGAAAAAAACTGAACCAAACTGTTCAGACTGTGCCCCAGAAATGAGGGCACTGTTGAATTGTGGGGCACAGAGGAAAACTGGAAGAGTTCTGTGAAGGTAATAACTAAGAAGAATTAATGAATTATGGTTTTAAAATCTCACAGTTCCTAGCTGGGCTAACAGCAGGTGATTGTCATCTGGTTTCAAAAATAGAAAAGATAAATTAATATATTTCCAGACAGTCATGTGGCTGATCACTTTTATTTGCCACTTGTTTCTTTTGTTCTTTCTTCTTGAGAAGCTTCCTTGCTTTTCACTGTTAAGAAAGTCAGTATTAGGGTTGGGAACTGCAGCATGCTGAGAGAAGCAGCAGAATCCAGGCAAAAGAGGGAAAGTGGGTAGAAATCCTGATGGACAACTTTCTGCACAAGGTCCTTCTTGCACACTTAACCCCCAGTTTGGGAAGGAAGTGCACCATTTGTCATACCAGTGTTCAGAGGGGGGTGAAGAATGCCTCAGCTGAAAAGGCCTCTTTCCAAGCCATTTGCAATTTGGCTACTACAGCTATTTCTTTCTCAACTGAGCTTTTCCATTGCTTTCTGCAGCAATTCAGAAGCAGAGCCAGTTCCAGTTCCAGCTGTGTTAAGGAAGCTTAATGGCAGCCCTTTTTTTTTGGTTGTTTCCATGCTGTTGCAAAGGACTGCTCACAGGTGGCTTACGTTCTCAGACAACTGTTTATTTTCTTGTCATTTTCACTCCACTGGTTGAGGAAAAATGGCTCTAATCAACAGTGACTATTGTTGATCTGGCAAAAAATCCTGCTCAGCTTGGGGCCATACACAGTGTAGGCCCCCAGAGCAACCCAGCGTGCCTCCCAGAGGCTGATCCTTGCCTGCACTGGTGAGATGCATCAGCTCTGTAATTCTCAAACACTGCTTCATCACCCTTACTCTCCTTGAGGATTTCTCTGTGTTCATACCATGAATTTCTGCTCTCCTGGTCCTCACCCAGCAAGGTGGCGAGGTGCTATTGGAGTGGAGTGTTCATACAGATCACAGAGAACAATCAAAAGGTAGATGGCAGGTACGTAGAAGGGAAAATGTTAATAATTTTGGGGGGTTTCACTGATTACACACACACATCACGTGGGTAGCTGATAGAACAAAATGTCTCTCTGGATGTTATTAAAACTTGAAAACAAGCTGTACAGTTAAAAAACTGTTAGCAAGGAGTGCCCTCAGGCAGCTCAACTTCTGAATCTTGATTTTATTTATTGAACAGAACATAAACAACATATCAGCAAGATTAAAAGGAGTGAAAGGCAGAGAAAACTCAGTTATGGTATGCTTTATACTAAGTAATTTGTTCAGTCAACCAAAACATGTTTCTCAGAGCTGAGGGGAACTTAGACATTGTTTTGGGTGCTATTTTTAAAAAATATTGTTATTGGTAGGCCCCAACAATAAACTTTGGCTGTTGCTGCATGAACATCTGTGCCTTCTGTCTCCAACACCAGCGACCAGGATGGAAGGACATTGTGCTCATACAAAATAGTAACTTTTCGAGCAGGGTTGCCAGCATCCTGTGATTTTTCATTAAGATGTGTCCTTACCGAAGTGATGAAGTATCTAGATAAATCCCCAGACATGAAAGTCTAATTTTTGATTAAAAGCAATAAATTCATGAAAATATGCTGCTGATTTGCATTTGTGATCAAAGTGTAAGTCATGCATGAGCCTGTGAAATGCGAGTGAATGGCAGCTCCAGTAACCTTCAAACTTAAAGAAAGTGGATTAAATATTCTCGTAAACATCCAAAAAAAAGAAAAAAAAAAGACATGGAAAATGAGAAAGCTTTTGGTAATATTCTGCAGTAAATAGGAATACTCTTGGATGTGACACATATATGTAGCCAAGATACATACAAACACACTGAAGTTACTGGTGCATGTTGAGCCTCTAGTGTGATGGCATTATTCAGTGATCTTTTGCTCCTATCTAAAACTTTGAGAGATAATTATAGGACAGAGGAATGATGAAGCAGACAGAAAAGTAAAATTTTTCCCACCAGAGTGAAAACTTCCGAGTGCTACAAGTGGCTGATATCTGCCTGGGGGCCAGTTAGCTCAGGGTGATGGTGTTGCAAATGAACCTGTCACGGGACCAAACTGGTGTATCCCAAACTGGTCTAGACTGGAGTTTGCCTGGTGGCCAGTGAGCTCCAGTGCCAGTGCTTAGAGAAGCACTGCCTGCTTTACAAACAACAAAAAAGACAAAGACTGATAACTCTTCTCAGATGCACTAGTAATCCTGTCAGCAGGCAGATGATAACATATTTTAAGTTAAATGTCTGGAATCTGAGTCACTTACATGTTGTGTTATATATGTATGACTTTTTGTTTAGCTTTTTTTTTTTTTTGATTACTCCAAATGTGTGAATCATATGAAATAATTTGCACTTCAAAAGATGTTACCCAAGAACCTATCACTAAGATCCTTGGAAATGACAAATTCTGAATATAGGGTGGCATAAGGGCTTTTGTAAGTAACCAATTTTTGTCTTTCTCCATAAATATATATATATAGTAAGACATTTATGCATTCCCTTAGCCCTGTAGGCGGGGGATACAGGAAAACTTGGCCCTTTGGATCTAGGTGAAAGAATGAAAGCCTCTTGTGTTTAAGTGGGCATCTGTATCACCAATATGACAAGGAAGGGATAAAAGTCAATTGAATGTTTATGGCTGCCTTAGAGAGCAGAGGAAAAGAGGATGAAGACTGTGAGCCAGGTAACTTTCTGTCACAGCTAATGAATATTCTCTTTTACTTTGCATTACAGAGCCCTCTTTTGTGGTGTGGGAGAAGTAGGTATTGACTGTCCTTGAAGATGTCAGAGTGAGGAGCAACAGATTGCTATGGAAGACTGAGAAATACAGAAGCTTTAGCTATTGGAAATCAATAATAAAATACAAGTTATTTTTTAAATAATAGAAATGTGGAAATCCATTCCTGGAACATTCTAATAGCATAATCTAACAGCAGCACCAGCCTCTTGAGCAGAAGCACTGTGGCTTCTCTCTTTTCAACTATGGAACTAATTAACTGTTGCTACTTCCAATTTTTAACCTCGGTCTATTGGTTCATTTCATTTTTATTCTGTCTTTAATCGTAGCACGTCCATCTCAGCTTTGTGTGGCATCCAGGCTTAAAATGCTGTGAATGAGTGAAAGAGCAGACAGGAATGCCTCCAAGCTGAGCATACCCTGTGTGAAGGTTGTTTTCTATGGAATCGCTGTAGATACCCAACAGAGACAATTAGAATATATCTACTCCAAAATACCCTCTGGTAGAGCATTGGTGACTGGCTAATTAGAGGCACTTTTACAGCCCATGGAGATAATGAGACTCTGCTGCCACCTCAGTAGAAGGGCACACAATGGGCCAGAAAATTCCTTGTTGCTCAGTTTACAGAGGGCTGAAATCTGACAAAGGACTTGCTTCCTTTTAGGGTTATTTCCTTTAATTCTCACACTGCACTGATGGCTCATCTGGCTCCTGGGCTCTACTTACTGTCCTTTAGAGCCTGCACTATTTTCTTCTGTTGCATTTTTGCTGCACAAGTGACTTAAAGAGGGATGTATCTGCCAAACTCTTTCTCTGCTGCTGTCTCTTCTGTGTGGTCTTCTACTGTACCTCTGTGATTCTCCCTTGTTATTTCAGCAACTTACTCCCAAAGATTTACATGTGAGCTTTGGGGCTTTTCTTCTGCTTTATTGTTGTCCTGATATATTAAATTCAAAATAAAAATTAGGGATGATTACACAGGCTGTGATTATAAATAATTGATGTTTAGCAGCTAGTAATACAGATTAATGCTTGAGACATGAGGTTTGTCTCAAAGCTTTATGCACTGGTCAGCTGGAATTTGGTCAGGATAGAGATTGACTCAGTCTTTGCAGGAGAGTGTTTAAGCTGGCATGAACTCCTCAGGGCACTAATAAAAGGTGTGGCACGTGTCTAAAGCTGCAGAGTTGGGGACATTTTTGTTCTCTAACTCAGCACTCAGCAGTGAAGCCTGAGGCTCTGGTGCACTCCCATGTAAGCTGACTGCTGTGGTCTCAGAGCTGATTCCCAGTCTGAGGTTTCCTGTATCCCACCTGGGGAATATGGAGTTAGAGCCTGAAAGTATTAACAGGTACATGTTAATAAAAAGAGGTGGTGGAGGCTGGAAGCTTGCCTTTCCCACCAGCTTCTTCATGTATTACAAAATGTGTGTCTGGAGAGGCAGTACAGGGACTCTTGCAATAAATCTAGATTGGCCCTTGGCCAAGAGCAGTTATTGAGCTCAAGGATCTGGGCTTCTCCTGAGGAAATAAAAAAGCCTCAAACTCTCGTGTTTCTAGTTGCACAGTTTACATTGAATTAAAATATGTTTCATCTATTTAGCAGTCTGAATAATAAAAGCTGTATACAGCTGCACTAGCACTGTGCTATGCATTTTAATGACAAGTTTGTGACTACACTAGAATTGTAACTGCAATTCAGATGTTTCTTAATGCAGCCCAAATATTTTATTAGGGCTTCTTTTAAGTGTGCATGCCAGAGAGGGAGGGGAAAAGAAGAGTAAATAGCATTTAAGATTTTAATAATCCTTTGTTAAAGAGAGTTAATGTAAGGGAAATATGGAAATTGTATGTTTTCAGACTGACAAGCATAATAATTTTGCCACAACATGATTAAAATGACTGTCTAAATATTTGAAGTGTTTTCTAATAAAAATATATTCAACCCGTTTTCCATGCTCAGATTAATTTGAAAGCAAAAATGACATACAGTTCAAAAGAAGGTATTAAATTAGAAAGGACCACATTGTTCTCTCATGGAAACTGTGTTTTAATATTCAGACTAAAGTCTTAAATGTTTGTGTATTTTGCCAGCTGTTTAGCAGCTTGAGGCACTTTGAATAGTTTCAACAAAATGACAATAAGATTTGGGCAAAGTAAGATTCATTAGTGAAAAAAACAGAATAAAGTAGAAAAATAACACAAAGGGGTTTTTTTGTTTGTTTGGGTTTTTTGTTGTTGTTTTTTTTTTTTAGTTTGAAAGGAGTATGTCTTTATAAATTGGAAAGCATTCTGCACACAAGGGAAAGCCTTTAGACTAAAAATGGATAGTTACACATGGCTTGCAGTCCTCTTAATATTCTGTGGGAAGAGTGGCATTTCCTTATGATGACTTTTCCCTACAAACACAATAGCCACAAGTTATAAAGAGAACACAGTTGTAGATGTTTCAGGCTTTAAAAAATATTAGATACTTACTGCATTAGTTAATAACAAGCCTTTATATCCAACTAACATTTTTCATGATAGAAATGGATGGAGTAGAAGGTGCCACGTTTTAGTATTTCATGTGCAAATAGAGCTTGAACAGCCAAGAATGGAGCTGCACCTTGACTCCACCTGTGAGATAATGTAACTGTGACTTGTGGCCTTTTGGTCTCAAAACTTGTTCAGTTTCTGAAGTGCTTTATGTGGGCATGTGAAGTAAGTGTTTTGAATTAAAAATATATTGGTTGTCTGCAAATAGGGGCACTGGATCAGGATAGTCACTGGTTCTTCTGTCTTACAGCTCTGTGTTGTGCATTCCCTCTGATCATGTGTAGTGTAATTTATTTGGGCTGCTCCTCTTTGGCTGTTTTGTGAGATGTGTCTTGTGTTCAGGAAGGTTTTGGTACTTAAATTACTAAACTGTTCAGTTAAGACTGGAAAATTTATGTCTGTAGAGAGAAAGTATGAGAGCATTTGTACATGGTAAGGCCAGTGGAGGCCCCCAGCCACCCTGGGGAGCATCAGAATAGGCCATCTTAGTGCAAGGGAAAGGATAAAACTTGTTTAGTCCTTGTCACACTATATTGCAAAGCAGTGTTAGATAAACATAATAAAAGTTGCATAATAAATCCATTGCCATCAAACTATAGCTGTTCCTCACTTCAGGTATTAAGACGAATTTAGAGTTCAGACCTGAGGCAATGAAAAGCTCAGGATTAGTTTGCTCACTTAGCCTTGGAGCTGAATGGTCTCTGAGGAATGTAGATTTTGGATCCCTTTGAACTAAATAGCAATTCTGCATTTAACACTTCTCGTAACCTTTCCACTCCCTTTGCATACAGAACACTGCTGTACATGCACACCACACACTGCTCCCAGTGTCATGTGTTTCTATTAGGCTCCAGTTCATCACAAAAAAATGCCTCACATGCCCCTCCCTTGCAGCCGTAAGTGAGGAATGATAAGAACACCTACACACCTGTCTGTTCCTGAGTCTGCTTGTTAACATGGTGTGAGGAGAGTTCCCTAAGTCTGAGCCTAAGGCTGCATCTGAAAACAGTTTCTGGTGCTTTGGAAACACGGAGAAAACCAGGTAGTTTTAATGTGGAGTTTTAAGTGGATAAAATGCACTGAGGGCAGCTAGTAGTCATCAGATTTCTTTCCCAAAGTAGGGGAGGCCACTGCCAAGGCAGGAAAGCTCTCTGGAGCCTGGTGTAGGCAGCCATCGGATGTCACTGTTGCACTGCTCAACTCGGGCTGAAGGACCGGCTCTCTAGCAAAAATTCTCTCTCTTAAGGAAGATAAATAGATAAAGACTGGGGGAGGGGAGTTCCGAGTCAGACTCATCCCCGTGAGTAAATTGAAGCCAGGAACTTACAGAAGATTGAAACGAGATAGGCAGGGCTTTTTCCACTGGTGTCGGAGGCAGAAGAGTCCATCAAGGCACGGAGGCGAGCGGCTGCTTGATTGTAATGAAGGGAGGAGAAGACTTTCTCAGTGACGGATCCTGGCTTGATTATTTTTAATTTTGATGGATGTATGAGGAACCAAAGCACAAAAAGCTTTACTCAAGGAAGGGAAGAGGGACTGGGCAGTATAGAATAGTTCTTTTCTTCCTACCTCAGGATGAAGGCATTTTTTTGTGCTAAATTGGAGTCTGTCCTCATCCTTCATTCATTCCTTAGGACACTGAAAATAGATCATTTGGGCTTATTTTAGTCCTCCCTTGGTTACTGTATTCTTTCACTATTTCTGACAGTGGTGTGTACTTTGGATTGTAAGCTCTTAATTTGTGTTTTCTGAACATGTGCATATTGTAATATTTTTCTGATAAGTTTGGAAGTAGTATATAAATGTGTTTGAGAACAATATTTATTTTGGCTCTATTAAGGGAAGAACAGATTTCCTAGTGTCATTATAGGTCTATTTATAAAATAAATATAGGTTTAATAATGCAGAGAAGATCAACAGCAATGGTTAGTCGAGAAATCTATGTCAAAACTGATCCCCCGTATAGACTACACTGGTTTTATGTTCTGTATTTGCATAGTAACATCCAGTAGAACTTAATCTCGTAGGTTGCCATAGCTTACTTGTGAAAAAATAGTTTAAATTATCTTAGAAATGAGCACTATCTGTCACAAAAGTTGGTAAATAGATGCACTGAGTTATAGGGAGATATTTATTTCTGAGTTTATTGGTGCACCTGGTTTTATTTAACACCTTAATAATCCAGAAGGTACTGTAAGCAGCATGGCAAATAAATTCACAGGTTGTATTACATTTTGGAAGAACTGTGAGATTGGATGATAACTTAAAGATCCTGCAGTTAGAAATAGGACAGAAAATAATAAATAATGCCATCTAGAAAGTATGCAAATGGAGAAACTAGTGTTTAATGTAAGAACAGAGCAATACTTCAACAGGGAGATGAGACAGTGGAAACAGTATGGTTTTACAATGTGAAATGTGTGTGAAATAGTGCGGATGGGATTGTCAAGGAATAGTTAGAGGACTATTATGTAATAAACTAGGCGTAGAATAATGGTGAAGACTGAATTCATACACTTGCTTCGACTTGCTGTGGATTTGGCAAATGAAATTCAAAATCATCAGTATCTTCTTTTTTGAAAGCTCCTATGTTCCTGACACTATCCTAAGAGTCTCTTTTATATATATATATATTTAATTTTTTTTTATATTTTATTTTCAATAAGTTTTTAGCTTCTGGCATTTAAATAAGAAAATTAATTACCTCATAAGACAAGTAAAAAGAAACTCTTGATTATTAGAGAGATGCCTCTGCCTGAATTAAGGTGCAAATGAGGCCAAAGTCAGAAGTACAGTTTTATTTAACAATAAATAGAGGTAGGGATAGAAATAAATCAAAAAAATAGCAGGTAGTGGGAGAGAAAGAGTTACAGGATTTAGTAGAAAGGTATCACTACTCAAGACTCCAGATGGGGACCCATTGGTCTCCTGGGCTTCTCAGTGGTGGGGGTCCCACAAAACAGAGAGTTCAATGGGTTCAGTATGTTCAGGTGTACCTGAAATGCCCAGCACCCCCACTGGGAGCAGTTTTACACTGTCTTTTACAGCACCACACTCTGGATCTGTTCTAACACTGGGGGTCACGTGCAGTCCTTAGGTGGAAAATGAGTCTGGGGGTGTTTCGGGGGTTTTTGGTGGTTTATGACACTTTCTAAAACATGACAGCTGCCTCTCACATCCTAGCTGAGCCCGTTTTGCTGCCTCAGAAGGGATGAATGCCCTCAGCCTGCATGGGAATGTGAATGCCCTGTGCTCAGGGGTGGGGCAGTTCGATGGTCACACTTTGCAAAGTCCTCTGGTGATCCTTATGCAGTGTTTAAGGCATTTGTGAACTTTAATTCTCTCACAGAAATTCAAGGCGGTTTTTCTTGTATGTTTTGATTTGGTTTGGTTTGGTTTGGTTTGGTTTGGTGGGGTTTTTTGGGGGGATTTGTTTTTTGTTTTGTTGTTTTTTGTTGTTGTTGTTTGTTTTTTTGGGTTTTTTTAGCACTGCTTTTTAACCTTATCTTGGTGTATTGGAGACTTAAGCTGTAAGTATTACTTTGGCAAGACTGATCTCTTATGCACATCAAAAGAAAGTTGACATCAGTTACCAAAAGTGAAGGTCCAGGAGAAAAGTTCAGCAAAAATTGTTGATTAATGAGCAAGAATTGCTCATATAGGAAAAAAGCAGTAAAATTAATAAATAATTTGCCAAAATGATGATCAAACATCTATATAATAAATATTTCAGAACACTGAAGGATAACTAGGTTTAGAAAACATGACAACATGCTTAAACTATGAGCAGGAATAAGGGGTGCTATGAAACAAAAAGTAAAAAGAAATCAGTATTTATCAAAGCAACGAGTAAATTATCCTAGATGGTATAACTAACTTGAGAGTGGAATAAATAACTCTGTGGTATAAATAACTTGAGAGGTCAAGGACAATGTCAAGCAGCTGCTGATTTTAGGATCAAAATACCAAACTGCCCACTGTGAGAGAGCCAGCTTGGCTACGAGGACATTGGCTCTTGGTAGGCTATCAAAGACTGGCAAAAACCCATTTAAATATCCCCAAGAGGGATCTTCACCACTTAACGACAATCAGGGTAGAGTGAAAAACATCATAACATGCTGCCTAGGAGAGTGATGGCAGGGGACACAAGGGAACTTGTCTATTTGTTAAAAAGGCATTCCATTTTCACACAGAATTGGAAATGTTGGCCTTGACTACATACAATGATGGAAATAAGTGAAAGCAGCAGGTTTTCCATAGGTGGCTCTAGAAAGGACAGGAGTTTTCGTATTCAATGAATTTTTAGAGTTCACAAGAGCATTAACGGTTTTTTACTTTTAATGTTCATGTTTTAAAAGACTGCTTTCTGCTACATGCTGATGACATTTTTTTTCTAGACCCATCTGGAGTGTCTTAATTGGTTCTGCGCAAGTTTATCTTGTTTTGCCTTCCAGTCAGTTACTGGAAACTTCCACTAACTGTCCAACTGTGTGTTCTTCTCCCCATTATACCTTCAGCTACATGTGTTCCCTCAAGATATATATTCAAATTTATGTTGCTAGACAGTTTTGTCTCTGATTACAAACACAACTGCTTTTAAATGTGTCAAGTAGCCTGTTGCAAAGTCTGAATGTGTGTATGCATGTATAAACTAGAGGAATTCCTGGATAAATGTGTAATGATTAGGAAGGAACCTTTAACTGAGCCAGAGAAAATGGCAGATGTGCATTTATAGGCTCTGATGCAGCAAAGTGCTTAAACACCTGTTTCACTTAAGAACACAGGCAACCCAATTGACGTTAATGGGACTATTCACACTTAAAAATAAGCACATAGATTGAAGAGTTGGATTGGGGCCAGGAATATTAACAGGCAGCAGCCATGGTACTTATGAATTGTCTTTCTTTCAGGCAGTAAGTTCATAAACCAGTATCTCTAACAGTGGGACTTCTGCTTTGTGCAGCCACAGAAATTGAAGAAACAGGAAGGATGGAATAGTTCCACAAAAGGGTATTAAAAGCCACTGAATTAGAATATTCTTCCAGACACTGAATACGTCAAAGATTGAAGAATCCACTTGAATGTTAGGGATTTGGATCAGGGTCACCACTTGATGTAGTAACTCAAAAACAGACCAGGCACACCAAGGCCTGAAGTTTCCCTTCTATTAGCTGTACTTGTATGATGTCAAATTAAAACACCCCATGCCAGACTCTCATGTTTTATGTGGATCTATCCCAAGGCTTCTAGCTGTGGAGAGGAAGAAACCTCAGTTTGGTCAGAGTGCAACTTTGGTGGGTTCTTTTTGCTTTTCACCCAATGAAAAGTGCCTTTCTAGCATGAGATCTTTCAAAAAAGCTGTAAGGCACGTGTGTGTTTATGCCCTTGCCTCTCTTTGGGCTAAAGCTGCATCTTCAGACTCATTTCTACCTACTGCTCAGTACAAATGCCTTTGGCTGTCTTGCAAGCAAAGAAAGTGATGCTGATGAATAAAACAAAAGAATTTGCTGACTCTTCTGTCTGAAATCACACCAAGTACTAATGGAAATGCTGGGTCTGCTTTGTTGGAAAACAGCTCAACACAGAATCTCCACTCTGAGAATCACCCATTCCAATGGATAATGAAGAGAAATACCTTTCCTTACATCCTAATAAATCTGAAGAACATTATGCAAATTGAAAAATGCACCTTTGTCAGAATGCTGTCAGGTAGCACCTTTCACTCTGGAGAACTATTTGTAAGCAGGGAAACATCGAGAAAGTAGTAATAAATTGCTCTGGTACACTGTTCTGGCAGCCGTTAATAAATCAATGTGAAGGGGAGTTCTGAAGGGCAAAATGTTGCTGTCGGTAGGTGTCCAATTTAATTTTGCTCAAAATTAATATTTCGGATATGATAAGTGAGCTGGCAGGAACAGATTTCATGATTAATTCTATGGAGTCAAAAATGCTTTGATGGCACTTTAATAGCAGCTTCACTGATCTAAAAGTCCCTTCAACTAGCTGGTGTGCTTCAGTTCCCAAATTATATTATTAAACCTCTTTTGTTGGTTGGTAAATAATGAAATGTTGCATATTAAAAGGTGAAGTTTACACTGCTTCTAGTTCTACCCATGTAAAGTGATGGGGACTTCACTGGGATGTATTATGGTTTAAACAAAATCAGGTAAAGGTCAACCCTTTTGAGAAAACAACCATAAGTTATTTTGTTAGGTACCTAATTCTCTTGACCCTGCCAAGACCTTGATTTTGTGCTGGAATGAACTAGAGAATGTTTGAAGGTTCATTAGTATCTACTTAGGCTGGACTGGGAAAGCTTTTAAATGTAGAATGATATTAATAACAAATATGCCTTTTGTTCCATAGTGAAGACCTTTCATCTCTGCATCTCAGGGACCTTTGCAAATGCTAATCAGTGAAGATTTGCTGTACCCTTGTCAAATTTCTTACCTAACATTTGTATATACAAACCCATTTCTTTAATGGAATTGTCCTTTGTATTGGACATTTGCTGATATGCCAGCTTCTTAAGGAGATTCTTCTATTATCATTTTACTGATAGAAAAAAACAAGTTACAAAAGGGCAGGTTCACATCTAAGTTAAATGCCTCCTTGAATCTCTAAATATTTTACAACTTTCTGCTGATAATTTCTCTTTCAAACCACAGACTTTTTAAATCTTGGGACAGGCGTGGTTCTAGAAATTTGTAAAAGCAAATAGGCACGAGTAGAGTGTTTGGATGTACATATGCATATTAAAAATGAGGAGATGCATTTATGCAATACAGATGAAAAATCATGCGGATGCATAAAATGTATAAAAAAACTGATTAACTTGAGCAATGTAAATTACCCTTATGTTTATGCATTTCTTCAATTTAGAATATTCATTAAAAGCCATAGAAACAAGACATGTTGCTAGTTGTTTCCAGAAGGTAGCACTCAACCTGATTAACTTGTATTTTGAGCATAGTATATATATATTGAATTTGTGTAGAACTTATGTTTTGTGTCTTTCATAGCAAAGTGCACAGAGGATGAGTGAAGGAAAGCTTATGTCAATTTTGTCCCGAAAGGAACTATTTAGATGGAGTTTACACCAGCTCATCTATCCCTAATTAGGGATTAGGAGAAGGATTATGCCAGGTTCAACGTAGAGCCAGTAAAGTCAAACACCAGTGGCAAAAATCCTCTCAGTGGCAGAAGCAATGTGTGGGGCAGAGGTGTGCTCTGAGCTGCACCCAGTGTGCCTCAAACACGGGTGACAACGTCCCCTAAATATTCCTGCTCACATCTGGGCTTGCCAGAAAGATGTTTCCTGCAGTGGGAGAGTTTTCCCCATTGTGCACACCCCCAGGGACACCCTGCTGCTGGGAGCTCTGGTCAGTCTCTGGATCCTGGCTTTGTTTCAGAGGACCTGAGCCCAGCTTTGCCAGTTTGGCTGTTCTGGTGTGCAAATACACTGTTGCTCCTGCTGAAAGCCATTAGAGAAAAACAATGTCAACCCAGCATTGTTTGACACCCAAGCTCCAGCTGTCAGGCACGGGAGAAGCATCATTAGTTTCTGAGGGGTTTTCTTATGTATCTGGAAGAGTAAATGAAAAAAGGTGAAAATGAAAAATTAATTCTCTTATATAAATGGAGCACTTGGATTATAAACTAACCATAATGTTCTGTTTCTGTGGCAACACAGAGGGACTGAAGGCTCTTACAGTAGTAGTTCTCTGACTCACTCCTTGAAATTAATGCAGTCATTTAATTTGAGGCTGTTGGTTTGGCAAAAGAACTTCAGAAGCAGCACTTTGATGTCTTTTTGTAGCTGAGGAAAAGCCTTTAATTAGGTCACCTAAACTTCATTTTCTTTTAAACTGTTCACTTTCACAATTTCTTTTTCCTTCCCTTCCTTTGATGTTTCAAAAAACACGCCAGCGATATTTAAGTTTATTTATTATGCACTGGCATTAAACCTTTGCTATTAACATTTACTTATTTGCTTGAAAATTGATAAATTAAGTGTAGAGGGAGAATTATTCATTCATGTTTCATTTAACATTCTACATGCTTGTGGTATACATATGTTGTGCTCTGTAGGAGTGACAAGTGTAGTGGATGTAAAAAGGGTGTTATGTCTCACAGCACAATGGCCTCTAATTTCATATGTAGGATGAAAATTAATTTTGACTAAGCCACTAAGAATGGATGAACTTTTGAGCTGAGCTGCAAAGTCAGACACAGACAGATCAGCCTAAATTATGGGAAAATATTATGTAAAGAATTCTCCAGAAGCTAATGCAGGAGTCTGTTATTGCATTATCTAACAATTCTTTCTGTATATTGTTTGGGAGGTTCAGAGCAGGAAGATTTTGTTGGTGTGCATGTTCAAACAGGCACAGTTTTGATCTGAGAGCTCACACAATTATTCTCATGCAAAGGGGGAGCAGAAGCAGTACCAAATGACCTGTCATGCAGTTAAAAGGATGGAATTCAGCCTGTGCAGTGGCACAGACCATTACCCACGCTCTGTTAATGTTCTGTATTAGCAGCCCCATACTGAGCACAGTGCTGGTTGTGGCTGGATCCTCACAGAGACAGATCCAGCTCTGGTAAATGGTGATGAATCCTTGTGATGCCCGTCTGCCAGGCATCTGATGAATGAAATGCATTTACATGAAGCATTGAGTGTCTTTTGTGCTCCATCTGAGGGTCTTGCAGCTGAAGAAATGGCTCCATTTGGGGGATGTTGTGTTTATGGACAATTCTTCAGCCAAACCAGCAACTGGTGGTGTTTTCCAGCAGCTGGTACAGCAAACCACCTTCTGTTTTGAGGCTTTAACCCACCTGTGTCTCACCTTGGACTGTAGGGATACACGGTACCTCACCTACTACAGTAAAAGAATTCAGTTGGTATAATAAAATGATTAGGTGGGAAAAAAAATAGACAAGGTTGGGAGCAATAAACCAATAGTTTCTATGAATATGGTGCAGTACTGAGAAAAAAAAAAAAAAAAGTAGTAAATTGTAATTCTCTCAACATTTTTAGATCTATCCTTACTTTAAGATCTCTTTTTGGTGGGATTTTTTCTCTTTATTTCCTGGTGGGGTTTTTTTGTGTGGTTTTTTTTTTTTTTTTTTTTTTTTTTTTGTTGTTGTTGTTGTTTTGTTTTTGTTTTTGTTTTTGTTTTTTTGGTTTTTTGTTTTTTTTTTTTTTTTTGAGGCAAATCCCAGTTCAAAACACAAATAAGTTGTATATATACCATCAGAATACATAAATGTGTTCCTTTTATGTTCAGAAATGTGTCTCCTTGTCAGTTCACTGTTACGTGGCTGTTGTTTTTTTTTTATTTCCTGATGTGGTGATATATCAGAAAATCAGCACTGGGTAGCTAATAGCAGAGCTCTATTATGCCAAGAACAGGCTTCTTAAGAAAGGGAGCTATTTAGGAAAAGTAACTCTGCTTGTGCATTATAGGGTATAGAAAAGAGTTATTAGTCATCTTAATGCCTTTTTTTTTTTTTCTTTTTTTTTACCAAAGCACCATTGTTCCCTGCAGAACATTCCTCTTGTTCTCTGTAGCTTTCAGTAATCCAGATGGACAGAAATCCATTGTCACTGCACTGCAACAAAACTGTAACAGAGGGATCACAGCAGCGGGTGCTGAGATTTTAGTCAGGTGCAGGTGGTGAGCAGGGAGGCATTGAAGGGTTTTGTGTCTGTAGAAGATGCAGAGACACAAAGTGAAGACATCAGAGTGTGATCAGGAGCAAACATTGTTCTTCCAGTAGGGTTTGTTTGTTTGTTTGTTTTGTTTTTGTGGGGTTTTTTTTCCCTACTAAGACTAATGGAGAAGCAGGGGAAGGGGGGAGTCACATATGAGATGAATGACATATAACAAAGAAGATTTTATGATCTACACTTGAAGAAACTTTGGCAGAAAAAATCTGACACCTGATACATCATCTGGTGCATTCCAGAGGGGAAGAAATGTGTTCTTGGCAGTTTCTGTAAACACCTCAGAGACAAGAGCTGCCTCTGGCTCAGGATGGAGTGATGGCATTGAGAAAGAAGGGAACACTTGCAGATGCAGGGAAATTATTGTGAATTTGGTACTGAAATGCTAATGGTCTTTTTCAGTGCATCGTAGGTTAAAACTGAAGACACACAGTATGTTAGATTTGTTTTTTCCTGTTCTCTCGTGCTTTGATTAGACTACATAAATAGAATCATATTAATTGTATGTCATCTTACAGTCTGCAATTGAAATTCAAGGCTGTAGCTTGCAGCCTTTTGATTGAGATGAAGAAGAGGTTCTGGTGTTACCTTTTTGTAAAAGAATTTACTGTCCCTGTTTTTGCAAAAAGATCTGGTTTCCTCCCCTTTTTAATTTTTTTTTCAGTCCAATTTATTGATTTATGTCTATTGCTTAGGGATATTTTTTTCCTACTGATGGGTAATGATTAAAAGAGAACAAATCTCCCTCACCAAAAGGTATTCCTAATATTCCTGTTACTGATAAACTAAGGTCAGGTTCAGCCCTGTACATACTGAAAAATAAATGTCTAATGGAAATCTTCCTGCAGGTTTAGGATGATTTTCATAATAAACCTCTGCTATGAAAGAAAGTGAGTCTGGAACACACAAAAAGAACATGAGAGAAAATTATTTTTGCATTATGTCTTTTCTAACATAGATTTTTGTGATATTTCTTTAGGAGATGGTTTTGGAGGTGCTGGAAGCAAGAGAAAGATCTGTTTGTCAGTCCACACAAAGACATGGGTCAGTTCTACAAAAATGTTCTTCCTTGTAAGATGATAGCATGGAGCTTCTAAATCTCCTGTGTGCTTGATGGATTTGTACTCTGGATATTGGCTGTCGTTCATAGCATGCTTTTATTTGAATTTTGTGCTCTCAGGCTGAACTAAGATTAAACTTGCATATCTGGGTTCCTGTTGAATTTTTGTGGTTTGTGCAGCCCTTCATAGCTGTGCAAAACGACAGCCTGGTGCTGTGGGGTTTGATCTCCAGAGCACAAACAGGTAAAGCCAGAGCGTTTTCGGGCAGCTGCACTTGAATTTTCACCTGTGCTAGCAATCTGTTGAGAGTTCACAAATTGCAGAGGTGTGAAAACCCCTTGGGTGTAAGATTCTGCCTAGTCAAGCATCCCAACTCTGTGCTGTCCTGTCACAAAGCCAGCATTGGTACACTGCTCGAGTGGGTCTGAATCTCTCCCATTCAGATTTAGTAGTAATTATGTACAGGATGTCAGACACTTCACACAGGCTGTGTCTGCACCAACATAAAAGACACAGTGGAGAATTTAATTTGTAATCAGCATTGATGTTTCTGATTTGTAGAGTGACCTTGAGTAGAGACTGGCTGCCCTTCCAGGGGCTTTTAGCAGGCTTCCCTCACACTGTTTGCTCCCTGATGCTGTGTCTGAAGAGAAGAACTTGTGGGTTTGTGGGTGTGGGTTGAGGAGAACCTCAGCTTTCCCTGGCACTGAGAGCTCACAGCCAGAACCAGCCATGTCCTCGGCATCAGGAGCAGTGTGTGCAGGTCAGGGGAGCAGGGTTCTGCCCTTCTGCTCTGCTCTGGTGAGACCCCACCTGGAGCACCATGTCCACCTCTGGGGCCACAGCATAAGGATGGGGGACTGCTGGAGCAACTCCAGAGGAGGCCATGAAGATGCTCCCAGGGCTGGAGCCCCTCTGCTCTGGAGACAGGCTGGGAGGGCTGGGGGTGTTCATCTGCAGAAGGATCCAGGGAGACCTGAGAGCTCCTTCCAGGGCCTAAAGGGGCTCCAGGAGAGCTGGAGATGGACTTGGGACAAGGACCTGTGTCATCCTGTTCTTTTCAGCCTTCTGATGTTTACTTTTTGAAGTGGAGTTTCTCATGCACTTTTCATGTCAATAATGATTGTTTTGCATTCCTTTCTGGAGGAGGAGAGAACTGATGGACTGTTGGTTTGACCAGTGTGGTTGGAGAGGACAATTTTCTTCCTCCAATCCATGATCACTGTTGGAATCCTATAAATGTTGAGGTCTGTAAATGAACTGCCCCTTTTTTGCCTTGGACATCTCAGTGTGTGAGTGTCGTTCTTTTGTGTTGGATTGTGACAGGAGTGGCAGGACAAAGGAGAATGGCTTCAAACTGTCAGAGGGCAGGTTAGATGGGATACTGGGGAGTAATTCTTCCCTGTAAGGGTGGTGAGGCCCTGGCACAGGTTGCCCAGAGAAGCTGCAGCTGCCCCATCCCTGAAGTTCAAGGCCAGGTTGGACAGGGCTTGGAGCAACCTGGAAAAGTAGAAGGTGTCCCTGCCCCTGGCAGGGGTATGGAATGAGATTATCTGTAAGGACCCTTCCAACCCAAACCATTCTATGCTATGTTACTCTCTGGTAGTCACTGTAAGGCTGTGTGAATCTGTGATTTCTGGACTATTTTGATACCACTCATCATTAGTGAGATTCTGTGAAATAAAGGATCAACAGTACCCTTTAGTTCATGCTTGTTTTTCTTATTCCTGATATGCCTGGACACTTGGGACCTTGTAACTGATAAACCTTGGACAGCAAAGCATAAGAGTATCTGCCCAACACAGAGGTTCTTTCATCTTCATGAAGGATCTGTCATCTAATTGACACCTTTAGTCTGAATTTTCTGAAACCATGTTGCTCTTAATAAATGTTAACTAAGCGTTAACCTGCCATTGATCTGTACATGTTAAGGAAAAGCAAAGCCAGCATGCTGAGGAGCACTCTAGATTGGCAATTTGTGGTAAAGTGTGGGGAGAAAGATGGAGATGCAGCTGAAGGCAGTCTTGCCCCTGATATGTTACAGCTGTGTTAATTATCCCAGAGTGGGAACAGCCTTGCCCTCCCAGCCATGGGGGTGATAAAGAGTGAGTGAGCTGGGAGGGAGTCAGCTGGTTGTGCTGAGAAGAGCTGGGGACAGGAGGATGTGCAAAGGGACAGAAAAGGTGATCTGCTGTGTGAGGGACAGACAGCGTTAGGGGGCTGTGCTGGGGACAGGAAGGAGTGACCAGAACTGGAGAGGAAAGAGCCAGAGCTGTGTGGAGCTGCCCTTGGGAGACCACAGAGAAAAGGTATGGGAGAGTTCTGAGTAACAAGGTGCTGATGCTTGGAGCCTTCTGATGGTTTTAGTGAAGTACTTTGAGTGCAGTGTCTGTCTCCACTACCACAGTAAAGTGCTCTGATTTTTGAAGAATAAAGCAGCAACACTCAGTGCTATAAATCATTGGTGGCAAAACAAGTAGCAAACTGAAGGACAGGCTGCTTTTCAGGGTAGGATGGTTGTTGGTTCTGTCCACAGGTGGAATATGAGTCCTAGGCTTCTAACGGATGAATGATTTTACTGCTGTGCTGTACTCACATAATTGTTTAATTTTTTTCTTGATGTTCTGGGAGGTCCTGAATGTCCTGAATATCCGTTGTGTTTGCTTTCTTACCTCTGCCATCCCTTTCCAGCTTACCAGTTGTTCCTGTTACACAGATGTGGTTCAGTGTTCAGCACAAGCAAGGGTAAAGTGTCTCTTGGAAATGTTAACTGGGTTGAAGGTAGTAAAGCAAGGAAGCTTCCAATGGCAGTGGAAGTTTTTAGCTTACAATCTATTACAGATTGTGCTCACAAAATAGAATTGAGGCCAGCCTAATCTAGCCAGATGTTGCTACAATAGCTGTGCTGAAACACAGTGTTGACAAACTCCATGGGGCAGATGTCTGGCAAACTTTTTTGCTCAGTCAAACTTTTTTGATTGTTTCAATTTCTTGAGAGGAGTAATTTATTCCATTGCAACTCTGTCCACAATAAAGCTTTTATAAACATGACTAATCAATGATGCAAAATCTTGCTCTTAGAATTATCTTAAAGAGTTTTGTTATACCTGTCTTTATTACTCAGTTGTACAAACTGTAAAACAACTGGGCATGGAGAGAGAACTGAGAAGAAAGGGACTCACAGTTGTGTTCTTGAAAGTACCAAGTAAATTTATTTGATTTTTTTTTTCTGGAGTGCTGAAGAGGAAGGTAGTTTGAAGTATGATATTTAAGGGACTATGCCATTTCTGACTATTAGAAGTGTCTTGTTTTTCATAAAGATTTGTTCCACTATAACCATGAAAGAAAGACTTTTAATTAGACTTTTGAATCCCATTAGGAAAAACAAATATCAATACTTAACTACTCATATATGACTTGATAGAAAATTGCTAATGTAATTAGATTTTAATAGTGTTAATGACTCTCATTTCTTATTAGTAAGAATTAAATCTAATGCAAGATTGTATGAAAAATTGTTACTGCTTGCTTTCCTACCCTTAAATGTAAAGCACTTGTATGTACCTGAAGTTAGTTTTCCCTGTTTTACTTTGAAGTCAGGTAGTGCTGTGGTATATTAGGCTAACTGGCCTATGAGAGGAGGATTTTCAGGTGAATCTAAAGAGCAGAACCTTTTAAGTGTACTAAGAGGGTCTGGTATTCCTAGGAATCTTGCAGAAAGCACTGAGATGCTGTAAAAGAGAACCAAAAAAACCAACCCTTAGACTCAAGATTTACAGGTAATCTGCACTAACCAGTCAGTGTAGCTACACTACTAAGTAGCTGTGGAAAGGTTTTTCTTTAAAAATCGTGCCAAAATTTGGCCAGTGGAAGAAAGTGTTCTGAGAAGTGGTGCAGTATCATGATGCAATTTTAAAAAGCAGTTTGCACACCTCTGCTGCTGTCTAGACTTCACAAGTCACCTTGTTGAAAATGTGAATTATCCATATCAGGTGACACATCAAAATACTTTCTGGAAACAGCCCCAGGCTTTAGCCTTTCAGAATCCAAACCTGGACTGCTGGAATATGAGCATAAAAATTGCAGATGAGTTGTGTGACTCAGGCATCAGACTAAGGAGTAAACTAAATGCCAGTGCTGGAAGGGAAGATTAATAAAATCATAGATGCTTGTATGAGTAATTTGAAGCATGAGTAGCATGACCACAAATTAAACTTCATTAGGATGCTTAAAAATCAAGGTTCTAGATAGCTTAAAGCAAAGTGTAGTGTTCACTGTGGTTCTGGACAGGAAGGCATGCAGAGTTATACCCCTGCAATTCCCAAGTTATTTGTACAGACACAAATGCAAGAGGCAGAAATTAGTCACGAGGCTTTGATACCCACGTCCTCAGTTGATATCCAAATCCAGGCTTTACATGTCACTGTCAAGGCAGAGCTGCATGAATCTTTCTCTTAAAAGCCAAACACTCTGCAAAAGAAACCCCGATAACTGTGCTCGTATTTCTTTCCAACCTAATATATTTCTAATTTCAGAGCCTGCCATTACTTTTGCTGTATTTCTTTGTGACAGAACATTGCATTCAGGCCCTTAGGCTGTCTTTCATCCTGGCATTCAATAATAATGGACAGAGTGTAAAGACCTGTAATCAAAAGGTAAACACTGCAGCATTGTGTACAAATAACTCCTGAGATATTTATTCTGAAAGACATCCAGGTTAACATTTTAGCTGAGGACACCAGGGAAAACCTTGCTGGTGGTGAGTTCCTTTTTTTGTGTTTGTTTTCATTGTGTCTGGTGTTCAGCTGAGCTGTGTGAGCTGGCAGCACAGAGCTGCCTCAGCAGCGAGGCCTTTTTAACGTGACAGCTCTGAAATTCACCCACTCCTGTGTTCTTGTCTTGAGTCCCCTTTAAGCAGCAGCTGCTGGAGGGGTCCTACTGCCCTGTCTAAACACAAATGTTGTACCACTTGGGCACTACTGGTGTCACTTAATCACTTCTGTCCTCTCAGAGCTGGCAGCAGATGCAGTTAACCTGGTGTACACACGCTTCAATTCCATGACCTGTTCCCATTTGCCAGAAGGACTGAGCCCTGTGGTATAAGATGCTTTCTAGAAGTCTATTTATCACTCTGACCTATGTCATTCCAGGAGTTACACCCTAACTTGGTTATAGTATGACTGTACAAGCAGGGGAGACAGCTGTCTAAGGAGCCAACACAAATCAAGGTAGATAAAGCAGGGTGGTGAAAAGCAAGAGATAGCAGTAATTTATTTGGTTTTGCAGAACTATAAAAAATCTGTATCAAGTGCCATGGTTTAAAGGCCATCTAAGGAGACAGACCCACTGGTCTCCCTGCTGCCAGGCTCCAGGGCTGCTTTGGGTGTCACCTCTGCAGAAGACAGGCTGCTCTCTTGCTCTGGACAGTGCCTTGTGTGTGGAAGGTGCCATGGGGATGAGCTGCAGCCTTCCAGGGAGTCTCTTAATCAGGCACATTCCTTGGATGCCTCCACTTCTTTATGGAAAAAAATTGTTTCATGGCCATCTGGCACTCTGTGACAACATCTGTGACATGACCCTCTTCTTCATCACGTGAACTTCTGCAGGGACACTCTCAGCATCACCACTCACAGAGGCCAGTAAGGAACAGAAGTAAAAGCAGCTGTTGTCTAGTCTGGGCATCTGTGGTGCTCTGATCCCAGTTAAACTTTGTCAAAACTTTTCAGCCTTTAAAGAGACTTGCAGGAACTCATAACTCCCCAGGCTAACTTCCTATATTTTACTATGTGCTAGACCCCTAGAATCCAAGCAAGTAATTAAAAATCCCTAGGTAAATTACATATGAGCCCAGATTTTACAAAGTTTCTTTCTTCTGCCCTTAGATATTTCTGAAACAAAGCCATATGAAGATTGTGTCTCTTACTAGAGGATGTAGTAGTTGCTTACCTTATTATTCACTTGAACTTGGATTAGATGTAAAATGAGAGAGTAAGGAAAGTGAGAATTTAAGTAGTCTTTTCCAGTCTTTTCATTTTGCTTTTATGTTTCTTCAGCCCTTACGTGCATGATGAAGTGAGCACTCTGTACAAAAGGTACTTAGGCCTTGGACAAAACATCAGGTTAACTCATGACAAATGGAGTTGTCTCAGCTGCAAACTCATGATACAATTCCCAGAAGTGATTCAGCCTGGCCCCAGCAGTAGCCTGTGGTGCCCTGGATCTCAATGCCCAGTGCTCTCTGATGTCTGTTTCCATACACAACCTGTTTCTTCAGCTTTTCAGCTGTCTGATCTCTTGTACACAGCTGCTACCAGGCAGATTCCTGCAAGTATTTCAAGATTTAGCTTCTGCCTTTTGCATTTGTAGTATTAATGTCTCCTGTGGTTTAATCCCAGCTGGCAGCTAAACACTCTGTAGCCACTCAGTCCCCTTCTTCCCTCCACTGGGGAGCAGAATCAAAAAGAAAAGGTGGGTTGAGATACTCGCAGTGAAGGGGAGAAGGTGTGAGGAATAAAACCCAAGAGAAGCAGGTGATGCTCAGTGCAATTGCTCACCACCCACTGATGAATGTCCAGCCCATCCCTGGGCAGTGATCACTGATTCCCAGCCAGCTCCCCCAGTTTATAAACAGGACATGAGATTCTATGGGGTGGAATTTCCCTCTTGCCTTATCTTCAGGTCAGCTGTCCTGGCTCTGCTGCCTCCCAGCTTGTGCACCTGTCCTGATGGAAACCTGAAAAATCCCTGAGGGTGAGCACTACTTAGCAAGGAACAAAATATCTCTGTGTTATCAACATATTTTAACACTGAATCCAAAGCACAGCACTGTACCTGCTACTAAAAGAAAATTAATTCTACCCCAGTGGAAGGCAGGATGTGACCCTGGAGGAAGCAGGCTGGGCAAGGGGGAGCTCTGGTGGAGGTGGTGATGCCTGGTCCCACCCTGGCTCTGTTCTCCCCAGTGCTTGGCAGCTCAGCCTCCATGTGCTGTGCTTATGATGAGGGCAGAGCAGGATAAATGCCCTGAGCAAGGTGGAAGCAGAGGGAGAACTGTGGTGTTCCCAGGGCTGCTCAGGAAGCAGGGTGAGAGTGCTGACATGTCATTAGCCTCTCAGGATTGTGTCTGGGCCATCAAATCTTATTTATCACTGTTATGACTTGCCTTTCAAGGTTTCCTTGGCTTCCTGTATCTCCTGTTTTGTTTTCTGATAAAGAACTGAAATACCATGGAGACAAACTCCTTATAAACACCAAGCAGACAGGTAGGTCAGCCAGTTTTCAGCACATTATTTTACATGACATATTGAGTGGGAGCACAGTGAAGGCTGGCAAAACATCCAGTTATACTGAAACCAATCAATTGTCTCATGCAGTGGATACAGATGATTCTGTTCATAATAAAAGAAGAATAAGCTCTCTGAGAAACCAGAAGTGACATGCTGTGTGATGCATTTCTCTGTTACAATTTGAAAAATCAGATGGATAATTTAATTATGTTCTCTCTTTGTCTGTACTGTTTTGAACAGCAGCAACTTGAATCTGCCTGCCCATTCCACATTTATCCCTCTTAGCCAGAGATTGCTAAGTCATTGTTAATTATATCAGAGTTAACAGGAATACTTACAAATTAAAACAATACTCACTAAGAGTAAGTCTGCGTGAGTCACATTTATATTTTTTATCCTGAGGTATAAAATTTATTAAAAAAAAAGGAAAAATATTTAATTCTCATGACAACCTGTTGGTGACAGCAAAGTTACATTTAAGTGCAGCATGCATTGAAAAACAAGCAGAAATAAACCAAGCTGAGCCCTGCATATTCTCAGAGAGAGGTGGACGCAACAGATTTTCATTAAATTGCTTAATTATGTTTATATAAAAAGCACCTGGTTTCTTCTAGTTTTAAAGTGACTGTCTGACCCAGCAATGCCTTGGCTAAGTAAAACAGTGACTGCAAAGAATATTGCAGATGGTGGGGTGGGGAGAACCCATTGTTTCTTTTAGGGAAGAACAAAAATTCTCTGAGAGCACATTAAACCTCATGGTTCAAATGAAGGCACTGTGTTGTCCCACTTTGTGGGCAACTGAGAGGTGTGGTTGATTTAAATTGATTAGATTTGTCACCTATTTCTTAAAGCCCAGGTTGGGTTAGGAAGTGTTTGTTCCCTTTGTGCCTCATGCCTGAGGAGATACAGGACCCTCCTCCAAGTTCTGAGTGAGCATCTAGAACAGGAGAACTCAGGTCAAGTCATTTATTTACCTAGGCATGTGTTGTAGAAACTTGTCTAAATATAGATGCAGTTAATGGGTAAATAAGGCAGTAGGATTAGATATGTATTTACTGGAGTTGGAATAGAGTCCAAGGTCTCTTTAAAACTATTTTGGGAACTCTGCCCCATTGAGCTCACTGGAGTTTAGAGAATTAAAATTGTTCTTGTGAGGGTTTATTGAGGCCTGAAATGTTGCCAACAGTCAAACACTGAACAAATACGGTTTCCTTGGCAAGCCCAGCTTGATGATTGAGTATTGAACAATTTATAATTTCTTTAATAAACCTCTTTTCCCCTTCTCCCTTATCCTCCACCCCTGACAATAATGGGCTGTTTTGTACAGACCCACTGTGTCGAAGCAGGATGCTGAGAGCAAAATTCAGCTGAAACACAGCCACAAAAACGTTTATGCAGAGTTTATTGTGAATGGAAAACATGAAATTTCATAAAGCAGCAGCTGAGTCATGGTAGTTGACTGTAGCTTGGGTTCTTCCCACCTTTCTGCAGGTAAGTGGATTGCAGTGGATGTCTCTGGAGTTAAATGTTGTGAAGGAAGGAGGAAAATAAGTAAAGAAATAGACTTGGTTTGGGATTTTTTTGGGTTGTTGCCTTTTTATTTTTCCCTGTATGCGTGCAAAGATACAGCAGCATAAATGGTAAAAGTGGAGTGATGGGCACCTTTAGTTTTGTCTGATCAGCCCTAACTCTAGATTTTCATAAAGATTTCCTGGAGATGAATCATCAAGTCAGCTTAAAACATGTGAAATGATTGATACCAATTTTCCACGTTTGAGAAAGCCACATTTAGTTAAACTTCAAGCTTCCCCTAATGAAATAATCTGCCAAAATCTAGGCTGCTGTTGTCCAAAAAATGCAGAGAGGCTGAAAAACAAAGCATGTTGATTGCTAGGAAAGACCTATTTTTGCTGTCAATCAGGGCTTTTTATTTCAAGCTGGACAAAAATTTGGACATAATTTTGTAAGCCTGTTGCAATGAGTCTATGGCATTTCAGGAAATTCAGGGATTGTATATTCAGGGGGAAAAAACCCAACAAACTTCACTCCAGATTTTGTCCTTTTTCATCTTCTTTTGCCAGTTTGAGTAGATTCAGTGATGTTTCTCTTTCCTGTGGAAATAGTATTTTCCCTCATGTTCTTGCTCTACTGGAACATTTTGTAGTGACAAATCTACAGAAATGATTTTAAGAAATCAAGGTATCTTTTCATAACCCCATAAGCCATGTTATCCCTCCCTGCCTCAGGAGGGGAAAAAACCAGGGTGAAATGCTTCAGTTTTTCTCTAAGGATGGGAATTTCTGAAACCTTTAAGTGGGAAACCTGAGATACCAGATTTGTCAAACACTTTTCATGTAATAAGCTTTTTCTCAGAATTCTCGAGTGCTGAGGATGATGTGCCACTTTAATTAACAACCTTTTTAAAGGGTGCAAAGGCTTTTCCTGTTTCCTAACTCTGACTTGCACAGTTGGTGTCTTCCTCGTGTCCCCTTCCCTCTTCCATCAGATGAGCTGTTCTGCTAAAAGGCCAATTTAGTCATTAGAAAGGGATTTTCATAGTCATGATGAGGTAAAGCAGAGTGTGAAGATATAGGAGTTTGTATTTAATGGGGAACTGATTAAAGGAGGATTGATTGCTGAGCAGATAGTTCAGACAGGCATGCATATGTAAAAAGAAAATACACATATGCATATGTATGGCTTTGTCAATGTGATACTAATGGATGGAGAGAGTATGGATGTTAAATAGACATCCCCTTGGAGGGCTCACTGGAACATGGATTAGCAGCAAATCCAGCTGCCCATCTCCATTGCACTGCCCCTCGTGTGTCCTGCTGTGATGTGACACTGCACTACCCTGCAAAGTGCAACAGAATCCACCCCGTTGCAGTTGGCAGAGGGAAAATAAACTTTTGCTGTCTCTCAGCTTGGATGGCAAGTCTGTTATCAGCTCTTGCAGTGTTTGAAGTGGGTTGAGAGGGTAAGTGTCCATGGTTCACTAGTTCAGCGTGTCTGTGTGATAATGCAAACTAATGTGTGGTTACAGCTCCTGGCTGTTGTTTCTCCAGGTCCCTGTACAGTGCTCCAAGGCAGAGAGAAAGTTATTTCTGTACAGGGAACTGGAGGTACACAGACAGACATGGGTTATAGGCACAAGAAGAATTATCAAGTCAATCTAAATATAGACAATATTCATACAAGTTGGTTCCTCTTGGCCGATTCCTGGCAGTGGGGAAATTGCAGATAAATGCAGATAAATGTTCTTATTATTTCATTCACTGGCAGGTAAAACAGACCATCTTGCTTAATTCTTAAATTTACAGCTCTAGCCCTTGATTTTGGTTCCCTGCTCCTGGAATCTACATGATTTGGCAAGGGCTGCTGTGGAGATTGAAATCAAAGGAAGCACAGAAGCAGGAAAGCCTCCATCCCCAGTTCCACTCTCAGCCAGCAAGGGGAAGCAGGAGCTCTGCAACTTAAGTGCTATGGATGTGTTTGGCTGCTAGTCTTTTGTGGCTGATAAAGAGAAAAGCAAAACTATGAACTCAGAGAGGGTAGTGGAGACTTTTGAAAGGAGAAGGATAAATGCAATTGTTTTGCTCAAGACAGCTGGCATGTGAATGGAACTCTCTTCTTGTTCTTCATTCAGTGCTGTCCTGGAGAGTAGAAATTCAGTTTGAAATTATGTGTAGAAGTTAACTCTTGTGTATGTGTGTTGTTGGAAAGGCTCTCTGAGTTACAGAAGCACAGTGGAGCTGAACATTAACTGCAGGACATTAAACCTTGAATGGGTAAGGAATCAGGTGGATGAGGCTGTGTTCCGTGCTCCTGCTGAAGGCTGCCTGTCAGGGAGCAGCCTGGGTGGGACCCAAAGGAGACCAAAGCAAAGGTAACCTGGAGGCAAAGTGAGTCATCATTTTATTCTCCATTTGCATTTGCAGAATGAAGTTGCAGAATGTGAAGCTGAAGTTGCATGTGCTGCCAGCTGGGTGCAGCCCAGGCTGTGTTTCTGTCATTGACTTATCTCAGTAGAAGTTTCTGTTTCTCCAGGTGTGTGTTGATGTTTGAGGATGTTGTGATGGTTACTGTGTGGAGATGATACTGCAAGTTGTGTCCTTAGTGAGAGAACCTGGAGAAGGTCTTTGGATCTGAGCAGAGCAGGATTCTTCGGTGTCCTGTAATAACAACTCTGGTTGGTTTATTAGTGCAGGATCTCTCATTAGGCAAGAGGAGTGTGGGAGTTAATTTAGAATTTGTTCCAATCTGTTTCTTCTATCTTTAATGTATTTTATTGTGATTATATAATGTAAAGATTGACTTGGGAATCTCCCATTGACTGATCTGGTAAGGAGAAAGCAGCACATGAAAAGGTTTTGTAAAGCAGTATCAAAGCTTCAGTGGCAAGGAACAACAGGCTTGGTTCTGCTCCAGCATCTGCCAAATGAAGTAACTGAAACTCCTGTTTATTACACGGCATAAAAGAAATGGAATAATACTGTTAAGAGTGTTATCTTTGGAAAATGACTGCACCTCACTGAAGCATGACTATAATGATGGGGAATTATGCTGCTAAAGCACACCAGTTCTGTGGCACAGTCACTAAAACATATACTGTGTGGTGTTCTTCATAAAGGCTTTATTGCAGATACTCTTGTATTAACATATTGTCATGAGGCCAGAATTGGCATTGCTTTTGTCTGGAGCATTCTGGAGGGAAACCACAGCTTGTCCTGTCCTTTATCTAGGGCTTATAAGTGAAAAAAAACACTTAGTAGGATTTGTAGTCCTCATTAAATGATTGTGATATTGGATTTATCTTTTCCTATGGGTAAATGCTGCCTGTCCTCTCCATTTCTTTGCAGAGTGGTTCAGATGAAGCACTCTCAGGACACAACAAATGCTAATGGTAGTAGGATTATATTTTGGAGGAAATGAGACAAGACTGTTTTATAACTACTTTGCTGCTTGTCATAATAACTAGCTGAGTACTGTGGGTAGGAATGTGGCTGTTGGCCACTCCTGTGTATTTTCTGGCTCAGAATCCTACTAAGGACCAGTTATTCACTGTTGAAATTAAAGACCATTTTAATGGCAGCAATCTGTTGCTGCCCATAGCTCCAGCCCACTTCTGAAGTGTCTTCTGCCTTCTTATCTCTAGTGCTGGATGCCAGGTGATAGAGTAAGGATGTATCAATTTCCCACGAATTTAGAACTGCATTCATGTTTGCATACCATTACATTTTTTGGGGGGAGCATTTTTAAGTTGTGCCCTCAATTTCACCAGTCACTGCATCAGCTTTGAGGAAAAGGCCTCATTTCACTGCTGGGGAGTAAATGACTTTGAGTGTACTTAGCTGTGAATTGTTGGGGTGGTGTTTTCTGTGCCCCATGGCTTTAAACATCCAAACAGGGGTGGGGCAATGCAGCCCTGGAGCCCTGGCAGTCATTCCACCTGCAGCTCAGCATCCTGCAGTGAAATGACAAGCATGCTCACTGCTCTTTCATGGAGACTGAATGTTCTAGCCATTTTACTCTGCTCATGACAAAGAGTGATTGGAAAATATACTTTTCCTATGCACACAAGTCAAGGGAGGGTTCTCTGTTTAGTGCCTCCTTTGCTGTAGGAAAACTTTCCTGATTGCAGGGGTTGTTAAATGTGGAGTAGCTTGCCAGAGAAAGTTTTTTGGGATGATAATGTAAAAGCTGAATGATGCTAATAGGGAATGACTGAGCTGTGGGAAGATTTCATGCTTCCATGGCTGCTCTGACATTTTCACAAATCACCCCTCTACCACCAGGCCAAGGAAAGCAATGCCTGATGCTCCCATCTGCAAGTGCTGGTCCCTCAAGGGTAGGAGTTGCAAGGTCATCTTGGAAAAGGAGCTGTCTGTCTCCTTAATTTTTCAAAAGTAAATGTAACCTTCTCTGCATTCTCCCACACTCTCCATTTATTTTCTGTGTTTAAAGATGAACCCCTTTCCCTGCATCAATATGTTCTGCCACCCCCAGTGCTTGGGGGACAAAATGTAAATTTTGTTCCTTCAGAATTGTCATGTAGTCATGATAAATGCAACCTCTTTTAAGAGTAGTGGGAGCAGGAATGGAGAAGTCTGTTATATATTAAAAAAGACAGTTCACTCACCCCTACCTGAGCAGTAATAGGCAAATTCCTTGGGAAGGCTTCCTTTCCCTCCTGCTCTGTAGTCTTCAGACAGGCCATGCAAGACATTGGTGATAGCTATTAATAAGTTCTGCTGTATTTTCTCATTTTCTTTTATTCTTCTTTACCCACTTGGCCTGCACTCTGTTACTGATTTAACACTCTTTCCCTCTTGCACTGATCTGTTTCTTATTCCATTTTCCTCTCACCTTTTCTTCCAGGCTTCCTTCCAGTCTTGCTTTCTGCCCCTTTCTCCTTAAACATGAAGGCACACCAGGGCAAACTGCAGGCACAGAGGAGCTGCAGGGAATTCAGACTGACACCTTCCTCAAGGAAATATCAGCAATGCCAGTTCTCTGATTTTCCATCTTCTTTTTCCATGCTGGGCATGAGCTGCAGCCAATGGGAAACACATTAAGAAATGATTTTCTGGCTTGGTGTCACTTCATCCATTCCCACATCTTCAAAGAATTTTGTCTCTCACCTGTTCTCAAAGGGCTGCACTAACTCAGAAACTCCTGGTGAACCATGAAACCTTCTGCCTTTCTTTCTTTTTGCCACCCACAGAGACTTGAAGCATCCTGAAGTCCCTCTAGAGGAGTATTTTCACTTGGGTGATTGTTAGCCCTAGGGGTGAGCAGTAGCATGAAGAACAGAAAATTGAGCTCCTTGTTTTCAGTGCCAGCAGTGCAGTTCTCCCCACCTCTTCCCCACAATCATAGCACACAATCCAGGGAAGTCTACTGACTTTTGGCATCTTCTGCAACCCTGTGGGCCCTGTGGAGAAAAGAGGGTGTTTTGTGTTGGCAGGAGCAGCTCTTTGGGTAAACCTTTGTAAGAGCAAGGCATTGCTAATTTCAGGGTGTGTTACAAATGTCTCTCTGCATCTAATGACTGTTTTATATATTCTGACCTTTAATTCATGGCCTCTATCACTATGAGATCTTAGTGCTGAAAGAAGATTTTTGGCTTTGTAAGCTTTAGATATTTATTTTTGCTCTAGATATTTATTTTTCCTTTAGCTGCCTCCCCTGATTCAAGGAAAAAGAGAAATATGTACTTTTAACCAGTGCAACTCATATCACAGCCAGATTCAATATTAATGTACTGGGTAGGCATACATCAAATATTGCCTTTTAATACCTTTACCAGTGCTTTTAATGCACTTTTTTGTTCTGCAAGCTCAATATATGGGGATTTTTTAAAAGCTTTTTAAAAAATAGGATGTTAAATGGCATTTTATGTTGATTTTTAGCACTTTGATAGGTGCCTACCATCAATAGCAATGTCCTGGAGGCACCCATTGAAACCACAGTGCCTGCACCATTTCTTTGACTGGAATTGTACTCATGCATCTAATGTGGATGTGATATTAATCAAGTCAAGTCCTTGGACATCATATCTGAGCTCAGGTCTCTCTAAATAGAAATGTCAGTGCTGCTGGGTGTGAGGCCTTTTCTTTGTCACCCACATTGCAATGTGCTGTGTCCTTGGGTGGAGACAGTGGAAGTCTTTGTTTCAGCCTGTTCCCCTAAAAAATAAGCTGAGTGCTATCTGGGATTTGACATATTTAAAAAGTATTAATCAACCTTCTTAATGGTTGCTATTCAGCTAATCACACTCAAAATGGCAAATGGTTGTAAAGATGTCAAAGAGATATGCAGAACACCCACGGCTTGAGCTCTTCCCATTCTCATTAAAATAAGCTCTTATGGCCCAGCTAGTGTAATCATGTGATAAAATACTCAAATTAAGAGCATTTAATAAAAAAACATGGTGGGGAGCTTTGTTAAAGATCTCTTTAGTGTGGGTTGGTTTTTTTTTTGCCTGATTATATGAATGAGAAATAATGGGATCTTTGCCTTATCACACGTGGGCTAATTCAAAGGCTCATTATTTATTTATCAAGCATTAAGCATCAAATCAATTTGGCTTGATACTTGAAAGCAGGAAATTTAAGATGAAATTTGAAAGGAAGATTAAGGAGTAAGATTAAACCTAACAAGAGCAGAACTATTTTGCTTGCTAGGGTCGAGTTACACCTGCAAAAAGATCACAGCATAGATGGATAAAGTCAGTTTTAATCTAATGGTAATGAATTGTGGAATGAATGGTTTATGGTTTTGGACAGAGTGCTGTTTTCAGTGTCTCCACATCTTTAGTTTTCTTGTGATCCACAGATAAAGTTACTTTAAGGCTTCCAAACAAATCTTTTTTTGCACTTACTCTTCCTTTAAAGAAAATAGTTTCCTCTTTATATCAGTCTATAAACTGAATACAGTTAGTTATACACAATCAGTAGAATAAAATCCATTTTTTGAGTACTTTTGGGTTTTTTTTTTAATGGTAAAATTATTAGGGCTGAGATTCAAAAGCCCAGAGTTCAGTGAGTTGCTCTCCTTTTTATGTAGCAGTGTGGGTATATGTGGTGCTTTGTTTTCACTACAGAAATACATTCTTTTATGTGTAAAAGCAGATTCGGAGAATGGATCTTCCAGAAACTGGATACCAAGCCCATCTGAAGGGGGAGAATAGGCCAAAAGGTGAATCCTTTGTTGGTGACTTTGATGGAATTGTATAATTTTCCCCCTAAAGAGGAAAGAGTTTCACTTGGCTAAGGAAGATTTTCACAATGTTAGAGAAGAATGGAGATATCAGTGTTAATTATGGAGGAGTGCTCCTCTGCTGCTATTTCCTGGTGGATTTTCTGCTGTCTGTGTTTGAGGTCTTGATTGTGAGGGAAGATGGTTTAAAAAAACAAAAAAAAAGGCTTGAGGGAGATCTCGAATTCTGCAAACCCAGTTCTTTTTCTTCTGAATTATCTAGAAGCTCTCTGGTTTGTCTGGTCACAGACTGGACAGCTTGCACACCTACCTGGTGGCTGGTTTCCAGCTCCCTAAGAGGCAGAGAGGTCTCTGCTTCACTTCTCCAGGTTCTCCCCTTCCCAGCAGCTCTGCAGAGCTCAGGGGTGTCCCTTCCTCGCCAGCACTGCAGGCAGGCATTGTCTGCTGTGTGTGCTCAGCTGGGCTGAGCCCCAGCCCTGACCCTGACCTTTCCCAGAGCCCTGCCCTGCTGGGCCTCCTTGGCTCTCCAGTTTGCCTGGTTGCCATAAATGAACAGGGATATGTGGGGACATTAAGTCCCCTGCATGTTTTTTGCTTTTTGCTGAATTAATCTCACTTAATACGAGCTGTCAGACAACATTACTATAATTTATTTACATAACTCGAGGAATTTACTTCACATTAATTTAACCTTGCAGAATGTGTAATGTGTGTTTGTGCTGCTGCCCTGGGTTTCCTGGAGTCAGCCCTGCTCAAGTGTTTCTCAGTTTGTGATTGATTTGTCTTCCAACTGCTAATGTGAAGGGTGAACCTAAACACTGTTGTTACAAAGATCTGATACTTGGAGCTCTCCTTATTGTTGCATTTATTGAATTAAATGAACTTCTCTGCCTTGTACTTAATTCAATGAAAAATATGTTCCAATTAGATTCTTTTCCTTCTAGAGCAACACCCACAATTCTGACCTTGCTTTCTCACAAAGTAAAAATCTATACTTATAAGGAGGAAAACCTATATTTTGTTCAAGCACTTTTTAGAGGCTGATTTTTTTTCTCACTCGAGATGGGCACTGTGTCCTGTTACTTGTGTTCACAGTTAGACTGCAGTTCTGATGCCCTTAAAGTGTTCATGGCATAAGAAGTTAGCAATGGATGTGTGCCTGCAGCTCTTGGTTCCTCTCTCTGTGGGCCATGTTGTTACACTCTGTCTCAATTTGAAGGTTTGTTGTCTTTTCATGTCATTAAAAAGAAAAAATAAATTCAAAACTGATTCTTCTGTAGCTCCCCCCTTCCCATTTGTCTAAAAAAGACTCACTGTTGGGGTTTATGCCAAATCTAAGAGAAAACTCAGATCTCCTGCTCTCCAGGTTGTTTGTATTTTGACCTGATGTATAAGGTCTGTGGGATATAGAGTTGGAATTGCTTTGGAATTTGAAACTCTAGTATAAAACACACTTTTATAATTTGAGGGACAAGGAAAATTGACCTGTTGTTTGGCCATACTGTTTTAGTTGTGGATCTTTGAAATATAGGATTTATCTCCTAAAAAAGAAGCTTGATCTGAAGAAACAAAAATATAAACTTGATTTTTAAGGAGTGAGAGCACTTGGTGATAGCTTCTGCAGGAAATCTGTCCCTTGATTCTGCTTTTAGGGGTCATGAGGGGACAGGGATAGGATATATAGATATATATATATTCAGGATGCCCTATTTACCAAAGGAGTGACCCAAAATAGGATTGATAGAGCACCTCCTTTCCACAACACAAAAATCCTGTCACCTCATTAAGGACTGTGGATATCAAATTTACCTTCTCTGAGGTGCACACTGAGGAGAGAAGGTCCATTAATTGAAACCAAGAGGTGGCTTGAAGCTCAGAAGCCTTCTCATATGGGAATACTGTCACTGCAACAATAAAAATGAAAAGTCACATCTGTACAGGTCCTTAATGTCTCAAAATTCTGAAAAAGGGCCCATTTCTGATAACATCTTGGCTCCTCTTGCCTCTGGGCAGGACTCTGCTCTCTCCTCCAGATCCCTGTACCTCTGGTAGCAAGGAGCTGGCTCAAAGGCAAGAAAGCAAACTTTCTTGAAAGGAAAGAAGCAAGAAAGCAGATAAGCTTTTGCACAAATCAGCGTCATTGTGATCAGATTGTGTGCATTCCCATGAAAGAGATCTTTCCTTTTTCATCCCTTTGTTGCATGGAGGAGAGGCCAGTTCCTGCTTTCATTTATGGCCTGAGCAGAGTGGGGTGTCCAGAAGAACTTTACCTCTGACATAGAATTAAGTGTGAGACACCTTTTAATGACTCAGCTATGGAGCTGACCAGGGGTTTTTTTCAGAATTTTATAGTCAGGTTGTTCCTTTGCCAGAGGAAAAGAGGACATGAAACTATTTTTGGACTTGCTGCCTGAGCCACATTATCTTCTTCTCCATGCCAACCTTTCCTCCTTCCCGTGGGTGGGAAGTTCAAGGAGAAGCCCAGGCATTCAGAGCAGGCTGAAGGTTTTGCCTTGAAACCATCTGGTCTGCTTTATGGAGGTGGAGGAGGAAGATTGAGAGGCAGTGTCTCCCTCAAACTGCTGAGTGCCAAGGTTTCCTCAGGCCTTTCCCTGCTGCTGGCACAGCCCCAGCTCGGAGGTGCTCCCCTAGGGAAAGACAAAGGGTCAAGGTAGAAAACCATTCCAGAACACAAGTAGGTGGGTTTTTTTGTTTGTTTGTTTGTTTGTTTTTGTTTTTTTTTTTTTTTTTTTTAATTTGTTTTTGTTTTGTTTTTTGGGGGGGTGGTTTTGTTTGTTTTGTTTTGCTTTTTTTGGGTTTTTTTTTTTGTTTTTTTGGTTTGTTGTTGTTGTTTGTTGGTTTGGTTTGGTTTTCTTTTTTTTCTGGTTGAAAATAAATGAAAACTCTTTTGTGATTATTTTGAGCTAGCACTGAATTCTGAGGAAGGAGAATACTTTATTAAAAGGGCCCCAGTGGAGGGGCTGATGCAGTTCACAGCAGCTCTGCTGGGGTCACTGGCACTGCAGCAGTGCTCTGTTTGATGGCATGCCCCACAAAGCTTAGCACTGGGGAAGAAAATGATATTGCAGGAGAGAGATTTGTTTGCAATTCCTTAAAGCAATTGCATTGTGCTCTTGGTGGGTTTTACCATATTGGTTTAGTTGCAGCCACTGCTGTTCATGGAAGTTTCCTTTAGTAACAGACCTATTGCCACAACTTTGTTTCTTGCAAGTCACTTGTCAGGAAAGATTAATGAAGCTCCTGCTCATCAGGATAGCACTTAAATGCTTAGTTATCCAAAGGTGCTGTGCATGATAATTTTGAATTTCCTCTTTCTATTTCATTTCCCTGTCTGTTCAATTCTGCTTTGTAAGTGTCTGAGTTCATTTTCATTATTTCTTTGTCTGTTCCAGTTAAAATCTTGGTTTTTCTGTATGTCCTCTGCAGTTCTCTAGAGTGTTATTTAACACCAGAATGAAGGTGGTGCTTGCCATGTCTGCTGCTGGAGGACAGGCTGCTATTCCTTCACCATCTCCTAATGACCTAAAAACCTTTTAGCAGGATGTCTTGTGCTCTTCTTTCTCTTCAAAGACTAACTCCTGAGGACATGTGGAGAGTTGTGTGGCAGCTACTTGCAGATACAACACTGCTTTTCCAAATGATGTCATGGCTTTGTATGCTGTGAGGACATGGTTTGTTTTTATGAGGAATGGATTATTCTCTGTAGAAGACATAAAGGCTGACGTGTGGGATTTATTTTCTAAAGAGCTAATATAAATGAAATGCTTAAATAAGGCTGCATTTTCAAAGTTTGAAGCATGAGGCTATCTTTTGCCTGCTGACTGCTTCTTCAGCAGCTTTTTCCTTCAGTTAAAAATAAGGAAAGGAGAAATTTCTTCTATTTTTACCTATGGTTCCTTATGCTGATTTCTAGTTTGGGAACACAAGTGAGGATATCATCCATGTCTTACTCCTCCTTTTCCATGGGGTTGTCAAAGGGGCTCTTGCCTGGGTGAAGATTATATTTAATGAGCTTCAATCTCCACCACAACCTTCACTCTTTCTAATCTGTTTTTCCTTTAGTTATTTTCTATAAACACTGACATCAGAGTTTTTTCCAGTATACTTGTGGCAGGTATATCTCGTGGCAGTTTTGTTTTTGCCTGTCTGACTCTCCCCTTGGAAAGAGACTCTGCCCTTACTAAGTTTGCAGATGTGCTGGGGTTACACTGAAGGTGTTGGAAAGGACTTCTCTCTGCTTAAGGAAAGAAGTTAAATTTTCATCTTGAACTGGCTGTGGCAGCAGGAGAACCATTTAAACTGTTTATACTGCTCCATTTTCTTATTATGCCTCAATTGATTCTGGTTGGTTTGCTTTATCTTTCAGATTATCTTGAATCCTTTTTTCCTGTTTACCAGCTGAACACGTTTCTTTGTAAATAGAAAATTCCTGCACTCAAGTCAATGACTCTTGAGTTTTCAGAGTGCCTGTTAGAAGTTGCTTTCAGTTGAAGAGGTCACAGCAATATCCCAGATGTACAGCTTGCTACCCGATTAACACAATTATCAACATGGAGAAACTATTAGTGGAGTGTTTGCATTTGAATGTAGCTTTTATTTTAATGCAGACTTTGAAAAGCATATTTTAAGGAGACAAGTTTAAATTGAAAGTGTTCCCTAGGAATGATTTCTATCTTTTGTGCAGATCAAAGTGGCAAAAGCCATTTAACAATTTGTCTGTCTTTGAAATCTAATGGGTTTTCTGCATTTCTCTAAATACAATAACTGGACACAAGTCTATTATTCCCTTTTAATGCTGTAAAAGCCAGTGTTACACTACTTAGTGTTCTCAAGACTTTTATGATGGAGAGTTTTATTATGTCACATATCCAAGCAATTATGTTTGACAATTTAGATGCAAAGTTGAATTGGCAGCCACTTCAGCATTCTCACCAATAAAAACATTAAGCATGTCTATTAAAACAGTTTATTCTATAATTTATTTTTTCATAAGCTTTCAGCTGAGCCACAAAAGCCTCCTGTCTTTTACAGCTAATTTCCTGCAGACTGCTTTACAATTTGGATGTGCAAACTCTTTTTGTGATTAGTTTATCATAAAAGAAGGGCCAAGTTCTGATGGTATCAAACAGCCAGAATGACACAGGAGCTTTCTGAAGATGTGGAAATCAAAATTTGATGTCCCAAAGCATAGCAGGGTCCTGATGCAAAACCATTCTGAAGTCAGGGATGGCCTGTGGCTGTGCTGCTGGAGAAGGGCTCTGTTGTGTTAGCTGGCTGGGTGAGCAGCTCAGTCAATGCAGTTCTGCCTGCACCCTTCATTTGCTTACCTGTGTCATAAGGTAAAATGCAAAACTGTAAAATAAACCTAGCATAAAAAAAAAAAAATCAAGCACAGAAAAAGAACAATTTTCTAATGTACATTAAGCTGAAGACTTATTTTCTCTTCATGCAATGTGGTGAATTAGCCTTTTTAGGTCAATATTAATTTTTATAAATTACCCATTTCTTTGATAAATTATTTAAATAGGCTACATTTCAGTCTGTGATCATCAGTGAATATCATCAGAATAATATAAAAAGTTCTAATACATACTCTTGTACTGTATGTGTGTGTGTGTGTTAAAGAATATGCAGAAGTTTATGTTGTAGTCAAAAAGTCATCTAAGGAAAGTTTATGGGAATAAATATGATTATGTATTCTGTACAAGAAGAATGAAAGTTATTTGTGATCTATGAACCTATTTATCATGCAAAAAGGATAAATAAAAAGCTCCAAATATAATGTTTATTGAAGGAAACATTTATTCGAATATTTCCAGGATGAGGTTTAGGTGCAAATTCAGTGGCCTATCAGGGTACGTATATAAAAATAAAATATATAATGATGCTGTCTATGCTGCTGAGTCCATTTTACTTGTGAAGATAATGATTTACTTTTGTCCAGTGGAGCAACTGTGTGATTCAAATGAAACCACCCTATTTGTGGCTGGGAATCCCCTGTGGGAAAGCAGCTGGTGGTGAGGCTGGTGGGTGGGCAGGAGCCAGTGCCCCTCAGAATGCATCAAAAATGCTCCCACACAAAGGAATGCCTTGGCATCTTCCTTATCAGCCCCTTTCACATAAGACTCCAGCAGGCCCAGTCAGTGTGTGTTGACTTACAGGAGTGTTTGACAGGAGTTGGAATGTGAAAAGAGGTAAAAGCTGATCTTTTTAAAGCTAAATCGTAAATCATGTGTTTGCCTCAGAAATCTGTCATTCAGAGTTACTTATGGTTATGATGGTTCTATTTGGAAGAGATTAAGAAAGATGAAATACAACATTTGGATACTGGAAATGTCTCAACTGCAGAATGCTGCAAGTAAGGAAATTACAGGCTGGGATGCCATTCAGAATTTGTTTGAATAGTGAATTCTTTTGTATTTTCTTGGCTATCCTTCTGGTAGAAACAGGCACAAGATGTATTTAATAAATGAGCAATTAGGAACCCTAACTGGTGCTTTAGCTAACAGGTCAAGAAGGCAGTGAGCTGTGCTTTGTGTCTGACTGGTTAGGAAGCAATAAAGTCATAGAGAAACTTGACTTTGCAAGCTGGACTTTTGCTTTGCTTTGCATCTCACAGAGGGCTGCAGTTTGGACTGTGATGGGCAGCTCCTGCAGTAAGGGTGTTTGCAAGACAGAGGAGCAGAGAGGGCTGGGTGCTGGATGGTTCCTTCCAAGCCTCTTTCCACCTCTCCAGTCCCACATCTTCATACCACTCAGGCCACCCATCCTTCTGTGCCCCTTTGCCCTGTGCACTGCTCCAACAAGCAGGGCTGAAAGAACATGGTTATCCATGTCCCTGAAGCATGTTCCTAAATCTCTGTGAGAAGAGGGGAAGAATGAGCAGGGAATATTTTAAAACTTCAGTGGGGAAAATACTTCATTCACTGTAACTTCCAGCTGGTTTCCTTTTCTTAGCGTGCTATGAAATGATCTTACTCTGAGTCAAACGTGTGGAAAACAGAAGTCTCATGATTTCTAATTTTATAAAATGTCAATAACAGAGTGCTCCAATAAATGGAATTTATTGATGGTCACCTTTCTCTCCCTGTTATAGCACATTTCAACTCAATTTCATAACAATTTCTGGCTTTAATATGAAATGTCAACAATATCTCCAGCAACCACCTTGTTCTTATTACTTGCTAATCTTATTTTTATGAAGATCATTTCTGATGCTTTGTACATTGTAGGCTTTGTACATTTAGCCAGTGATCAAAGTTGTATAACAATAAGCCACAGTTTGACATGGAGTAGCTTAAATCTGTTCAAGGTGGTAATGTCATTACTCTTGCCAATTCATTCAGTGCTCATTTCATATCAGATAAATAATATCCAACAATCACTCAAACACTGATGGCATTTCTGCTTAGATCCAGTGGTAAAGCTCCATTTATTGGAATAAAACAGGACAGCAAATCAAATTTGTATATGCAGGCATTGGGTCTGAAATTGGGGGAGAATAGTTTTGGTGTGGAATTGCAGTGTCATTTTTATTTATAGGAAGAAATACTTTTGTTGTGGTTCCTCGAAAAGTGAATCAGAGAGATGGGTTTCCCCAGGGGAATTGTGAAAGGGATTTGCTGTCTCTGCCAGAGCTGCTGTAAATATTTAACTTTTCTTATGTATGTCAGGACATCAGATGGTGGAGAAAACGAATGTTGAGGAGGAGAAGAAAGGAAAACAGTGGAAAACAAGTATTCTGCTGCATTTCTTCTAGTGCATGTAAACCAAGATACCACAGTCCTCTAGAACATCTCATGGTTGAGACAGTCAGTGGAAAGTTTCTTTCAGTGCTGTCCTCCACCCTTTGTAGTTTTGGCCTTCCAAGGTGGCCTGATGGCTGAGGTGGAACTGCAAGGTGGAAGTTTCCTTAAGAATTCTTTTCATCTTTTCATTGTAAGAAATGTGGCAGTGCTGTAAGCAAATCAGCTACCATGAGTGTGTTTACTGTGTAGCAGCAAATGATATGAATTCATCTCTTCAGTGGTCAGATTAAATACTTAAATACTATAAATTTAGAAACTTGGGACTGAAACTTTCCTTTTTCATTTTAAAAAGATTTTTTTTCTTCCTAAAAGTTAGCAGTATTTGTAAAATAACACATGCAAAGACTTCAGGATGAGGATATTGTGTGGTCTTCCTATGTGTCCATCCTTAGAATGATCTGTGTCAGCAGCAGTGGTAGCTGCAGGTGATATTTCTTCAGTCCTGAGGTCAGGATAGATTTCCTCACCATGTGATCTGTGCTGTGTGAGTCTTCTGACTTCAGTGTTAATGAGCTCTGCCCTTGAGGTCAAATAAACTTTTAGGAAATCTAAATTGTGGGACTAGGAATCAGTGTTTTCAAATGCAGTGGTTTTGTGGGAGTCAGGACTCTGGACTGGACCTGCATATTTCATATTATCTTCATAAATGTTTGTTTTAAGTAACTTGCTGAAAAGGGAGAGGGGTTTTGTTTTGTTTTCCTAGATTCTGTTTTCCTCCCACACAAGGTACCAATAATTTCCATGCTACACTTCTCTTTTTGTAAAACAAACATGATTTGTTCCTAGGGTGCTGTCTGAAATTCATACCATTCTCACTTATTGAGATAGGTGATTTCAGGAATGATCTGTTGTGTGTGATACCTTTGTTGACTTTGCAGGTTTTAAACTGGCCATTGGGATCATCTCTTCACCTTTTCTCAAAATATTTTGAGACTTCCAATTATTTTCTCCAGCTGAAAGTCAGTATAAATGTGAGTATGTCCTGCTTTAGAGGCATCAGAAACAATTAAATAATCAGTATTTTAAATAATTTTGAGGGGTGATACACTTGAGTGTATATCAAGAGAGACCTTGCTTACATTTAACTGTGGTTCTGTGAAATGAGGTTTTATTGTAGCAGACTGTGGGAGGAAAAGAGAGGGAAAATAGCTGTGAAACCTCTAATTTGCACCTTATGAATATTTATATGCAAAAACCCTTTTGTGGGTGTTTGTGAAATAGATGGTGAAATCAAACCATCCCCACCAGCAAGTGCAGCTGTCAGTAGGTGCTTCTACACACAGAAGAGTTGTGGTTTCACACAATTCTGGTTCAGCCACAGGCGTGCTGGGTTTGCTTTTTGAACACTGATTTTTCTACTACAGTCCCTCATTTTGGGAAATCTTGTCATCTGTGTGTAAAAATTTTATTTACATAAACTGCTGATAGCAGTTATCAAGGTAGGCATCTTGGTTTTGTAAAAGCAGTGATCTGTGTGTCTATTTTCTGTATTCACAGAATAGATACATGATTTTTGTCAATGAATGTATGTACAGCTACTTTAGCAGTCATGCTCTTTTTGATTTTTGAAACTTTTTGAGTTTTGTTTCTGTTTCTAGTGATGAGCTTTTGTACATTTCCCCCTTACCTTGTGCAGCACTGCTCTGTAAAGTTAAATACCTGGGATTACCTCTGCCAGACAGTGTAAGAGAGAATCTTTGGAACTGCAGCAGAGGGAGGAAATGCAGAGCAGAGCAGGAAGAGCAGCTGAAGAAATTTTTGTGCTCAGTGGATGATGTATCTAACAGACATGGATCTCTACAAGCCAGGAAGGCTGGTAGATCCATGCAGGTCTTAAAATCAGGTAGCATCCATCTAGGTTAACAGTTTATAATGTACTAACTGGATATTTGTAAACCTTGATGAGCCTCCCTCACTACACAAGCAATCTTGAATCTTCTTTCCTCTCCTCATTTTCTGCCTCAATAGAGTTTCAGCTTGGATGTTCAACAGTGTTGTCAGATGCATCAGGGAGGAAAATTTTGGTTTCCTTCCTTGTTAAATAAGCCAATGAGGAAACATAACCTCAATCAGTCTATTGCTTTGAGTTCAAAGGGTCTAGACAGCATGATGTAACTTTTATAAGTGTGTATTTTTCTTATTAGGCTTGTTCATCCTGAATCCCTTTGCTGTTACAGCTATATCCATAGTAACCAAGGAAACCCCAGAGTGGTTTAGTGAGAAGTTTTCTGGATGCTGTACAAACACAAAGGAGTGCTGAGCAAGTTCCATGGCACTTTTGGGTTACAGAAAGACAAACAGTGAGGAAAAGATGTGATAAGGAGTTAAGTGAAGATTTGTCCATATGTAGTTTGTTAAAAGGTTTAACAAGGGTGTATGTGTAGGTAAGTGGGCAGTTTTGGAGCAGGACTGGGTAAGAGAGGAGAGCAGATAAAGAAGGCCCTGAGAATTTAGTGGGTGGGGTTTAGACAATGAGGTTGCCTGTCTGTCTCAGTGGAGTGAGTGCAGACTGCTGAATCTATGGTTCATTTCCCTCTGCTGCTGGTGACTTCTGGGACCACCTTCTGGTACTCTCAGAGCCCATATTTGAAAGTATGAATCTGCTTAGTGCTCTGAGGCATAAAGTTTGTTTCCAAAAGCATCTTAGTTAAAGAACATCTGCCTTGATTCAGTTTTTTTAGCTTGCTTGTGAAAAGAGAAGTGTTTAATGAAGTGCTTGCTATTGTTTTGTGGAGCCAGAAGGCATTCAAATGCCTTTTAAAACAAACAAACATCCACCAATCCCCCAAGCAAACAACAAACCAACTACATTAAAAAAAAAAAAAAATCAAGCCCCAAACCAGACTCATCATCTTTCTGCTTCATCTATAAAATGTGGATAATGATTGTTTCACCAGGACTGTCCATACTGACAACAAACCAGGTGATGATGTTGTATGCTGTGTAGACATTGTAAGAGATGCAGTAATGGTAAGAAAAACAGCTGTATTCTATGAACTGGTCAGAAGTCATCCTTAGGTAGTGTCAGTCAGTGAGAATATTGCAATGGTTCCAGCCATAGAGCAACAGTTTCTGGAATAATGGCCATAGATCACCTGGCTATGATTTTAAGAGAGCAGGAGATGAAGTCTGAATTATGTCACTTAACATTGTTGTCTTTTGATATTTTGGGGATTTGGGACAGGGAGAGAAATCTCATATTCCTAAGGAAATTAATTATTCCAGAGAGAGCTATAATGATGTAATGGATCCAAAGGTAGCTCTCTCTCTTTCACAAGGCTGTCCATCACACTTAATTAGCTGTTCACAATCCATTTGTGTTCTTGTTGGAAGCCTTTTCAGGAGCTGTAGAGTGCCAGGCCAAAACTGAAGACAAATGCAATTATAGGGACTTTATATTAAAATGATAAATGAACTATGCCTGGTTATTTAGTTTTTGTCTAAAAACAAAATCCAAAATCTTCACAGAAAAGCTGTTTCACCACCCTGAGTTTCTCAGAAGATGGAATAAGTCCTCATAAAATTATATATGTGCATGTGTGTATAGTTATCCAGGGCCTAAACTTCACATTTGTTATTGCTGTTGAACAAATTAACTTTTCAAGACTTCAGTTTTAATTTATTAGAGCAGCAAAGTGGCAGTGTGTTTGGCTTTTACAGGTCCTCACCATCTGCTAGAACAGCAATGAACCAGCAGTGTGATCTTGCTGTGTTGACAACCAGCTTAGTTAGGACGATTTGGAAATTGGAGCAGTGTTTGAAATAAATATTCTGCTTCCCCTGGGCACCTCACTGAAATTCTTTTCATCACTTGTAATTTATCCAGCATAAAGCTGGGATTGAATGATGTGGTGATGTTGCATGAGTTAGCAGTGTTGCACAGCACTTTTCAGGGTCCTGGCAGTGGCTTGGAGGTGAGATGGGAACATCTTATCCAGGCTGGGGTGATGCAAATGAGAAACAATGCAGTTTCATCATTTGTTTGAAGACACATTGTGGGTGAACAAATGTGGGGTGGCTGACTCCCAAACAACAACAACAATATTTACCTTTAGTGTAATATGTGTAGGAGACCAATGCTAAACAGATCTCTGCTGTAAAGGGTTGTATTGCATGCTCTGGAAGGAATGAAAAGAGGTGGATGTTCAGTAAGCATTTCAGAGTTCACTAGAACACTGAAAAAAGAGCCTGGAGTCTGAAAACTGGTGAATGAAAGATAACTTAAGTAGAGATAAGTGGGTTCTGTTGTAATTTGATATTACATTCTGAGAGGATTCTTTCAAATTACTTCAGAATTAAATCACTACAGAAGAAATTAAAAACTCATGAAGTGATTTCTTTAATTTTATCCAGTCATGTGTAACCTTCTAATTTAAGTAAACTCTATGACATTTAATGTAAATAAGACTGCAGATATGTGACATTGATGGGGCTGGTGAGGATTAAGCACTCTTGCCTTCTACAGTATCCCAGTATGAAACCAAGGAATCTTTTTTCCTTTGCATTCCATCAGATTTTACAAGCATTTTTTTTTTACAAATATTTTTTTAGGGCATTCAGTCAAGTGGTTGATAGGGCAGGAGCACAGGCAGTGTTCCTCAGTCCCTTTGGTGGCAGAGAAAAATGATGAAAGGAATAGGAGAGCCCACATTATCAGCAAGCGGCTCAAGGGTTGGTGTCATGAGCAGAATTTTGGTTTCTTTGATCATGGGGGAACTCTGGTATTTACTTTTCTGATTAGGATGACATGACTGTGATAAATGAAGAGGAAAATAAATTAAAAATTTCAATAATAAGTATTTTCTTTGTGATTCAAACTGCCCCATCCCCAGCTTGATAATGTTGTTTGCCCATAGTTAAGGATATGTTAGAATGTAATTGTAACTATTTGCCATGGCTGGCTGTTAGAATGAGAGATCATGCATTGGCATCTCATATAACCAGAAATTAAAAATGAAGGACTGACCACTTGACACCATTCATTTCTTGAAATAAAGCCTGTTGAGCTCAATTTGTTGTGGCTGCTGAATGACTCTGCTCACCAATTTGAATACAGGATGAAGTTCCTGTCAGAAGATGGTACAATAATAATTAATGAAACAATTTGGGCATAATGAAAGTGCCCAAAACACGACAGAATATTGCTGTTAACCCTTTTTTTCAGAACAGGACTTTAAAATGGAGTTTTTGAACTGCACATGTGACGTTTGTTCTGACCTCTGGAAGGGTACTTTTTTTTTCTGCCCCCTATAGCTGTGATAATTTCAGTCTTTCTACAAGCTATTCAGAATCATACACTGAATTCTGTGGATGAATTGTTTCTGTGCTCCAGAGAAACTGCTGTATAAAACTCCTCAGAGCTGTATAAAAAAGGAAAATGAATGTTGGTGGTAAGGCAGTGATAAAATGCATTGCAGGCAATTACAGACAGGAAATACTGAGTTTCCACTACCTTAGAAGCCATACTGATAGAAGAACCCTTCCCTTTACATCTGTTTGGAAACTATGTAAACTCACATCCATTTTTGAATTCTCAACATGTCCCCTCCCCAAGGCTCTAATTATTCTGTATCAGGAGCCTCTTAATTCGTGCTCTGGGATGAATTTCCATTTATGTGCCCTTATCAAAGCTTAGGTTCCTGTGTTCTGGAATGCAGTTTTGAAAATGATGGGCTTGGGGTTTTTCAACTGCTGTAATTTTTCTACAGAGCCACATTTCATATTCATCAAAATAAAGCATAATCAAAAGTAGTATTTAAAAGTGTCAGTCAGCAGACCTAATGTTGCAAAAGGTGATCCTCTTTTCCATTACAAATGTTTTTTCCCCTCTTGTTCCTATTTCTCACAAAGGAACTCAGTGCAGGTAGGTAGGATATAATCCTACTCGAGTTCTTGTGTGTAGACTTCACTCTTTTCTTTCTGTGTAACGTTAATTGAGTGTCCTATGTCCTCAGTGTGTCTAATGCATTAAAAATCAGAGAATTTAATGCTGTAATTATGAAAGCTTAAAGGAAGAAGCCCGTTGAAATCACTTCAGATAGGTTATCAGCTTTACCTTTCCAAATATGTTCTATAATAGAAGCTGATTTCCTAAAGAGTTTTGTCTCACGCATATATCTGGCTGAGAGTGGCTCTTGCACACTGGGGTATGAATAAATTATTTCCATAGCTCTAATGCATCCTTTTTTTTTTCAGTATGGGTCTTAGGCTTTCCTTTTCCTTAAAAGCATCATTTGGCTGCTGAATTGAAAATTCTGAAAAAAAAGACAATAATGAGTATTCACATTTGAAATCCAACAACCCCTTCAGGTCAGAAAAGAGCTGCAGCAAAGTATGGCCCATCTCTCCTCTAAACAATTGGTGTTGGAACTACTAATCAAGTTAAATGTGATGAATAGAATTAAAAAAAAAATCATGCATTGATATTCAGAGGAATTAGATATTTTTGATGCTTCCAATAAATTCTCTTATTTTTCTGTACAGGCAGGACTTTCAGGTTTAAGTATCCTTACACATTTTTGGGGGGCTGGTGTGTGTATTTATATAATGATCATATTTTCATATTCACTGGCAGTGGCTGGAAGTCAATCAGAATGGCAATCAGGTGATGCCAGTTGTTGTAAGGAGGTTTTTGGGTTTTTTTAACTGCAGTAAGGGAAGGGGGCTTCAAACACACACACAACCATTAGAGCAAGATGTAATCTGGAGAGAGGAATAGACCCAGTGAGAGCCAGAAGAGAGCAAGGTGGCACAGAGAGCAGTCTTGCCTTTCTGTTCAGAGAGTGCAGAAGGGCAAAGGAGAAAACAAAAGTCAGGGAAACCTCCCTGGTAGCCAGTTGAAAACAAGCGAGGGCATCCTGCTGACCATTGTGAGTTTTGGATCAGACTCATCCCTGCTGTACTGGCCCCTGGAAGTAGTAAAACACTGCAGTGCTCAGGGAAGGGGTGATGCTGTGGAACAGAGGAGTGAATTGTGCAGCTGCCAGGGCCATCTCTACTGGCAAGGGCTCTAACCCTGTGAGGAGTGCCTGCCATGGGGCTGTAACACTGACACAATCTTCAATTTGTACTTGTATTGATTTTTCTCATGACTGGAGATGTGAATAAGTCTATTTAGAAAACTGGGCATGGAGAAATGTCTTCTGTAAGGCCTGCCCAGCAGGCCATTTCCCACAGGCCAGAAATTATTCTCCAAACTGAAATCAAGAATTTTTATTACCATATTCCTCAATATATCAGAGAATAGTTGCTGGATACCTTGAATACTGGTGGTGGATTTTTTTTGATTTTGTGGGTTTGGTGTTTGTTTGTTGGTTTGGTTTTTGTTTGTTTGTTGCTTTGTTTTGGGGTTTTTTTTAGTTTTTTTTTGTTGTTGTTGTTGTTGTTGTTTTTTGGTTTTTTTGGTTTTTTTTTTAATCTGAAGTCATACTTTCTTCAAAGTCAGTGAAAAATGTTTCATTGATCAGGTTCTCAAACCACCCAAGTGTCAGTGCATTTTAGACTGTACTGAGCCCTGAGATAAACATTGAGGTGCTCATGAATAAACAAGCTCCTGAGAAAATGAGTAGCTGAAGGCTTCATAGTTGTTCATGCCAGCAGGATGCCTGTGAGATGGAGCACAGCATGGGGAAAAAAAAAAAAAAAAATGAAGAGGTTTTCCCCTGGAGTTTTGTGCCTGGGAATAGTGCCACAGTTCCTGATAGTGAGCATGAGAGTGCTGAGCTTGGCAGGCTGCTGCAATGAGCTGTCTGAGGTTGCTCTGCCTCTCTGCTCAGTCACTGCAGTCACTGATACCTGAATCTTTTCTTCCCCACTGCTATTCAGCATCTACAGGCTCCCCCTGGCCTGGATAGCTCCTACTTTACAAAGCAATTACTGATGCAGAGTGAGCCTGACTTGGGGTATCTCTTGCCCATTAAGTAAACTTTGGTCCCTGCTATAAAACCAGTTTTTAAACCAAGAATTAACTTGGGTTAGTTTGTTGTTCTGTTTAGAAGTGGTTGCTAATATAGGTTGTTTTCTTCTGAGGGATCCAGTATGCACTGGGAGGGGAGGGGAAAGAGAACTTTCATGATTTGGGTTTGGGTGTTAAGATTCATGACTTATTCATCTTGCTGGGCCACTGAAGACTGTAATTAAACCTGACAGCACTTTGCAGTGATTAAGTGATAAGCATTACATGGCATGCATTAAAATGAATATTTTTATTTCTTCTTATTTTGAGATATTCAGGTCCCAGTATCTCTTAAAAAAAATAATTAAGAAAATGTAGATCTCATGTGATTATTTTCTTCCCCTCCCACTCACATGCTTAAAAGAGCAGATAATAGGCTTTCTGCACTTTAGAAATGGCTTTTTGTTCAGGCCAGAGTTAATCTTGCAGTAGTTAAAAATGGATTATCAGACATGGAGCCCTCCCCATCGCTGGCTGGGAGTCAGAGCTCATCTGGCAAAACTCACCTTTTTTTTTTTTCCCTTTTCTTTCTGCTGATCCCTTGGGGTCCTGTTCCTAGCTGTGAGCAGCAGCATGCCAATTTCAATTAACATTTCCTTTAAAACAAATGTTATCATCTGCTTTAGTGCTTGTGACTTTCCATTTCTAACGAGGACAACAGGAGAGTGCAGGCGGATGCTTTGTTTGCCTCAGGATGATGTCACTGCTTTGGTGAACATTATTAACCATTTTCTGTTTTTTTCTGTTTTTCTAAAGTCTTTCTAAAGTTCCTTCAGCCTTCTGATGATTTACTTTCTGTAATGGAGTTTCTCATGATTTTCACATAAGCAGCCTACTGTTATTGTAACTTCTCTTTCATTTTTGCATTCTTCTCATAAAAGAGAAGTTCTTGCTGCTGCCAGAGCTCTGTGGAGTGTGGTCAGATCCAGGCAGGTCCGTGGTGCTGCATTATGGACAATGCACCAGATATTGAATTATGGTGTTTGAATTGCTTCAGAAATCGTGGCTCTGCTGACCTCAGCAGCTCAGGAGCTGGAGTTGGGTGATATCCCTGTTCTGCCCAGCCCTGGAACCAGTTTTAAACAGATGCAGTTTCCTGATGCTTTAGAGAAGATTACCTAAGCCTCCATAATAAATAAAGCAGAGTGAAAAAAAATTAAAAATAAGACAAAGTGACCAGAATTTAATCCATCTGAATTCACAGCTGTAGGCTTAAGAGGGCTTAAGAAGTTTTTGAAGTGGTAACTCAAAGAGATGTGCAGGTATTCAGGCGTGTTTTTTGAGAAAACATCACTCTAAGCCTGTATCTTTAGGCCCTTCTCGTGTCTCACTGAATTTAATAAATAACTCTTGATATTTTGCTTCATATTCTTTTTTTTTTTACAAAATTAGTGTCTATCTCCATTCAAGTATTCATAATTCATTTATTCTAAATTCCTTTTCAGCTACTTGAGGAAAATTGTATTTTATGTCACATTTGGAACAAGAAATGTAGAGCACTGAGGAGTGAAGTCTGTTATCTTATTCACATGACAAAGGCATTTATTATTCATACTGTAATACTCAAACTGCAGGAATTGATAGATGGGGCTTATATAGTCAACTCTCAAGCAAACTAAAAATATATATTTTTGAAATAAACTGCTTTTTGAGTGGTTAATTCAAAATCAGATGGATTACTGCAAGATATGCCTTGTGATTATTTCTACTGTAGGGACTTAAAACTACCTACATGTATTTTCTCACTGAGACTGGAAAGTCTTAATGCATTTATTTTTTCCTTCTCTTTGAGTGATTTAAAATCTGGAAAAGGGACCAGTGGATCAATAATTTAGTGCAGTCAGATGAAAAGTGTCTTAACCTGTTGGTTCAATTGTAGGATATTATGGAGTCTTACATACTGAACAACTGCATTTAGATGGTATAATCCATATTCAAAATAACCTCTAGTGGAAGGAAAATTATCCTTTGTGGAGGAAGTGAACATTGGTGTCTGCTCCTTTTATATTCTGATCAGCATAAAATAATACTGTGGGATTATTCCTCACTCTTCCCTCACCCGCTGTGTTAAGGCTGCAGTGAAAAGAAAAGAAGGTTAAAATTTTAACTTTAGGAATTTAAAAACACAAGGTTCTTAAATTATGGCTGTGACAGAGATATTTATGGAAAACAATATCCCAAATCAGTCTGACTAGATCCCCTAAAATATTTTCTGTTATCGACTTTACTAATGATTTAGGAAGAGATTTAGAAAAGTCAGTGCTGCTGCTGCAATAATGTACCAGGTAGAGTGAAATGAATTTCTTATTTCCTGTGACAGACATGTTGTCTCATCTTCACAGTGGTGACTTGGTACCTCTGCTAGCAAAGGTTGCTTATTTCTTCCTACATGGTGGAGGCTGCCTGTGTGAAGTTGTTCTTCTTCACAAGCAGACCACTTGTGCAGGTCACAGACATCAGGTAGTGATCACTTTTTTTGATCCATTAGGAAATCCATTTCAGATTTTTCTTGGGTTTTGGGGTTTTTTTGTTTGTTTGGGGGTTTTTTTGGGGTTTTTTTTTTTGGTTTTTTGTGGGTTTGTTTGTTTGTTTATTTTGGTTTTTGATTTTTTTTTTGTGGTTTGTTTGTTTTTTGGGTGTTTTTTTTTCTCTACAGTTTCAGAAAAGAACAATCAAGAACTGGTCAAATTTTTGTGTTTTAAAAACTAATCTTTTTAAACCACAGTTTATATTTAAGTGTTGGAATATGGTATCCTTAATAACTGACTGTCTAGTTCTAAATCTATTTATAAAAGGAGAACAAGAAGATTATTCCCCTATCTTCTTGGGCTTATATTAAAATTTCTAATCTGCGTTGTCATTTCTCATCAAAACTTCAGGAATGCCCTTCTTGATATCTGCCACTTGCCAGGGTCTTATTTTTGTGGGGTTTGAATAATTTGGTTTTCCTATGAAGGCAAAAGCAGTAAGGATGGTTCTCACTGAAACTTCTGTAAACCTTCTGCTTGTTTCAGCACTGTTTCAGTGATGGTGCATTTAACCACTGGTTTAATACACATGATATTCATGTGTAATTTGATCAACCACAGCAGCCAAGGAGATGACAAGGGTGTTGTACAAACCAGTATTGATCTGTTCAGCATTTGTTTTTAAGATCCTGTGTTAACTTTGATTACAGCTGCTAAATTCTCACTCCCCTTTAATCTCTTCTCTCTCAAATGGAGAGCACCTTTCTCATTTCTTAATTCTCAGAAAACTATCCAGCCCCAAAGATGTAACTTGTAAAAAATCATAGCATATTCTGTGTCTTCTCAGCATTAAGCTCAGAGATGAACATGACTGAAAATCAATGCTGTGCTTGGCCTGCAGCCTCGTCACTTATTGATTTACATGTCGTTTGTCTCCATAGAAAAAGCAATTATTGCTTAAATACAATACAGTATTTGGCTAATAGGATACAAATGTCACCACTGAGTAAGAAAGGTCACACTTGCATGTAAATGATTGTCAACCCAATCCCTTGCTTGTTGCTGCTGTTGTTTTGAAGAGGCTGTCAAGAAATGGGAGGCCTGGGTGTGATTCTGCTGGCATTCATGGGGGCTCAGCTGTTGATTTAAGTGGCTCCAGTGGTTCCAGGTCTCTGGACTTACACAGGTGCTTTGTGCTTCTTTAGTGTTACAGAGCTCAGTCAGGTGGGATTTTCTTTTTTTTTTTCTTTATAGCTTTGGAGCTATTGAGAAAAATCTTCACGTGGGAGAAATAGAGGACAAAAAGAAGTAGGAATTCAAGAAAGGTTGCTGAATTTGCTGGAAGAGATGAATGCCCAATGCCATGCAGAGAAACAAACTTTCACCTCTCTTATAGTAGGATGGGAAATGGCCTCAACCCTTTAACATGATAACATGGTTATCACTTGATAATGTGCTCAGGTCTGGCACACCATGTTTGGTAGGGGAACTTAGATACTTATGAAATACATGTACCATCTTCTAGTAAAGAGAATGACCTAATTCACTTGTGATGGTTTAATCACGTTCTATATTTTATTTGACTGGAAGAATATAAAGCAAACCAGGCCTATCTTTAAATTACAAAGATAGTTTATTAATACACACAAAAACAACAAGAAAAGGGAAAAAAGACAACAACAACAACAAATGAAACTTCTAAAACATCTTTCTTTCTCTTTCTAAGTTTTTTACCTTTCTTCACTCAACATAAAAAGACATGACTTGCAACTTCAGCCAGTTTTACCATTTTAAAAATAACCTTTTATCAGTTCTTTTAGGAAAGGAGTCTCTCTGGGTTCTATATAGACATACCATACCCATTAGCAGTTCTCTCAACACTGCACATAGGCCATATTTGCTTACTGGGGTACTGTTTAAGGATGCCTCCTCTAGTATGACACAAAGATTCTCTTTTTCTATTTCCAAAATCATCTCAAGACCCAAAAACAAATCTCCTCTTTCTTTAGGAGCAAAAAAGCTTCATATCACTTTTAACTAGAACCTTACATCCCCCCAAAAGCATTTATATGTTACAGGAAACAAAACCAATTCAGTCTTTATAGTTTACCAGAAATGTCCAGCCAAAATTAGGCCACTCCTTGTCCTTTTGCTTTAAAGTCCTTTTCACTCTTCCCTTACCGACTGTAGCTTCATGCCGTGTCTTTCCATAGTTCCTTCGCTATAACTGTTCTTCTTCCGGAGAAAGATGATGTTTAGGAAAATCCATTTGCTCATAACAAAAGGTTAAACTTTTCGGGCTGCCGGGCTGCCCACGTGGCTCTGCGGCGGGAAACTGAGTCGTTTAGAAGCCATGCGCTGGTTTCTTCGGCTTGAAAAGAAGAACAAGGGCGAAGGGGCACTCCATCCGAGCTCTCTCTCTCTCCATGCTGTCCGCCTCTCCGCGAGACAGCGGCTCCTAAAGCTCCGACCCGGCCTGCCCCGGCTCCAGCAGCATCGGGGCCCGGCCCGGCCCGCCCGGCCCGCCGCAGCCGCCCGGGGTGGGGGGGCACCGAGGCCGGCCCGGCCACTCCCCGTCCCCAGCCTGCCACACCGACGACAAAGAGAGACCGCTCCTCCCCCCATCCAGCCTTTTTAAGCATTTCGCCGAAAGTCGCAGCTTGTCTTTTACTGGATAAATTACTTGTCAATCACACAAACTGACCCCGATTGGAACAAAATCAGGCTTTTCCTAGCCTATGACACACTTTAAAGCTTTGGGTGTCCTGAATGAAATTTCCCTTTGTGAATAAGAAGTATATTGACATTAATAGCAGTGCATTTATAGAGAGCTTTAGGAATTTGCTCCTGTTTGCACAAAGATACTTTTCCCCAGTGTGGCTAATCTAAATAATCATGGATGTCAAGCTTTGTAACTTAATGAACCTATTTTAATATTAATTTAAATTCTAAAGAACTAGGATTTAATGTCCTTGGAAGTCTGTCTGTTGCCCATGTAGGTTAAAGATTCTGTATCTATATGTTAAAAAGCATGAAAAGCTGATTTTTTTTTTTTTTTTTTTTTTTTTTGTTTCTTAGCATCATTAGCTTCTTAGGTACTTTGCTCTGAAGTAAAATCTTGACTATTCAAGAGTCAGGAAAATCAGTGTTGTTGGTAACTACAACTTTTTTTCTTCTGTTGGCCAGCTTCCAGGATTCCCTTGGCTAAAATATTTTAGTCTGTATCATGGGTAATATTGGGTTTTGCACTTCTGACTGGCCTTCTGTGCAGGAGGCTAGTCACTATTAGCTCAGTCAGTATTTTACTGACCCAGTGACAGTGCAGTCCATGGTCAAGCCCATTTCCATTGGACCTTCAGCCCAAGCCCCTTTGTTCATCTGCACCTCCTCAGAGCAGTGACAGGATCCCTGCAGGGCAGCAGATCTGAAACCCTCCCAGCAGGCTCAGGAACCTGGGCCCGAGCTCCAGCTGCAGCATTTGGAATGTCAGTGGGGTGTTTTCCTTTTATTTTCTTTCTCAAAGTTGCTTGATAGGTGTACCTTTGAGATTTCACTGTTGAAATAAGATGTGAACTTCTATATGCAAATAATAAATATGCAAAATAATAAATTGATGGGCAGTTAGAGTCTTCAGATAATTTCAGTGTTCTGACTATCTGGGCCTTTGAGGGCAAGTTTATCAGTGTTCAGCACTCTCTTCTTAGGTTTTTTTATGGTAACAGAACAGACTCTTCTTAAAACCATTTATTCTATTTTTTTTTAAATTTCTTCATTTTCCACATCAGATTTCAGCTAATTCAAATCAAGGAGCAAGGTGGCTGAGACCCTAAAGTCAGTGATTTCTTATTTTCCTCTCAAGGGTGGTATTGTTCGAGTGGCTGTGATTCTAATTGCAGCAGTGTTCCATGCTGTGAGAGCAGATTCAACCCACCCAGAACTCTGCATTTAAAAAGAAAAAAAAGGGGAAAAAACCCAAAACAACAAACAAACAACATCCCCACACCCTAGCTGCTTGATTTTTCCAAAGAAATGCACAGACATGCCTGTATATATCCTGTAACACTGATTAAATGGCCAGAGGATTTTCTTTCACAAATTTCTTGCCACATTCTGTTTTGAATTCAGTTTCCAAATGCATGTCAAGTGCTGAGGAAGGTAACTCCATGTGAAAAATATCAAATTCTTATAAAGATTTTCATGCCAGCTGTTTTTTTGGGGTTTTTTTTCAAATTTTCCTAAAGCAGAACCAATCTAGAAGTACTCTCTCTACCCATTGGCTGCCTGACTGTCAGTAATGTAAAGCTGATTAAAAACATCAAATTTAAAAATAATTTACCCTCCCTGCAAGCAGCACATGCACACACACACAGAGAAATCCCTGAAAACTAGGCAAGTGTGAGCTTTATTCCAAGGCTTCCTTCACCAGCACCTTTAATTATTGATATTTCAGTTGCACCTGAATATTTTAGGGATAAATATCTTCTCTCTCTCTCTCTCTCTATATATATATACACCTGTGGTAGGGTGACTTTATGCTGCTTGTATCCCCAATCGTCTGTTCTGTTTGTGCTGTATATTGTGTTCTGTACCTTTAAAACCTGTTCTGGGAGTGAAGGGGGAGAAAGAACAGCGCGCAGTTTGTTTTGAGAAAACTGCCTGACTCCCCCACATTGCTGCTCTCCGGTGTTCGTCCGAGGCACGGACAGCGGTGGGACAGAGATCTCCTGTGCTTTTAGCTAGCTAGCTAGGCAGAGAAGACTCCCTGGACTGTTTTTTTTCCTTTTTCTTGGGACTGTTTAAATCTGCTCAGGACTGAAAAAACCCAGAGGAACAGCGAGGGCTGGCACCTGTGGCCCGCCGGGCCTGGACCTTCGGAGAGACTGAGTGAGCTGAGCTACACCCACAGCAAGGACTGTCTCTGTTTGCCATCTCTCTTCGGAGCGGGCAGAGGTTTTATTGTTTCATATTATTAATTCTTTGCATTTGTGGGAATTTTGTTTGTTAAATAAATAGTTCTTTCCACTTTTCTCTGAGGAAGTTCTTTTCCCAGACCGGCTGGGGGGAGGGGCCGTTTGGGTTTGCTCTTCCAGAGGAACCCCTTCGGAGGTTTTCTCCCAAATTTGCCCTAAACCAGGACATATATTTATTTTGGCGCCCAACTGCGGGGCCTGAGAGAGTGGAAAAAACTTACATTGATTGCATTTTTGGTTGTGTTTGTGTGGGGATAGAGTACTCAGTAGCCATGTTGCTTATTGAATTCCTAATGTCTTTTGGGATGGAGTCCTTTCTGTGTTTCTGTTCCCTAGGCTTTTTTGAGGTTTTAATACCTCTCTGGTCCTTAGGTTTGTTTTCTTATTCAGAGATAGCTCCGATGTTGTCTCTAACACATAGCATTTACACTAGAGGTGCACGAATTAGGATTGTTATTGTTCTGGGCTTAATGTTCATGATTTATAGGAAGCTTATACAGGTACTGGAGTTTGTGCCTGGTATGTCTGGTTTATGGCTTCTTCGTCCTACCCTGCATCCTAGTTCCAGTAGCATGTTTTGGGGATTTATTAATAATTGCACCCAGTTTGTTAGAGGGGATGAAGCTTTTCAGTCTTTTCTTTATTCCTTCTCTTTTGAATCGGTTACATCACTTTTAGAGAATGTTCAATGTCCCCTGACTGTTAAAGAAACCACTTTTCTGGTACTTAATCTGGTAGGCTTCCTCTATATGTTCTACAGCTTGTCTAGAATGAGGTCTGAGTCCTCCAGAGGGGCTGATGAGACTGCTGACCTAGAAGTAGACCCAGGTGTGAAAAATCCTGAATGGTGTGGAAAATGGGAGAGAATGGGCCAAACCTTGAAGGAATTTTCTGATCCCCCAGCTTGGGAATTTTCACATGAACAAATTCAGAACCCAGATGAGGTGGGGAAATATCTGGAGGAGAACTGCCATGATGATTCTAAGAAGAAAAAGCTTATTGCAATAAGCTGGGCCCTAGCATATGCTTATCGTACGCTGCTAGATACTGTAGAGCAGCAGGTAGAGGCAGGGGGGCAGGGAGATAAATCAGCAGCTACCCCAGTCACTCGGGCTGCAGCCAATACAGCAGCTACTCAGACAGCAGCTAAACCAGACAGTGAGCCTAAAACACTGGCAGTCGCCCCAGCAAAGAAGCGCACACACAAAACTGATCGACCAGTGGATGATGATCCAGGTGAAGGACCCTCAGTGCCTCCCAACACCCAACCAAGTGACACCCAGTCAGACGCTGAACCAACTGATACACAGTCAGAAACCGAACAGACGGACACAAAATCAGAAGCCAAACCAACTAGCATAAAGCCAGAAGCCCAACCAACCGGCAAAAGATCACAAGCCCAACCAACTGGCAGAAGACCAGAAGCCACTACTGAGTCCTTTTCCCTGAAGGACCTTCGAGGCCTAAGAAAGGACTACACTCGACGACCTGATGAATCTATAATTAGTTGGTTAGTTCGTCTTTGGGATGCTGCAGGCGAGGCCACAATTCTGGACGGCACCGAAGCAAGGCATCTGGGATCCCTGTCACAAGATCCGGTTATTGACCAAGGAATGATGAGAGAGGCTAATCCACGCAGTCTCTGGGAACGGGTCCTGGGAAGCGTGGAACAAAGATACCTGTGTGCAGACGATCTCTATATGCAGCAAACCCAGTGGAAGACCATAGAACAAGGGATTCAACGCTTAAGAGAAATGGCAGTGGCAGAGATCGTCTTCTCAGATGACCTAAACACTAGGAACCCAGACCTGGTACCGTGTACATCCGTGATGTGGCGAAAACTTATACGACTTGGGCCACAAGAATACTCATCTGCTTTAGCAATAATGAAACGGGACGACACGGGGGAGACTGTGCTGGATATGGCGAAGAAGCTCCGAGCATATGCAGATGCTGTGCACGGCCCAACACATGCCAGAATTGCAGCTCTGGAAACACATATGCAGACATTAGAAAACAAGATGGAGGAGAACCACAAACAACTCAGAGAGGACATTCTCCAAATCTCCGCAGTACAGGTCAGAGGTTCTGGTACCAAGCGCAGACGTTCCCCAGATAGGGAAAGAAGTGGTATCCCACGAGCTAAGCTGTGGTCCATTCTGCGTGATTCTGGGGAAGACATGAAGAAATGGGATGGAAAATCTACTGACGATTTAGCACAGCGGCTGCGTGAATTGTTGGAAGGCAAGACTCAGAGAGGAGGTTCCACCAAGAGGGAAGTAGCTCCAGTTACCCAGGGAAAAATGGATAACCAGGCTTAGAGGGGCCCTGCCTCTAGCCAGGTAGAGGCTAGGGAAAACCGTGTTTTTTGGACTGTGTGGATTCGTTGGCCTGGCACATCTGAACCACAAGAATATGAGGCCTTGGTTGACACTGGTGCGCAGTGCACAATAATCCCATCAAGATATGTGGGGGAAGAATCTGTCTCTATTGCTGGTGTGACAGGGGGATCACAGGATTTTACTTTGGTGGAAGCTGATGTGAGCCTGACTAGAAATGTGTGGAAGAAACACCCTATTGTGACAGGCCCAGAGGCCCCATGCATTTTGGGCATAGACTTCCTCCGAAATGGGTATTTCAAAGACCCAAAGGGACTCAGGTGGGCATTCGGGATAGCAGCTGTAGAGACAGAAGGTGTTAAGCAGTTGAACACTTTGCCTGGGTTATCAGAGAACCCATCTGCAGTAGGACTTCTGAAGGGGGAAGATCAACAGGTACCAATTGCCACTTCAGTAGTGCACCGCCGGCAGTACAGAACGACTCGAGATGCTGTGATTCCCATCCACAAGTTGATCCGTGAGCTAGAGAGCCAAGGGGTGGTCAGCAAAACCCACTCACCCTTCAACAGCCCCATTTGGCCTGTGCGCAAGTCTGACGGAGATTGGAGATTGACTGTGGACTATCGTGCATTGAATGAAGTGACACCACCACTGAGCGCTGCTGTTCCGGACATGCTGGAACTCCAGTACGAGCTGGAGTCCAAGGCAGCGAGGTGGTACGCCACTATTGACATTGCCAATGCGTTTTTCTCCATCCCTCTGGCTGCAGAATGCAGGGCACAGTTTGCCTTCACATGGAGGGGGGTGCAGTACACCTGGAACCGATTGCCCCAGGGGTGGAAGCACAGTCCCACCATCTGCCATGGACTCATTCAGACTGCACTAGAAAAGGGTGAGGCTCCAGAACATCTGCAGTACATTGATGACATCATTGTATGGGGAAACACTGCAGCTGAAGTGTTTGAGAAAGGAGAGAAGATCATCCAGATTCTCCTGAAAGCCGGGTTTGCTATAAAGAAGAGCAAAGTTAAGGGACCTGCTCGAGAAATCCAGTTCTTGGGAATAAAGTGGGAAGATGGGCGGCGCCAGATTCCCACCAATGTCATTAACAAGATCACAGCAATGTCTCCACCGACCAACAAGAAGGAAACACAAGCTTTCCTAGGCGCCATAGGCTTTTGGAGGATGCACATCCCTGAGTACAGCCAGATTGTGAGCCCTCTCTACCTGGTTACTCGGAAGAAGAACAATTTCCACTGGGGCCCAGAACAACAACACGCCTTTGCCCAGATCAAGCAGGAGATTGCTCATGCAGTAGCCCTCGGCCCAGTTAGGACAGAACCAGATGTGAAGAATGTGCTCTACTCTGCAGCTGGGAGCCATGGTCTGTCCTGGAGCCTTTGGCAGAAGGTGCCTGGTGAGACGCGTGGCCGACCACTGGGATTCTGGAGCTGAAGCTACAGAGGGTCTGAAGCCAATTACACTCCAACAGAAAAGGAAATTTTAGCAGCCTATGAAAGAATTCAAGCTGCCTCAGAAGTGATTGGTACTGAAGCGCAACTCCTCTTGGCACCCCGACTACCGGTGCTGGGGTGGATGTTCAAAGCAGAGGTTCCCGCTACCCACCATGCCACCAATGCCACATGGAGTAAGTGGATTGCTCTTATCACACAGCGCGCCCGTATTGGAAACCTGAATCGTCCTGGGATTTTGGAGATAATTACAAACTGGCCTGAAGGTGAACACTTTAGTCTCATTGATGAAGAGGAACAAGAGCAAGTAACCCGGGCTGAAGAAGCTCCACCATATAACCAACTGCCAGCAGAAGAAGCACGCTACGCTCTTTTCACTGATGGTTCCTGCCGCATCGTAGGGATGAACCGGAAGTGGAAAGCAGCTGTGTGGAGCCCCACAAGACAGGTTGCACAAGCCACTGAAGGAGAAGGTGGGTCAAGCCAGCTTGCCGAACTCAAAGCTGTTCAATTGGCCCTGGACATTGCTGAAAGAGAGAAGTGGCCAAAGCTCTGCCTCTACACTGATTCGTGGATGGTAGCTAATGCTCTGTGGGGCTGGCTGGAAAGGTGGAAAAAAGCCAACTGGCAGCGTAGGGGAAAACCAATCTGGGCTGCTGATGAGTGGAAAGACGTTGCCACCAGAGTAGAGAAACTATCTGTAAAAGTTCGTCATGTAGACGCCCATGTTCCCAAGAGCCGGGCTAATGAAGAACACCGAAACAACGAGCAGGTAGATCAGGCTGCAAAAATAGAAGTGTCAAAGATAGACTTAGATTGGCAACACAAGGGAGAGTTGTTCCTAGCTCGGTGGGCCCATGATGCCTCAGGTCATCAGGGCAGAGATGCCACCTATAAGTGGGCACGGGACCGAGGGGTGGATCTAACCATGGACAGTATTTCTCAGGTTATCCATGACTGTGAGACGTGTGCTGCCATCAAGCAGGCCAAGCGGGTGAAGCCCCTCTGGTACGGTGGACGGTGGTCCAAATATAAGTATGGGGAGGCCTGGCAGATTGATTACATCACCCTGCCCCAAACCCGCCAAGGCAAGCGCTATGTGCTGACCATGGTGGAAGCCACCACTGGGTGGCTGGAGACCTATCCTGTGCCTCATGCCACCGCCCGGAACACCATCCTGGGCCTGGAAAAGCAAGTTCTTTGGAGGCATGGTACCCCTGAGAGGATTGAGTCAGACAATGGGACTCATTTTAAGAATAGCCTTATCAACACCTGGGCTAGGGAACATGGCATTGAGTGGGTCTACCATATCCCCTACCATGCACCAGCTGCAGGCAAAGTGGAGAGATGCAACGGACTGTTAAAAACCACCTTGAAAGCATTAGGTGGAGGATCTTTCAAAAATTGGGAGCAACACTTAGCAAAGGCCACCTGGTTAGTTAACACCCGAGGTTCCACCAACAGAGCAGGCCCTGCCCAGTCTGAGCTCCTATCTACAGTAGATGGAGATAAAGTTCCAGTGGTACATGTGAGAGGTTTGTTAGGGAAGACAGTTTGGATTAAATCTGCCTCAAGTACAGACAAACCCATCCGTGGGATTGTTTTTGCTCAGGGACCAGGATGCACATGGTGGATAATGCAGAAAGATGGAACAACACGATGTGTACCTCAGGGAGATCTGATTGTTGGGTGAAAACTATGAGTAAATATCATTTACTGAATGTTACTACCATTTTCTGTATATAGCTGTATACTGTATATATATGCATGTATAAGGTATGTGTGTGTAGAGTTAGAATTTTAGTTTTGGTAGTAAGTTGACGATATGGGGATAAGGGGTGGAATGTGGTAGGGTGACTTTATGCTGCTTGTATCCCCAATCGTCTGTTCTGTTTGTGCTGTATATTGTGTTCTGTACCTTTAAAACTTGTTCTGGGAGTGAAGGGGGAGAAAGAACAGCGCGCAGTTTGTTTTGAGAAAACTGCCTGACTCCCCCACATTGCTGCTCTCCGGTGTTCGTCCGAGGCACGGACAGCGGTGGGACAGAGATCTCCTGTGCTTTTAGCTAGCTAGCTAGGCAGAGAAGACTCCCTGGACTGTTTTTTTTCCTTTTTCTTGGGACTGTTTAAATCTGCTCAGGACTGAAAAAACCCAGAGGAACAGCGAGGGCTGGCACCTGTGGCCCGCCGGGCCTGGACCTTCGGAGAGACTGAGTGAGCTGAGCTACACCCACAGCAAGGACTGTCTCTGTTTGCCATCTCTCTTCGGAGCGGGCAGAGGTTTTATTGTTTCATATTATTAATTCTTTGCATTTGTGGGAATTTTGTTTGTTAAATAAATAGTTCTTTCCACTTTTCTCTGAGGAAGTTCTTTTCCCGGACCGGCTGGGGGGAGGGGCCGTTTGGGTTTGCTCTTCCAGAGGAACCCCTTCGGAGGTTTTCTCCCAAATTTGCCCTAAACCAGGACAACACCTAATTATGGATACCTATGTATCCTGAAGATCATCTCCCTCTCTCTCTGAATTGATGGATAAATATCTCCCAAATAAAACTCTCTGGCAGCCTGTGTTGAAGGAATACACAAATACCATGCTCAGGTTAGCAGTGCAGACCAGCCCAGGGTCCCTCTCTGCAGCTGGGAGCACTGGGTGTGCTGGTGGGCTGTACCTGCTCTGTGCTCAGATGCAAGAAGAGGGTATCAAAATTACAGGATTTTTTTCTTGATTTATCAAACCAATTATTTATGCATGTTTGCAGCTCTAATTTAAATCAGGGGGTATTTAAAAAGGAGCTCATCCACATCTCATAGCTTGTCCTTCATTAGAATAAAAGGCCAAACCAATATAATAGATGGAGTTTTATTGATTGTACAGTTAGATTTAGAAAAAATACATGTTTTGCCAGTGATGAGATTTTCTACTCAGATGACACTAAATGTAATTCTCTTTGAGTAAAGTGCAGATTTTGAAATAAGTTCTAATGAGCTGCTGATAGAAATCATCTTCCATGGATCTCATTTCATACCAGTTTAAGTGTTTTTCTCAATTGGATGCAACTTCAAATGAAGGAAATAAGCAGAAGGGTAGAAAGCAAGGAAACCTTGCAATAATATATCTCACAAACCCCCTCTCTCATGGTGCCATTGGGTACAAGTTGTCTCTGACTATGAGCTCCAGCCCTGGCTGAAGCCCCCAGCACAGAGTCCCAGGTTTGTTCAAGACCATTTATCTACTGGCATGTTGAAATCAGCACTTAAAAATATCTGTAGTGTGAGGAACAAGCTCTTCCCTCTTAGAGTGCTTGGTGAGAGCTGAGAAAGTGACAGAATATCCAGACAGCTCACAAACATGAAAGAGGTGCATTGTTCTCCTGCCTTTTAATCTGCACTCATTTTTGAAGCTGCAAGACTCTCTGCATTTGGTTGACTTTATCTTTTTTTTTTTTTTTTCCCATTAACTCAAGTTTCCCATTTCATGAAGCCCTACTTTCTATTTTAACTCCTTCTGGTTGTGTTTTTCCTTCTTGCCTGTCCTTCTACCTGCCCTGAATAATTTTTTTGTTTGTTTGTTTTCTAGCACACATCATTTTCCCCCTGCTCCACTGTTGCAGTGTGGCTACAAGAACCTGCTACCAAAGTGTCAAAGAAGAGGGCAGGGGGGATGAGGCAGCCAGGAGCCAGCCCACGGACCATGTGCCAGTGGTTAAAGAAGTCATCTTGGCTTTGGAGCAGGGGCTCCATGCCAGTGGCAGCTGGCTGGTAGATGATAGTTAAAAACCCAGCAAATGGAGTGAGAAAAGTTGGTTTGAGGCACTGCATATCTGCTAATCTCATAGCATTCATTTTGGTGTCATGTGTGTGGCTGGCACCCTTTGGTAGAGGTGAAGAGAACACAAACAGCAAATTAAGATGTGCCATCTTTGAATGGCACCACAAAAAAAAAATAATGGATCTGTCTTTCTTCCTTCTCTCTCTCTTTTTAATGGGGATTGGAGGTATTTGGCTCACATGAAGAAAGGTAATACTGTGCTAAAGAACACCTGTTTTGTAGAAGAGTAACGTCAGCAGTTTAAGGGATGATTTTCTTTTCTTTTTTCATCATATTCCCAAGAGTTTGTACCTCTATAAAAGCAGTTTTGTAAGTGCCTGGACCTATTCTTTTTGAACAGCATCAGACACTGAATATCTTCTTTTGGGTACCCCCTTGGCAGCATAAAGTTCTACTAATATCAGTATTCCTTCACTGTTTTGATGGGGATGTTTGCTTCAGTCCAGGTAATGGAATTACCTGGAGGCAGGAGTGCAGTAGCAGTGAGAAGAACCAGGCCAAGACACTTAATTTGACTCTAGCCAAGCACAGACATTTTTCTACCTTTTTGAGCTTTGTACCAGTTTGTGAGCAATAATTTGGTCCTTGCTTTAAAAATGCTATGCCACTACTTTGTACAGATTTAATATATATGAGATATGTAAAGGAAAAAATTGTATTAGACAAGTACAACTCTCCAATTTCTCAACACTTAACATAAATAATTGCTGTACTATGAAGATTTAAATGGGGATTGCCACTTTTATAATTAATACTTTTTTGTCTCATCCTCCTTACTAATTGAAAATGGGCTTTCAATGCAGAATGCTTTGAAATTGTGTGAAGAGATGGAATTGGAAATGAACTTAATTAACTACAAACTGTCCAAATCAATCAGTGTTTCACAGTGCCTTTGTAATATACAGAGTTCATAATTTACTTGGGACTTGCCATAATACATATGCCATAATTGCAAAGTAATCATGCTAAGAGTGTCCAAAATTTAGAGCTGTGCTCTGATGCTCTAATGGAATGAAGTGTCTGTGCATTCACACACCAAAATGGATTGGGGGCAAAAGGGTGTATTTTTCCATTAACCAAACTGAGAACTTCTATGAATTAGGGCATTTCTCCAAGTGTGGCAGGGTTTTCAAGGTGTTAAAAAAAAAATCCTTTGACTTCAATGTTCAAGCAGCCTAGCATTTAAAATGGTAGTGTTCTTTCTACACTATCTGTGATGTTTGCAGCATGAACACCATAAGTTTATATAAGAAGATGAGGGAAAATAAATCCCATGGAAAAACACTTGGCAAAATTTCTGTAAGTTTTCAGAAAGCTTTTGCAAGTGAAGCTTCTTCAGACTCAAGGCTACTGAAAATCTCTGTCAATTATTTTCTGTCGGGGTTGAGGTTTGTCTACAACTTTACAGATTTTTTTCTGTACACAAATTTAGTAACTCTTTACAAAAAAATAGGACAGTGCTTGGGTTTGCCTTTGTACCCTGTGAATACCTTGGTTCTGCCTGTACAGTCACTGTGTTTATGTTTTCACTGCTTCTCCTAGAAACTTAGGACTTCTTCATGTGTGTCTGTGTTGCTCAGATTATTGACTTGGTAATGTAGCCTGGGGTGGTTGTATCTGGCTTTCCCCACCAAAACTTACTTGATTTGAGCAGTTTTGCAGCTTGAAAATTCCTCTTTGTGTTGCTCTTCTACATTTCAATCACTATTTTCTGTCCTTATTTTTCTCTTGCCTTTAAATCTCTGATTTCCATTAAACAAACCTTTTGTATTGGGGATTCTAGAAATTCCAAAATTGCATGCCTGACTCAGGTCTTAAAACCTCTGTGCTTCCAAAGTTTCTGTTTTAATTTTTCATCTTAAACTGAGCTGGTTTAGGAAGCTGATTAACAAACTTCTGGTGGGCTGGCAAAACATATTCATTCTGAATGCTCCAGAGTTCTTACCATCAGAAATCCTTTTGGCTGTGGCACAGCTGTTGGTGGTTGTCTCTGGCCATAGGATACAGGACTGCCAGGAGTCTGGGACGGTGCTGACTCCTGGCCTTTGTGAATCAGAATATTTCCAGTTTGCATGTGACTTATTTTTTAATCCTGACACTGGTGGTGTAATGGGATTACTCTGATGTGGTAGATTTGCTATTTTGCATTTTGCTATGAAACCTCCCCTGTCCTTCTCAGAGAGAACTTCTAAGAATGGACCCATAGTATATTTATTATAGATGTTTTACATATTACTGAAATGCTATACAATTAAAATAATGCAAATTTGCAGAACTGGAGAGACAGTGCTCATTAGTGATAGCTGCCCAGGATACCAGCTACTGCCACATCCTTGTCACACCTAAAGCCATTTTTATTGTGGTCAGCTCCTAATGCCTGGGCCTTTTCATGTATTGTGGAGTTATATGAGGTGTGTTATGCTGACACTGTGAATTTTTAAGTGATTCTTGTGTTTATTATTTGAAATTCTGAGGGTGACAGGACTGCTAAACCTAATTGAAAGGGTTTTTGCCTGATTAATTTTATGGACTATGTTAAAAGGTTTGATTTTTTTGGCCAGTTTAAAATAATCAGAATACAGTGTTTTGCCCTTGTCATTTAGGGAACAGAGTGCTGTTTTATTCACTTGTGTAGAGTGCTTGCTCCCTTTGGTATTGTAACAGAACATTCTGGTAATGACAGTGGCCTTCCTGAAAGTGTTCTATTAACAGGACTTTATGAAAACAGAGAAAAAATATGAATGATGTACTCAGACTTACTGACTGTTTATAGGAAATAAATGCTTTCTAAACCGTGGAACAATAATATAAGGAAATTAACTGACTTGTGCTGTTATAAAAATGGTAATTGCAAGGCTAAAATTTATCCTCCTTTCCCATACCAGGAAATTATGAAGCTTTCTCTTTCCCCTTCCCAAGTTCTCTTTTATGTGTGTACTCCTGGAGCAAATATCTAAAAGAACAGGTTGGTTTCTGTAGCACTGCTCTGTACTCAATGTTCATAAGGAAAGTTAGCCTTTAACTCTTTCAGGCTGCTTATCCTGAAATCTTCTCCCTGGACTCTCCTTCCCTCTCTCCTTTTGCTCCCTCATTTGCCTCCCATTTATTCCTCTCTCCAAAAGGAGACTGCCAGGCTTGCTTGAGGGTGTGATGCATCAGTGTGAGTGCAGTCAGCTGTAGATTTCAGGAGCCCCACCTGAGCAAGATTCCTGCTGCATGACACAGCATCCCCTGTCAAGGGTGGGGAAAAATCCAGGAGAAGGCTAAGAAGTTAATGAAGCAAAGTTTGTTTGATTAATAGCCTGAGACCAGGCTGATGCCCTGACTGAGGCCCCAGACAAGGACAGACCAGTCAAACACATTTTTTATTTCCCCAGAATGTCACCCTTCATGTATAGAAAATGGAAACAAGGCACTTTTCCCCTCCCTTCCTCCAGCTCTTCTCCAAAAGTTATGCTTTCTGCTGGAGTCCATGTTCTCTATCTGTTTACATGAACAGTTCAGTTCATATCCCTTTTTTTTTCCTAGCAGAAATTCTCCCAGGATGCAGTTCTTGGCATGAAGCTTTTTCTTGCCTCCCTTCAACATTTGCATTCTTTTCCTGGGATCACAGGAGGGAAAATGCTGTCTGCAAATATTCCAAAGATGTCCCATAGAACATGTTGCTTATTCCATGGGCCAACATGAAGAGGGATTTGTACCTCTGACATTTTTTCCTTGAAGTCTGTGCTAGGGGAGGTTTTGCTGTTTGGTGAGCTGTCCTCTAGAGAAGGGATGTAAAGCTGGGCACTGGGTAGAACTCCAGCTGGTGTCTCCTCCTGGCAGTGAGGGCTCTTTGCAGCGCTCCAGGCATGCTAAGCTGGCCTTGAAAACACCCAGTTGAACAACAGGCTCTTTTTCAAGTGATGTGATAGCTCTTAATCCAGCCAAAATCATTATGCTCGGGCCAGTCCCTCCAGACATTCACCAAAGTCTGCCCCAGTCTCTTCTGCCAGCTGCTGTATGTCAGGTATCTTCAGCTTGGCCCAGCAGGGATTAGCTGGCAGGATGGAGTCAGCAGGATCTGGACTGGCTGTCTGGAGCAGTGTGAGAGGAAAATGAGAAGTTAAACATCCAATAAGTGGGAGATGAAATGGTGCCCAGAGAGCAGAGGTCAAAGGAGCCAGCAGGCACAGAGAAGGGACGGTGGGGCTGCCAAAGAGAACTGACTGTTCAAGGTGTGTAATTCATATTTATGTAGGAATCACTATGCAAGCTGTCTGGACAGGGAGGCCAGTGGCAGCTGAGCAGACACATACCTGGGACTGAGCCCAGCCTGCAAGCTCAGGGAAGTTTCCTGGGAAGCAAGTACCAGCCACTTTTTTGGAAGGATGATAAGGTGGCACTTACTGCAGTAGGGACAACAAGCTGTCCAGTGATTAGGAACTGCCAGCTGTCTTCAAGTGTAGCACTGCTGCCATCACAAATAGAGAAACTTTGCCCCTGATACCAATAAGCCTGAAAACATGAATATTTGGAATATTTAGTGTCCCTGCTTACCACAGTGCTGAGCTAAGTGCTTGGACAGGTGAGTGTTCCCTCTGACAGTCAGTGCAGCCAGTAAACAGACATTTTGATGAACAGGCAACTGGGCACTGCTGTGCATGGGGAAGTCACTATTGATTTAGGTAAGCTCATGCCCAGAAAGGATTTTTTTCATCTCTTGCTAGGAAACAAGAAGCAGAGGATAAAGATGGGTTTCATCAGAAGGAGGTCATTGCTGGAAATCCTCTTTCCTTTGAGCCTAATGTGTGAAAAAACAGATGAGTCTGCCTAAACAGAATAAAACAGAAAGCCAGATAATACCCATAAAGCTTCCAGATGCTGCTTTTTGGTCCACAGAGCCCCAGAAACAGATGAAGGGCAATTCAATTGCCCTTAATGATACTCCACTGAATACATGCTTTATTTCAAAAAGCCAGCTGCTCTAAATGCCATTGACAAACACAATACAATGTACTAGAGTCGGTGTCTGTGTAAAACTGTACACAATTGTAGGCATTTTGTGGCTTGTAAGCATCAAATAGTTCACCTTGACAGACAACAGAAAAGCTGACTGGGCACAGAAGTGATATGGAATACTTTCTTTAGATTTGTTTTTAATTCCAGATTTATTGATGTCATACAAGTGCAGGGAATGGTAATAGTTGTGTGGGGTTTTTTATTTATTTTAATAAGCAAAGCTATGCAGAAGTATGATTCTTTGAGGTTAAAACAGAGATTTCTGTGATATCTTACATGGTGTCTGTAGTCAGCACTGATGAGGCCATGCCTCGAGTACTGTCCAGTTCTGGGCCATTTATTTCAGCAAAGACATTGAGGTGCTGGAGTGTGTGCAGAGAAGGCCAATAAAGCTGAAGGATGTGGAGGGTAAAGCCATGTGAGCAACAGCTGAAGGAGCTGGGGGTGTTTAGGCCAGGGAAAGGGATGCTCAGGGGAGGCCTTATCACTCTGCAGCTCCCTGAGAGGAGGGGGGAGCAAGGCTGGGCTCAGCCTCTTCTGCCAGGCAGCCAGAGACAGGGTGAGAGGTGTGACAAGGACAAGTAGCAGGACAGTCTTAGCTATTGCTAAGAACTGCCAGGGGAGGGTTAGGCTGGATATCAGGAGGTATTTCTTCACTGAAAAGAGTGAGCAGGCACTGGAAGGGGCTGCCCAGGGAGGTGGTGGGGTCACCACCCCTGAAGGTGTTCAAGCAGTGACTGAGTTTGGCATTCTATGCTATGGTTTAGCTGACAAGGTGGTGACTGATCCAAAATTGGGCTTGATGGTCTTGGAGGTCTTTTCCATAATTTGGAGGAGGATGGGTGGAGGTCTCAACCATTCTAAGCTGATGTCCTGGGGGAATTTCTTCAGGGAGAGAAGCCTGGAAGATGGAGCAGTGTAGCTGGGAATGGGTTTGCATTCGTTGCTGTGTTGTAAGACACACATTCATGTGGGAATATGGACACAGGTTTGAATGAGAGGTTAAAAGGAAAAGTTGTTGTCACTTTTAGGAGATTGATATTTTACATAAACTAAATTGGCAGTTGCTGTCCAGAGCTCACAAAGAACCAATGTGAGGCAAAAGTTGGGAGCCACTTCACAGGGATGAGTTGCTTTAAATCTATTGCTAAGGAAGTGCTGCAGATGAGTGTTTTGGTCTCTGTTGGGTCAAAAATACTGTCTGAGCAGGCAGGGCTGAAGCCTTCTGTTGCTGCAGAAGTGGTGAGAATCTCCTGCTTGGCAAAGGGTGTTGGTCTGGGTGAATTTCTGCCCTCCCAAAGATACTTGAACTGAACCAAGTCCTTCAACCTCTTCCAGGCCAGCTCCAGTCTGGGACCTGTGATGTACTAGCAAAATGTTGTGCTTTGAGCCAGTGATATCAGGAAAGGGATTTTAGATGATAAATAGGTGCTGTATAAGAAAATAAACCCACATCACTGAATTTCATATTAAGTTTCTCTTGCAGCTTACTGTCATTCTCTTTGAGAAGGTCTTACACACTCAGCTGAATCTCATAAGAACTGTGATAGAATTAGCTAAGAAGCTTGTTTTCATTATTTCACATTATTTCACTCATTTTACTTTATCACTTCATTATCTCAGTAATTGTTCTCCACTCCATTTAAACTTATCAACTATTTGTTATGGTCATTCTTAGTTTAGTTCTCTCTTAGGAATGCCTGGGTTCTTTAAGATATTGAATTGAGCTAAATGTCTGGAAATAGCAAGAATGAAGGAGAAGGAGAGTTGAGGCCAGAGAATATTCTTTGTGCTAGTCTTGGGCATTTATGATCTGTAACTTCCACTGAAATTAGGTGCACTCTGGAATTGAACTGCTGGGAATGAGTGACTGTGACAAGGGCAGAGAGTGTATCTCAGGCACTCTCACTTAAAAGCCTTATCAGCCCAGAGTGTAGGATGCTGGTGACTGTTAGGGTAGGTAGAATATATATATTTGAGCACTGTATCACCCTCTTATCTTTAAAATAGAGTGGGTTTGACTATAGTGATTTGACAAGTAGCATATTTTATCATTTATTTGGGAATCCAACATTACCCTATGTACAATTTTGGAAAGTCAAAATACAGAGAGAGCTTCAGAATTCTCCTCTACAAGCAAATTTCAGTAAATCAGTACATCCTCTGAGCATGACAAAACAGTTAAACTGTTGTTTCAAATTCTAGATCACACTGTTTTCATCACTCTCTAATCTCATATTCTCCTTTAAATTATAAATTGCCCAAGTGGCTTGGACTAAGCCAAGGGAACTTTTGGGATGTATTTAATATGGTTTTATTAGCTTTACTGGAGGCTCAGGGTATGATTTGGTGTGTTGGAGACATATATTCAGTGATGCCTCCCTGAGGATTCATTCTCTTTTAATGAACAGTGAGAGACAGTGGCAGTGTGTGATGTACGTTTTAGCATGGCTGATGAGTTCCTGCAGTTAAAAAGTATTTCATTGTTATTTACTCTGTGTTATTTACACTGCAAGCCTCTCAGAGGCCCCAGCCCCATTGCACTAGGCAGTGTAAAAGTGCAGATTGTATCTGTATTTTTTAGCTGCTTTTCCTGAGAATTAGAGGCAAAGGTAAGACTCCTTCCTCCTCCTCAGGTGCAGTTAACTTCTGGGGTATGGCATTGGTGTGTTTCTTTCAAGGATTCTTGGCATTCTAGGATTTGTAACATTAAAGGGCTCTTTGCTGACTTTGTCTTCATGATCCCATTTTGCTGTTTGGCTGAGGAAAGGGGGCTACTGAGTAAATTCAATACTCATTAAATTCACTAAAGCCTCAGGAAAGCACATGATGAAGTGAGAGTCTCTAGAACAAAGTGAATCTGAGCTCTGCCACGCTGATTTTATTTAATAATAAATTTAGATTTGAATGTTATTTTTGGAAGTTTGGTCTTTGGAAGTTTGTACTTGATACAACATCTATAAGTAATATACTTTAATGTAGCCAAAATCAGTCAGTTTAGTAAATTCTGAGGTGCATTTGTTAAGAAATTAAAAAGGGCTTTTTGTAACAAAAATGCTGCCCAAGGGCATCCATGGTTTTATAAACATTCCTAGTTTTCCACCACTGTCATAGTGAGAGACAGTAAAAGGCAGACTCATTAAAACATCCTAATTTGGTTTTAATGCCAAAATAAGCCATCTTCCTTAAACATGCTGAATGTAACTCTGGAAAGAACAGATACCTCAGAAGAATATGAATGCATCATAGTGCTTAAAAAAAAAAAAAAAGTTAGTGGGGTGGAATAGCATTTTATGTACTTGACAGAGTAATGATGTCTATTTAAGTAGATGCATAGGTTTTGTCTACGGTGGTAGAATTTTTAGATCTTTGTAAGTAATGATCCAAATTAATCAGTTGCTATGGCTCAGTATCCCTGAATATAGATTATCTTCAGGAACTGTAACAAATGAACCCCATGATTATCTTCAGGAACTGAACAAATGAATATAAGACAGGGTTTCACTAAAGCACTTTCTGGTGGTTTTAGTTTTGTGTTGCTTCTTTTAATCGACTCTAAGGCAAAATTTAGCTTGAAATTAATTATTTCTAAGTCATACAATACTTAGACTAAAATGATGTTGAATATTGGAGCAAAACACCTTTATGGTGCTCTGCTTTACAACATTGAAACCCACTAAGATTAGCAGCTATGAAAAATTGTTATTGAAGAGCTTGACTTGGTCAGTATTGTAAATTTTATGTAAAAAATTTAAAACTGTTACGTATTTCTTGCTCTCAATAGGTACAGAGAGGACTTACTATCCAAATGTTCATGGGCATGGGTTGGACTTGATGATCTTGAAGGTCTCTTCCAACCTAGAAATTCTGTGTGTGTGAATCCTCTAGCCTGATGGGTGATGGGATGTTTATTTTTGTGCAGATCTTAGAGAAAGCAAGTATTCCATGAGCTTTCGTAGAGGTGTGAACTGAGTTCTGCAGTTGCTGATTCCTTTGCTGTTGTGGCTGGTGCCAGCTCTGGAAACCACAGCCTGTTCTTTTGCTAGGCTCAACTCTGTGTAGTACCTTCTGTTTCTTCTCCTTTGCTGTGGGTGAAAAGACAGATCATCCCTGAAATTAAGATAGTGTGTTGCATCATGTTCCAAGAGGGCAAAGAGAGAAAAAAGAGGAAAGAAAAAAAAATCTAAAAAACATAAAACCACCAAAACCTCCCATGAAAAAGGCTGTAATTCTTATGCAGATACAGCCAGAGGAGGGTGACTACCTGTGGGTCAGAGTAGAGTGAAAAGGTCAGGGATTGGTCAATGCCTGTAACCTCAGTGGCTGTTATCTGTGCCTCTGTCCATTGATGAACTGCACACAAGACAGACTTTCTCAGTTGTTGCTCAGAAGGTCTGTGGACTTCTTCTATAGTGACCCTGCTGTCTTTATCCTTTCCATACAGCCCCCAGTTCCCAGAGATCTGCAGGACTCTGTGTGCCTGTACTTTCTCATTTTGCTGATAAACTGATATCCTTTCAAGGATAAACAGACTATTTCCTTGATAACATTTTTCTTGGAACACAGCAGGTATTTTCAGTACCTTCAAGATTTAAATTAATTGGTGTACATCTTTAACTATGACTCTTAAAATAGTTATGACTTGCATATCACAGCCAAAACCTCAATGCCAAAGATTTATTCATGTTTGGTGTTGCTTGCTTATTAAAAATGCAAGAAAGAAATTGGCATTTCTTATCTTTTCACTGTACACTTCCGGGTAAGTGGAAACAATTTAATCTTTGTTTCCTGTAATGAGGTATTGGATTCTGACAAGAGGGATGATTCTAGAAGCTTAAGCATCCCTTTCCAACAAACTCTTTTTTTGATAGAGCAGATTTTTTGTTTGTCTGCTTTTAAATCAAAGCAATGCCCACTAAAAACAAAAAAAAGGGAAAAATTAAATAGAACAGTAGGAATGCAAGCTCATGTATAGAGCCACATATATACAGATGTATATCAGTGTACTTGAAGCTGACACTGACTGTAGTTAGTTCATTTACATTCACTTGAATATGTCCTCAGATTTCTGGACTGTGAGTAATAAAATGCACCTGTGCCATGCAGAACACTGAGAGATTAATGCAGACAGTGTCCTCATCATTTGCTTGTCCCCCTGAACATTTTGGAGGTGTCCCTTTCTCTGTCAGGAATTGATTGCAGTGCTCATAACCTCCCAGCTGGCGTGTCCCCAGCACTCAGACCTGGCTGTTACACCACCAGTACAACAACTCATTGTCCTACAATGGCTCAGCCCTCATCTTCATTATCAACCCCGTTATTTTTCCTTTAGTTAAGGGATTGATTCCTTTAACATTGCAGAGTGGAAGGAATAAACTTCTTGCAGATCAATAGCATAGCACTCTTTCTTTTCTTGCCTCAGACAGTCCTGGACAAAGCAGTTTTAAATTGCTTATCTTACTGACTTAATGGCTAAGGTAGATAGAGCAGAAACCTCTGGTTTTATTTTTTACTTATTTATTTTAATTGTCATCTGAATTTGGGCTGCCTACTTGCCATTAAGCTGCCTTAAAATCCCCTAGTAAGCATCACTTTGGCCATTAAAGTCTTGCTGCTATAATTTTTTTCAGTGTTGTGTTGACATTACTTCCAGTAGTTTAAAAAGCAGCATCAGAATACCCCAAGTTCACAGGTCAAATTAATTTGAAAGTTGAATGGAGCACTGAATGCTATTAATGGAAAATTGATCCTGAGAGATAAAGCTCATTACCTAGGAATGCATAACTGGAGTATTACTTCAGCACTGTCCTCTATAGGACTAAAGTTACCAAACCCACAAGAATTTTTATATATTTTCTCTAGGAGGACTTTTAGAGGAGATTGCAGTGGACCTGTGTGCAAACTGTTAAAGAATCTGTGTAGGGTTTGAAAGAGGAAAAGAAAAATCCATCCAGAATTTTCTCTAAGTATGGACTCAGCAAATAAACTCTGCAGCATAGACTGAGCAAACATCCAGTGTGGGGCCTGGCTGCTGTGTGACTGCTGCTCCTCTGGAGAGCAGATATCTGCCGGAAGAACTGGCATCATTTTGGGCAGAGGGCATCACTTTGAAGTCTCAATTTGAACTACATTGTCATACACAACACAAAGAAATGACACCCACATGTTGCAGTGTCCAAGGCAGAAAAGAGGAAGTTTATTTACAACTTTAACATTTATCAAATTCCAGCAGTGACCATGGATTGGAGGAAGAAAATCTTCCTCTCCAACCACACTGGGCAACCCAACAGTCCATCAACAGTCTCCTCCTTATGAAAAGAATGTAAACATGGTTAAATGGTTACCATAACAAGAAAGGTTGTTTATGTAAAATTGTATCTGATTTCATTGCAAAAGGTAAACACAGCAGGCTAAAATAGAACTTTAGAAAACTCCTTAAAGCGACAGAGGAGAACAGCAAAAACCCAGACAACACCACATAGTTCTGGGATTTAAATTGTGCAAGCAAGTTGCTTTTCTGCTGTGCTTCTCCATCAGCATTTCTGCCGGGTGTGATTTTGTGTGTGTACCTTAACCTCATCCCGCATGCAATTGAAAAGCCCTTTTGTGTTGGGCCTGTCGCTCAGAAGATGTGTCATTGAATGCTATTACCTCTACAGGTGTCCGGGCAGAGCCAGGGTCTAACTGGAGCTGCTTTGTCTGGGATGCTCGGGCTAACAAAGGACGAGCCATTACAGCCCATTACAAGTGAAAGGATCTTCCCCCGGCCTCAGTAAGTGCTGCAATTTGTTTAAGAACTGCAGCAAAGTGTCCTAAGTGCGTTCTTAGTGCTGCCCTGCATGGCTCCCCTGCTGTGCCCCTTTGTCTAATCTTCATTTCAGTTAAGGTATTAACATAATTTCTGTCTCACCTCCGCCGCAATCTTTTATCTCTGGTTTACTCTAAAAAAAACGAAGCATCACGCTACCAAAAGAAGGGTCGTTGTGGAGTTATTTGATTTTAAATTTACACCAACCTCTTAAAAGAAGTCTTCCTCATACCTGAGAATTAAAACTTACTGATTCTGGTGAAAATAACAGCACCTCTGGTGATATTATGAATGTCTGGTGTGCATGGTAGTAATTCCCTGTTGTAGAGCAAGCAGCTCGTGTCTTTGACACAAAAATCAAGTTGATAAAATTCAGAAATAGAAGACAGGAATTGCAGTAAGCTGTTCGCCAGAGGCCCACACTCTGCAAACAAGATGCCCTAGGCACTCGTGATAAATGTAGGCTCTCTGCCTCTTTTTGCCCAGTAGGGTCATGTCCAAATCCCTTCACCTTTAAATCACGTTGCCTCTTGCTTCACTATTGCATCTTGCCCTTGTTCCTAGTTTGTTGCTGCCTTAGAGACTTCTGTTGTTCCTGAGAGTAGAGAGGAACATTTATTAACAGAGATTTATTTGGAAAGGTCAGACTCTACATTACCTCAGCATTAGGTTCAGTCTGCAGAATAATGATTTCATTTAGAACACAGACTTATTGCTTATTTTAAAATATGGCTTTGAGGAATCAAGTGTACGTCAAAGTGTGGGAAATAAGTGAATCTTTGGTCAGCTGAGGGCTTCTGAAGCCCTAGAATCTTTAATATTTTGTTCATTCATTGGTATTAAATCTTTATTTAATTAAAGAATCCTGCATACTTCTGACATTTTAAATACAGAGTGCATCTCTCCAAAATACTTCCTGCTCCAAATTAGAATTCAGGTGGCTTCACATTTCCCGTTTTAGCAAAAGAATTATAAACATGCAATAGACAGAAAATTCTCTTTTCTTGTAACTGTTGATGTCAGTTTAATCATATAGAAATAATACCAACAAGCTTTGTTCATGTCTCTGTGTTTTGTGCTGCAATTCATTAGTGCTCCCCAATAATTTCACTCAGAGCTGCTTTTTCAGGAAGTACACTATGCCAGTAATAGAACTGTTGTAAAAGTCCAGGGTTTGGAGCAGTGGTTTCAATTTTGGCTTCATTGACAAGGAGCTTGTTCTAGGTGTTCTAGGGCTTTATGCTTGATGATTTCCTAAAGTACCTGTATATATATTTAACTACAGAGCATGCAGGAACTGTGGCTCTGTGTACTAACATCTGGAAATTCAGATATATGCCAGGCATGGTATGAACACAGATCATCTCAGGATACTACAATGAAATCTAAATAACAGTTGTAGAACTATTCAAATTTCTGTATCAAAAGCTTGCTTCTTCACTATCTTAAACTGCATAATCTCATTTTTCTCTGTTCAAAGTAAAAATCAAACATAAAGGAACTATTCAGGATTAAAGTTGATGGAAAAATTGGCCATGAAACTAAAAAAAAAAAAAAAAATTAAAAAAGTCCAGCTGCCCTTACTATTAGCACTTAACAGAATGTGTCATTTTGTCAGTGGCTGAAGGAAACATTTTAATAAAAAAAAAACAAACAAGGAGGTGCACATAACAAGTGAATGATACTTGAAAGTTACTTGTTTTGAAACTGACCCTTGAAACCTTAATAAAGACAGTACTGGGCTTTCTATTCCATTTTGGATTTTATGCCCCTCCCACCACAGGGGTGTTTGGGTCTCTGCTTTGCTTAAATCCTGCAATATGATTTACAGAGATTAAATAGGCTTCAGCACACCTGCATTATTTACAATATATTATGCTTAGATCAAGTCTAACACAGAAAGTGACTTGCCAAAAGCAACATAGAGATCAATGGTAAATTAAGCTTAAAAGTAAAATTTGGGAAGCCTCATTGCCAGCTTCCTCTCTACCCACTAGACACTACTTACTCCATAAATATGTGATCAAAAGATTGCTCTAATGCATGCCTTTATTAAAACAAAACCAAACCAAAAAAACCACAAAAACAAACACAAACCCCCCCCCCAAAAAAAAAACACAAAAAAACCCCCAAAAAACCAAAACCAAATGAACCAACCAACCAACAGAAAAAAAAAAAAAAACAAACAAAAAAACCAACCAAAAAAACCCACAAAAAGAACCCTGAAAAAAAATTTCTCTTTGGAACCATTTAATAACACTGGGGTGACAATTTTCTAATTGTAAGTCAAAATGAGTGAGTGTGTTACTCGTGATCCGTGTCAAATCTGTTTTCATTCCTGACACGTGACCTGCCACGAGTGAAATATTTAGTGGACAGTGCAATGAAGTCACCAGTTCTTTATGGGAACCTGTGAACTCTGCTCAGAGAGGAAAGCTGTTGTCCAAACTGGCACTGAAATGAGCACAGAGCCTGACAGTCTGTTTTGTGCTGCCATTTAACCACGACACCCCTGAGCACTGCCTGGCCTTGGTGTCTCTGTTCTCTTCTTTCCCTCCACATACAGAGCCTCTGGAAGCAAGAAAACCAACCTAGGATCCAAAAATAAGGGGCACGTGTGCTTATGAACAATTTTCTATCAGAAAATTCAATCGAGGTTCTTTTAATCAAAACATTAATCTCTCAGACACCTATCATAAAGCTCAGAGCAAACCTGGCTGCCATTCCTTCTCTTCAGTCAGCCTGAAAATGATTCTGAAAAGCTATCAGTGAAAGGTCATTGGGAAGAGAGGCAGCACAGATGCTGAGAAACAGTTCTAAGTATGATGAACTTGGTGTTTTTTTTTTTTTTTTTGATCTCCCTCTGTGAGTTCAGTCCTTTGGGGAGGCAATGAAATAGATTTGGGCAACGCCAATCAATAAAGTGAAACTCACTGTAAAACACAGGCCATACATATAATAATGAGAGTTATTCACTTGTACTCAAAACCAGGTCTGTTTTTATTTAAGGGAACTGCAAAGCTGTAAGATGGCAATATTTAGAAAGAAAAGAGCTGCATTCCTGCTTGTTTGGGTGACAGAGTTGATTGTAGATTGCAGGGAACTTACCCTAGACCACGTTAGCAGTGAAGTCATTCAGATTCCAAGCTGCTGGTTTGCTGCTGAATGCAAGCACAACAGACAGTGATATCTGCTCTCAGTATTTTGAGGCCATTATTTGGGCTTTAATTACAGGCAACACCTTCAACAGGCTCTAAAGTATTTGTAACAGCTCAGGGCACTGCTCTGTTCACCAGAATGCCTGCAGCCATTATTTAATATATTGACCTTCACAGCTGCAAGGTCCAGTGTAAGTGAGGGTGGGATCTCTCCCCTCAGCTTCTTTTTCTCTTGTGCAGTTTTGGTTTTTCTTACATGAGATGTTTTTCTCTGCTTCCTTTGCCATGCTTTGTCCTTTCAATATTATATGACCTTTTTCAATGAAGACTTTTTCCAAATCTTTTTCTTTCCAAGCTGAAATTGTGTTGGCATAACAAAGTGATCTCCTGTCAGTGGCTTTATCCAGGATACATTTGCTCTCATCATTCCTGGACATGGTGTTAATTAGATTTCTCTGAAGCCTATCTTGCAGCAGATGTTTTAGGCTTACCCTTTACCATGTATCTAAGAGGTCAGAGAGAAACTTTCCTGGGAAGAGGGCTGTTTGTTGTATCCTGGAGATACAGTTTGTTGCCTTTTTAAGCATTTTACATTTCAAAGATCAATGAAATGTTGATGTTTAGTTGCAACATCCAGCAATTCATCTCTATCCATTAATAATTTGGTGCAGTGATGTTGTAGAGCTCTCACTGTTTGATGGAAAGGATAAAAAATTCAGGTTTTTTGTCCTTTCTCCTGTATAGCAATAAACATCTGCGTGCCATAAAGAGTTGTTTACAGCCAGGAAATGTAATGTCTGGGGCACTCAGTGCTGCCTAAGTGAATATTTCAAGTCCCCAGGCTTTTGCACACTATTTTGAACACTTATCTCATGCCAGAGCTCTGTATTGAGGTTGGTGCAGCACTGCCCTCGTTGCTGTTATCTTCCTCTCTCTAGGAGATGCCAAACTCACCCAATGAGTAGAATGTGCAAAAATAAATTGGGACATGGTAAGGACAGAGGAAAAAAATTGTACTGCTGAGTGTAAGTGAACTAAAAAAAAAAACCAAAAAACCAACAAAAAACCTGAGTAAGCTAGCTGCTATCAGGTCTTTGTTCCAGGAGGCTCTGAGCAAGAAGACCCCAGGCACCACCTTGGTTACAGGCCCCTCTCAAGCTGGTTTGGCAGAGCCAGCAGCCCTTTCTTTGCTGCTGGGCAGGGACAGCAGGGAAGGCCATGCCAGAAAGCCACTTGTGTCTGACTGCAGATGGCCAGGGTGGCTGCTGGTCAGAGATCCTCGAGGCCACACTCTGTACTACTAAATAAACTCTTTTCTGCTTAATGAAACGGGGACCTTTATGTGATCCTGACATCAGGTGGCACAGGCTTGCTGAGCCTGCCCTATGTAGTTCTTGACCTGCTCCCATTAGAGCTGGATGGGGGCATCATCCCTGGGAAGGATTTTCACCTAAACCTGCTGCCCTTTGCATTGCCTCCTTTCCTGTTCCTAATGGTTATGCTCCCAAAATTTGGATGATAATGATTGCTGTTGCCTCCCACATGGCCATACCTTACCCTCTTCTTTACAAGCAATTAAAATCCTTCATTCAGTGCCTGGATCATCTGCACAGCTCACTCCATGATCATCCTCCCTTTGCTCTGGGCAGGGTTATTGTCACCCCAGACTCACTTGTTTGATTGCTGCAGTACAGAGAGAGCCCTGATGGGTAGATCTGGCAGTAAAATAGGCATTGCCTGGCAGTGCTGCTCCTGCCAACCCAAGGGGAAAGGACAGAGAGGGCTGGCATGAGAGTCCTGCTGCACTAGAGACTCTGCTGCTTCTTTTTGTGTTTGGTGGAACAGTGCTGGGAATGGTGTTGTGACAGATTCACAGGATTAAGGACAGAGGGCAGCCTTCTTCCAGGAGAGGGTTGATTTATACCTGCAGACAAAATGTTCTGATTTTGTTCTGTAATATGTAAAAATGCTGTTTTGCTTAATATGTAACAATAAGGTTATTTTGCCATTTTCTGCCTTTCTTTGTAAAGTGCCCAAGACAAAGCAGTGGTTTTTTATTTTTTTTTTTCAGGGAAGGCAGTGATATTGTGAAAAATGTCTCAAAAGCACACCTCTTTGGTGCAACATTTCTTGTTTATAACTTCTGTTTGCTGGGAGAGTGCAGGGAAAGAAAAGGAGAGAAATGGGGATCAGGGGAAAGGAAAAGACAGCCATGAACACCGTGCTATTTACACTTAACAATGTTGCAATTGCCAGGCTTCACATATTGCTGTGGTATTCTGCTCCTGCAGACATTCCTTCTTCTCTCATGATAATGAAAATGAAATACTATTTCACCTTGAAAGCTTTACTTCTGCAATGGGATTTCAATCATAGTGCATTTGTCCAGAAACCACCAAACCTTGAGATGAATAAAAGGTTTGACAGCTGCACATCAGTAAGCTCTAGTGACCTATTTTCCTGTGCTCCTACCTGCATTATGTTGTGTGAGCAGGCTGTACCAAATGTGTGATTATTGCTACATCTGTAATGTGGTCCACCCAGAAGCAGAAAGAGTGGATTATAAGAAAAAAATGCATTGTTTGGGGGGAATCTTAAGAATAAAACTATTTTAAAAAAATTACTGCCAGTCAACTTGTAAGTTTACTCAAACCATTTTAAATTAGCTCAAGAACTTATTTTTTTTAGTGGCTCAGTCTCTCTTGGAAGAAAGGAAAAATTGGTAACACCAAGCCCCTACAGCAGAATATGCAACTTGAGAAAGTATGTAGTATAATTTATGGTGTACAGGCTGTCTCCAATATGTGCTGAAACCTCTGTACAGCTTATTAATGATATAAAGGTTTTGATTATTTTTCTGAGCATTTCTTTTGATTTGTGAGAGTGTGAGGTGTGAAAGCAGATGTTTATTGGTGTCACCTCCTAGGTGCAGCTACTCTGTAAGGTTGGAGTGCAAAGTCAAGCTGAAATGATGAAATCTGAGTAGCAAAGCAGCTCCCTGTGTACATCCATGTGGAATCCACATGATCCACAGCTCCCTGTGTGATCACCATGAGACACAGAGGTGCCTCTGGAGCTCCTTAGCATCTAAAGAGCAGATTCATTACAGCAGCAGCAGTGACATGGCTTTCCCCATCACTCTGTGCCTGGACAAGTGTGATCTCCAGGAGAGGCTATTTTGGCTGATAGTGAACAAGTTAATGACTAAGCAGAAGTGAGGACAGACTTTGGGTGAGACTGCTTTCTGCCAAACAGTTCAAATTTAGCACAACTTTAAGCATCAGTCCACAGTCTTCAGTGAGACAACCACAAACATCCACTGAGCATGGCATTGGCTCTGTGTGTACAGAGGGAGGTGTGAGCTGTTGATGGAGCTGGGTCAGTCATAGCCCAGGATTAGCAGCTCTGTTCTGCAAGGCTGTGCACTCATCACTGACAAACCCAGAGTTATCCCTGACTGCCAGAAGTGGGCATGTGGGGAAGCCCTTCCTCTGACATTGAAAGCAAGAGGTAGGGACAGCCTTTGCCTGTAGGAGATGAAAAGATTCCCACTAGAAAGGGTTTAAATAAAGTCCCATTGGAATTTGTAAAGAACTGTCCATTCTAAGAAAAAGACAAAATCCCATTTTGTTATTTTTTTGTCAAGGGCCGTAATGATAATTTCTTCAGGAATCATCAGTCACTCCCTAATGGAGAAGAAGGTAGTTATGCACTTCCTAACTTCAATTAGTTAAGGAGTTTGCACAAAAGAAGTGCCAATGCTGTAGAGAGGTGCTGTAGAACATTCTTTAACAGCAGTTGAACTACTTGTGACAATTTGAAAGTGAGTTGCAGCTCGCTGATTTATCATCAGTGGGATGGATAAAGGGACTGACACAGCTTTGTAACCACCTCTGAATCCTCCTAAAGTTTGTGCCAAGGAATGTGATCTGTAACAACAGATCAGTTGTATACAGAGGTTTGTTCAGAAGTTTCATTTTCTGGTGAAGACTCTCTTCTCTCAAAAGTACAATATAATGCAAATGCCTGATGGTCACGGTGCTTGGCACTTTATTATTTCAGTGTGTTTATTTTTCACTTCTCACTGCTTTGGAAGTCAATGCACATCTCATTTAAGATGTTATTGGGCGTTGTGTTAGTGACAACAGGGGAATAATAATAATAAGCAAACTGGAAGCTTTGAGAACAAAGAGGCTCTGGGTAGCCTGGTGGGCATCCAGTAAAGTCCAGATTAGTCCTGTCTGCAGTGCTTGGGTGTTGTCACTGCCATAGAACACATGAAAAATTTGCCTCCTGAACCAGAGCAACCTTCTGAAAGATTCAGCAGTGCCTTCTTGTCGTGCAGTGGATGGTAAAGTTCTAACTTAGCATGCTCTTTCCCCAGGGTAGTGATAACTGGGAGAAAATTCTTATCAGAATAGATATGTTCTCATGTTTTAAGGTAGGTCAACCTTTATACTAAACCTTTATACTAAAGAAAGGTTGCTGATTCAGACCCACTGCCTAGTCTGGCATGTACCAGTATGTGCTGAAAAGATATGTCAGTATTCTGAGATGAGGAGACATTCAGTGAAGAGTTCATTCTATTAATTCCCTGTATTCACTTTGCAGAGCCCCAAAACTGTAAGATTGTTTCTGTTCAAGGAATGAGGGATCATTTTGGAAGGGAGTTACAGAGCTATCATTGTCATGGCATGCCTAGAGAGAACATTGCTGAAATGTGAAGTTGAGAATTGGAAGTTAATTACTGTTAAGAGAGACTCTTGGGTTGCCAATAGGTGCCCTCCATTCAATGCTGTGCTGAGCACAGATGCTAAATGTGTTCAGTTAAAAAAAAAAAAAAAAAAAGGGATGTAAAAATAATTCAAAATTCAAATTCTAGCAAGTTTCAAGGTCACTTTCACTCCTAAATCTCTTACCTGCAATGAGAGATAGGTGCACTTTGGGGTTTCCTAAATGCAGCATCGTGCATGTAAAATAGAGAGATTACCTGGAAAAAAGTGGGCTTTGTGCAGTGTTAAGTGTCAAAACTCTTGACAAAAGAGTAATAAAAGCCACTGAGGGAACATTGGGATGGTGATACCCCTGGAAACTGCTGCTTCACAGTTTGCTCAGTACACAGGTTAAAATTAAGCCCTAGATAGCATGATAAGTACATTACCTAAGGTGGTTCTGAATAAGCAATTTTCATACTGATGGCTTTCTTGCTGTATTAGTGAAAAGATGATTCTCCACTCTAATGGGGACATCACTTAAATTACACCAGAATTGCTAGCATAGAATCAGATTGTTAATAAAGTAAAACTATTGTGTGTTAATGGCATTCCTGTTGGGTAAATAATGAATTTTATATTCACAACTCTTTTTCACAAGAAGAGAGCTAACCTATTATTGTTGTAATAAGGTTGTTTATATACTAGAACCTGTCTGGTGTGTCAGAAAATGCCTGAGAGCTACAGTAGGGACAGTGATGTCCAAATGACAGACAGAAGACTGGGTGGTCTATTGTGACTTGTGAATATATTGCAGTCTGGAATTTCAGCTTCTTGATTTCTAGCTAAGCTCCGTAATATGAGAACAAAATTTCAGTTCTGGAGCTGCACATCTTAAAGGTCTGTAAGATCTGAGTGGTTCTGCTCTTTAGACATTACTTCAAAAACCTCTCACAGACAAATGTACCGCTTTCTTCCATCTTTCCTTAGAAATGTTTTTTGTCAATAGTGAGAGAAATGAAAATGTGTTGTTCTAATTGGAAATTTTTATGTAGTTTACACACACACATCCTGCTGCAAGCAAACAGATACACAAAGAAGGTAAAACTGTTCCTTGAGCAAAGGGTAAGTTTGCACATAGGAAGTCTAAAAAATAAAGTGCAACAACCTCACAAAGAAATGCCATTTTTTGTAGAAGCTGTAGTAAGAACACAAAGAATATAAACAGAAAGCATTGGATAAGCTGGCTGGCCTTTTGAAGAAATATTTTCTCAATTATTGTAGTACCTGATGTTTTGTGAATGTTTCCTGAAATGGTATGTTTTTTGATTTTGGAGAGACCTCTAAATATGAAATATCAAAAGTGGCTTCTACAGAGAACCTCCTTTCAGGGAGGGCATAATACCAGTCTTTGGCAAAGTAAGTTGTCTTTTATGTTTTGTTCTGAAGCTCAGTAGGGAATTCTGTAAACCCAGATTCTCTAGTCCCTTGTAGCAGTATTGTTACAGGAGCTCAGCTTTGCATTCAGTAAAGTTCACATGAGTTTTTCAGTAAACATAATGGGTTCATGTTTTCTGAGAATGTTAGTGAGTGACATTTCAAATGGGCAAGATAGGCAGCTGAACTGCATGAAAAATCACTTCAGCTGTAAAGTAGTGTTTTGTCAGGTTGTAAGGACTGTAGGAAGGTGTTCTGTGCTGTGGATTTTATTCTGCCCTGACCCTTACACTGCAGTGTTTGGATCCTACCTGCAGTGCATAAGGTGCTTGTTCCCCCATGTACAAAATTTGTCCAGGGGAAAGCTTTATTTGGAAAGGAGATGTGTGGGTCTATTGGAGAAGATGAGGTCAAAACCCTCTCATCTTTACCTGAAGTGATGCACAGAGGTCCTTAGGCCTCTGGGAGTCCTTTCACAGCTGTGATTCCCCACAGCTGGCTGGTAGATGTTGCAGTGTGCTCTGTGAAAGATCCATACAGCTCCATCCAGCTACATTTCACTTGAGCCAAAGAGCCTATTAGTCTGAAGTGCCTCTTTTAGGAAAGCATGAAGCATTTAAAAGCAGAGTGTCCATCATTTCCAGAGGAGATGGATTCTAGTGGAGCACTCCACAGTGCAAATGAATGCAATCCAGTGAAAAAAGAACTCTTAGTATTTCATTATTAGCATAAATAAATATTGGGGAAATCAGTCTGCAAGTAGGAGAGAAACTGAGTAATGTTACTGCAGAGCAGAGTTGATTTGGTAAATAAGATACAGACAGAAGTGTGGGAGCTTTGGTTTGGTTCAAGTGTGAGGCTGTTTTACACTTACAGCTCTGATATGTGTCATAGGAGCTCATGCTGACCTGCTTATTAAAAATGCTAATGTTTTTAACTGATGATTAAGTGTTAAGTTAACGTTTGTTACTGATGAAATCAAATATTTATGGTACAATATCACACAGATCAGTTAATGCATTTACTATCTCCTTTCCTCATTGCATCTCAATTATACAGAACAGAGTGCTGCTTTTGTGATTTTTAGGACATCTGATGCACTCCTGATAATAGAAGTTAATATTAATTTCCAAGTATAAATGTCCTTTTGACTTTTAAGCTGGATCTTGTTCACATCTTTTAATGTGTTATTCCAGTTTTCTGTAGTGTGGCTGTACTCATAATTGCTTTCTAAGAGGAAAAACAGATGAATTTGTGCCTCACTAAGCTCTCTGTTCCTTGCCACTAGAAATTGAACATGCTTCAAAAAAGATGTATCTGTCTCCTCACATTATTATTACAAAGTTTGCTTTTTTTGATTGCTTATTGCATTCTGTCCCTCCAAAACTGCAGCTTAGAGGTCTCCTTGGAGTCTGTGCTTGTTGAGCCAGGATATTTCAGAAATCAGTCTCCCTTTAGTGATGATTCAATTTCATTTTGCTGTTCACACATGCAATACAGTGAAGCTATTTTGGGTTTAGAGATCTTCAGAAGATACATGATCCTATAAAGATTGTGTTACGTCTCTGAGTCACTCAGCTTGAGATTGTGGGACTGCTCCCAAAAGTGAGCAGGTCTGCAGAGCTCCATGCTCTCAGAACCACTGTCTAAATGATTTGCAAGTCACTTGGAATTTCCTCAGTCACCATTCTCACTGAAGTCACAGTGCCAAAGAAAAGGGAGCTTAAGGCTGTTGGGATTTGATCTTGTTAGTATTCTTAGGGCATGTGAATGGACTGTAAGTCTGGTTTCTCTTAAAGCAATGTGACTAAGGAATTCTCCGAGGTAGGCTGGTGTGATGGTTTAATCACGTTCTATATTTCATTTGACTGGAAGAATATAAAGCAAACCAGGCCCATCTTTAAATTACAAAGATAGTTTATTAATACACACAAAAACAACAAGAAAAGGGAAAAAAACAACAACAACAACAACAACAAATGAAACTTCTAAAACATCTTTCTTTCTCTTTCTAAGTTTTTTACCTTTCTTCACTCAACATAAAAAGACATGACCTGAAACTTCAGCCAGTTTTACCATTTTAAAAAATAACCTTTTATCAGTTCTTTTAGGAAAGGAGTCTCTCTGGGTTCTATATAGACATCCCATGCTCTGCATCTGCGAGGATTTTAAAGGAACTCCTGCAAACTGCGAAATCCTACCCATTAGCAGCTCTCTCAACACTGCACATAGGCCATATTTGCTTATTGGGGTACTGTTTAAGGATGCCTCCTCTAGTATGACACAAAGATTCTCTTCTTCTATTTCTAAAATCATCTCAAGACCCAAAAACAAATCTCCTCTTTCTTTAGGAGCAAAAAGCTTCATATCACTTTTAACTAGAACCTTACATCCCCCCAAAAGCATTTATATGTTACAGGAAAAACTAGTTCCGCCTCTATAGTTTACCAGAAATGTCCAGCCAAAATTAGGCCACTCCTTTGTCCTTTTGCCTTAAAGTCCTTTTCACTCTTCCTTTACCGACTGTAGCTCCATGCTGTGTCTTTCTATTCGCTATATTTGTTCTTCTTCCGGAGAAAGATGATGTTTAGGAAAGTCCATCTGCTAACAACAAAAGGTTAAACTTTTCGGGCTGCCGGGCTGCCCACGTGGCTCTGCGGCGGGAAACTGAGTCGTTTAGAAGCCGTGCGCTGGTTTCTTCGGCTTGAAAAAGAAGAGCAAGGGCGAAGGGGCACTCCGTCCGAGCTCTCTCTCTCTCCATGCTGCCCGCCTCTCCGCGAGACAGCGGCTCCTAAAGCTCCGACCCGGCCTGCCCCGGCTCCAGCAGCATCGGGGCCCGGCCCGGCCCGGCCCGGCCCGCCGCAGCCGCCCCGGGGTGGGGGGGCACCGAGGCCGGCCGGCCCCGGCGGCTCTCTGTCCCCGGCCTGCCACACCGGGAGATAAAGAGCCCGCTCCTCCCCCCACCCAGCCTTTTTAAGCATTTCGCCGAAAGTCGCAGCTTGTCTTTTACTGGATAAATTACTTGTCAATCACACAAACTGACCCCGATTGGAACAAAATCAGGCTTTTCCTAGCCTATGACAGCTGGAGAAGAAGGCAACAGCACCTGTTTGGTTTTCATTGCAGTGTGAGGGCTCTACCATGCTTGCTCCTTTGTTTTCTTTAAAATTCAATGAGATTTAGATATTGTTTCCTTTAGAAATCAGTGATAATTGGGTACTTAATTCTTTTAGGTATCTCTAAAAACCCCACTGTCAGACTGAGGGGCCTGTAGGTGCATTTCATAATATTTCATCAGTGTGTCTTGAACATGTCAAGCTATTTGTGGGATAGATAAATACAAATGATTATATATTATGCTACATGCATTTTTAAATGGTGCAAATAATTTCTTGGTAGCTCAGCAATGAATGTGACTCCTATGTACTCTGTAATGTTGTTTTTAAGATCATGGGTAATAATTTTTCCCGATGTTACTGTGTAACCTTAGAAGTTAATTACTTGAGATAGCTGGATTATTTTTGCTTATCTTTGTTCAGCTGGGATTACCTACAATTTGAATGTAGCACCATGGTAGGAGTCCACTTCAGATACAGTCAATTATATAAGTCTATCAGCAGCTATTTTATTATGGGAACAACAGAGACAGAAGGCTTGTGTTCTGTGATGAATGTAGATTAGAAAGAGGTCACCCTGACATACATAATTAGTTTCAGAATTTTAAATTAATAGGTAGTGTGCCCCCAAGGCATCCATACATTCAGGCTGAGGCTGCAGGATATCTGGTCCAGCTCCTGCCTGCTTTTGTCAGCAATGACATGGCTTAATGCACTGCTTGTATAATGGCATGAGATATTATGGCAGGGCTAAATCATTGTAAAAACAACATTTGCATAATACTTTGGTCATACTACATATACTTCCCTCTGGAAACATTTGCACTGCTAAATTATTATGCAGGTTTCTAGGAGGTGGTTGGCCCAGCCTGGCATGTCTTCAGGTGCTTTATGAGAGCTAAGCAGATGCTTAAGCAAGTTTCTTCAGAAAGTTCATTGAGAGGATCCAGCAGTGTGTGAAATCATGGGCCTGGCCTGTTATATGAGCAGCACTGGCTCCAAGGGGCTGAACTGAAGGTGAATGAAAGGCTGTGCCCTGCAAGAGCTGAATTACCAAATACAGTTCAAGCTTCTGCCCCAAACTTTGGCAAACCAAACCAGAGAATTCAATTTCTGAGGAACTCCACTGGTAACTCTCTCTCTTACAGTGGATGAGTCTTTCCAGCTTTCTGTCTGCCACTGGCAAGAGGTGTTTATAGGCAGGATCCCACATCCTTTCCCTTTCTGACTGAGGTGTGATACCTACATTTCTTGAGCTTTTCGGGGTGCTTTGGTTTTCAGTTTGGGTTACAAATTAATCTTAGGTATTCCAGGAGATAAAAATTCTGAGTAGCACATGAAATCTGCTAGTATGTGGCAGTTTTAAATTAACGTGACACAGATTATTTTTTCAGTTCATTCAGGAATCAGACTGGGAAAAAATAATTAAGTAATTCAGTATTTCTCAAAAATGGAGACAATGTGTGCATGAACTTCAAGGGGTTGAAACTACTGAATTGTAGTGGTACTAGAGAAAGGAAACTAGGAAAGGATTTTCAGTCGTGTGGGCTTTCTGTATTTTTGTTGTTGTTTTTAATCAAATACTTCAAAATCTTAATGAAACATGCCTCAAACAGATACTTTTCTACACCACAGCAAACTTTAGTTGAGATGCAAAATATAAGTAGCTTATTAGTTGTACATTTTAGATATTTTTTACGAGGTGTTTAGGTCTTACATGAGTGATATCGTTCTAAAATATCAAAAGCCCAGAAATCTGTGGGTGAAGACAATTGCATAGTGTTAATTTGCTGTCTCTTTGTGGAATTATTTGTGAGCCAGTGGCTCTTAGGAAGCCATTGGTAGGTAGAGTTGGGTTAATGGAATGTGACAGACACATCCACAACTACTCAACTCTTTTGTTTTCTTTTTTTTTTTATTAGACATAATGCTGTTGAAATAAAGTCACAAAACAAAGGTTTCCTGCTGACACTGAAAAGCTGTAGTAAAACCAATTATTTATTTTACAATTAACTGTTTTATGGAAAAGAAACACTGGAGGAATCCCCAAATGTTTATTTTGAAAGTAGAAGACCTGGGTCCTGTGACAGCCATCTGTGATGATGTATTTACTGCCCTTATTATGGCAAATGATTGATGGATTGCAAATTGAATCATTTTGTCTTATGGGAACTGATGTAGTTGAGTGGTTTTCACACAGCAGTGGTTTTGTTGAATTCCTGTCTGTCCTTCCCTGTGGTCAGTTCAGATTACCTTTCTTGTTTACAGAATCTAGGAAAAAGCACTTGATTTCCTGTCTATCTGTGACTGTTTCTCTGAACGTTTCCCAGAGCTGTTTTCACATTCTCTGTCCCTTCTCCATGCTGTCCTGTAGTTTGGCAGTGAGGGGAATGCAAGTGCTCCTCTTTAGCTCCTCTTTCATTAAGACCCCTACCTTTGAAATTCTACTTTTAAATATTTCTACCTACTGGCAGGGGTATTCCACATCTCCCACAGAAAAAAATTAATTTCATCCCTAGTGGATATTCAATTCCATGGATGAGAGCATGTGAGAGAAGAAAAGAATAGACAAACAAACAAAGATATTTATTTATACTCCATATGAGGAAAACACAGGGAATCTGTAATCAACACATGCAGAATTACCTGGCAAACCTTTCTATAAAAGTGGCTGGACTTGCAGAAATACTTATATTAGTTTCAATTTATGCAGTTTGAAAAGATAAATAATAACAGAACTCTGAAGACATTGGCATGAATTCAGAGAAATATTTCTGTAATCTTCTCCTGAAGATAAGTTTTGAAAAGTTCTGTCATATGCTCTATAAACAGCACTTTTTTCTTCCTCACTATGAAGTAAGAATATGTAGAGGCAACTGAAGCACTTCTTCCAAAGTGGGTTAGAATAAGGAGCTGAAATATAAAATTCATTTCAGACTTTGACAAATTGAGACTGCCATAAATTTTCTTTTATGTGCTTAAAAAAAAGTGTGAAAATTTGTTACAAAATTATTAAAAAACCCTGTGAAATGTATTAGCCCTTATTAATATATCAGTGATACTGTAGTAGGAGGAGAAAAGGCTGCATTTCTCAGCATCACTGCTGTAGGTGTGTATTTTTAATTTCAGTCACAATTTCCCGCTGTTCCAAACGTGCCGTATAATCTGCAGGGATCTGGGGAATTAATTAGGTACATTTCATTTCTCCTCTAACTAATCCCTTCAATTCTCTTAGTTTAGGGAGCTGAACACACCAACGACTGATAAGCCACGAGGGCCTTATTTACTTTGCAGAGGGTTCTGCAAATCCCAGCGAGACGTTGGCCTGTGCTGGAATTTTCTCCGTTTAGTCCTTGGGATAGTGGCATTTGAATGTGACCCTTCAAATCAAAAGCATTATTGCACTTGGAAAAAGCAAATGAGGGTAGATTAGTGAGAGTCAAAAACATAACAGTTTAACAACAAACCTTTTCCACAGCCTCATGTAGCCCTGGTTTGTGCTGTGATGTTTGGGTTTCTCTGAAACTCTTTTCCCAGACACTGTTCTGCCAACAAGAGACACGTTTTCCCAACTGTAACCTTTGTTTAAATTCCTTTCCCTAGGAGGGACTTCTTCTTGATGTCCCTCTGACCAATGTAGTTGAAGAAGTTTGTCTTTCTTCCACCCCTTGGGTGGTTCTTTGTAAAATAGAATAAAGGGAAGAAATTCCTGGGTAATAAGGATTGGAGTCATTTCAGCCTTCTGACCTTGGAGTCTGTGTCGTTGTAATCTTGAACAGCATCAGCCTCAGAAAGGCTACAAACAAAATCTTGTGACAAGCAGGATCAACTTTGTCCACCCCAAAAGATTCCTGTGAAATATCCTCATGTTTTCTGAACGTGGTTGCAGTTGATTAAACTGACTTTGTTTCAGTCTGGTTTTAAACAGCTCTTTAGTTTCAGATTATCTTTCATTATCAGAGAATTGAAAAAAAAATGATTGATCTGAATGGTGTTACTGCTGATGCTGAGCCCGTGTCACTGCAAAGACAGCTCTTTCTGTGCAGCACACTAAAGATTGGGAGCAGCAGGCTCACATTCTGCTCTGCTTGGGGGGCTCTTGAGGCCAGGGAAGGCAGAGGGAGGCATTTGGGAATGGACACTAAGGGGAGGCAGGGGCTCATAGTCATTTTGTCAGACTCACCTGGGGCAGTTGCTTCATGGCTGTAAACTGGAACTATTTGATTTAGGGGAGGGCGAGCTGGCTGAATAATGCCATTGATTTTGTTGAGTGTTGATTTGCTGTGTTATATTTTAATCATTTCAGGACAAGAATTACTGAGGAACTATGTGTATTGAACCTGTAAATCCCTTCTGAGATCTCTGATTTTTTAATGTCTGTAGTTTTGAAAGGCTACAAAAGAAAGAAAATAGAGTATTTTCATTTGTTGCCCATTATTGATGATAAGAACAAGCATGCAGTGTGTCCAAGCCTTTTTTGAGTGTTCCACAGTGGTAGGGTGACTACAGAATGCTGTTGAATAAAGTCAGTCCTTGCCAGTACAGTTCCTCATCTCTTACTATCACTGGTCCTGTATCCAGTTCAGGTCAACAGAGTTGTTTGTTGGGTCACTTTGTTTGTTTGTTCCTACATCTGTTGTGTCATTTATTAGGATAGAATCCCAACTTTCTTTGCCACAGGAAATAAACATTGACTTAAGGTGCACACCTGGTTGTATGAGGAGAGTGAGAATAAAATCTCCAAAATGTTTTTCTTGGAAGACTCCTTGCAACAGGAAAAACTACATTTGTAGCAATTCCTCTAGGCCATTTCTTCCCAAGATTTTACCACTTTAATTGTGAAATGCTAGGCAACTCTAACAGCTCTGAAGCATTAATATATTCACTTTCATCATTAGAGTGAAACATGACAATTTTTAGCAGTGAAGTCTCCACATTAAGTTGTTATAGGAGACACAACTTGAAAAGAAAGATTTGTAAGCGGTTGTCTCTGTTTTCATAATTTCTGACGTTACCCATCCAGAATAGTTTCCCTGATAAACGTGCCATACTTGCAGTGTTTATGATGGTTCTGAAGGTTGTAGGAGGCTCCTTTGTCAAAGTTTGTCTCTCATTCTTAAGTCAATTGACTTGTTCTCCATAAATGAACCAAAGAGCCTGCATAGCATCTCTTCTCTGTATTGATCTTGCCATAGAGCTCAGAGGAGCGTCTTTATCCTGTGGCTCATTAATGTGGGAAATGCAGAGACACTTATCTGGAGAGAGTAATGATGTCATCTGATGTGCTGTAAAACCACCTGTTCAATATTCCACATTTGAAGTAATAGCTTCTCATTGCTTTCTCTTACCTCGGGTAAGATTGGAGCTAATTATGCTTTGCTAATTTCCTTTGTTTTATTAGTTAAATAGAATAGTTCAAGTGTACAATCTTTGTTAGTGCTGTGCCTGTGCTATGCTATTAGGCAACTGTAGAAGTGCTGAGATTTAGAGAGATCAGCTAGCATTCAGTAGGCTAAGATCCAAATAAATCTGCTGCTTTGTGGTGCTTTCAGTGATATTCTGTAAAGATCACTTTAATTCAAGTAAGCAGCCAGACATCTTTGAAAAAGTCAACTGCTGTGCTGGAAAAACTGGAGCCTTTCCAGGTCTGCAGCAAACTACACAGCACATAATAGTTGGGACCTTTCTGAGCATCACAGAACAGGGCTTGTTCTGTAATCCAGGACTGGCAGGGACCTTTAGAAGTCTCTCCTCATGGCCCCAGTTTAAGTGCTGAAGCTAAAAACCAGGAGCACACACTTTGTGCAAGCAGACAAATGCATGCAAGGCACCAGTGGGAGGCTGTGCTGGTGGCATGTGCACAGATCGTAGTGGAATTTTGTCCCCAAGCTACCTAAGTCTTCAGTGAAAATTCTAGTCCTAATTTCTCCTACCAAGATACTACATTGCTCAGTGATAAACACAGCTCTGGATAAGGGATTTCCCCCTCACGTTGAACTATTGTTAGCATGTCAGGTGTCTGACACAAGAACAATGGAAAGAGGAAACTGCCAGGAGTCTCTGTCAGTAATCCTCTTTGCCCAAATACACCTCTGTAATGCTTCTGTGGTTCTTTGGTGCTCAACCACAACATCTTTATTCATATTTTGAATATTTTCCTTTTCTCACCTTGAAATTTCAATAATGCACATTTATATACTTCCTGTTTTGAGATATGAGATATGAGCAACACAATCATGAAGCATAATTTAAAGAATTGTATGGATCATTAAATTCTCTAGACATGACTGAAATTTTCTAGATGAAATATTTTCAGGGAAATGAAACTTATCTAGGGAAACTTGAAATATTTAGTAAATTTAATTCTTCCATCTTGTAGTAGAGGTAGCAATCTCATCATGAAGCATTTCCTAATAAACACATGAAGTTAATGATGCTGGGCTGTATTTCGGGACACCAGCTCCTCCCAAGAGGTCATTAATTCCCAGGAAGCCTCCTGCCTAAGTCGTCATTGCTTAATTAGACCATTAGGATATTGCATGTTGATTGCAGTATTACAAAAGGGAGAGGATGATCAAATGCTTACGAGGATCAGCAGTATCAGAGTGAGATGATTGCAATATCTGTAATGGTTTTAACCAGAGCAGCCCTGAAATCCTCTTATGCTCCTGTGGGAACCCATATTCCCTGAGTGAAGCATGAAGGAAGCAGTCTGAGCAAAGCCAGGAACACAGGAGTCAATGGATTTCTGCAGGAATCGATCTGAATTAAAATGTGTATTTGTTTCCAACCCCAACATAATGTAATGATCTTTTGAGATGGCATTATAATTCCATCCAGTGACATTTTATCATGTTTATGTCCTGTATAATCAGAACTGATTGCAGCTGTATCTTAAAATTCAAGTTTCACAAGTGAGGCTGCACAATTTCTCTCAAGGGAGAGTCACCTGCATCAGAGAAGCAGAGAATTGGGAATTAAAGCCAGAAATTATTACATTTTTTTGTTATTGATGGAAACAGAAGCAAGGAAATGCTTCCTTTTTGCTGATGCATGAAAATTTTTGTGTGGAAGCCATATTAATTTTATTGCCTCTAATTTTCATAGAGTTGCATAAAACAGGCAGTAGTTCAGTGTTCCATTTTATTGGTATCTGCCTAGACATGTTTTTCTATCCCTAAGTCTGGTGCTTTTTAGGGAATGGCTTCTCTAACTGGAGTGATGAAACCCTGAAAGACAACAACAAACTCTTGGTTACTTCAGGGAATGGAACTGGGAGTGAAAGGTGCCAGTGCAGGAGCTGCTGTGCTCATCAAGATGCTGCTTGAAGTGAATAAATCTTCAGCCCAGTTCCAGTCAGGAGGAATCATGAACAGTGCAGGTAGAGGCAGGTGCTGGCAGGAGGATAATGCATCTACCTGTAAACTGCTAATCAAACTGCACAAACCCAGGGGTGTGTGTAAATCAAAAAGCCAGTAAGGCAGCCTGGGAAGACTGTGATCACATTTTTGCTTCAAAAGACAAGAACCACTTTGTTTGCATCTAAATTCTTTTCATTGGAAGTCTGTACTTACCACCTTTATCATTGAAAATCTCTCTATGGTCTGTCTCTGAATCAGAAAAGATTACCTTGTTTTTCTAATTCAAATTGTAGCTTATCCAGCTTCACTATGCCTTTTCAAATTTGTGGATTTTTTTTTCGGGTAAGCCCCACAGTACTCTGAATTTTATCTTAATGTACCAAGAGTTGGTGCTTACTGCCTTCATAGTAGAATTCTGAGAATAACTCTTTGGGTAGAGCTAATATGTTGCCAAATTAAGCTAAAGTTTAGCCCCAAAAGAGTCTTCCTTATCAAGAATCTTACTCCCTTCTTTCTTACCAAGAATTTTTTCTCCCTTAGGCCTGAATGTTATACTTTCTTTATTTTCCTCAAAAATAAGATACACTATTAAGGCAGACATCATGTCAGATTGAAGTTTATCCAGTTTCTTTTTAATCTTAAATATTTTTTTTTTATTTGAAAGTGAGTTCTGCCTCCTAATTTGATATGTTCAAACATAAATCTGTTTAAAAAATTGCCATCTGTGTTTGCATCTCTTCTGGTAAAATATCTTGCCCAGCTCTACTTCATATTATGATCAGCTTAACAGTATTTAATCTCTATTCTTTAGTTTGACCATCTGCTAATTTTGGACAGTATTTCATATGTATCTCACAAAGGTATTGTGAAGCCTGCTTCATCCAGATTTTACAGCCAGTCCTTGGGGCAAAATAACCAGAACCAACTGAGTACATGGAACAAATATTAGAAATGTTTTTGCTCTTTAATGTTGTAAGGTGTTATTTACATACAGATCAGTATAGCACAGGATATTAGAGCAGCCTGCTCTGCACATCCAGGTTGGGAAAAAAACTCCAGTTTTGATAGCAGGTTTTGTGAACTTATTTCCACAGCCTGGCAGTGGTTGTTTGTTTGGTTTGTTGGTTTTTTTTTTTCCATGGAAGTTTTCTCTTTCATTAACATGACTTCTTGTTTTCCCCTTTCTTTAGCTTGGTAACCTATTTAACTGTGGGCTACCCTTCAAGGTGGCTCACATTCTCCAGGGTCTGGACAATCTGTCCAAGTACTTAGCCATGCTCATTATGATTTTTTTCTTCAATATTCAATTGGGATTTTCCTTCCTCATAAATTTTGCTGTGCATCTGCAGGTGCTTCTTTTCTCCCTCACATAAGAATCTTGTTTATCCTCTTCTTGTACTCAGTTTCTCAGTTGGGTCTGGGGACACAAAATGGGACAAAGTTCTCTACGTGTGTCCTTCAGAGTGCTTAGAAAAGGGGAACAGGCACTTCCTTCAACTCTCATGAGTTCATTATTGAAGAGGATCATGTTTTTGGAGCATGATTTTTTCTTTTTTTTTCCTTTTTTTTTTTTTTTTTTGGTAATGTATTACTTCACTTAATGTTTTTTATCATAGATTCTAATAAATATAAAAACCATACAGACACACAAGCAATTACATTTGAGTGATACACAGACTTTCTGGGAAAAATACAATGTAATTATGCAAATACATAGAAGGATAGCAGGGTTTTTTTCCTCCTTATCAATACAGAAATTTCATTGTCTGTCATCTAGAATTGGCCTTCCTCAGACTGAAAATAGAGCAGGAGGATAATGAGAGAAATAAGAACCTTCTTAAATTTATTTCAAGTCATACATTTCTCATTTTGATGGAAAACATTTTTCTCAAATGAATGGGTTTTTATTGATTTCCCTGTAAATAGTGTACCTGAATTACCCTTCCTGCAATAACATATTGGAAAATTCTTACAATTTATTCAATATCTGAGTAGATCTTCACTCTCAGTCTTCGCTTTGACTAACAGCATCAAGTGTAGCTCATCCACACTGTATTTCAGGCACTGATTTTTTTTGAAACTAAAACAATATTCTGTATTTGATTTGCATTTAGGAGGAAGCTCGTGTCTCCACAGTGATGCTTGCAATTGCAGTATGTAAGTTAATTTTGATTTTATGGTTTTTAGTTTGTAAAACTGTTGCATTTAGAATGAACTGATGGAGTTCTTTGACATCATGTGTCATTAGGTCTGAAGTATGTAAAATTTGAGAAAGAACAGATGTGATGTTGCATTTTACAGTTAGATCTGTTAAGTTAAAGCTTATCAACTCCTGAGAGTAATAATTATATTGAAATTCTCCATGTTCTTGGAGCTTTCTGTAATTGTGATCTGTGTGGTGATCTTATGTCTGCACTCCAAAGATCACAAAAAGAGGCCAAACACAGTAGTACCTGGATCCTTGCTCAGATTCCACCCAGTATCTGTACCAGTGTTCCAATGTGTGAATAGTTACTTGAAGTACAGTATTTTTTCTTAGAATGACTAGTGCAGTAATTTTCAAATTAGGCTCTGGCTCTGTGTTGGCCTTCAGGTTAATTCATTTTTTCCTTATGACAATATTAATCTCTTTTCTCCAGTGGCTCATTTTTCACGTTTTCAGTACTGATAGAAGACTGCAGTAAGTTAAAAATCAGGACACTCCAAATTATGCCTGCTAGATTTTATAATACTTGATAGCACGACACAAATCTCATTTACATGTCTCACACAATTATTCAGCAGAGAGTGGGGTTAAATGGTTAATTCAGGGGAGGTAACATCTCAGCTGGGGTTACATTTCTTTGGAGCTATGCTTTTACATGGCAGCTGAAAAACCAGATCTGCAAATGTGGCTTGGTTTTCTGATTTCCCAGTGACTTGTTTTATCATCTTTATCACAGCATTTCTGCCTCATTTCTCCATCAGTTTATTCCACAGTTTTGCTTCTCTGATGTGTTTATATGTAAAGAACAAGATGGTTGAGGGGCTTCAGTAGAATCTGCAGGAAAGACAGAAATAAAAAGCAGTTTTTAGTACTTCTATGAACTGAAGTTTAATTTATTAGCACACAGAAACTTAAATGTTTTATGTATAAAAGGACATGCATGCATTGAGCAGATATCTCTAGAGCTAAGCTGTTATCTCCATTTCTTACCCTTACAGGTTTAAATATCTTAGGAAGTTAAATGCAGTGATGAAATGAAAAAAAAAAAATTACATTCAAAACAATTTAGTTAAGTGAAAATGAGGTGGTCTTGTAATGGGGGATAAAGTGGGCAGAGCTTTACTTGCATGATAGTCCCAGCAATTTAATTAGACCTCTGGGGAAACAAGATACTGCTCAAAATAAAGTCAGGTTGGTGGTATGGTGGGACCTGGGCACCTATTATTGTATTTTAATAGTGCTAATTTAAATTTCTGTGGAACATACCTCCAGACACCTTTTTAGATATTTGTGAGTTTCAGTCCATTGTATTAAAAAAAATCATCAGAATCTGAAAGCAAATATCTTGCTTGAAATGTTTGGTTTCTCTTCTCACTGCACTTGAAGAAGTTGGATGACTGTCTCACCAAGAAAGTGAATTTATGCCCACACTCTGCTGTTCTCCTGCTGGTTAGAATAGCCTTCCATAATTTCTAGGTAGCTGAATGTACAAAATAGACTAGTTAATTTTTTAAATGCTTAGTCATCTGAAAGAGAAGCAGGAAGAAATGCTGCCATTATTTTCTCAACCACAGGTTAAAGGGTTGATGATTGTTCTAGTCAAATTCAAATGAAATAAATTTTGAAAACCCACCAAAAACAAAATAAAACACCAAATCCCAGGTATTGTGGAGCTTTGGAGTCAGAATTGACTCCAATAATAGGGAAAAAATGTGGAAAAGATGTGTTGTGTGTGGATGTGGTTAATCCATTTCCAGCTGCCAGCTCCCTATAGGCATTCCCCAGGATTGTGCATCTCAAATGGCATGTTAAAACTGACCTCACTAAAAAAAAATGAAGAGATTGGTATTGAGTAGTCAGAATCATAACTGGGTCTTCAATTCTGTTCTCCTTTTAATATTTATTGTTACTGCATAAATCTTGTTCCATTTCTTTTTATTAGTGTAATGTTTCCACATTTCCATTTCCATTAAAGCCACGTTCAGAGCTATTAGTGCATTGTTATTATCCAGTAGTGTATCAATTAATGGAGCCAACATGCAAAGAAGAGGATGTAGATCAATTCTCCATGTGAGACACTGGCCTTGTGGACTGATTTGCTTACTCCTTAAAGTCTTCACAGGGAAGTGATTTCTGATCAGGAGGTGAAGGGTTGATAAAGAGAAAATTAATATTTAGCAGAAAATTTCAGCTTCAGGAAAGATACAAATCCACATGTTCCTTCTTAGTGGAATTGAATCAGATTAGTTAGATGCATTTTGATTTTTTTTAAAGGAATGTAAGAAATTAGCTATTTGCTTTCAAAATCATCTAATGATTTCCTTTTGTTGTGCACAGGGCTGGGTTCTAGTTCTAGCCGTGCACCTAGCTCAGCATTCTACATTTCTTAACTATTTTTTCTGTATTTTCCACTTTTTTTCTTGAGTTGCACTGGCAGATTTCAGACTTCTGGCAAGTCATAATCCAAAATATGCAAAGTGTTTTGATGGAATAAAAAAGTACCTGTTATAGCATACACAACATATGGAGAAAACAATAAAAATCCCTCCTGCTCATACCTGTTCTCCTATAAAATAAGAATAACTACAATGGATCTACTGGAATTCCATCAGTGCAAGGAGGAGGGGAAGCAGCTCAGTGAGCTCAGTGCCTGTTAATGTTATAATCAAAAGCTGGATACATTCTGGCTGTTAGCTTGGGAGGGATGCAAGTCAGTGCAGCTTCAATCAACTGACTTTATCTACAGCAAAAATCTATAAGTAAAGAACATTTCTCCTCATTTTCTCTTTGGAGTTTCTGTCCTTTGCTAGAAGAATAAATTTCTCTCTGTTAAGACCTTGTATCTAAGTTTTTCTTTGTGTCCTGCTTATGATTTTCTACTGTTATCATTCAGCATTATTTTCATTAATTATTTTGCCATTATCATGTTTTCTTTTTTGTATTGAAGCATCAATTCCCTTCATTTTAGGAAGAGGAATTAATTTTTCCCACTTAGTTTGTTACAAGTCCTAAGGCTTCAGATTTTATAAGGTAACAAAGTACCTGCTCCAAAACATTGACTGTTTAATTAAAAACTGCCAGGGGGAGGTGAAGGATTACTGTCAGGGTTCAATTGATTTCATCTTGGATGGTACACAGACATGAATACCTGTAATCTCTCATAAACAAATTCACCTGCATGCAGCCAACTTGTCAGTCATGTAGGAAAATGCTGAGAGAATCAAAAATACAGGTCAACCAAAAGCAGAAGAACAAGCTCGCACCTCATTGTGTAAAGAATAGTTCCATTCTGCATAATTCTGAAAAGTTTGTTAGGAGTGGTCATATTGTGAGCAATTGATTTTTTCCCATTTCTAAAAAATGTGTCTGGTGTCCAAATTTTACCGACCATTAAATTGTTCAGCCTCAAAATGCACTGAGGATAAGAAAGAAAATATGTTATTTAAAATTTTATGTCATTTCACATTTTATGTAATATCCATTCATAAAACTAATTTCTGGTAATGAAAGAAAGCTTTTCCTGTTTAATATAGTTCTTTACTAACCTGGTTCTTTTCTGCTGGCAAGTACTTGTGTGTACAGATGAAGTTGGGGTAGATGTTCTATTACCAAGAGTTTGTTCTGAGCAAGAATTACATGGGTAATAGAGGCTCAGTGAAAAAGTAGAAAAGCTCATGAAGTAGTAAAGTCAGCTAGTAATTATTTTTCTTTCCAGGGTATAGAGAGGAGACACATTGAGTTGACAGAAGCATACTGCAAAATCAATGGAAGTGAATGTAATGATTTAGATGTTCATGCTGCTTGTCTTTTCAGCCTAAGGATATTCAGAAATTAGAATCAGCCCTGATTTTCAGCCTACCCCCTCCTCCAATTTATATTACACATGTAGCATTATTTCAATAATGTATCATATACTGTGGTAACACGGGTGAAAAAACAGTTTGAATCATTGCTTAGATTTCAGATGTGAGCTCAAATGTCTCTCTGATATCCTGAGCCTGGGTTCATTACCTAGATCTGCAACATTAATATCCAGGGCAGCCTAAATCTCTGCTTGCCTTACTGTCCTACCCTGTCCTGTGCTGGGATCCTAACAGAGGAATTAGTTCTGTAGACTAGAAACCTTGCAGGGAGAAAACAAACTGGGCTACAAAGAAGATAAAAATTTCCAGTGAAAGGTTGGTGTCTAGAAGACAGGTCTGGACCTATTGGATCAGTTCATTTAAAGCACTGGAGTGTGGCAATTAGAGTTAGGAGGAAAGAGCACTCACATTTCAGAAGACTGAACTGCTGACTCCGGTTTGCCCTGATCCCCAGTGACCCTCTGCTCACAGCCCTGCAGGGCCAGCGGCTCTGGGGGAGATCACAGCTCAGGGTCCTCCTCTCTGTCTCCCAGGAATGAGTTTAGATGATGTAAATAATGTCAGCTGCCTCTGCATGAAGCACCATTCATTAGCAAGTGAAGTACCAGGTATTAACAAAGGCTTTTGGTCAGAGTGATGTAGCCAAGCAGTGCCCAGGACTTTCGCTTGTGGTGGTGCTTAGGGCAGGGAGTAAAGTGAGATGTGAGCTTTTGTTGCACCTTTCCTCTTTCTCTTCTGTAGTAATTTTCACCTGGCCCAGGAATTTGTTTTCAGTGGTGCTTATTTTAGTTGGCCAAAACAAATCCTTGTCACCTTGCCTGCTTTGCCAGGTCATGATTATTGCATGACAATCTGAAAAATGCCAGAGGTGCAGAGGCTCCCTAAATGAGTCCATATTATTTATTGCTGCCCACACTTGCTCATGGCCACGAGCAGCCTTCCAGAGCCCAGCCTTATTTTAGAAAAGGAGCAGGCTCTCCTTGTTTCCAGAGCAGAACATCAGGACATGACTTGCACCCTGTTTCTGATGAGACAGCAGTTAATGCAGATCAACCAGTACTGTCAGACAGCTAAAATATCTTGCCTAAACATAATATTCCCCAAACACATGGCTTATTTGCAGGTGCAGAATATTTGCTAAACCACAACCTATGGAGGCATCTCCAGGCCTAATTAATGTGAGCTTTGAAAGCATTTAATTTTGATCTGTCTTACAGGTCAGGAATCACACTGATAAATGTAATTTATGATGCTGTGAAGAAAGTCCCCTCTAGGTGGAAATTCAGGCTGCAGAAGGGAGTATTATACTGTGTGACAGATTTCAAAGGGGAGGGAGGAGTGGACACCTTTGTTTTAGTCTTTACTTTTGGGAATTGTCTTTTCCATAGTTTTAAGAGCATAGCAAAAGTACATTTAGTTGTTCTTCCTAAAAGAAATGCTTCATTTAAATTGTTTTAGACTAGTTAGAGCAGGTAATGCTCTAACTGGTGTATTGCCTGTACATGTAGCCATTTGACTTTAAAAGCCCCAATGTGTCCAGGTAGACAATTTGGTGGCTATTCCAAAGGTGTGTCCTTTGTGTAAGGGTCAGGGAAAGGGTTGTGAAAGATGCAGTGGAATTCAGCAGCCTTACTCACTCTGACCCAGAAGGAGATTTGCCATTTTCTTTTCACTTCACTGTATTTATCATCCTCTCACATTTCTCAATATTTTCAAATCTGTAAGCGTTATAATCACTCAGAAAATACATTCAAAATTTCCATGAGAATTTGACAGCACCTGCAGATGTTTTTTTTATGAAAATGTATTTAAAGGTAGCATAGCTGATTCAATAACCTCCAAAATTCCTGGCTCTGTGTGTGTATGTGTTCATTGGTTTTCTGTTCCTTCTCACAGAGGCAATTTCTTGGTAGATCCTCAGCTCATACAGGAATATGCTCATCAGAAATAGTGCTCCACAGCACACACCCCTAATTGAATCAATCACTGAAATGGGCACCAAGAAGTAATGTTAAGTGTAAAGCATATGAGGCAATAAAAAACCAGCTAATGCCACTAACTTCATTCTCCACCTGGGATATATTTCATCTAGAGGAACAAATGGGAGTTTTCAGCCCCATGGCTGGACTGAGTAGATATTGTGGAGACAATTGTGGACTAAAGATGCCCAATGCCCTTTCATACTGCAGCCTCAGAGGGGCAAGGTCAGGTGAGAGGCATAAAATATGGAGCTAAGTGGTTTGAATAATTGTTAATGAGTACCTGTGCTGCACATTTTTGTCTCTTTTGACATGAAATCCATTCCTTCTTGGAGAAATGGTGTGTAGCAGAGGACCCTCAGTAGATGGCAGGGAGTTTCTGCAGCAGGCAGTGCAGTCCATGCTGAGCCTGGGTGCTCACAGCATCTCTCACTGCAGCCTGAAACCAGCTGAATAATCACTGCAGCCTCTGCACCACAAATGGTTTGGGGAGCTTAAACTTTGCAAAATGGGCCTCAGCAATGAGTGAGAAGATGCTGCAAGCATTTCAGAGTTGATTCTGACAGGCAGCATTGACAAGGCAAGCTGCTGCTTTAAAATAATAAATAGTAAACTTACAAACGTGGGCAGGATATATGTGGCCCAAATGTTATTTCAGGGTGACTGGATTGAATTATTTTCTCCATTTTAGAGTTTATGGCTTTATATATAGCACGTTTATACATAAAATAACAAATGCCATATTTGTCCCTTATTGGCTACATTTATTTTGTTAAACTCAGAAGAATTGGTTCATCACTTTCTCTGGAGATTCACAACCTGAATTACTGAAAAGATGAATGATAGGTAGGTAGGTGCCCATGGAGGAAAGGCAAAACAGTTCAGGAACTCTCAACTCATCTTCTTTTGTCAGAAAAGAAATATTTGTTTCAGAAAATATGAAGTTAAAACTGTATTTTTTTTTTGTTTGATGTTTAAATCTCTACCTTCTCAAGCTCAAGTGAGGCAAGATTGTTCACTCATGTAATTAAAAAGGAATATGGACTTGGACATAATGCATCCTTGGAGCTGGCAGGCAGTGCCTATGATTAGAAATTTGCCATGGGCCACATCTAAAATGAAGGCAGGTAATCTCGAGTGTTTGGGTTGGTGGCTTTTTTTCCTTTGCCTACTTCTTGGAAATACCTCATAGTGATACTGATTTGATACTTTAAACTCCCCAAGCCTCTTGGATTGTGAGGATAGAATGTAAGAAATTTTACTTGGTGTCAGTCAGTAACTTTTGCTTTTCTTCAGGTTAGAAAAGGGGATTGACAGGAGTAGCAGTGCTTCTCGATGGCACAGTTTAGTTTGAATAGAAAATTAGATTGGCATTGGATATTTTCTTTTCCTTTTTAACAGCTGAAAACAATGTCAGTGAGCAGAATGCAAAGAGTTCTTGACTGACCTGCTGAAGGATTTTTTTTTTCTTTTTTAAGCCTTAGAACAGGCTGCAAGCTGAGAATGTGAACAGAATCTGCTAAATTAAATAATTTTTTCCCTCTTTTCTTGCATGTGTGTGTATGATCTCTTCTAGTAAATTGAAGGAAATGGTTGGAAGTCAAACATAGCAGTGAAATCTTTGTGCTGTGCCTGTTGCCCTCTCTGTTATGCTCATAGTGGCAGGCAGGTTCACGTGGTGGCAGGCACTGTGCTCCATCTGTCCCTGTTCCCATGCGGTGCAGCTGGTTTCATCTGCAGCTGACTGGCAATGCTGTGCTCCAGCAAGGAGGGCAGGACTGCTCTAGAGAGAATTTTAGGAACAGCTTCTCTGTGGAGCCTTCATCAACTGTTGCTTCACTCTAAGATTCTTTGATAATTCCTGTGCTTTGGTTCTTTGATTATACCTGTAACACTTCCCTGCAGCCATGGTGAGGTTTGGAACCTCAGGTTGAAAACCAGGGACTGTGCTGGGGTGACAGTTGGCAATAAGGATTTGTTTGACTGCCACAAAGTGGCCAGGAGACAATTTAAACTCCAGATGGTGTCTGCCAATTTCTCTTTTAGGCATCTATCTCTGTGTCCTAAATTTAGGTGACTGCATAAAAGAAAATTTATTTATTTCTCTCTCTCTCTCTCTCTCTCTCTCTTTTTTCTTTTTTTTTTTTTTTTTTTTTTTTTTTTTTAAGAAATTAAAATTTGGTGTGTGGATGAAATATGTAGCAATATTTGCAGCCAGGGGTACAGTCCACAGCTATGAAATAACGTTAGTACATATCATCTCTGTCCTTTTGGTGGGTCAGACAATAGAGATCAGTCTTCCACTGGGACTCCAGTGTTCAATATCTGTATTGCACTTGATGTAGTGCATTACTAAACTCACCAGAGGGAATTTTTGAGGTCTCTCTTTTCTCACTGGTGGTGAGAAAAGACCCTGAAATTTGTCTCTTTGATATTCCAAAAGAGCATTTCAGATTGGTTTGTGAGTTACTAATGGGATCAGTACATCATCTGGAAATTTTTCTGGCAGATTTTGAATTTCTCACTAAGTTATTGGTTGGGTGATGCAATAATGCTCAGCTTTAATTTAGAAGGAGTTTATTCAATTATTCTCTATCCTGTTGAGGTGAGAGCTGGAGCTCGTTGAAGGGTTCATTGTTGGGAACCTGATAATGTTCACACCACGTTGTGTTCACCTCCTCTTTGCAGAGGGGCTCTTGGCACTGCTCTGAAATTCTTTTCAGTTCCACATGTTGGAGGTGCTGCTTTTCTGTAGCAACTGCCTAAGCAGTTATTTTTATTTTTCTTGCTGGATATCTGCCCATGTAGCTGGAGTTCTACAGTCAGAAGAGGGAAGGTTCATTTATGTTCCTGCATATTGTATCAAGGCATGGCAAAGTGAAACTCTCTTAACAGATGAGTTTGAAAATGGTGAGCTGATCCTGTCTTGCATACAGGTTCAAACTGCTCTTGAAGAACGACAAATAAAGTACAGGTCTCCATTGAGCTGTGAAATCATAGGGAGATGATTGTGTCATCTCTTTTTCAGGTTTTGGGGTATTTTTTAATGAAATTTATCCTTCCTGTTTTCCTTGCAAGTGCTTGAAACCACCTGTTTCCTTCTGCTTGGCTAGATACTTCTGTTCAACACATATTTTTCCCTTTATTACAACAGCCACGAGGCTTCACAAAAATGATAGGTTAAGGACATAGTCCTGATTCTAAGTGCTCACCAGCCAGCAAATCTAGTGAGGTATGAAAGGAAAAATGTGAAGCACCTGCTGAAGGACAACAGGAGCAGAGGCATTGTGCATGGGCAGGTGAATGCAGTGCTTCCTGCCCCCTGTGAAAGGCTGCCTAAAATGCACAGACCAGCCCTTGATTTAGCACAGTAGGCAAAAATCAGTGGGCAGTCAGTCTGCTTTATTTGTTGTGTAGCAGTTAAACCAAAGGTGACCGTGTCCAGCTGGAGGAGCTGCAATTGTATCAATTAAAAGTTGAAGAATGCCTAGGGAGCAGAGCAAAGAATTATCTCTTTTAAAATGCTTGAATTGATAAAAAGTATGTGCAATTCTCTACTGTATAAGCCGTATCTCCATGTCCTTGGGAAGTCTGAGAAAAAAGAACACTACCACAGGATAGGCTGCATCCTGCAGGCTGTAGAAGCAAAGAACCAACTTAGATTCAGTGGAAGTTTTATCTGATTAATGAGTCAGACTCCAGTATTTGTCCTGGAACAATTAGTGTGAGACTACATTTGTCTATCTGCACTTGTAAACTGAGGGTTGCAATTAGAAGAAGGAGTGTGCACTTTGTGCATTATGTTTGTACAAAATGATTTTCTGGGGACATCACTGCTGCCTTTTAGTCCAGACTTCAGAAATTCCTGTGTCTGAACTAGAGCTGTACACCATTCCTTTGGAACTTCTGTTACTGCTTTTACAGGCCTGTTTCATTGAGAGAGCAAAACAGAAGAGGAAGTTTTTGCTCTAGACTTTTTTGTCCTTGAAGTTCACTTTCTGTCTCCTGTTATTTTTATTGTCTGCTGTTCAAATGCAGCTCCCAAGTCAGAGTTGCTAATTTTCTCATGGGCTTTTAAATGGTGTTTATCATATTTATCACTAAGGTATGAAACTGTTTCAAACATGTCAATGAACTTTCCCAAAACCTCTTTGAGATGAATAGCATTAGCATTATCTATCTTTTGAGCTGGCAATGAAAGTACATAGAGATTAATTCCAGAACTCACTGTGAGTGTTCTGTTTCAGATATTTATCACCTTTCTTCTGTCTACCTCAAATATTTAGCATTATGTAGCAATTTGTACACTTAGAACTCATATCACATCATCTTAGATGTGCCTGTGAATACCAGAAAATGTGCACAGAATTTGAGTATTGAACTATTTCCATGAGGGCAGAAAGCCTTCAGATGAACTGTGCAGTTTAGGAACAGTTTGAGCAAATGCAACTAACCACTCCCACCAACACTGTGAGCAAACTGTCAGAAAAGGTAAAACATCTCAGTTCCTCCTAGTACTCATCTCTTCCCTGAAATCTTAATTTTTTTTTATTCTACCCTCTCCAGCTTCTACAAATGGAATTTAAGAAGGACCATGTCTGTAATCATTAAGTATCTTCTGTACTAACAAATCTATAGGGGCAAAAATAGTAGGAATGGAAAGGAGTTCACTACATTATTCAGAGATTTTGGACAATTGTATGGATTATTCTGCAAAAGTGCCCATCTAATTAAAGAAGTACTGAAAGGCACATTTTTAGAAGGTGGTCTCCCTCTTTAATATGGCAAGGATATTTCAGACCTGGAAAAGAGATGGAGGAGAATAATGAAATGATAAGAAGATTGGAATGAATTCTCTGCGTGGAAAAGTGAAATGGGCTAGAACTTGGAAAAGAAACAACTGAACCAAGCACACAATAAAGGTCTCCAAATGAATGCAAATAAGGACTGATTATTCATCACCTCTTGTAACAGAAGAGCCAATGGGCAGCTACTGAAACTCATAAAGCAAATTTGAACCAAAATGCTGTGTTTTACATGCCATGCATAATTCAAGTGTGGAACTTGGAATTTAATATATATCAAAAGTATAAAAGGAGCATTCAGCAATTAGACAAAATCATGGACTCATCAAGGGATATTAAACACCATGATGCAGATGCAAACTCTATCTCAAGAGGTTTGGACATTATACTTGCAAAAGTATTATCTATATTTGCCTCTTTTATGCTTTTCCCACACTTATAAAATATTTTCCATGCTGAGACAGGATAACAGATTACACTTCTCATCCAGCCTAATCTGTTCTTATTTTCTAACAACCTCCTGGCAGAAACACAAAGCATGTTTATCCTGTGCATTCAACAAGGCAAGAAAAATTTGAAGACTGTAATGTGTATTTATGCATTAGCACAACAAGCCAAATTTTATCATCTTTTCAAGAAAATACAGAGAAAGTACAGCAGTGGGTTTCACAGGTAGTTTCTAGCAGTGAACAACAGGTCTTTTTGCCAGGACTTTTGCTTTCTACTCTGGTCCTCAAAGTCTCTCTGATATTGTTCTTCTATCTCCTTTTCCCAAAGCTGATTTCATCTCTCAGTTTATATCTCCTCAATTTTATTCCCTTACCTATCTTTTTCTTGATTCTGACATTTAAGTTAAAACCTTCAGTTTCTGTTCTGTTTCATGTCTGATAGCTCTCCCCTACTCTCTTCATAGTTGTTCTTCCCACTTTCCAAAGCCAAGCTAAATTAGAGGTCCACATCTGATTTATATTTATTCCCTGATTTATATTTATTTTTACAGATTCCAATGTGAGTGTCTGAAAATCCTACTTAGGGAGGTAATTTTTTCTGATAAATTCCCTGAAGGGCAGGCTCCTGTAAATGAATGTTCTCACAAACAGCTCAAGTTAGGAAATATAAACAACTGAAAACAAGGCAATTAAAAGCATGGCAGTTTTTGCTTTTATGATTATGAATGTAGGTGCTGCTATGTATTTATGTGTGACAGATGTTGTGGCCAGAACGCTGGTAGCATCCAGCTGTTCCCTGGATCATGGAGCGTGCAAAAGGCTGGAAATATTTCTGGTGTGTTTGTTACAGCTGTGTGGAGGGTTTAGTCAGCTTTACCTCTTGACACTTGCTCTCACCTGGGTGAGGAAATATTCAGGAGTCATCTTTTTCTCTGCCTTCTCCAAATAAAGGCTAGAGTTATATTTTTTGAGAGCGTGGCTCAAAGAAATCTGAAGAATAGAAGAAGAGCAAGACAATAAACTCTTCACTTTTCTTCCCTGAGTCACATCCCTGCTGCTATGCAGAGCTAAAACCAGGGAGAGGGGTAAGGACTGCTCTCTGATGCCATCTTACATCAAAGAAAACTAAGGAAACAAGAAAGGTTACCCACCATCCACAGAGGTGTCATGCTGCCCGTGCAGTGTTGGCTGAGCTTTTTCAATCCCTGCAAGTGTTTTTCAGGACCATCTGTACAGGGAAGTGCTGTCAGGTGTTTCCCCACCCACACCACTCCTTGTGCACGTTAGGCCTGTGCAGTCATTGCCTGTGTGACACCCCAGGCTCTCAGGGGCTTCCCTCTTCCACCATCCAATATGGATTTGGTTTTTGCTCACAGTGCACTTCAGGAAAGCTGACAGGAGTAAAGACACTTAGCTCTCCTGTGTTCTTGCAGTAGATGAATGTATTACCATACACCCACCATAATCTGCTCCAAAACATTCCAATTGCAATGAAAGAAAGAAAACCAAACCACGTTTTCATACTGTTGTTGCTGTCTGGAGTCAAGTTGTTTTCCAGTCTTGGACTGAACATACTTTAGCTATTGCCCTCTCCTCAGTGAGGGAAGGGGCAAAGCTATGATGATCAAAGGTCAGTGCTCCTCAGCCAGGTGCTGGTGGCCTCTACACAGGGAAGTGGTGGCAATGCAAGGGGAGAAAAAGAATGTTCCTTTTTCCTTCATATGCATTTCTTGGGCACATATTTGTGTAAGTGAAATAAATTTTTGAAATCATTTACAGCCAAGAAAAGTGAATCCAAACTTTTCTTTTGGGGGTGAGTGAGGTGGGGCAGGTATGGGAGCAAAAAGAAATAGAATTCTTCCCTTTTTAGAAGGCTTTTGGTTAAAATTGTCCTGATTTTCTTGTCATTGAATAAACAGATGTTTATGATGCAGAGCAATCAGGACAGGTCTGTGATCTACCCAGACTTTTATCTTACTGTTGAACATCACCAGTTAGGAGATTAAATTAAGGTGAATACTACCAGCTGAGAATAGAAAGGAAGAAGAAAGAAAAGGGTTTAAAGTGTGCCTGTAGCTTTCAGGACATTTTGGAACCTGACAGTCAAAGACTCAAAATGTTTGAAGTTCCCACTCTAATTGGGAGGAAAAATTGTCACTGGATAACCCATGTCAATAGCTCCTTAAGCATTAACTCATTAATTATTGCTATTTGGATGTTTCTGGGTGGATTAAAGGTGACTGTCTAAAACACTGTTTAGAAAAATCAATTTTCTTATCATGCTTGTTGGTTCTGTCCAAAATTCAGCACAAAGGTGTCAGACAATGATGTTTACTGGATAAGAGAAAAAGCTGGTGAGAAAGGTGAGGACTCAGCTTTTTGTAACCCTGCAGTGGGTTTGGCCCTGGGTAGCAATGAAACATCCACCCAGTGTCTTGCTCACTAAACATGCTGCTCTGCAGTTCTGAGCCAAAATTCTTTCCAGGGAAACAAAACAGTGAGAGAGTAAGGCAAGCACATATGTTCAAAATTTTCTCTGCCTATACTGCCCCATGCATAGAAACAATTGACTGTTTCTGTTTCAAAAGCTTAAATTTAGCCTGAGACACTGGAGGAATTCTGAGAAATTGTTTGTCAGCTAGAGTGAGCATTACAAATTGTTTGCCAGACACCCAGGATTAGTTGCTTTGATACTTCCCCTTGCTAAATTGAGGGATGGATTTCAGTCTATTCTACTGGTGATAAAATTGGGAAGCTCTGTAGAAGGTACTGAAAACTAATGAAAGGCTGAGAGCAGGGCTGACTGTCCAAATGACTGGATTCATCTCCTGGGCAGTGGTAGAGCTGACATCCTGGCTGGACACAAGCAGCAGGGAAATCCAGGTGGAAAAAACGGGTTAACCTGCTGTCATTAGCTTTCCATTAGAGGGGCATGGTTTGATTTATTACATCACCTAAAGAGTGGAGCTACTCAGAAGTGGATAACTCTAAAGTTTAATGGCCAGATTAACTAATGCTGATGCACAGGGGTTTAAATTAAACCTCTCTAAGCTATCTTGGGCCACTGCAGGATTCCACAGGAAGGATGCCTTTCAGACCCATCCTCTTCTGAGGTTATGTCCAGGCACCTTTGAATTTCCCTTTCCAAATGCTGTAAAGGAGGTCTGTTAAAATGCCTTGGATAAGGTTACACATAATTTTAAGTGTTTATTTTCCTTTTTCCTCAACAGAATATCTAGTTTCATGAAGATACTGAATATTGTACCTTTGTTTTCTTTTGCTGTAGGATTTCACACACTTCAAATAGTTGGGATTTTGAGGCTAATTTTATTCCTATTTGATTGTACAGGCTTTTGATTCTGAATCATCCCTAATTTTAGATATGCCAAAGTCACCTGAAGTTTGCAGCTGCAAATTAATCTCCATCTCCATCTTGCTTTACAAACAAGGGAAATTGGTTTATTTGCATTTTCAGACTAAAGGCAACGCTTTTTTGCATACATTGTTTTCTTGTTCTCTGCAGATATGTGAGTACAAGTCTGTTGCTTTTCTCCACTTTATTTCCAGTACAAAATGTCAGAAGTCCCCAACAGCTACAGCACTCCCTTGGGTGCACAGTTATCTGAGCTAATACACAGATGATTTAGATAGTAATGAAATAATGATGTATAATGAGCACATTTAGCATTTCATGCATGTGAAGGATGATCCCAGTAGCTCAAAGGCAGAATTGATCTTGATTTTCTTCTTTTACACTCTAGGAATAACCAAGCTATTACAATGTTATCTGATGACTGACGTAATTGTAAAAATTTACTTGCATAGTCTTTCTCCCCTGACACATTCTCTTTTTTTTTCTGTCAAATGCATTGTTCGTTATTAAAAGGGAACAGCACAAAAGAAAATGACAAATTTCTGTCTTTTTTCATTAAGAAACTCTTTATTATACCTAATGTATTTGTCTTCCTTTCTGCTGAAAAACCAGTATCCTGTATGGAGAGAATTGTTGTCAACTTTCTCTACACTGAACTGCAGATTTTTTCATCCTTAGGGATTTTCAAGCTATCATTCAAATTGGGTGCTTTAATATTTGAAGTATACCAAGTGTAATTTAGACAGTTGTTATGTTTTTGACTATTGAAATACACGAGGGTTGGTCTTTTAATATCCCTTGGCTTGTAAGAAAATTTTCTGTGCTGTAAGTGAAAAATATCTAGTGAGAAGAGCAGATTTCAAAGGCCAGATACAGTAGGTTGTATGGATCACTAAATGTACAAAAAAGAAAGAACTTATTCTTGTTCTTCATCCACCCAAATACCCTTTAAGGCACTGCATATTTCATTCAAACCGTGCAAAAAGTGTGCAAGGTTTGGCCAGAATTTTGTCTCCCTCTCTCTTTGTAGATAAGCAATCATTCCCAAACTAACAGTTTAAGACTCTGCCATCAGCCATGTCTCATATATTCTTTGCATTATCTAACAAACATAAAATCTGACAAAAGACTGTACACTGGTTGTGTTTTCTATGTTGTTGAAGAATGACCTCTATGCTTATAAAAAGAACTAAAATATCTATGAATGAACAGGAAGAATAGGGATTGTGGAAAGAGGAAATTAAAGCTGCTCCTGAAGATTCTCTGATTTGATCCAGACACTGACTAAATGTAACAATATCTCTGAGTGGTGTGGAGCACCCCAGGTCCTCAATGAGAGCATGTCCAGCACTCACCACCTCTGGGAAACAGTGGACATGGCTTCATCTGGTCCTTAAACCTGCAAGCATTTCCAGGTGACTGGTTTGATTACTCAGGAACAATGAGTATTTAGTAATATCTGCCATTCTGGAGCTGTGATGGCAAGATTGCTGGCCTGCAGCAGATAACCCAGAGCCATTTTCTGGGGCAGCACTCACAGTAAATAAATTGAAAAGAAGAAAGAGAACCTCCTGTCTGCCTGCCCTGAGTTTGATTTCGTTTTTAGTAACTCTTCAGCTCTGAAAGTTGGAGTACTGTCAGGCCTTTTTTCATCCACACACAAATCAGTAAACTGCTCATACCTGTCAGAAGTCACATGGAGCCAGTTAATTAGCTTCTGAGCTGATGTGGAGGCAGTGCAGATCAGAGTCTAGCAGAACAGCTGGGGGTACCTTAGCTAGCAGTAAATAGGACTCTGTTCCTTACCCTCTACTCTACTCTTATGCACTCTGTCTTCCTAGTCCTTCCATATGATGATGATGTACAAGTCAAAGAACAACTGTAAAGAAATATTTTACATTTATTAATGCAGGAATGTTAAAGAACTGGTAGGGGCCATAGTGCTGTAGTAGATGAAGGTGAAGATCTAATGGAATATGCAATTAATATATGCAGTATCGTTCTTTCATGTGAGAGCATCTGATTAGAATGAAATGATTTATCCAGCATGGGGATTTGGAAGCAGTCCTGTTTATTGTCATACTGCTGCTGATCATGGACAAACTTCAAAAGGTGAAAGCTGTGATTGTGTTTGTGATATGAAAAGTAGGTCAGTGATAGAGGTGATGTTTTAGCACCACCCATTCATTAAGGTTTCTGTGTTAGCAAGTTTAAGATACCTTGTCTGAATTACCTTTGACCCACTGCACGTCCTCACCATCAGCTGAATACAGTTAAATATCAAGGTGACATGGCCCACTCTGTTAGAACTAAACCAAAACCAAAAAAAAACCCACCAAAACCAACAAAATCCACCTTCTTGGTTACCATTTAAAACAAATTAACCCCAAAAGCTTAATTTACAGTCATTCTTGTTCCCTAATTCTCCAGAGGTTCTAACCTCAGTATCCCCTTTGCAATGTAGGTCATCAAGGAATATCTTGAGATCCTCTTTCCCTCATGCTGCAATAACTTCATAGTGATTTGAATTCTGCTGAAGTATTTCAGATGGAAGAAGTGCCTGGAAAATAGAAGAAGCTGTATCTCATGGCTCTCTTGCTAAAAGCTCGAGATGCACAAGTCCCAGTGGTTGGGCAGATCAGACAGCACTGCACAATATTTTGGCAAAACTACCAGGATTTTCACAGGAGAAAACAATGGTGCTCCCACACTCACAGGATTTATGACATGAGTAACCTCACCATGGAAATTGTATGAACAATCTTTAGTGTTTGGTTTTGTTAGGGGCTTTTTAAATATATGGGGGAAATAAGTATCATCTTCTTAAAATAGCTTCAAGTCCATTGTTTGTGAACTCAAACCAGCACACGTTTCCCATTTATTCAGTAGTTTGTGAGTATTGAGTTGTTTGCTCTTCAGCAACTGACCTAGCATAGAATTTTTTTCTCTTCCTTCTCTAGGTCTCTTATAAGGAATCCTCCCTTTGTTTAGTAATCTGTCATTAGTTATTTTGCAAAGAATTAGTAGATGGATGATTAGAAGAGCTTCTTCCAGTAACTGCCAAAAATATTTTTATTGTGAAATGCTTCTATTATTAGTGATGGCTTCTTTGCTTGGAAAGTTTTGTACATATAATTTTATGTCTCTGAATATTCACAAATAGGGTATTTATGCTGCTCAGGGCTGGATGCTTTGCTCTGTAGTAGATAATGGATTTATTCCTTTTAGCTTGTCATACAGAATAAAAGAAATTCCAGGAGGACCTCGAATTTTTTCTGTTGTTCTGTGCCACTGGATTTGATACATTTTATTTTAATAAAAAGCAGGAAACATTTATATAAAGTAATGAAGGCATAGACTAAATTATAAAGTAGTGGTTTTAATAATCTTTTATTTTTCCTGCAGTTTTATCTGCAACCCTTGGGATATTGATATGTAAATATAGGATTAATGTTGTTTTATGACTTAAGTGTGCTTCTGCTCTGGCTGGGATTCTGCAGTTGCTCAGCAAGGCTTTAAGGTGCTGAGCACTCCACTTCTGTGAAAGCCAGTGAGAACTGAGAGCTTCCTCTTCCTCCTGGAAGTGAGGTGTTAGAAGAAACTTTACCTTTTGCACCTGCATCTCCTCTTCCTAGAGAAATTTATTATCATGTTACACCATAATACCTCTGTGCTACACAGCAGCAGAAAAGCAAAAGATCACTGATCCAGGCTTCAGAATATTTTGCTCATAGGAAGGAAGAAGTAAAAAAGACTCAAGTACAAGTGCCAGTGCTCAAGCCCCCTCAAACAATTTAACTTCTGAAACATACAGCTGAGTGCCAAGTGCTTAATATTTCCCATAGGAATAGCAATTCCCTCATAAAATCAGGTTCCCCATTAGCAGATGCAACAAACTTGCTAACAGCATCCTTGGGAAAATGAGTAGATCACTATTGTAAAATCTTTCTTGTCCCTGATATTCTTTGTTCTAGACACAAACACAAAACTGGCATAGGCTGCCACATGCTATTTTTGTTTCCTTGTTACTGAAGTTCACCTAAAACAGTGGCAAAAGGATCAACAACTGGGTCACATTCAGTGTAAGTGTGGTCTGTGTATCAGCGTGGGACAAATTGCATGTTTCAGTGTACAGCACTTCCTATCATGTTTCTGCTGGTTATGTTCTCAAACAAAGCAAAACTTGACAAGAGTGATGAAACATCACAATAATTTCTGTGTTGGTCAAACCTAGCTCTCAGAGTGACCAGGAATGGAACTGATGAGAAATGGCTTCACTTTCACTAGCAATGAGAAGTGCCCAGGGCATGCTGCAGCAAAGAAGTCTTTATTCAACACCATGGATGGTCATTATTGCCCTAGGACAAGACTGTGAAGGGTTTTGTACAGACAAGAGAGAAGTGGCTTCATTCCTCAGCCATTGCCACAACAAAAACCTGACACCCCAGAGTCATTTTGCTGCAAAGTCAAGAGTTTTGTCCAGTTTCAAGGTTTCCACATGATGCTTTGTGTCTCCCTAACTATCCACCACCCTTCTGCAGGGCAGAAGAGACGCTGTCAGGAATGGCTTATCACATCTGCTCTTCCCTAATGTGCCCTTTCTCCCCAAAGTAAAAGAACCTTAGTGCTCAAAGGTTCTCACTTCGAGATTTCACAGCCACCAAAGGGGGAATTTTTGATTTAGAAATTCTTGTCATGCTCAGGGAAGATGGGTAGGGGGAAGGTTCTTTTGTTAGCTATTACTTCAACCATATTAAAAGAAAAAGGTTTGCATTTTTTTGTTGTTGTTGTTGTTTTTCTGCTTTTGCCATCAAGGAAGGAGGCTGATAGGGTTTCATATTGGGCACTAAAGCATAGGATTGCATATAGCCATACATATGCATATCTGAAAAATGCAATTTTAAAAATTGCAATTTTTTTTTAATACTTTTGCTTTAGGATTTCCCCACCTGCTAGTGTTCAGTATTCACAGACAGGAGCATGGAAAATAAATATCATCTTCTTAAAATAGCTTCAAGTCCATTGTTTGTGAACTCAAACCAGAACACACTTCCCATGTATTCAGTAGGGCTTTTGAAACTGGTCAGTTTACATACTCTTTGGGAACTAGGTAGTTTTCCTTCCTGTTTACTGTCTTCTTCACCCTATTTTTCCAACAGCAACATTGCCAGTTTCCACTTAGTAACTATTTGACCCAGGAATATTTTCATTACAGTGGAAAAGAAAAGTGGGGGAGTGGGGGAGTAGAGAGGAAAGCACTGCAAGTGTGCAAACCTATTTGGCAGGTAACCTTTAGGCCTGATTTCTGTACAAACCCTAAACCTGAAGTGTTGGTAGGGATTGTACAGGGGTTAGTTGACAACAGGAAAAGCTGGCAGTTTATCCAGTTAGCTGCCCATTAGCTGTGAGGAGAAACTGGAACTGAATTGCCCTTTATGGTGTAGAAAACCAAAACCACACCGATAGCCATTGGCAGGAGGCAAATCAGAACTGGTGCCAGCTGCAGAGATGGAGTTCCCCTGGCAGAGGAGGTGTGGTCCCCAGCTGAAATTGTTGGTGCAGGTCCGTCAGTGAGGAGAGCAGGGTGAGCCTGTCCGGCTGCGCCCGAGGCTGGGCTGCCTGCTGAGGAGCAGCACTGCACATCCTTGCAGCTCTCACCTACAGGGATGTGGTGCTCTGGCAGAGGGCTTTGTCTTTATTCACAACACATTCAGTGTGTCTCGGCAGGGGAGGAAACAGCACTGTCAGCCTGTGCTCTGCCATCGTCTGCAGAATAAACTGAACTCTAACTCACCGTTTAAGAGAAAGGAGGAAAGGTAAAGAGAGAAAGAGAAAGGGATTTGTTCTCTGCCTTATTCATACATTAGCTCTCTGCAAAGGCACGAAGCAGAAGGAGCAGCATCAGCAACCTTGCAAGCAGTGACTCTGTTTCCAATTAATGTGGTCTGAGCTACTTTGAGGAGCCAATTTATTACTTACACATACCACACTTGAGCTCTGCTGAAAACTGGATGTGCCAAGCACACCTTTGCTTCTGATTTATACATAAAGGCTTGCATCTTCCACAGAACAAACGTTATCAGGAGAGACTCAACCAAAGCAGGTAAGAGATTTCTACATCAGTGTCACCTTCTACATTGTTAACATATGTTAACAAATGCCACTTCTGACTACAGTGCCTGGCTGTGGATGAGCACTTAGAACTACTCTGCTTGTCCTTATGTCATGCTATCTTCAGGGAAGTTTAACCCAAGAACATCTGCAGTGTACTTTAAAGATGTATTTACAGTTGTTCTTAGGCATTAAAAATCACAGTGAATGGTAAACCTTGAAAGTTAAGTTTTGAGTGAAGTAAAATGTTCATAGAATGTGTTTTGTATGTATGTGTTTTAGATATAAAACACACAGAATGTCTTTTAGATATATATCTCTTGCTGTTTCTATAGGATGTAAAATAATCAATTTGTAGCATTAAAAATTAATTTCTTTACTGTTATGTTCTGATGCATAGGATCAGTGCACAAATTAGTCTAATAACACATATTCCCATGCAGCCCTAAGTGATCCAGCTGAACAGTTTTGAGTTTAGTCATGCTTATCCAATTGGCAGAAATAGAGTTACGAGCTTTTGCACATGGCATAAGTGATTTTTTTTTTTTTTTGTTATGGTCAAGTGAGTTGTTTTGTCAACATGCAGTTCAGTAAAAAGCATTGTAACAGGATGGTAATATTACAAATATAGGCTGTGCCCAACTTTGTGAATCAAAACAAGACTTGGTTAAAATTTAGTATTGTGTAAATATCAACACTGCTGATCATTTGACCTGCTGGTACCTGGCAGGTCAGATAATAACAAAGCACATTCTTGGGCAGAGTTAGAACCAGTCTTCTCTGCATTCTTGACACTGACTTGGAGACAGAGATTAACATAAAATTTATTGGCAAAGGTTTCATCTTTATGAAGTTTATAAGATGATAATTTTTTGGCTCTGACTGTGTTTAATCCTGTGCAATAGATAATTTTTGGAACTCAGTGCTTAACATAAAGAATAGTCTAAATGAATCACTGATATAGGATGAGAGAGCTAAGAAAACTGGAGGAGGATGGGTAATAAAACCTGCTCTAATGACACAACATTAAATTTAAACATAACTTTTCTAGTAAGTACATAAATAAGCCTTTTCTCAAATACTTTTCAAGGACTTGCTGCTAACCTGTAACCTCATTTTCCACTTCACCTGTTACCAGTCCTGTACCTTAGAGTTACTCTTTCTAGTTATTTCATATATACAAGATTTTCAGTGCTAACAGAATAAGGACTTTTGGTGGCATTTACTGTGGTTTTTAATTAAATTTTATCATATTACTTCTAATCAAAGTGGAACTCAGACCAGTGCATGTGGTCTTGGCTTTTTTTTCAGTAGTGACTTATTGAAAAATAGAGGCAACTAAAAATGAACAAATCTCATTGCTTGGATGGATTTTTGCTACTTTTTTCTTTTTTTCTTCATTTGGATTATTTTGGTACTGAGAAGATGTGGCTACTTCATGTAAAAAAATAAGCTTTTGCATGAAATAGTGTGAGTTTCCAAACCTGTAGGAAGCCAAAGACTTCCTTTAGAACTTTTTTCACTTGACTTTTCACATGGCAAACGTAGTGTTGTTTTGTAGGGAGGAACATGCAGCTCTGCATTTCTGGGAGAAAAGTTAAATCTGATTAACTTAAAAAAAAAAAAATCTGCTATACTTTTCTATTAAGCTATTGCCTAAATTCTACAGCCTCAGAATTTTTACTTGTCCCAAAACAGAGTAAAAAAGAGATAAGACTCAAAGGATAAAAAGTTTGAATGTGTGTGGTAGTTGTTTCTCACAAGTCTGGATCCCTGGGCAGGAGATAATTTTGGGGTACAGCCAACAAAATCTTCAGTTGGATCCCTGGAGTGAAACACATCAGTGTGGCTCCAGTGGCAGTGAAGGAGAAACACCTGTAGAGAATTTGGCTTTTGGAGAGTCAGCAATCCCCATATTGGGGTGCTAATAATGTCTGCAGGTTTGCACAGGGCTGCTGCTGCTGTCCTGGATGAGCTGTGGGCAGCAAGGATTTGGGGCTGAGGATAACAGGGGGTAAATGGGGGTCCTGGGATGGCAACCAGAAGTGCATTTACACATCATAACACTTTGAGTTAAGTTCTGAGCAACTTTCTTTCCTTAGGACACGGATAGAGAGGGGTTGAGGAAACTTGAAGGTGCCTTAACAGCTACAACAGTCTCAGGACTGACTTTCAAGTGCCCCCAGAAGGTGATCCCAGAAGGAATGTCATGATACAGAGAGCTGTGCCTCCTGTCATTGCAGTAAAATCACGTCCAAGCAGTGAATCAGAGATGCCAGTTTGCTAAGGAGCAAATTTTGTCCTGCAGGAGAAATTTCTGGTTCACGGTTATTTCTGGAGCTTGTCTGCCAGGTGTCCTGATGGACAGAGCTAGGCCAGCACAAATCCTAATAATGTCTTGGCACAGCCACATTTGCACAGCAAGGGAAATTCTTATCCACCCTAAAGCTCTTTTCTCTCCTTAGCTAGAAAGCACTAGGACAGTGACAGCTTATGCCAGGTTACTGTTTGACCCAAAATTTTATGGAATACAGAGAGCTGTGGTTTGTGCCAAATCTGATCAAATTTCCTTCTTTGTCACCCTCCTCTGTGGTCTCTCAGCAGAATGCAGAGCAGTGTGTGTATCCAGGTAGTTTTGTGCCTTGAATGGGGAAATGAGCTACTCAGAGCACTTCTGTCAGCCCTGCAGCAGCCAAGAAGCCCTTTTGCCTTATAGAGAATGAGGGTTTTTTTGTTCTCTCTTGTCTTCTCCGCTCATGGCAGGAATACCTAATGTTGCAGCCTCTGAGGAGATGCACATTCCTCAGGTTCCCCACCTTCATCCCACCTCCATGAGTTATACTACCATGTGTCACTGGCATTTTTCAAAGTGATGAGGTGCTTTCTTAGTGAAGTGACACTTATTAATTCCTCTCACTGTAAGTTCTACACTGGACAGCTTGAGAATACTTTCATTTTTGCTATACAGCCCAAGTCTGGAGGTTTTTCTCTTGCATTTATACAGAAAAAAATACATTTGTTTACTTTCATAGCCAAATGAGCAGCTTATGTATAGCTAAAGAGTTAAGAAGCCCTTGGGATATCTGGTCCAGACTTTTCATTGAGATAGAAAATATCTAAGTTTCCTGATATACTGCTTCCATGACATCCAGACCACTCTCATCTGCCTGTGTGGGCCTGTTTGTGGCACTGCAGGCACCTTGCCTGGCACTGTGTGGTGTTTGGAGAGTTGCAGCTCATCCTTCAGGTGCACAGTACCATGTGTTTGCCTTTTCTAGTGCTTCAAACTTAGACAAAGGACAATAATAAAAGCTCCATATCATGTTCTGCACTCCTTCAGTTCAGATCTGATGCCTTTCAGGAATATTTAAACAGTAAGGTCAATTGGAAAGCATGTCTATTCCAAATCCTATTTTATTTTCACCCAAAGGATTTCTGACTTAGGAAGCATTAATCTGCTACTTAATCACAAATTATATTCCTTCTTGAAGAAAAATACCTTTTAATTAACTGATATATATTTCACAGAATGGATTAATTCAGCACCTTCAAAGCATAATTAATACAAACATCTAGGAAAGGGCAAACTCTGCTGCAGTCACTAATGCTGATAATTGTTTTTGTAAAGACAAAGGATTTTCTTGAGAAACAGTGCATATGGCTTCAAATTCAGGAAAGTCTAAACTCACAGGTTACATCTAAAATTTTCTCTAATGCAGTATATTTCATTTACAGTTTTCTTGGACTTGCTTTCTTGTTTCCACTATTTTGTTGTTTTGGAATGCATGCTTTATCATAATGCATTAAACATACACAGTCCAATCTTCATCAGTCCTCTGATGTTCAGTTTGTTAATACTCATAAATGATGATTTATCTTCAGTAGGAAACATGTGGTTGGTCCAGATGTTCAAACAAAATGACTCCCAACAGGCTGACAACACAGGTTAATTCAAGAATGGATAGGTCTAAATTTGTGTAGAACAAAATTTGCCATAATTCAAAATAAGGATGAAGTATAAGAAAGGCAGAAAAATGTGAAAAACCTGAAAAAAATATTTTACTTCTAAGTGTGAGAAACCATTATGTGGCTTCTCTACATTACAGACATATAAAATATTTATAATCTATTTAATGAAAGTGATAAAGAAACAGAATATATTTGTAATTTCAATAGTCAACTAAATTCTACTTTTTTGCTTCATTCCAGAAGGAAAGTTAGGATTTATCTAATTGCTGTTAAATAATGTTTATTTGTTGGGTTAATGCTATTTGTAGTTGTATTTTGTTTAATTTCTTATCTTGGGTATCAACAGTGACTAACACCAAAAAAAGTTTAATATAACATCTTTTTTTTTCCTTGTTTAAAAGTCTGTTGTGTCATCTCTTTACCTGACAGCCACAGATCAGGGATGGGGTGTGTGTAGAAAGGTTTCCTCCTGCTAAGTTTCATCTGCATTTTCTCTTAAAGCTGTCTAGGCAAACCTGGATAATAGGAGGATCCTTTCTGTTACAAAGGGTTTGATAATGCCAGATTGACAAGAATTTATTTTTTCCTTGTGTTGCATTGTTTTCAGACCAGCATTCTCTTCTGGCATCTCTGGGCTGCTGCACTTTCTGAGATCTAATATAATTTGTTACAAAGCATCCCATTACAAACTAATCCTCACTTTGTGGATCCTCCACATTTGGTATTCTCAAACTGACATCACAAGGTGTTAATAGTGATTGGCAAGTTCTCTATTCTGTGCCACTTGTCTTCTGATATGAAAGATATCACTCACTCTGTGAGGAGTCTCTTGTACCAGTAAAAGCAAGAAGAAATTTTATGCTCAGCATGTTTCAGTAGAAAATACATACAGAAAATACCTTGATTACTTAAAAATAGGAGGTTACAATAATAATGAGCTTGAATGATCTTTGCATTTTATTCTTTCCTTATCCTTATGTACAATGTGGTGAGGAGTAGCTCATATACACTATGAGCTCATATACACTATGTTGTATTTTTTGTTTTTGTTTTTTTACATAGAGATAGAGGATTTGAACAAAATATTTTTTCAAACCCCCAGTAGGTGTTGTTTTTTTTTTTTCCTACACCTTATATGTGAGCTGTTAGAACAACTTTCAGTTATAGATCAAGCATCCCCACAGTGCTGGCATCTTTTTATTGTTTGCCTTTATGAGACTTCTCTGGGCATCAAGATCTGTTTTCTTCTTATGGGAAGTTCATTAAAAAGTTGTCCAAGTTTCACTCAGTTTCAGCAAGAAAACAAACAAATTGGTGAAGACAGGGTACTAATTGTCTGCAGCTTTGAGCTGAAGCAGAACTTCATGCCCAGGTAGAGATGTGGCAGTGAGGGAACCTGGCTGCTTTGTGGGTGTGGAGGGAGCACAGTGCTCTGGAGGGTGGTCTGTAAAACTGGAGAATGCTGGCTGCAGACAGAATTGTTATGTGCACATAATCAACTTCTCCTCTGTCACTTCTCATTTGCATCCTTTGTGCATCCTGTTGTCCCTCATACCCAGTTTATGACCAGGTGCCACCAAGCCTCACCCTGCCCTGATGACATCCTTTGGTGGAAAACAAGGTCACACTGTGTGTCACATTCACACAATGTTTAAGTGCAACAGAGCTTCTCCTGGGTTTAACATTTAATTAAAATTTAAGAAGAGATACGGGAGGTACTCACTGGCAGGCTTGGATGGGTATTATGAACAGACAAGTGCTTATTGGCACACTGAGAGGTGCACACATCTGTAGGTTTCTTCAAGGTAATTTTTAGCCTTAGTCTCATTTTCATTGTGATATGTTTTAAGCAGATGTAGAAGCAGAGTTCCTCTTGCAAACTGCAAATGTTAAAGGTCAGCGTAGAAAGTCAAGTCATTTTCAACAGCTGGTGATCTTATAGGAATTGCTGATGACATTTTACAGTTGTGGAGTAGTGAGGGATTCAATAATTCCTTTTCATTGTTCTTCTGAAAGGGAAGTCTTTCATAGTGCAGGGTAGTCCCAAAGTATTATCAGAGTATAATTCTAGAGGGGAAAAAAAGGTAGGAGGAACATGATAAATGTAGCATTTTAAAGTAAATGAGAAGGATTTGATTTTTTTTTTTTAATTTTATGAGGGGGTCTAGGGAGTGTGAGTTTGGATTGACCAAGATGGGAAGTCAAGGAAGCAAAGCTTACCTCAGATATTTACATGTAAGCTATTTTAAGTATAAATAGTTCTTAGTTTCAAATAAGACTGCATACACCTGTATTTTGGGAAAGGTAAATGGAAAAGGAGATAAAGATGATGTTTTTACTTTGAAAGAGGAAATGTGTCTAGCATTTGGAATTAAGATTCTCATCTTTGGATTTCTAGAGAACGTTGAAGTGCTCTCAAAAGCCAAAGTAGTGGCTGTATTCATGTGTAATGGTTTTGCCTCATTCAGGCCTGTGAAACTGTAAACTTGGGATGCAGTAACATCTGCTCTCAAATTGTTATCACATAACTCTGTCAGGCCATTCCCACAAGCAGAGAGATGTGCAGAGTGCTGCCTGGCTCTGCTTTGGGAGCAGATCTGAGGGAACAGAGGCAATGGGCAGGCAGTCCCAGTCACTCTGTGTCCTGCTGGAAGGGCTGCAGCAGCCTGTGCAGGAACAGAGAAGGGCACACAAACAATCCTGTTGTGTTTGAGGTTTGTGTGCTACTGAGTGGAGTTCAAATGTAAATGTGTAAGTGTCTGATGATAAGAAAAAGTGGGTTTTTTAAAATCCCAAATCTTCTAAATACAGGCATTCCTATTTGTACAATTTTAATTGCAGTCTACAGTAGAAAATGAGTGCATAAGTTTCATGGCTTAGCTAAATGTTTGGGATGATGTTTTCTTCAGATAGAATAACCTGTCAGAAAAGCCATGTATGCATCTACCATTTACAGTAATTATTCACTATGCATTTAGTAGCCTCAGATACACTCAGAAGAAACTACATCAAACCATTTCTCCCTGCTTGGTTCCTCTGCTGGATTGTGCTGGGGGATGCACTGACAGTCTCAGTGCCATTCCTTGCTCTGTGTGTGTGATTACAGACACTGAATATCTGATTACCAACACTTGAAGAAGGTGGAAGCTTTCTTGCACAACTGCTGGGGGTGTTTGTATGGTTTTAGCAATGACTACAAAGCAAATTGTACCTACAGTATCCATGGGTAATATGATGGAAAGGATGAAGTACTTTCAAAACTGAAGTGTTTCTGAGTTACTGGGGAAAAGAAGCTGTCAGACAGAATGGGTGCTGATCTCTGCTGTAGCTGGGGCTGTCTTAGTCCAGATGTCTGTTGTATCTGTGGGGGACATTTCATTAGAAAAGCTGCCCACATTTTGTCTCTGCGTGTTTGCTGTGTTTTTCACTGTGAAAAATTAATGTGCACATATCTAGGTGAACGCAAAATTCTGTGGCTTCTCATTAAAGGAATTAAGGATATACAGGGTCCTGACAACTTGCATCATAAATACCTTTTGTCTGTGAATCACTCCCAGTGTCCATTGGTCATACAAAGTCTAAGTGACTGATTTAAAATGCAAGTCTGCCTTTTCTCGAGGGATAGTGAGAAGAATGGAGCCAAGAATGCCACATGCAAACCAAAAGAATTATTTCATTTGCCACTCTATTCATCACAACTGTCATTTTCTTCATAATTAAATTCTGATCTCTGAAAAACAAGCAGCTTCTGAAGATCAGCTATACTGCACTTTCCTAGATTGTGTCATTCAGAATAAAAGTCAGTTTAAATGTCTGCCCTGAGTTATGATTTGTTTAAGAGAATGCTACTCCTGGCTTCTGTGATTTAATGTGGTTAGCCTTTCAGAAAATGAAAGCTATATTTTAATAGCTGAAAAACATGATATGTGATGTGTGGGACATATACAGTGTAATTATGGGACTAATGAGGGGTGGCTTAGCAATGTGATTGGTGAAGATCTGCTCCAGTAGCTCCTGTTAATGAACTGTCTGTCTATGCCAATGCTAAGCTTGGAAGGGTTTATACACTGGATGGTTGGTTAGATTGGAATGAGAATCTTGTCATGATCCCATAAATGAACTGGATTTTATGGCAGTTATACTTGCCTTCAAAACTAACTTGACTGAAAATCTATCTGCTAATTCCTCCCTGAATGTTAAAACACATCTCCCAGGAACTCGTGGTAGCTCTCAGCATTGACACCAGGAAAGGCTCAGCTGTGTCAGGGACACCAGCAGCAGAGAGAGCCCTGCTCCTGCCCCAGGCTGTGGCTGCAGCAGGGCTGCTCTGGCACCTCTGTGGCACTGCTGATGCACCTGCAGGTGACAGGAGCAGGAGTGGGGCCAGCCAGACATCCAGCTGTGCTGAGTGTTCCCAGGGAACACGGGGCTGTGAGGAAACATTACCAAATCACCTGGCTTGGACTGTCATTTCTTTCTAACTCCAGCAGCTGGTCATTCTGCTTTCTCCTCCCACACTAATGCAGCCCTCTTGGTCTCCCTAGCTCCAGGTGAGCTGTTGGCAGCTGTTAGATGTGCAGCCTGTGTATGTAGCCACAGTTTGTGCCTGCCATGTTTTGATTTCAGAAAATTCTTTTCCCAGAGACACTTGTTGTAAACAAGGGCATGTTATTGTAAACTATCTTGTTTTTCTGCATTCTTTCCCAGAGGAGGGAATTTGCTTGATGGTCCCTTGGTGTGACCCATGGGTCCAAGGATCCCACCTCTTAGGTGGGCTCATTGTGAAAAGGTATAAAAGACAGGTTTTTGACAATAAAGCAAGATTTTGAATCTTCAGCCTTCTGTGAGTCTGTGTCCTGATATCGTGCTCTACAGCGACACATGCTCACCTACCAAGTTAGATACCTGATTGTCATTTGCAGCTTCAAACATCACTAATGATTATCCAGGTCCAGTGTGTGCCATGGCAAACAGAATGCAGATTTTATGGTAAAAATAATGTAGCAGATTGCAAAATGTATGAAAAAAAATTAGGAACGTTAAGTAAAATGGGGTTTATATGGAAATTAATGTGAAATAAAACTGTAATCTGTAGGTAGTTTTTAAGGCATTATGGTTAGTCTTGAGTCCATATTCATTGTGATATCCTAAAATACTTTAGGAATGAAGGTGCTAGAAATATCTGTACTGATGGTCCTGAAGGGAAGGTATTCACCTGAAGGTTCTTTCATCTGTAGGGCTCAGCTGGGTCTTTCACCACATTGAATGATGTGGGAAGTAACTTAAGGAGGTGGGATGAACCCATGGCTTGATAGTTTCTTAAACATCAACAGTAGTGACTACAAAACTGAAATCACCACCTTCAGCTTAGATGCTTTTCTTCACAACTGTGAGTGATTAAATGCAAGAATTCCTGTTCTGTTAAATGAAGGCCTTAATGGAATTTATTTCTCTTGTGAAGTTTCAGTTTCATGATAAATATTAATACATTTGACTTAAAGGGTAAATAAATGAAAGAATTTGGCATTATAATCTGAGGATATACTGTTTGTAAGGTAAATTAAAAGGCAATTGGATTGCAAAAAGCATTCTAGTTACTCACTAATGCAACTGCATGCAATATTCTTCTTTCCCTACTGAAAGAGATGTATGTTGCTCATTAAGTAAGAGCCTTTCTTATCACTAAGGAGAATAGTGTCCACTGAAAACTAAAGACTGGTTAATTTGCTTACCTTAGTTGGATTTTATCTGGGGCCATTTTTATTTTTGCATTTGCTATCCATCAAAAATTCCCAGTTTCTTTCTTTGTCCTGAGAAAACCAGTCAGAAAAAAAAAAAAAAAAAGTGCCTGGTGTCAAGATGCTGGAAGTAATCAAATACTGACCACAAAAACCTGACCACTGTAATTGAAAATTAATGGATAGATACCATTTATTGGTGTTTTTTCTACAGGGGAAAAAGGATGAGGTAGTTGAATGGTTATCTCACACTCTGGATGCTCCACTCCAAGCCAGAGCTGAGAGGGGATGACAAAGGAGAGCACAGGTGCTTGCAGTGCCAGTCCTGCTCCCAGAGTGCTGCCTCTCCCTCCTCATGGCCCAGATGGCATCACCTGCCCAAGGCACAGCTCCCCCAGCACTGCTGAGCCCTGGGAGCTGTGCAGGGCTTTGGTTCTCTCACTGAGGTCTCATTCCTGTGCAGGCTGCCAGGACAAAGCCCATGCATCACATTACAGGGTCCTGATCCTTTGCATTTCAGTCTCTTATTAAGAGAGGGAATGTCTGGGTTTATCTTTATAAATGTTTTAAACATAAATGGATTTCAAGTATGTAGAACTTTCTTAAGAAGAAAACATTATTGAAAATACTCCTGAATGCATTTTTCTCATTTGGTCTTACTTCAGCTTGCTGTGGCCTTCAGGAATTCCCTGAGAAATTCTTACTCCAAGAGCCTCTCATTGCAGAGAGTTCTGCACCAGGGATCCCATGAGTGGGCATGGGAAGGCTTTTTATTTCCCTGATGGTTTGCCTTGACTCCTCAGCCTGGCTGTAGCTGTAGTGTGTCCCTGGCTTTGGAACTGATGGCTTACTGAGGACAAAAGCCGTGGAACAGAGATGACTGTTGTGTTGCAATTCAATTCAAACTGTTAATGATACATGGAGTCCAATTCAACATAATGTTTAAGAGTAATTTCACATGTGCTTAAGCCTTGGCATAAAATCAGGCACATGCTTAAATGCTTTCCTTAATTAAAGCTTTATATTAGGACTTGCAAAATACTTTTACTACTTTTCTTTGGCTTTATGAGCTTTTTTTTTTTTTTTTTTCCACAGTTTGGCACAGAGTAAGGTTAAAATATTGCTAATGAAGTAAAATAGTTGGAAATGGGGACACCAGGCTGGCAAGCACACGTTCATTAAAAACAGATTAGCTACAAACAGACTCTGATAATCCTGCAATCAAGACTTGATACACAAACTCATGGAAATGCTAAACATGTGCTGTAAATAAATAGATGATTAATTTCCTTTATTCTAATACACATGCCTTTGGAAGAAATTAGAGTTCCCCTAAAAGATCATTTTCTTATTATCTTATGATTGTACGTCCTTTGCAGCTGCAGAGCATGTAGGATGTGAAGAGATAATTAATAGTCTGGAGATTGAGTTGGTCCCCTGAGAAAGGGAACTTCACACCACAGTCTCAGGTCTGTTAGCAAAGGCTGCAGCAATTGACAGCTATTGAGGCTGAGGAAGAGAACATTCCTTTAGTTCCTTTTATTCCTGAGATCTTTCTCAGGAATGGTAACACATGAGAGAAGCAGAAATCTATATACAGCAAAGATTGATACCTCATACAACAGTGGGGGTTTTTGTTTGGTTTTTTTTTTTTTTTTTTGCTTCCTTCTTAATAAATTTGATTAACTTTCTCTAGAAGTATCCGGGGTGGAATGAAAATGGGGAGGAGTGTTTTGTGTGAGAGATTTGAAAAGATTCATTACTGGGGATTATGCTTAATGAAACACATCCCGGGTGTGAGGCCATGTGGCTGGCATGCTTAATACATACAAATTAAATATTTTCCTGGAAATATACTCATAAAAACCAATGACTTAAACATCAGGACCAAGAAATGTTTGGTTATTCGTACAAAGTAACAATGTTTAGGGAATTCCAATTTACTGAACACAGATGTTGCCTGTAAAATAATTAGAAAAAAAAATTAGCATCAGAATATGAAATGTATTGAAAATCAGAGTTTAATAAAGATTTGAAACCCCAGTAAAATTTAGGTAAAAAGATTAGCAGAGCAAAATTCTAGACAGTTTTATGGTATTTTATGCAGGTAAACTCTGGAAAATAAAACTTATTTTTTAATATCACTGTTCTGAAATTATCAAGGAAAAGAAAGCATTTGTTCTTTAGCTGATCTATATTTATATGCTCAATTTTAATTTTTTTTTAAAATGGCCTCATGAGCAGTATTCTCAGTGGGGACTCTGGAAAGTCATACTGCCACAGGCATAACTCTTGGAGGTGAGTAAATTTGAAGAGTAGACTGCATGGGAAGAGGGAGGTTGTTGGGAATGTCCCACCACAGGCACTCTCTGCCTCACAGCTGCTCAGACCATGCTCTTGCTATCAGACCTATCAGGGCCCCTTCAACAGCCACTGATAGGGAGGATGTCATTGATAAAACTGTATTGGGAAATGCATTTTTACTTCTGTTGGCCAGGGTTCCTTTTCAGGTGTTGGGTGTTGCCTGTGCTACCCTGGCGTGCTGGGGAACTCCCCTGTGAGAATGACTGGCACTGGTTGTCAAACCTGAGAAAGGATGAGAATTCATCACACCTCTGTTTGCTCCTGCTCCTTTCTACAGGGCCTTTCATTGCTGGCTGCTCATTAGCTCTAAGTGCACTGTACCTCATCCTTTACCTCATCCTTTCTCTGTGCCCATTCTGCATCACAGCACAGGTGGCTCAGGCATGGAAGGCACACGGGGCAGCAGAGCAGCTCCTGGGCTGTCTGTGCTGCCTCACTGGGAGTTCCTTCCACCACCTCTTTATTGCCCTTAGTTCATCTCTGACTGGTGCTGGTTTCTCCTGCACTGGTGGCATCTATCTGTTTGCCACATGGACACTGACTGGCAGTAAATTCTGATTGATTTATTGCTTTTGATCCCTTCGGGAAGTGATGAGAGGAATCTTTTCAGCTGACACATCTCACCTGTGTTTAGAGAAACTCAAAATAGCAATATCTATATGTTCTTGAAAATGGAAGAAGTTGGAGGATGGACCTTTTGTTATAATTTTTTTTTTTATTAAGGATTTATTATGTTGCTTTTTTTCTTAGATCTTTCAAAGAAGTCACAAATGTGGGTCTGACCAAGCCTTGATTGTCCCAAAAGGCAAAAGCTGGGGAAGTGTTATAATAGTCAGTGGATAATGTAATCACTGTCTGTGGATTGCTGGCACAGTGTTGTTGCAGAAATGAATATTAGTAAAATTGGAAGCAGGCAGGAGGCATTGCAAGGAAGAACAGAAATGTAATTCTTGACAGAAAGGCATAGAAATAAAACCAGAGATTAAACAGTGATTGGGAAGAGGACTCTGAGGACAAAGAAGTATCAGAATATTAAGTCTAGCATGAGAAGAGTAGCAGGAAGCTAGAATGTGAAGAAGAGAGGTGTGAAGAACAGAATTATGTGGTACAGAAGGACAAAGAACTCAGAGTATATTAAAAATGCTGCCACAAAGCATCCTCTGAGCAGTGTTCTATCTACATCTATAAAAATTTAATTTTTCTTTTTTCAGTCTTAAAAGCACTGTAACTTTTTGGAGTTAATACAGCACATAAGTATGGAAGTTCATGATCTAAAAATCCATAACCTTTCTTACTTTTCAGGCTTAGAAGCTTTAATCAGCATTTACCAGTAAGTAAAGCTAATTTTGTCCCCTTAATAGAAAGGATGATATAATAAAGTTCCTTGGGGAGGTAGTTACTAAAATTTGAAGCTGTAGCAGCAAAACTCAAATAGAAAGAATTAATTTAGACTCAGTCAGGACAGCACCATAGTATGAACTGTGTATCTTGGCAAGGTTTTGTGGATGGGAATAGGTAGCAAGAAATTGGCCCTAAAACAGCACTGCCAGCTCTGAGAAGTCCCCAGATGGGGGTTTAGGAAAATGAGAATGTGCTGCTGGCAAGAATACTCATCAAAATGGAATTAAGGTGCATTGTTATAAGAATAGAAAATGAGCTGGTGAAAGAAGCACCCCTGGAGTTTCACCCCAGTGCTGTGCTGTTTACAGGCACAGGGAAGCTGCAAATGAAGTTCCAGAAGTTGTCCAGGTGCCAACTCTATTATTTTATAACTATGTTTGACATAGCAGCCTTTTGATTAAACCTCCCACATCAGTTCCCAAATACTTGCCTTGAAATCTTTGTTTCCATCCCTGTTTGCCAGACCCATCTCCTCATTATTCACTTTGGAAACATCAGCTTTTTCAGCTAGTAGTTATGAAGTCAGGAAAAGTATTTGGAGTCCACTCTTCTAAAAAGTTAAAATACTCCAGCCTCACACTATTAAAGAATAAATTGTCTAAATTGTAAATGTATGTTAATATAATTTTTTAGTACATGTCATGAGCACAATTGTACCAGAAGATAGACATTATTTATGATCACTTGTTATGTTATTGTTTACATGTTTAAAGGTGAAAAAGTATTTTTTCCTTGTTTTTGTCATAATTAATAGCATTTATGCTGTAAGCAGGAATTTTTATACTGGAAGAAAATAGAACTTTGAAAATACGTTCAGAAGACTGACTCAGGATATTCCCTGTGTTCATTAGCATTCTTGATTTAATTGTCTTAGGAGAGCTAAATATATGGGCTGCATAAATAAATAAATGCATGTTATAGAGTTGATTCACTTTCACTCTGTGCTTGTTTCTCTCACTGGGCTCCAAGTAACACCCCAAAGTCATCAGAAGGAATTCAAATTTACACACCCCAGCTAGATAGCCCAATTCTCTTGAAATATTCCTAAAAGGATTCTGTTCACTCTCTTTCCTGACCTGGATTCTTTGCATTGTTGTGAAAGGAGATGAGTGGCCTGAAAGAGAGTTTTGATCTGCAGTTGTGCATTGTCTGCATTAAGCTCAATGCTCTAGATGCCCACCAGCTTTTTCACTGGTGAAGTAAAGTTTAATGGCACACAGTTCTTGTTTTCTTGGCTGTGCAGGAGGATGGCAGTGCAAACCAGAAACATTACTCTTTTAATTTGTTTTGCTGCATGACCCCACTGCAGGGGCTGAAGCAGCTGGGACTGCTTTATTTTACTCTCCCCCTTTCTCCAGAGCATCTCCAGCCTCTGGGAACTGCCAATGCTGACAGGGTACAAAGCTAATTTTGGTGACATTGTAATGCAGTTTTTTTGCTACATTTCTGCTTCCAAAGTGTGTAAGGGGTTGCAGATGTCAGCCTGGAGTTGTCTCTAAGGCACAGTGAGTTTGTGGATTTGTGTGTGTGCCTGTGAATGTTCCACTTGTTCCTCCCCTTCCATCCACAGGACTGGGAGCAAAAAGGGAGAAATCTGTCTGGTTTTAAAGGCTGACAAAGATCATTCAGGGTTATATTTCAAGGCAGCAAAATTTAGATTTCTCTTGCTCTGATTCCTGCACTGATCCCTGAAGTTATAATTACTGAGTTTCTAGCGCAGGGGTTGTACTTTCATTTCCCAGCCTGCCAGAGGCTTGCCCTGTACCTTTGGCAGAAACAGGTAAATGAGATAAATCCAGTTCCATGCTGTCAGTGATTTTTTTTTTCCTTTTCACATGTTCCAGTTGATGAACACACATAATTTCTACTGTGGTTTCCCCTTTTCACAGTGTTCCAGAAATGGTAATTTTTTGCAACATTCAAAATGACTTTGAACTCATTTGTGAGAGTTATTTTGTCAGCCCTAATAATATCAGAAAGACTAATAAGATGTGTTTTTGAGGTGTTTGTGCAAAATAAATGGGAGATCTGAGTATAAAGCAAGAGGAGGTGAAGAAACTTCAAAGGACAGAAGTGAAGTGATCATTATCACACTCCTTTGATACTGTGGAGTTTAAAGTTGAAGCCAGATTCAAAAACCTAAAATACTCCTAGGGCAATAGAAGTTATTGTGCTTCACAAAATCGTTGTGCTCTGTGATGTATCCTCTTTGAATTACCTTAAAGGTTAGCAGAGACTTGTTGTGTCCACCCTTTTAGAAGAAAATGCAGATGTACTGAAAATATTAATTACCCTTTGTGAAAGACGCAGAGCTAGTGGAAATATTAATTAACCTTTGAAAAAAAATGGTTTTGTGCCATCTTGCTAACATCTTTCTTTCTTTTTTTTTTCTTTTTTTTGAGTACTGTGCTTCTTTTCTAGGTTTTTATGATGTTTGATCAGATGCTTGCCACAACTTTTGTATTGCAGTGAATGTCAGTCAGTAGCCTGTGTAGTCTTTACAGGCTCTGAATTTCCATGGAATAAAATTAGGCTGGATAATGGCTGGTGACTGTGAAGTTTACTGGGCTTTCTTTTCTATTTATAAACTGTCATAGCCCAGTTTTAAAATAAATAAATTAAAGAAACAAAGGAACTACAGTAACCTGCACAGGTTGTTAAGTAGGCCCACTGACATTTAAGGGTCTGTATTTCAATTTTCTCTTGCATTTTCAAGGGATAAAGAAAAAAAAATCTTCAAAATGCAAATGATTTAGAGACTCAGTCTGATTCTACCAGAATGTCTCTGTTATCTGTCATGGAAAGAACCACCAACTCTTCACCCAAAAGCTTTTGAATTGAAAGGCACCACTGTCATATGGCAATTATATTATCTTTTATTGACATTAAGGTGTAATTTCTCTTTGGGTAGTGCCCTCAGAATAACAGCAGTGCCTTCCCTAATGGGAAGTCTGTATCCCAACCCCTTTCCTCTTTATCTCTGGGGATGTGGTTGGCCAGCAATATCTGTCTTGGTGCAGAGTGCTGCAGCTTCAGCTCACTCACCTGAGCAAGGTAGAACCAAATCTTCCTGTCTGGAGTATCCTTCAGGGTTAGAACTTGGAGGGAGTTATTAATTAATGACACAGTGTAAATATGACTGATGGGTTACACTGTGCCAGTGCATGGGACAGCACATGGAGGAGAAGGTCAAATGTGACTTTTCAAAGTGTGCTGACAGCTGTGGAACTAAAGGGCATTATTTCATAATAGTGAGAGAAATGCCATTTTAAGGATTTTTGGACGTTGGGGTTTTGCTTCTGTTAGATAAAGACAGGTGTTTCTTAAAGGAAGAATTGAACCAGTTGTCAGTTGGGATTTACAGAGTACTTAAAAAAATGAAATTGTACTCTCGTCAGGCACTTTCCACGTATTGAGCTACAAAGAAGTGGCAAAAAAAAAATGATGACACTTAAAAATTGCTGCTGCAGCTCTGGTGAGACATTATATTTTAGCTGATAAGTGCCAGGAATAATGTTTTGCATAAATATTCCACAATATTGAGCATATTTCGTGTCTATAATTAGAGCTTTGATTTACTCACAGACAGAATTAATTAGGGAGTAACAGCTGTACTGTAATTCTTCTATTATAAGCCAATCTCATTTCTTCTTCCTCTTGTTAAAATCAAAAGTATACAAACATTTCTTTAACCTTCCTTAATACACTGTAAAAATTACCTGTTTAGAACACAAACACCCTGGTACTAAGGACAAGAACATGAGTTCTGCAGTCCAAACCTAATTTTATACTTAATTTACACTCCATAGGGCCTTTGCTAAAACTCTTCAGAGAGGAAAGAGATGGAAAGAAGGTGCCTGAGCAGTTTGAAGCACAGCTTAATGAAACACAGTAAATCCTGTGGTTCTGCCCTGCCACTTTCCTGCATCAGGTTTGGGATAAGGAGGGAGGAAAGAGCCTTGCTCTAAGATCTTTCTTTCAAGGGTATCCGTGCAATATGTGGTAGATTTTGCATATCATTCACAAAAAAAAAATGACATTTTTTTGTGAATGATATGCAAAAAAACATCTGACATAATGGATCGGCTTGTGAGCCATGGTTTTCTAGACAATCTCTGTACATTTACATGGTATTTGCAAGGCATGTATTGGTACAGGCTTCAGAAAAACAAACAAAAACAAAACAAGCAACCCCCCCCCCCCAAAAAAAAAACAAACAAAAAAACCCACCAAACTAAACTAAACTAAACAAAACAACAACAACAAAAAAAAAACCACAAAAAAAACCCCACACCAAAAAACCAACCAACCAACCAAAAAAAAAAACAAACCAAAAACAAAACCAAAAACAAAACCAAAAACAAAACCAAAACCAAAAACAAAAACAAAACAAAACAAAACAAAACAAAAAAAAAAAAAAAACCACCTATGGGTGTTATGTCTGCATGCTCCATCCTCATCTGCTGGTGGAGGATCCCATGGACCTGTCCCCCAGTAGGACTGACTCAGAGAATTGCATCAGAAAATTGCTCTGATGAGTCACAAGTTTGCCTGTTTGGATTTAAGAGAGCAATTGTGAGAAGGTATTTGAGTTATGATTGTGCTGGGCTTTTAAGAATGCATGAGTGCAGCTTCCATTCTTTGCATTTAATTCAGGTTTTGAGAACAGAGAATAGAATGAGAAATATCAGCATGATTTACTAGATTCCTCCGAGCAGTGATGAAAATTCCAGCCTTGTACTGGTGATAGATTAGCAGAAGAGATTCAGTCATAAACAATAAAGAACACCTCTGAAGGTGACAGAGATTTCAGCTGTAGTTCTAAAATCTGATGATCTTATGAAAACTGTTTGTGTTTAGATGTAAGAATGGATATAAAATTATACTCCTAAAACATAATTAGCAATATCTCTACATGGGATTACAACTTTTCATTTAAATTTGAATGCACTTCTGAAGAACATATCAGACTGACAGGAGAGTTATCACCACAGCGTCCTGGCACTCTCCTAAAAGTTTTCTTGGTATTAGAGGAGAAGTCTGAAAGTCAGTCACTGGACACTCTCAACATTGCTGTTCTCTGGAAATAAGGATCAACCAAAAATACAAAGCCAAAATTACCAGCTCATTTGAGAACTGGTCATGTACCACGTGGTGGCAAGTCCAGCTTCTGGGACAGTTCCTGAAGAGTCTTCTGGAATATTTTTTATTGTAGACATTTTCATCCACAAAGAAATGCAGCTGAGTGGGGTCTTTCAGTGGTGTTGTCAATGCTGAATGTCAGGTCTGAAAGCTGAAGGCAGCTCTGGCTCAGACCAAATCTGCTGTGGAGGCTGAGGCTGGGGCCAGTGCACCCTCTGAGCGCTGGATTTCCTGTGCAGGCTTCCTGGGAGGGCCCAGTGAAGCCTTGCACAGATAAATCAGAATCAGACAGCTGTTTCAATTAGATAATAAATTTTCCTTACCCTAGGGACAGGCATCTGTTGCTATGTGACCAGCTGTTTAGAAATCTGATTTTTTTTTAATATTGTGTCTTCAAAAGGAAATTTCCTGAGAGTCACCCAATATATAAGGTAGCAAATTCTGATCCCTGCAGAATCCAGTGTCTTGAAAGAAGTCGAGAGAGTCCAAGTTCTTTGTGGAATACCCATTCTTGGGACTGCTTTCTATTTTTTGATTATTTGCATGTCTCAACACTGAAAGACCAGTATCTATATTTATTACCCTCCAGACTTCAGCCCATTAGAGAGGCAGAGAACTCCTTTTGTTCCCTGCTGCTTTTCTGTGCCAAAAGAGCTCAACTCAACCATAAAAGAATCAAGCTTCATTGATTAATTAAGGAGAGCTTGCTATGCAGTGGAGTTTATTTTAATAAGTTATACAACATTGCTGGGAGTATAATACAATATAATCTTTGCTTGTAAGGAAGATGAGGCAGAACAGTGTTTCAGGAATCAAGCCATTAACATAGCAACTAAAATGGACCAGAAAATTAAGCCTGGTTTTAGGGCTTACCAAAAACCTGTTCTTCAGCACCTGGGAAACTTCTCCCAAAACTTGTAAGCCAAGTCTCTGAGTTTTAAAGCTTATGCTGTCCATCATGAGATTGAAAAGGGAGGGACATAAACCCTACATATCCTTTTTCATAATTTTTTGGGTATGTTTGTGTTTGCACATGTGGAATTATATAGCAAATTCTGCAGTTTCCTTGCACTTAAAGCAGCAGGATTAAAGGAGAGGCACCTTTGTTAAGGATTGTGGGCTTTTCAGTGCTAATCCATCAAGCTACAAGACTAGTGCTAAATAATAGCATGGAAAGGAAAAGGAACTACCCAGCTCCTGGGCCTGCACTCATGTTTTCATGCCGTGCAGCTTCCTGAAGTCTTTAGCTATGCAGACAAAATTCACACATGAATATTAATAAGAACATGATATCCTCACTGTTGCAAGTGTTCAGACCACAAAACTATTTAAAACTGAATAGTTAATGGCTAATCATTTGTCATCTCTCTGTGATGATTCAAAATGGGACTACGTGGCAGATAAATTATGCACTGGCTAGTGTGGTGTCACATCAACTGCATTCTTCATATATTCCAAGGAAAATACAGCAAGGGCCAACATTTCTGCTTTAGCTTTTATTTATAGTTGCTAGAGCAGTTCAGTTACTGTGATGTGTAATTCTTGAAAGGTCAGAATTATCTACAAGCACACTAAACAAAGATTTATAATCAAAATGCTTCTACCAGAAACCTGACAGAGTCCAAGGTTCCCATGATAGATGTTTTTTGAGCTGGAGTAAAATTTCCTGAACTTTCTTTGGATATGGGCAAGCTTCTTAGAAGAAAAATAAAATCATTCCGAAACCAAAAGCTTTTCTCAGCTTAACTCTTGTTGAAGTAGCAAACCCAGCTTTTCATTCCTTATTGTGACAATGAAGGTGGTCACTGCACCAGCTCGTTCTATCCAGAATTTTCTGCAGGACTCAGGAGAGCTTGAGATGCCTGTGAGATTTCCTGAAGCAGAGCTTGCATGCCTTTCAACTGAAGTGCTGCAGGAAGGACAATTTGGGTGATAACATTGCAAACAGATCTACTTAGCATCTGGTTTTGATGAAGTTTGGTAATTATGTTTTTTGCAGTATAAAACCCATCCACATGCTCTTCTGCTGGATTTGAGGACACAAGGTATATTGCAGTTATGTGATTGGTAATGTGTAATTTTGCCTCCAGACCTGAAGTGAGTTATTTTGAAAGAAGAATTTCTAAGGCTGTATGAGGTTAAAATTGCCTGAATTTTCAAATACAGCTGGCCCTAGATGTTTTAAATCTTTGAAGTTTCAGGTTAAGGGATTCAGTTTCAAAGATGAGTACCCTTTGTTTAGTTGCACAGTGTATTTGGAGTATTTGTGATAACATTTGCATTAGAAAAATCCTAATGCATCTGATGAAAATGCCAAGATGAACAATCTAGGGAGAATGAGTGAGGAAAACTGAGCTTGGCCTCAGATATGTGCCATTTCTCAGGTTTGTAATTTCAGCAGTAAAGCACACATCTAACAAAAGTATCACCATAAATACAGTGCAAAATTCACATTATAAATCTAATCCTGAGGAAGAGGGGAGGGAGTTTCTTCAAATCTCTTTGTTCCAGCCAGAATTTTATATTGCTGCTCTGCTTATGAGGTCTGCAGCCTCTACTTTTCCACAAATTAATGGCCTTGCCATTAAAATCCCTCATCCAGATTGCACAACAGAAATGGCAATAAAAATAATAATAATAAAAAAAATCCAGCAAAAAACAAACTTGAAGAGACCACAGAAAACTACTAAAACTGAGGTGATTCAAAATAAATCTTTAAGTTTTCCCAGTGCTGAGGCAGAATGAGGACATTGTGTTTTCTTGCCAACTTTCACAGATCATTCACAGCTGTGTCCAACTGCTGCAGCAATGTCAGTCCCAGTTTTCCTTCCCAGTTTTCCAGTTCATTGCAAGGTGTAAATCAGCTTGCTGTCTCCAGCAGCAGAGTGTGCTGTGCCTGTGCTTGGCCACCTCCCATACTGACACCTGCAGAATAAACAAGGCAGAACCTATTTGCTTAGATTTCGGGAACAGGGTCTTCAAATTGGATTTTGGGGCAGACAAGTTGTTAGAATGTGACTGCTCTTCCTGGCTGAACCAAATCAGAAATATTTGCTCAGAGATCTTTTAGGGTTTACAAAGTAATTTTTATGTGCTCAGCTGACTATGAACTACACTTCTAGAAGAGCTGATGTATTGAAATAAAAGGTCTGTGTGTTTGACTACAGCATGAAGCATTGTACCTGGCTACCAGAAAGGGATCATTCACAAACACACAGGACACAGCCTTGAGATTGCTGAATTGACAGAACAGGGCAGCCACTTTTAAATCCAGTGACATTCCTGAGGGAGGGCAATCCAATAAAGCATCAAGCACTTATTTTCTCTCCTGGCTGAAGCAGGTTACAGGCCACATTCTGGTCTGTATTGGTGGTCTCTCTCTGTAAGTAACACGAAATTGAAGACTGAACACCAGTGTTTCACAGACACAGGAGATTACCAGCCCCAGAAATGCTGTTATTGTCACTTGTGTCCCCCACTCAGGCAGGTTAGTGCTGTATTTATCTTGTCCTTGGGCAGAGAACGATCATCAGGGTGTCACTAGATTTGATATTTGGCTTCTTGTGTGGAAGCTGTGCACTTTTTCCTGTGCTGGTGTCTGCTTTGAATGGTGCTGATGTTAAAGATGTTGTTATTAATCCTTCACCAGCAATAAAAGATGGCATTTTAACAGTGTGTTTGGCCCTATTATTGCAATTCTATAGGTGATTCATACATTGAAATCTGAATGCAGCTTTTCTGTCAGCTTGTTTCTCAAAACTGGTAACACTTTCCTTATATGCATTTATCTTCTTTAGTTTAGTACAGCATTTCTGTCCAGCATTTACCGTCAGCAAGGGCCAGCACTAATTTGTTGACAGGTGTGGGGGTGTGGGCTTATTATAACATGCCTCAAATCACACTTTGATCAAAAGATGACAGCGTTCACCTGCAAAAAGAGGGATGAACACACTGATGGTTTTGAGTGTTGTTATCCCTTGAGCTCAGCCTGTGCATGGGTGCTGTTTCTGGGGACCTGTGCTCCTCAGGCATGGCTTTAAAGGAATTCAACCACCAAGTGCCCTGTGGGGTACAGAGCCCCCAGCCTGCTAAGGGCTGACCTTAACACCTTCCACTCTTCTCTTTGCATTGTCCTCTCTGTCAGGAGCAATAAAATGCCAATATAAAGGCCTGTGGGCTGGGTATCTATAGATATGCATGTGGTCAGATCAATATAAAATTAGAAGCATAGTTCAAAATGCAAGAATGACATGAGAACTGTAGGTAGGACTGGTGAAATGCCTTCCCATGCATAAATTTTGGAATAAAATGCTGATTAGATTTCACACCTTAGTCTGGGTTTTATTTTATATGTAGTATACTTAATATACCTGTCTGTCAGGTGCACACAGACAGAATATCAATATATCTGTGTGCAGATGTTCTACACACACTGTCTCATTGTGGAGCATGCTCATTCATTCTTTAGATGTTTTAATATGGGAGAAAGAGCTACTCTAAACATCAATTATTCCAATACTTTACATTTTTAAAAGCTTCTTTCCTCAGACTTATTTATGAATTACTTCTGAGTTAACTTTCACAGGACATGGACATAACTGAAAACAAATGGCTTTATGTAGGCAGGGAGCTCTCCAAGCAAACTGAAAAGGGTGATTGAAAAGGTGTTTTCAGGACTTTTCTTTACAAATTGTTATTCAGAAAATACCTATTCAGGACACAGTCTGAAATTGCACCAGGGAAGCCTTAGCTTGGACATCTGGAGGAATTTCTTCACAGAAAGGTTGATAAGATCAGAAGGCTTTTGCCTTGTATGTGTGATTGCCCAGGCCCTGCAGATTAGGTTATCACATCATTTATTTCTAAGGAATTGTATTAGGGATGAATTAAAAAGATATGTTACCAATTTACATATAGTTACTACTCTGGTGGTCCTGGTCAGATTTTCCATCTTCCAACCTTGCATATTCCTGCAACTGGAAATCACCATGTCCTGTTTTTCCAGAAGCTTGTCCCCTGACAGCAGGGAGCTTGTTTCTGTGCCAGAGTCTTTGGCTGCTGCATTATTTTTACTTCCCTACCTTCCCTACTTATTGTTTTGGGTTAAATGCATACTTCTCTTGTTACAGGTAGACTTTAACTTCTCAAGGGATCCCTGGAGCCACATCAGCTCTCCTTACACACAGTTTGAAACAGCTGATTTTCCCTGGGTTGGACTTGTCATCCCCAATGTATTTTTCCTAACAAGAAGGGCACAGTACAATTTGCACAGATGTCAAGGGAGAGTGTCTAGTTACACTATCTTCCAGAAGCAGTGGTTCAGGGCAGAAATGTGAGTCATTATTTTCCTCAGAATATTATTTCTCCTGAGGTCGGTAACTTTGTGGTCTCAGTCCTTATTGCCTGCTTCTATTTTCTGTTAATGGCCAGTGATTTCACAATTCATTGCTAATGGAAGATGAGGTAAGTGGTGAGCCACCTCCTCAGGGACTGGGAGTAAAACCTCCTGCTTTACCTGCCCTGGAACACAGAAAGTTGAGTGAAATTTTACTGACATTTCTTGAATTTGCATCGTTTCAATACAAGGAATTCCTCAGATAGCTGAATTCATGGTACTCATTAAATATTATGCTGGGTGGAGGGAGACATTTTACCAGAGATGAGCTGAACCAGAAATTGGAATTGGTGAAAAGCTTGATGAGGCTTGGGACAAACAGAATTGGCAATATTAAAAAAAAAAAAAAATGGTAAAAGAAAGCCAGTAGGAAGACACCAGAATAAGCTAAAGTGAAAAGAAGGATGTGATGGCTCCCAGCTGTTAGACAGACACTGACTCAGAATGCTACAAACACCCAAATAAAAGATTATTTTGTCACCCCTGCTGTGTCAGTGGGGGAAATACCACCATGTCTTGCCAGGAATTTGGAGTCTATCCTGGGATCTGAAGCCTGAAGGGCAGTTACCTGCCAATAATAGTTTAGAGACTTATGAAATATTATATACTTCACTAACAGACAGCTGCTTCCAAACAGATTTATTATTTTCCAACATACAAGCAGTAATGCAAAAAAATACTTTAAATGTGTTTCTCTGCTTACTTATAACAACAACATTGCAATTGCCAAACTGTTATATTTTTATAGGAGTGTGGTTGTCTCTTGAGGGGTCCCATGAATTAGTGCTTCTATGAAATATGGGGTTTGTAATATGATAAAATGACTTACAGGTCTTTTAGAAAAGAAGAAATTGTGGGGAGTCTTTTTATTGCTAGTAATTATTTATGTGTGTGTGCTGTAGTATTACCACATGCTGTCCATTGCAAGAATATCCACAGGTGGAAATGATAATTTGGAAAAAAAACAACCTGCAGATAGTGTATATGAATGCTTGTGTTGTTGTTAATTTGGAGCAAATCTGAAAAACATGAGGATTTTTTTTGCCTTGCTACCTAAACTTGCTGGGCTCCAGTAGGAACAGAATTCCTAGTCACTTAAAGAGTAACTGGTTGCTGATAAATAAAAATATTAGAAGAATACTTTCCTCCTCTCATGCTTTTTGTTTGCATGCTTGTATTTCAATGAAAATAACTTAAAATGTTTTAAAGTCCTACAAATCTTTCTGTTTTGATTTGCTTTTATAGATGCCAATCTTGCTGTACTTTATATACATTTTGGCTATCATAGAATCATAAAATCAATTTGAGATTGGAAAAGGCTTCTAAGATCAGGTCCATCTGTGTTCACCACTGAACCTTGTCCCAAGAGCCACATCCTCATGCATTTTGAACATCCTGTGAATAAGATAACAAGGTTGTTGCTGAAGTACTTAGGTGATGAACCTACAGAAAAATAGGGGTTCTTGGATATTTTCAGTCTTTTCATTATATCTGTTTATAAGCAGTCACTGTCTCAGGTTCTGGTGGTGTCAAACTGGTTTTTTTCTAGCATCACCTTATTGTTTCCATGCCTGTGTGTGGTTTGTAGCTGCCTTCACACAGTCCCTGGGATGAGGTGGATTTCTGAGTCAGGCAGCAGCCCCTGCTGCAGCTCCCCCTGCCAGAAGGAGGTTAAACAATTCCCTTCCATCTTTTAAAGCCTGTTAAAAATTGTGCAGTCCTCTGTAAAAAAGTCCTATTTAAGTCTGGCTATTTCATAGCGAAAGTGAGAAATTTGATTTTCATTTGAAGCTTTTCTGAAAGTGTTGCATTGATTGGTGGCAAGCATGATTGATTCTAGATTTAACATAAGGAAGGCTGTGGAAGTGTGGCTGCCCTCCCACTTTTTCTTTTTCTGTGCAAGGACACAGGAGGTGGGATGTTCTGGGCTGCTCTGAGTTACAGATGTGACTTTATCTCACTAAGGTCTGGTGACCTTAAATGTATGTTTTCAAGAAAATACCAACACTAAAAATTATTCTGAATTAGAATGTAATGTAAAGATGTAAAAAAGTTGATAAAGGTCAACCTGACCAATTCATTCAATGAACTACCCAGTATTTTTTCTATCTTAATTTCGACTTACGGTTTTATTTGAATATTAATTTTATGCTTTCTTATACACATGAGAGACATTGGAGTTTTCCCTATTTAAAGACTCTGGAGGGTTCTTTCCTTGTGCTGTTTTTTCAATTACCTGTAATTTTACTGGGCTCTGCTGTTCAGGGATGGAATTTTCAATAATTGTGGTCTGCTCCATTATTGTATGAGATCTACTTTCCTTGAAAATAAGGCCTCAGAATGAAACAAGGGAAAATCAGTGCTTTTCAGGGATAAAGATTTCCTTTGAAAATTTAAAAGCGCTCTTACATTTTAGAGAAAGGACTTGACATTTCCTGAGAAGAGAGAAATACATTTTATATTCTACTTAGAAATCCATGGAACTTTATTCAAGTTGTAGATATTTGAAAGTTGTGATTTGGTCATGCTCAAGAGGTACTGCTTCATTTTTAGGTGAGGTACTCCATTTTCTCTAAGTGTAGCTGTTTCTTTCAGGTCTGAGTTTGACTTATTTTAGAATGTTTAGAACTGTTCAAGCTGGGCTTTCTCTGCAATAGTTTCCTGAAGTATTCAGGAAGTCTGGAAAAGGAAGGCACTTGATTACAAAACACATGAGCAGAGAATTCATAGCAGGCTAAAGGTGGAGGGCAAGGAGAATATGTTGGGATGCAGCTGAGTTGAAAGGACAATAAAAACAGCCATTACCAGAGAAGCAGTTTTCTCTGCTGTGTTTTCTCACCATTCTGCAGCTCCCCAAACACCATCAGTGGACTTTTTCCAGTTGTGCCCAGTCACAATGGACTTCCCTACTGGGTGAAAAGACAATTATTATGCAGTGCTCCCTCCCAGATGCCTGAACACCACAGAATTTTCCCTTCTTCTCAGTAAAGAGCCCCAACCCTTCCTTCAAGTAACGACCAAGGTTCTTTACGCTCAGTTTACTGGAAGAGGCAGCAGTGGCCCTGACACATTGCCATCAATAAAACATCCACTTAGAGAAAAGCAGGCAGAGTGGAGGGTTCTGTGCATTCTGTGGGGCTGCTGATGGCAGGAGAGAATCTTCTGCAGCTTCAGTCATGCACCTGCCCTGGCAGGGCAGGAGGACAGGGACAATATTCTGGTGCATCTAAGCAGGGATGCTAACTCCAGCTGAGTGTTTGCAGTAGACATTTGGTTGTTGCTGATGTTAGCATGGCTGAGGCCAGCCAAAGCTCTATTCTTGTTTGGCAAGTTGGTTCTTTAGAGAAAAAAAAAAAAAGGAATAATGGTCTCATTTTCAGCTCTGGCTTTTTTCTTTCAAGAAAATCAATATTTGGAACAATTTCTTTCAGGCGTCTCTTTTGCAGTTTTGTGTTGTGTTTGGTGAACTGATGAAATGTGTCGCTCGTTCTTCATTTTGTAACATTTTAGCCACTTTCACTTGTCCTTATTGCCAGGGGAGAAATTGGAGATGGTAAAGCTGTACTTCTAGCTGGGTGATTTTAGAATTTGAGATTAAATTTTCGATTTTCCAGAGTTCTCTGTGTGCTGACATTTAATGAAATTGTTGCATCAATATTGAAAAGATACATTGAATATAAATTTTTTGTGTAGTGGTTAAAAAAAAAATCTTTAATGTCTGAAACTTTTATTTTATTCTATTCACGTGGATAATCTCTCACTTTCTCCAGTCTTTGCTAACTGGCTACTTCCAGAAAAAAAAAATAACTTCTCTGGTTCAAATTTTAAGTGAGATTTCTTTTCCCAAAACTTTCATTTAGATTTTGGCAGTCGATACCAGAATTCTGTAAATATCTGAGCACCTTTATTTATGTCAGTAAAAACATTTCTTCTAAAAGCAGATGTTTAAATTTGTTAATTACTTTAAAGACATAAAATGAAGGTAATTTTATACCTTAATGTAATATTTATATAATTATAATGATTTAATAATTATTCCTGTTTATAATTATATAAATGATATGTATATTTTCTATAATTATTTATAATATTTACTTCCTTATTTTATAATAATTAATACTTAATAAATATTGTTTGCCACAAAATTATTAAAGAAGGCTACTAAGTATTAAAGAAAAAAGAATAAAAAATCAATACTAAGCCGTAATACTTTAAAAGGATTTTCCAGATTTGGAAAAAAAAAAAAAAGCTAACAAAGTATGTGGAAATCATACTTTATTTAATAACACAGCTATATTGTAGAAACACAATTTCCACTATATTTGTTAGACTTTATTAAATTTTTCCATTGTTCACCAATGGGTGAATGGTGATTTTTTCCATTGTAAATATGACTTTTAGCAGCAGCCTGCACTGCTCAGATATCTGCAGTCTGTAGGAGTCCAACAGCTGCTCAGCTGACTTGCCACTCACTCCTGGGTTCTCAGAACTCAGCCATGCAAACAGACTTTTGCAGCTGGGCTTCCATCAGCTGAGCAGTCAGGTTCCTGCTTTGTTCGTGGATTTTATAGCTGGGAAGAAAGGAGGAGATGTGTGGCTTAGTGCAGGATCCTCTGAGGCAGGAAGAGCACTTCCAAGGGATGTGTGGGCCGTACCCAGCGCCCCTTGCTAAAGTTTAGAGCCATTCAGATCCTCTTAGCTGAGACTCATTCAGCTCTGTACAAATCCCTTCTCTAGGATCCACGATGCAGAATTAGTCTCTTGGCACTAATTTTGAGGTACTGCTGCAGTAACTGTGAGAGAAGCTAAACAAGAGGTTAACTGCCAAGTTAAAAGGCAAGTTATAAAATAACCCTCCTGAGTTTCACTTTGCTTTGATGTAAGAACTGCAAAGTCATTAAAAAAATATCAATATTAGTGCAGTTTTGCATAAGGCTCTTTAGTCTTTGAAGTCTGGACCAGAGTTTTAGGACAGAAAAAAAAAAAAAAAGTGGGATTAGATATTTTTGGTACATTTTGTTTGCTCCCCATTGTGGCATGTATTCTAGCATTTTATCTGAAAAACACAGGATTTTTCAGAGGGGTAAAACGTTTATGTTCTAAAAATAAAATATTAATAGAAAAATGTAGATAAATAAGCTAGTCAGAATGACAAGACAGTTATTGAATGGGAAACCTCTGGATAATTGAAAGAAGAAAAGCATTTAAGTCAATTGAGCTTTTTCATTTTCTTGTACATTTCTTGTCCAAGTTTTGTTTATCTGGAAAGAACATGAATTCTTGAGAGAATCACCTTCAGTCGTGCTGCTGATATTGCTGCTAGTCAAAGAAAATTGAATGTCACAAAGATAAAAATGCATAGTAATGCAAAGTCCTGGGGAAGGGTAATAGCACAAGTAAAACTTTTATAGCTATTTCGTTCATCACATTTTGCCTCCATCTTTCTCCTTTGATTTCTTCTCTGATAATCATTGCAGACTTTGGAAACCATTTGTGTCTAGAAAAAAAAATCATCAGTTACATGAACTCATGAGCTGATACTATAAAATTTGGTGAGTGGCAAATTTTAGAGAGTGTGTAGCACAGCTGGAATGGAAGAACAAAGGAGAGGAAATAAGAGCCTTTGTACTTGCCCATCTTCCAACCACAGCTGTCTGAGAGAGCAGGGATGTTCAGAGGGTCCTGCTCATTGCAGCACATTTGTAGGAGCAAAGGAACCCTGAAAAGATTTCAGTGTTTGCCATGGCACCATCCCTTCTGTTCAGATTGTGGTGGAGGGCACGGTTTCACTGTGCCCTGTGACAAGTCCTTTGCAGTATCAGTGCCAACGAACTGGAGATGTGCCATGGCCTTTCTGCAGCTGTAGCAAAGTCCACTCATCATTTTCCTCTGCTTTGTCCTCAAAGGTTTGGGAGCAGAGGGGAGCTGGCTGCCATACCCCCCTGTATTTCTGCAGTGAGTCATGCAGAGCTGCTGCAGTACAGCTCTGCACTTCTGGGTCAGCACAGCCCATGAAGCTGCATCCTCTTTGCTGTGCTCAGAGGTGCCCTGTTGTTTGGGGTTTTGCTGGTTTTTTCTGTCTTTTGAAGGAGTTTTCTAAAGTTCTGTTTCAGCCCTCTGTGTTTACATTTTGCAATGGAGTCAGACACAATTTTACATAAACAACCTTTTGTTATTGTAAAATCTAACAATGTTTACACTCTTCTCATAAGGAGGAGACTGCTGATGGACTGTTGCGTTGCCCAGTGTGGTTGGAGAGGAAGATTTTCTTCCTCCAAACCATGGTCACTGCTGGAATTCTATAAATGTTGAAGTTGTAAATAAACCTCCTTTTTCATGCCTTGGACATCTCAACACGTGGATGTCATTTCCTGTGTCGTGTGCAGCAGTGGCCATTGCTGCTGAGGTCTAAGAAAGCTTCCCCTTTCCCCAAACACCTTTAGCTTTTTGTGTTTAAGAAACTTTGAAAGAGTTAGGAAGGGAGAGTCTATAATTTGATGGGTTGGATTTTCTTGAGAAATGAGGTTGCTCTGATCATGGTTTGGTTTCTTTCTATGAAAGGGGAAGGATAACATCACTGTACCTGAGACAGTGTTTTTCAACTTTTGTCATGGGAATGTAAAGGCTGGTGGTACAAAGGCTGTAAATGTAAAGGCTGGGAATGTGAAGACTGTAAATACAAAGGAGAAGTGAAGAAGACCTGCCTAGGACATAGGTAATCTATGTAAACAGAGGTAAATCATAGGGAAACAGAGTTTTACTGTTTGGCATGAACCTCCTTGTCCCAGCCTTAAATGAAGGGAGTAGGACTTGATCTTTTCTTTATCTTCTGTGAGGAAAAGATTAATATTAGAAATTCTGAGTTGCCTTCATATTTAGACACCAGCAGCTCAAAAGGGTGTATGCAATGTTTTTCTTGTTGAAATATCACCTTGTTTTGGAATTTTGAACCTGTCAAAAGCTTAGGCATCAAAAAAGCTGAATGTTACATATATTACTTAATGTGGCTGGCCTTGATTTTATCTGAGTTATTATGAAGTCAAGATCCATTCCCAGTATTTTGTACTCTTATTTGTTCATGACTGTGGCATTTGGTTCTTGGACATTCTAATGTTAAATTATTAACCTCCTGTGAGCACTAATACACAAAAGGACTCTCTGAAGGGGTTACAGCAATCACTGTATCATTTAAATAATTGACTAATGGAACCCAAGAGTTGCCCCCTGGATAAAGGAAAAGCAGTGGGTCAGTAAGTTCTGGGTTTCAATCAAACACACACACAGGGTTTAATTACCTAATGCACAGTGTGAATGTCAGTCTGGCTGTACAGTATTTCATTCTTCACCAGTCTCTATTTTACAGTTCTTACCCCAGAAAACATGAATTTCAACTCTTGTGTGAGCAAAGAACAAACTTGTTTTCCAGACATCAGCTGATGCAGTCTCAGGTGTGAACTTGAGCCATGTCATAGGATATATCAACAAGAACAGTGTGCTGTAATTAGAGTGGACAAAGCTCCAAGGATATTCCTAAGGGAATAAATTTCTATATTGACATCTGTGTTTTGTTGATCTGTTGTTTTTTGTTTTTTTTAAGACATGCTACACGTTTTTAAGAAGCTGTTCTAGTAGATGGCACTGCCACTTTGACAACTGAAGTAATTTTAATTTTCTACAATAATTTTTCTTCTCTTTCTTCTCATTTAATCTAAAAGTGGCTTTGGACCCATATATGTGTGGAAATTCTAATAAGATTTCAAAAGGCTACAAATTCACAATGCATCCAGGACTAATGGAGCAATAATTGAAATTTAAATGAGAAAGGAAATCAGCATATGTATTCTCAAATCATAAATGAAACAAAAAGGGATAAAAACACTTATCAAATAAAAAGCTTCCAGAGTTTTCAGGCAACATGTTTTCAATAAAATCTTTTTGAAATTTTATCATTCCATGGACAGTATTTCTTACTTTTTAAAATCCCTTTAGTTCTGAATGTAAAAATAATGCAAGAGGGTTTTTTTTTTTTGGTCAGATCTTCAATAGCATGCTTTAAATACTTGCAAAACTTACTGTAGTGCTTTGGGTCAGCAGATAAGTAATGCATGGATACCACAGAATTTAGCAGGATAGTCTGTAAGAAATGAATGCTCTCTTACAATAATGTCACCTTTTTAGAAACGAGTACAAAAGCAAAATTATAAGGCAGGTGGAAAAATTCAAGAGGATATAAACTGAAGTCCTCTGATACTTAAGATGCATCTACAGTCACCTTCAGTAGGCCCTAATTTTGGCAGTACTGCAAGAAAAGTTTATTAGTGAGCAGGTAATCTTTAGCTGCAATTAGAGAAAAGAAAACATAATTATGTGCATTATGCCAAGGAGGAAGAGAAGTTCTTAGTGAGTCTCAGTTGTCCCAGTATCCCTACGAGTCGATATCTGGTGCAGTAACAACCAGCAGTAAATATAATTATGCTATTCCTTATGGTGGTGATTTTCTAAAACATGCACATCTGCTGCCATGGAGTGATCTGCCAGCACTGGGGAAATACTGCTAACAAAACACGCAGTGCACACAAAGCAATTTCCAGAAAAGTTGTTTTCTAAACTAAATCAAATCCACCGGATATAAGGAAGTTGTAGGTGAGGAAACTACAGCTGATGTACCTTAGGAGGTGGCTGATATCACTCATGTTACAATGTGGGCCCTTCCACTGGTGAGTTGTAAAAACAACCAAGAGCTTTTGAGCAGTGTAGGACCAGGTGAACACCTACAGGAGTGTCTTAAATGTGCATAACCAAGCATGGCCAGTTTGTCATGATTTGTCTCTTACAGCTTCCTATTTGGCTTCTTAGCTGGTCCTTCTTGTGATCCATAAAGTCACTCAGTATCCTCAGATTCAGCACAAGCTTGAAATTGGGCAGAGACTGTGGAGCTCCAGCTTTGGGAGGTCAGGACTCTTGTACTGCAGGGCAGAGGTGTGACACTGCATGGCAGAGCTGTGACACTGTGCCATGGCAGAGGTGTGACACTGCATGGCAGAGGTGTGGAGGAATATTGCCAGCAGAATTAGGAAGCTCTGAATGAGATTTGGAGTTTTTGGAGTTTTTGTATTAGTATGTTCATGGATATATTACCCTTAACATTTTTCCTCAGCTATCACCTAATGCTGAATGCTACTGAACTATACAGAGCATTGATTATTTTCCTTGAAATTCCTTACACAGCTTCAGGTTTTGTCTCCACGTGTGTCCTTGACTGCTCCTGTTCCCACAAGCCTGAGCAGCAGAGTACTTGTTGTATGGGGAACTTGGTGTTTCTGGCAGCTGAAAGTCTGAAAATTAGAGTGACATGGTTAGTTGGCCATAGTACGGCTGAAAAACTGAGCACTGATCAGAATAATGATGTTATAAGTAGGATTTTTAGTGCTATAGCCTTAGTTTAATTGTATTTCTGCATGATGGTGACATTCACATATACTCTATAGGAAATCTGTTCACTGCTGAACATCTCTGAGACTGTCTGCCTCAAGAAAAATAGTGATTCAAATGCTGAAGCTACACTGGAGCCAGAATTTCTCCCATTTTTCAATGGCGGAGAAAGCTGTAATGCTAGATTGAAGACATCCTTGCCTCCATTTGCTTTCTTCTAGACTTTTTTTGGGGATTAAGTGGAGAAAAAGGGGAAGTGAAGGAAAGGAAGATAAGAATTATATTAGTGGATATTGCTGGACTCACAGTGCTGGCAGAAATGGATGGTGAAGCAGGATGAGATTTATCACAGGAACACGGTGGAGGACCCAGACTGGGACTGTGAGTTTTATTTGGAGAGAGTGCTATTATCAGTTCTTTGTGTAGCATGTTCTGTTCATCTAGTTTGAGACAGAATGATGAGATTTAGGTTTGTTATTAAAATATCATGGAATTCTGAGTGAATATTATGCATTGTAAATGAATATTGTGTTGGAGTATCATTTGAATCAGCTGTGCCATAAAGTGGGTATTTCCTCAATCCCCATTCCAGTTCATGTGGTTGGCTTTGCATGTGCATTGAAAACATCAGGAGGATTTACTGTTTTCTGACATGGAGGTACATCCAGGATCAAGAGCTGTGACAATCATATTTTCTGTGTGTAATACCTGATGGCAGCAGGTGCTCTGTGTGACAAGGAATATGGCAAAGCACACAGACTTACTCATATGCATCAGATTTCATGACTGCCATGAAGCTACTTCTTTTATCTACACCATATGGCAGCTCAAAACACATTAAATAGCCTTTTTCTAGTGCCTGGATTGGCAAAAACCCTAATCCAACAGCAAATTTCTACATGAAACCATCAGGCTCTAACAAAATGACACAGTCACAATTCGGCATGGTATCAAGTGATGGCATTATAGCCATCCATCTGCCAGGCAACAGGGAAAGAGGCCTTAAAGCAGCAGCCACCATTCTAAATTACTCCCATTTTATTTCCTGTAAAACATGGCTAAGTCAATAAATGAGATGCATTTCCATGCAAATGAACTTCCACGAAAACATAGCTCTATCTGTCTGCCTATATATATATATATATATATATATACATGCAGAAAGTTAATATTGCACACTGCTGCAGAATGAAAACTGCACTCTGACCCCGTGTCCATGCCAGGCAAGCACAGATCCCAAAGTGTTGCTCAGAACAGAGCCTAAGAAGAGCCAAGTCCTAAGTCTCACCACATGGCAGCAGCATCATCACATCACGGCAGGCTAACGAGCACCAGGAGATGTTTTTGTCACAGTCACTGTTGACATCTTCAGCACACATTACAGAAAATAAATACATTCATGTTAGATCAAGGGGTATTGCACAGGTTTAATCAACCAAATCACTTAGTCCATTAATATGGTTCTGTTTAATTATATGGTTTTTATTATTTTTATCATTTCATCAATGCCAGACTCTGAGATGAGGTGTCTGTAGCATGTGGGGTGATCAGGCTGCCTATAGCCCCCTTAGGATGCTGACATTATATTAATACAGATTCCTTTGGGATTCTGTAAGGGATGGCCCCTCCCAAAGTCCTAAGCTCCCCTTCAATCACTGGCTTAATTTTAGTGCTGGAGGATTTTGGTTAAAATGGGCATAGAAGTAACCCCCAAAGTAACCTTGGTCATCAGCAGAGATGTGTTTTGTGTACCTCTTTTTTATTATTATTATTTTATTGAAAAAAAAAAGTATTGTAGTTTACTTCAAAAAAAAAAAAGGGTTTATACAACACTGCTGAGAAATATCTGTATGTGGTTTTTATATTTGGTCTTTGCAGTAATGTAGTTTTTGCATTTTTATAATGCTACAGGGCCCTAAATAACTTGTTATTTGCTCTTCTAAGAATTTTTTATGCCCAAGATGCATGATGAAGAACAAGATTTCATGTTATGTTGTACCATAAATAATTCTACATAAAAAAGAAAAAAAAGAGAAAGGCAGTGCTTTCATGCCATTTGGCTCCTTGTCATGTATATATGCTAACTTTAATAAGGATTTATGAAAGGCAGACATGGGATAAAATGTGCTATGTTCTGAAGAAATATGGGTAAGTCCCTGACATTTATAATCTCAAATCTTGATTTAACAAAGAAAAATTTAACAAAAATGGAGGCTAAATATTGCTTGCTCTATGCTTTTCTTCTTGTGGAGGAGATTTCTCCCTACATCATAGTTTGTAATGCTGCACTCAGCAGTGAAAAAGGATTGAGAATACAGAAGAAAACAACAGAAAAATAAATTTTAAATAGGTTTAAAACTGAATTAAGCTCTCTTAGCATAGTTAAGTTACAAGTTTGTTGCTTGAAATTGTTACTAAAGACTCAAAAAAAAAAGATATGGAGTCATTTAATAAAATCATATGACTTTTTTTCTGGAAAATCAGGTAATATGAGCATCATGTTTCATTTTGACTATGAAAGACTAACAGTAATTTTTTATTATACAGAACTCTCTTGTAGACTGTGGATAGAGAAGAAAAGTTAAACACAGAATTAACACTGCTGGAAGATACCAGAGTAACATAAATAGTGCTGAATTCTGCACCATCCTCTGCACACACATAGAAACCTCAATTGCTTGTCAGAAAGCTCTTCCCTTGTTCATACAAAAGAACCCAGACCAAAAAATATAATCTAAATTCTGGCAATGTAGAACTATGGCTTCATGCCTGAGTACATTTGGAGTAATAAGGAATAATTTTAGAAACTACCTACTTATTAATAATAACTACACTTTTTCCAATAACAGAAAAAAACAATTGTTTATGAAAATTCATTTTCAAAATACTCTTCTGGTCCCCAGCTTGTAGTATGATTTAATTTTTTTTCGCCAATTTTTCATAATTTTAAAGGCCTTTCTGGGGTGCAACTCATATGAAGTGTTGGAATAGTACAATACTTAAAAAGTAGCTTTGAAATGTTCTCTAAACATGTTAATTTAGTATTTTTTTTTGTTTAAGGTATGAAAGTCTAGCAAATAAAGTGAAAATGTCACTACTATATCCAGAGACTCTAAACCAATTGAACAATGGGTACAGAGGAGTCTCTGTAGCTCCAGTAACAGGATTATGCAATCTGGAGTTTGTTTTCAGACATATTTAGTTGGAACATGCACATCCCTCCCCCCCCCCCGCCCCCCCCCCCAAAAAAAAAGACAAGAAAAAAAGGGGAAAAAAAGGGCAATTTTTAATCTCTACAACTGCTCACCATGTAGGAACTGCCTGCAGCTCCATAGGCCCACTTAGTACTTTTCATTCACGAATATGTGACAAGGTTGAATTGAGATTACACAAAGGATTCATGATGTCTGTCATGCCTTCAGTGGCATGATTTTAGAGAGAGAGAGGAACTGATTCTGACCTGAGACAGATTGCAAAGACTTCTCAAAGGGTTTGCAGTTTTAGTAAGGACTTTATGTGCTGTTTTGATGTGTTACTTTCATTCTGAACTATTTTCCGGGTTGCTGTGAGTTGGCCATGTTGATACAGATCAGTACATAAAGCAGTTGCATATCTTCACTGCAAGAGGAGCACCACATTCAGTCAGGAAATAGTGATGGGCTGGTGATCCATCTGACATTAACTGTGCCTTCATTTGCTGTCAGGACACGACAGGCAGCCAGCCAGCCATGTGTGCTCAGATCAGATAGGACCAAAGCCTCAGGAATGCTGTGTGTGTTTCTGCTTTTCAAGGTTTGTCCTTTAATGATAACCCCAGAGCTGTGAGGACCCAGAGCTCTGGGAACACGTGTCAGTTCATGAGGGCAGCACACAACTGCAGAGTTCTGCAGATGAAGGGCACAGAATCCCTGCTCTACTGTGTCATGTTAAAAATTGCCAAAGAGCTTAAAGGTATGTCATGGTTGCTGATGCCTCATTGTCCCTTCCGTTTGTGCTACACTCTCATTACATCTTATCTGCATTGCCTGCTTTCAATAATCACAATTATTATCTAAATAACTCAGAGCATGCAGATCCCTGCCTGGTGATTGGCTGCCCATCACCATTAGTCCTTCAAAGAGCAAGGATTTGCATAGGAGCTCTGGGCTTCTTTCTCAACAACTGTATTGTAAATATGACAATTACCTGCTCTGGATGCTGCAATCATTTTTTTTTTTTTTTCTGATTGGCTGCTGATTTCAGATTTCTCAAGCAACTTTATAGCGACATAAACACAATTTGTTAACATTTTAGTTGAGGTAAAGAGTTCTAAAGCTTACCTAAAAAGACCAGGCAACTACAAAGAATAGAAAGCTAGGGTCAAAGGGAGGTTATTGTCTCTTGGGTGATTCATGGCTGATTTCTTTGCTTTCCAATCCATAATAGTGCACAGGCCATCAGTGCTCTTCTTTCAGGATTTACTGCCACAAGCATATTTTTGCTTATAATATTTGTTGTCTTCAGCATTGAAATGCTACAGATGCAAAACCAGAGTTATCCTTTAGAGAAGAGTTCTGATCTGTCAAGGAGAGGTGAAATTCTGGGGAAAAGGAATGGCAGAAGTCTGGGAGGAAAGAGCAAATTAGCAGTTAAATGGAAATAAACAGCTTTGCGTTCTGTCAGGCTCTTTACAGATATTTTCACTTAATGTGTGAACTGTTTAGTTTCCCATGTTATGATAATAATTTTGTGCTTCTTCCTTTTTGTAATAGTGAAGTCCTGGGCTAGCAAGGATGGGACCAGTACCCAGCAAATTGTTCACTGAAGTTCCATTCTAGAAGCAAAATTAATTTTCCTGTTAACACTTTTAAAACAGTAGAAATTCCTTTCACAGCTTTCATCTCAAAGTCTATGTGACAATTATGAAACATGATCCTCAGGGGGAAAACTAACCTCAAATAATGCAGAGGCTCAGGATTGCTTGTAGGCTGAGTCCTACATGCACTTAAGGACTCCTTCATGTTCTACATGTAAATGTTTAAATTATTTCAGTATAATTACTGTCACAAAGAAGGTAACACTTGCAGAAATAAAGAATTCATGGATAATTTTTCTGACAGAAGTGAAACAGTGATTATTTAGAAGTACCTGCAGCTCTCATCATCAGACTTCAAGCTCTAAGAATTTCCAGGTTGTTTATCACTGTATTTTTCATTAATATCAATGTGTCAATAGACCCAGAATCTCCCAGTGATGAATTATCTATGGAAATGTGACCAACCAATCAAGTTAATTAGTTCAACCTTCAGAATTCACCAAGAAAGAAAGTAGAATCTTTTGCTGTATTCTGAGTACCATCAGCCCCATCTCAAAGCTACAGAGAGAAAATATTAATGCAGAATATCTGTGCTGATCTTCTCCATGATGAAAACTTCTGTGTGTGTGTGTACTTATTTTATGATCTATCTGATCACACTCTGTATGATCTTTCAATGTCAACAGCTCCCATATCCCATACACCACCTTTTGCTTTGTTCTATGTAGTAGTTTTGCTTCTGAGTACTGACCTAAGGTTAAAACATTTCAATCTGATGAAATCTTGGTCAGATGCATAGGATGTATATTGGAACTTTCACACAGCAGTGGAGTCTTCATTTATTACAAAGTTTGTTTGTTTACACATAATAAAAGATGAAAAGCAAACTTAGCAAGTGGGCGATGTCTCTTAAAAGAATTCAGGATTTTTTTGTTAACCTCAAAGTTACAAAGTTGTTTCTGCAGGAGCAGAAATCTGCTGAAATACTGGAAATGGACAGTTTTCCTTTCAGTGTTGGGCTCCTTCCAAGACAAATACAGTCCACATATTTTCCCTGTTCTCACTCAAAAGCAGGCAAGAAAGGCCCTGTCTCCTCAGAGGAAGTGCTGGCTGAACCTGGGGCAGTTGTTCTGCAGGGGCAGCTTTTATTTGCTGGTTGTGGCCTTTATTATTGTAACAGATATGCACTCAACCCAAATTTAGTCTGACTGGAAACTGAACAAATGCAGCAGGACTGGTGAGGAAGGTCTGTCTTGGCTAGAGGATGGCAGCAGGTCCTCAAACTAAATCTAGGGGCTTTGGAGGCAGATTCATATACTGTAGGAGTATATTCAAATTGTCAGGATGGCAGCTCACCCTTAAATCTGAGCTTGTGGCCCATAGGTAATCAGGTGCCAAAGCAACTCAAAGCCTCCCTGTTCTTCATAAAGGGAAAAAATTCAGTTCAGTGAGCTTCATTCCTACTTAGATACTGAGATTTATATTGTCAAATAGGTCCTGAAGTTACAGAGACACTCTTAGGCTTCCTTGACAAATAAACACCTGTCTCTCTTTGGTTGATGGTTTGTTTGCTTGTTTGGTCAGTTTTTTTAATATTATTTTTCAGGAGGGCAAAATTATTCTGATGTTTTCTGAACTTGTGTTTGACACTAGCCAAAGAGAGCTCAGGATGAGGTATGGGGCAGGGGGCTCCTCAGGGCATTGTTTCAAGCACATCATTTTTCAACAACTCCAGAACACTACTTATTGATATCTTAGGGGTGCACAAAAGCTTGAAACCCTGACTATTTTGCAGCTAATTTATTCCCTTGCTGCATGCTAGCCTAGCAACCAGGCTGACTGAAGCAGTGATATTTTTCACCGTGGGTGAAGCTCAGCTTGAGGGGAGGGTTTGTGCTGAATGGTCTGCTCTGAGGTTTGCTGGGAAGGAAATTAAACTGCAGTTCACAGGAGCAAGCTGCCTTTGCTAAAGCCTTCAGCGGGCTTGTGCTTGAGCAGACCAAATAACAAATGCACTTTTTCTTGGAGACAGAGGAAAGTACAGTAAGTTGAGAGCTTTTTGGAGTGGCTCAACTGCTGCTTTTTAAAAGAAATCCATCCCTCTCAAACCCCTGTCACACAGGACTTAAAGGTGTTTCCTCCTTTTTAGCAAGTTATGCATTATTCAAACACTGGGGCTTTAGGAGCAAACTGAGAAACCTCATGAACACTTTCTGGTTAGATTTTTAGCAGGAATACAGGCAATCCTCCCTTTACATGATTTAGGTTACAGTTTGTCTCATAGTTCTGGGTAATTTGGTGTAATGAATACAATGCAGTCTCAGCCATATAAGTGCTATGAAAAGCAGTATTATTATTATTTTTTAAAAAAAAATTTCCTTAATGATCTGTATCTTTGCATAAATCCTGTACAAAGTATTTATCAAGTACATTCCAGTTGACATTTAGGGAGTAAACATATCTTTCTAAACAAATTTTTTTCTGGTTATTGCAGGCTAACCCTGTTGGGTATCAGAGGAGGCAAACCTGCAAAAGCAATCCTAGATTTTGAGGATTTGCTCTTTTTCCAGGGGTCTTTAACCTTGAGGATTTCTTTCTGCAGCAATGTCACACAAGGGAAAAAAATAGGCCTGAAGTCTCTACATCAGTTTGCAATGTCAGATATTAATTAATATCTATTTTTCAGGGTGCTGTTCATCTTGTGTTTCCTTCTGGAGGCACCTCCACACACATGCACAGTGTTGTTATTCTGACTGTTTTGGGGCAGTGCTGGTAACTCACACACCTCCTGGCAAGTTGAACAGAAACAAATTTCTTATTACCTGTTGTTAAGATGGGAAGATAAGTTAATGAAAAACCAATGTAAGAAAACAAGAATGCCAGGCACACTTGAATTATTGTAGCCCACCCTCCTGCTGCTGTTGATGATGGGGGAAGTGGCAGAGCAGTTCCAGCACTGCCTCCTTGCCTGTTGTACCAGTTGTTTCTGGAATTTACTGAGACATGGATTAAATTCAAGTTTGGGATCTTATGCTCCTTGATAGAAATACTTCCCCAGATTTGTCTAGATTTTGAACATATCTCTAAGTTTTACTTCACAGCATCCTATGATTTCACCACTTAACTATGGATTATATTAAAAACAAACAAACAAACAAAACCAAAACCAACAACAAAAACAAACAAACAAACAGAACCCAAACAAACAAAAACCCAACCCCCCCAAAACAATAAAACAAACAAACAAACAAACAAACAAAACCCTTATCCTTTTTAAAAAAGTTGTTGCCTCAGAAGTGCATGGTGCTCCACACCATTCTTTTGCATTGGCAAGCTGTGAGTAATCACCCACTATTCACAAAGCTCTCATTATTTTGCTCTCTATGAGATTGTCCTTTCCTCTCATTAGATCTTTTCCAAAGTGATGCCTATTAGTCAGGTTAGTTTTGTATAAAATATATTCCATTTCCTAGTTATTTTCACAAGATTCCTTTATGCCTTTTCCTGAAAAGTTTTACTCTATTATTCTGAATGAGGTGAGCAGAAGTTCCGTTTGACTTAAAGATTTTTCAGAGCATTTATTATTTTTTCCAGGTGGAATACCCTTAAACGGGAAGGATTTTTTAATTTAAAAAAAAATACCCCTAGAAATAAAATGTCTGTAAGTGACACTTCACAAAAGTTTGTGTGCATTTAACTTCACCCTTTCTCAAGACATATCTTGAAAGCCATGACCCAAAGTTTGCATGCAGGTTCCTTGACCAGAGAAAGAGTATTTAGAGCATTGTTCAGCATAAATGTAGCTGGGTGGGAGGGTTTTCAAAATGTGGAACCCAGAGTAGCAGCAGTACTGACATAAATTTTAAGGAAACAGCTATGAATTTTAGGTTACTTGTTTTGCTACAACTTGTCTCTGGCATGAGCAGCAGGGCCACACCATTTGTTTTCATACTCTTGCCTCAATCAGAATTTATTGCAACTGTTGCAAAAGGTACTTACACTAATCTGTGCCAATTTATTACTCCTCTTGACATTTTATCAGTAATTTTTTTCTTCACTGAAAAGATAATTCTCACAAAGAAAAGAACTTTCCAAAGCAGTCCATTGATGTTATAGATGTATCTGACTTTGTGGTTTTCCAACAGTTGGATTTATTCACAGCAAGTCTGCTAACAGGAGAACACTGTGCCTATTTCTTATTTTCAGCATATATTGCTTACATTTTAGAGTTGAAGACTTCTTCTATGGGTGGTTTATCTAAAATTTAATTTTATTTTTTTCAGTTATGCAGAGAGTATTGCTCATTTACTTAGATTTGCAACAAATGGACAGAGAAACAGGAGCCAGCAGCAGCTGTGGCACCCACCCCTTGTTTGCCCCCAGCAGCTGGGATGCATTGGGGGTGCTTCACTGCTGAAGTGCTTTTCTCTAGCCTAGTTTCTGGAACAAAACATGGGAAGAAGAGTCTCAAGGTATTGCCAAAAATACCCTGTCCTGCATGATTTTGTCACTAGCAGTTGGGAATGCTCAATCCAAAGAAGCAGCAATTTTTTCCAGATGCAAAATGCAGGTAAGTGCCAGTGGAGTTGTTAGGCTTGGTTTCCTTTTTGTTCCTTAGGAGCTGCCCTGGGCAGGGGAGGGTTTTTCCCCTTCTCTGTCTGCACAGTTACCTCAGATGCACTGCAGAGCTGTGGGGGTTGTGCATTGTGTCTCAAGGACTCGAGATTACATCCAGCTTCACATTACTGCTCCCCATCCTGATTCATTTCAGGGCACACATTGTTTCCCACTGAAATCTGGTTCCATATTAATCACCACGCTCAGACTCCAGATACAGCATCTTCCTCTGATAAAACAATGTCATTCAGGGGAAGATGAAATGGTAATTATAATCAGAGTTCAAGCTGGCAGGAGATGGAGCAAAAATTAAAAGTGCTAAATCTGTAGCATTTTGATTATCTGAAAAGTCCCCAGATTTTGCAGCAGAGCTGCGTTTAAATATGTAGTAAAGTGGCTCCTTGTAAATCAAGTCATAATTGTTCAGCTCTAGGTTGCAGGAGCAGATTTCAATTTTCTACTTCTCTACAGAATTCTCAGCTTTGATTAAGAGCAGAGGTATGAATAATAGGCTTCCCCCATTAAATACACAGTCGGGAGAAAAAAAGAAACAACAAAATATTCAAGATATATTGTATGAAGCTGCAAGATACATATAACATTTCTTTTAATATTGAGATTAAATTCCAGTCCTGTAAGTACACAGTCTCACTTATTAAAGTGAAATGAGATGAACAGTGATCTTCTGTAATACCCATGGCCACCTCAGATATGTCTGTGGTGTTCAGTAACATTACAGTAGTCATTATACATTTGGAAATCAGATTTAGCAACTTCCAAAGGTACAAGGTTTGTTGGTGAAAGGGGCAGTAAAAAGCATTTTCCCAAGAAAAACACCCATTAATCAGCATGTAAAATGTGTGATTTCTTCCAATCTTGACCAGTGAACTTTGTCAGGATTTTTACTGTTCCCCAAATGAAATATAGCCACTTCCAGCTGCAGGTAAAGTGTATTTTGTTTTCTGTTCAGGAACCCCAGCAACCACATTGCTCTGGTTCTGTATTAAGTATTAATTATGTTCTCTGAAAATTTATCTGCATGGCCTCTAGTTCTTCTGTAGTGTTGGTCTTACCTACTTTGAGTTGTAAAGGTTTTACCCTGAAAGGTTATGTATTTCAGAGAAATTTCAGAAGCGTGGTATCTTTTATTTCAGACAGAGCAGCATTACTGGAGGACTTGGAAAAGCTCTCTTTTCCTAAATATTTTGTTTGGAAAAATATTTACAGACCTATGAATATGCTTGCTTCCTGGATGGTTCTGCTATAAAATACAGTTGGTGTTAAGTAAAAAAAAAAAATGTTTAATTTTAAGAGGATAATGCTGTGGTGAGTTTGCAGTGCTCATTAACTCCTCACCGTAATACCATGTAATATTTGTGATCTCTAGTTAACCCTTACTTTCTTTAGCAGAAAAACAAGCAAGGTAGGGATTTAATGAAGTGTCTAGAGGACTTTCTTTGCAGCAAGTGGCTGTACTGAATTCATTGCCCAGCACAGAATAAGCAGCAGGATTCTTCAGCGTCCCCCAGATGCCAACTTCAGGTCTTCCAATGTAAATATAGTTACATAGAACTATATCTTAATGGGAAGTGTTCAGATAATACAGTCTAGAAATCAGATTAGAACTTTCCCAGTGGCTGCTGGGGCTCCACATCTCCCCTCTCTGAAGCCCCTGGGCTCTGGCACTGTCTGTGAGGAGGGTCAGCCCTGCCTCGGTGCACGGGGTGGGAGGCTTAGGAATGAGGAAAGAAGGACTTGAGGGAGGGCAGGGCTTTGCAAATATTTGAAATGTTGATGAATATGCACTGACACAGAACAGCAGCACATCAGGAAACCTTTGCCAGAGATGCAGTGTCATCTTAGTGACAGTTTCAACGGTGTGGGAGCTTTGTGAGTTCAAATTGCAATTCCTTCATCTAATCTCAGGCATCAGCATGGAAACAGATCACCTGCAGGACTCAGGAAGGAGGGGATTGCCCTGTGTGTACAGCACAGCACAGTCATGTGTAGCATAAGAAACTGTACCTTCTGAATAGGTCTAACAATAGTATGGCAAATTCTCTGATTCTGTGAACTGTTCAAATTAATTGATTTTGTTTCTCTCTTTTTTATTTTTTTTTTAAATGAAGTTGAGAGTGGAGAATTTATCTGCTTGATTCCCATTAAAGCCAACCAAGAATGTTTCACTAATTGTAGTGTTACAGGGATTTGTAACTGATTTGAATGGGTTTAATTGATTTACTTCTATGGGCAGGCCTTAAAAGGAGTACCTGCATATGCTTGGAAGAAAGAAAATAGCAGAGGCTTTGTGTAAATGCTGGTTACTTTGATGTAAAGCTAGATATGTTTTTATTTAAGATGAAAGGATTAACTTTTATGTATTAATTTAATGTTACTTAAGACTATCTTATAATTAAAAAAAAGGGGGGTTCCATATTTTATTTTTAAATTGTCTTAAGGAATGCAGGAATATACTATAAAAATGGGAGTTTCTTTAAAATTTAAGCCATGGCAACAAAACCTTAGGTGTTAGAGCCATGATTTTAAAACCTTGTTGAGATTAGTTCCTTTTGAGTATTTTCCCTCATGCCTTAGGTTCTAGCAAAAGTCATTAACAAAATCCATCTTGAATGGTTTTAAGCTCCTTTAAATAACAAGATATGGAAATAGTACAATATAATAAAAGATAGCGTGTTCTTTGAAAGAGAGGGAGTTAGGAGGAAGCAAATAAATCTTTATATCTTTACACCATTTTGGTTTTGGAGCTCTCTGCCTACAAGAAACCACAAGTGTTGCAAAAGAAAATATTGAGTTTGTGTAGTTGTGCTCACCCCCATATTTACATTCCATGTCCGAATTTTAATATTTGACCGTTTCCTGAAGCAATTCATGGAGTGAGGCTGAACTTTCTCATTTCAATTCTTCCACTGACTGAAGTCGATTGCAGTGTGGCAGTGAACAGAAACCTCAGTGAACACCTTCCCACCAAGGAGAAGCTTTCCTGTTGTGCAGGTGCATCAGCCCCCTGCTGCCTCCTGCCATCACAGCCAGCCTTGCTCTGTCCTTGGAAAGGAGGAATTGTTCTCCACTTCCAGCCTCAAGCTGTGACAACATCCAGCAGGGGAGGCAGAACAAAGCAACGCCCACCTTGCTGCCTGAGCTCTCTCCAGGCCCAGCAGTGTCCATCCTGATCTGAGAGAAACATCACCTTCTGCAAGGTCATGTGTTTAGAAACTGTTCCTGCTGCTCAGATTCTTAATTAACCAAATACACAGACACCACTCAGGTTAGCTCTGTCAGGCTTGGGAGGTAAGGAAGAGACATGTCTGTAAATTGCTCCTGTCCTTGGCCAGATTTGCCAAGTTTATGGTATATTTTCCTGGGAAAACAACAGAAATGCAGAATGGAATTGTATTTCTGTAGGATTCATAGCAAGTGCAAGGAAAACATATGTTTCTTCTACTTGTTAGTAGTACTTGAAGCCAGCTTTATGTCTCATGTCAGTAGAAATTTCTTGATATAATTACACTACTCTTGTTGCTTTACTTTCTAATCAATCTGAGTTGGGCAAAACTGCAATTATAATCAATGCTTATATTGACAGAGGAGAGTGACAATGGGGAATGCAGAGGAGTATCAAGCATGGTTTGTTGTTCCTTTTAAGAGCTTGCAATAGGAACAGCAGTTCTATACCCTAACTTATAAGTTAAACCCACAATTTGGGAGTGTTCCAGTGGAACAAAATTTGTCATCCTTGAAAAATATTGAAGCTGTCTGAGTTAATCAGACTGTATTTTTAACATTCTGACACTGTAGGTGACTTAATCTGACAGTCTTTATAATATCAGGTGTGGCCAGTTTTGAGTTCTGTTGAATGCTCATTTCTTAGCACTGCTGAAAATTGAGATGTCAATTCCCTTTATTGGGAGCAGAGAGAGGAAAACAAATCTGCCTTTCTTTCTCTGCCACAACTGGAATGTCAGGCTCTGTGTTCTCAGCTTCCCTTCTCACCTCAGAGCTCATCCCCTCTTTTTGCTGCGTGTTAAACTGCCTGCAAAAGGAGAGGCACAAGGTCACTCATACTCAGTAGCCTCAAATCCAGCACCCAAAGAGCCCCCAAGAAAATAAGGAAAGGTTGATTCTCACCACATCAGCCAGGTAGAGCATCTCATCTTCCAGGCAGTGGCATCCCTTCTTCACTGGGTGCTGAGTGAAGGTGGAAACGGGGGGCACTGTCCCTCTGGTCACACAGAGTTTTCCTAGATGGGGAGACACAGGGAGTTGGGCACTGAGCCTGCAGAAAAGGCTCCTCTGAGGCTTGGAAACAAATTAGTTGCCTGTACAAAGCCCTGATCAGGACACCAAATTCCAGGAAAGAACATGGGATCAGGTACAGTGTGTCAGATTATGAAAATGGCTGTCTGAGGTCCAGTTGTCTGCCTATGTCTTAGTCAGTTGTGTCTGCCTGTTGCTGAGGCAAAGGTTTAAAAAGCAGTGAAAATGTGTGTGGGTAGCTCACAAGGTTGCTATCCCAGCCTCTGAGCCAATGTCTCAGTAGCATCCCAAGCCAGGATTGACATCTGCATATTTGAGAACAGTTCTCTAACTTTTCTGGCTGGTTTTTTCCAGCCCATATGAACATTTGGCATCTCCTTTATACTCTGGCAATGTGATGTCGAGGCCATCTAGGCACTTTTGGGCTAAACATGGACTTGGTTTTGTGCTACAAGAGGATGTAATAAAAAATCCTGTGGAGGATCAGCCTGTTAGTTGGTTGTTGGGTGATTCACAGTGAGCATCCTTGATTTTTGGGTTTGCATCTCTGTATTTAATGGTTTGTGGACTGTGGTGCTCTGAATGTGCTGGAAAAGGCTGGCACTTCCCCTTTGAGGAGCTGGGGACAACGTGACAGCTTAGAGCTCTGTCCAGATGTCAGGTGTTTGGGGAGTGGACCAAAGTGGAATGAAAGCCCTCCTTTTCTGCTGGGATGGGAAAAGCACTTCATCCCAGCCAGGTGCCTTAAACAAAGGGTGCTTCAGGGAAACATTAATATAATAACAGCCCCTAGCCCAGGAATCAGCCTTCAGGGGAGTCTGGAAATACTATCTCTTTGTCTAAATAAATTTGAACTTAAACATTATCTTTGTTAAATCTAGAGGCATTCTACTTGGTCATTCTTTAAGATGCCATGTATTTGGTGCCACAGAGTTGATGTATTGGGTGATATTTTTGATTCAGGAGGAGACACATTTGAATCATGTGGATTTGATTTACTGTAGGAGATATCTGTTTTGATAGATGATGCATCTCATCCTGCACTGAATAAGCAGTGATTCAACAGGGATGTGTCTGATCTGGTAAATAAAATATTGTATCTGATTTTGATCAATTTTTCCTCTAATACACACATTTATTTTAATAGTTGATGCATTTATTTTAGTTGGAAGTGTATCAAATTCTTCATGTAATGTCCTTTCTTCTGTTGGAATGATTTATGGATTTTACAAGTGATAGATATATATTTCAATTAAAAGTAAAACGTTCATTACTGGTTGCCTTGAATTCACAGTATTCTTGAATATCTCAAATTCTGCTCAGGTAGGCACTTGTGGTGGTTGAATGTAAGGCTTCTGTAAAGTGTAAGCAAAAACATTTCTTTGGCAAAACCATCAGGTCACTATCATGTGAAGGTAGAATGTCTTTTTGAAGAGAGAAGGATTCTGTTTATGCCTCATGAAGAGCTTCTGTGTGTGCCACAGATATTTAAAAGTATTAATAATACATGGGTACTTCATAATCATCATCAACCAGTCTCTTTTCCTGCATGTAAATGTTCATTGAGAGCTTCCAGCTGGAATAAATAGATGCAGGACTTAGGGCCAGGGATTTTCATTTTTAGGTTATTATTACTCTGATTTTTTTTTTTTTTTTGGTTGGTGGGGTTTTTTTGTGGGTTTTTTTGGTGTTTTGGTTTTTTGGGTTTTTTTGTGGGTTTTTTTTTTTTTTTTTTTTTTTGGTTTTGTTTGTTTGTTTGTTTGTTTTTTTGGGTGGTTGTTGTTGTTGTTGTTGTTTTTTGGTTTTGGTGGTTTGGGGGGGGGGGGGGCTGGTTTGAGTTTTTGTTTGTTTGTTTGCTCGTTTGTGGGTTTTGTGCCATAACTTTTCTCCTTTCCTATCCAGGAACACAGCAACTTGTAGAGCTTCTTATGACCTCCAATCTGTACCTGATCAAGCAGCCACACAATGTAATTTGGTGTGTATTTTCAATAAAGGGTAAGCTGCAATACATTTTGGCTGGCACCAAATTACCTTATTTTATATATTTAAATTTTACAGAAGTAAAGGTCATTTCCCTGGATGCTTCTTACTGTATTTAGTTCCATGCTATGAAAACAATTATATTAAGCTTTGCCCCTCCTGACCTTTTGTATGTTACTGCTTTTATTTAATACCAAAAAATTGCTACGAGAAGGAAACTGAGATAAAAAAATTAAAATTGTTAACCACTCCCCAGGTTAATAATTAATATAGATAATTAAATAGATATTATCAAAGATAATATAAAAGCGTAGCTAACAAAAATGAAAAGCTGGAACAGGCTTGAAGGGGATAACCTGAAAGTGGAACCAATGCTAAAAGCTGCTGCTCCCCAGCAGAGGTGCCTCAGTGGAGGCTGGGAGGCTCAGCCTTCCTCTTCCCCCCCTCACCCTCAGGTGGATGCAGGGCTGTGCTGGCACTCTGGAGTGCCCAGGTCTGCTTGGCCACACCAAGTGCTTTTGCTTTGTGCTCTAAGTGCCCAGTTTGTACAGCAGATAACACTGAGCTCCTCTGGGATCTTCTGATGGCAAGAGTCAGGCCTTGCTCTTTTAGCATAAATTAATTGTCCTGAGTGAGGGGAAATGGGATTAAGAGATCAGGTGTATTAGTGTTTCCTAATTTTGATCCATATCTACATATAATACTTTAATTTTTAGGGTAAGAAGTATTTTACACATTAAACCTACAGCACGAGATCCTTTATCGCTTCAGAAGGAATGTGAGATCAGAGAGGTGCCCTCACCTCAGCCTGCCTGGCAGGATATGTAAAGCAGTGATAAAATGGCTCATCTCCTCTGATACAGGTGTAGCTTCAGGTTGAGCACTCTCTGATTTCCAGGAACTATTTCTGGGCTCCCCCAGGAATATTCTGCATCTAAGCACTGATCTTTCCTGAGCAAGCTGCCAGGTTTGGAAAAGGGAGCTGAGTGATGTAAAACCAGGTGTGTAACTTAGGTCAGGATAATTCTGCTACCTTGGTGTGTATTTTCCTGTTTGTTTTGTGCTTCCTTAGCACATGAACAGAGCAGGTGCAGGAGCTGGAAGGCATTCCTGGTGCCTGTTAGCCCAGGAGGGATGAGGGAGGCTGGCTGCAGGCAGGCTGAAACCTCCCTTCCGTCCTCAGCAAGGTTTTCCCACAACTGGAATTCACTCCCTGTAGTAAATTGCTTGGGAAAATGTCTAGGGCCATATTCTCCTCCAGGCTCTGGGCTAGTTTTGGACAAGTACATCTGTACAATAGAGAAAATGTCATGTGATGTTAAATAACAATAGTTATCTATTCACCTTTTCATCAGAAATATGATTGACCTTTGATTTTGAGCTTTTTGAGAAAGAAATTTTGTTGTCCATGCACCCACAGCCAAGCTTTGTTTCCAGCTCTTGGGCAGCTCTCACAGCGTTCAAGCACTTCACCAATTGTGAATTTGGATATTTAAATGCTGCCAAGCTCCTTAATATTTTATATTGAATTTTATTAGAAGTTCTTGAAAGCTGTGAGCATTAGTTTCTGCAAAGGATGTAAAAAGCCCTTATAAATGTCTACATATGGAGACCCACTCACAGATAAATGACAACAATACAAGTTTCCAAACTTGTAAAAAGTTGTCATTTCGCTTTCTTCTTGAGCAGCTGGGCTATTAAATTACCTGGGCTGTGTAATGGACAATACACAGGCTGTTGAGAATTAAGTATAAAGCCAAACATGTGGCCTTTAAAATTTTTTCTGACTTGTTACAGCGTGTATCACTGCATTATGCCACTTCACATTGGCGTGGTAGGCAAGTGAAACAAGACAGTGCATGCTAATGAGCAGAGAAAGACAGCAGTTTGCTGGTTACCAAATTCACTTAGAGCATTTCAGGGCATTTGGAAGGATTATGGGAGAGACAGTTATTGCTGAGAAGAACTGAGCTGTAATGAAATTAGGGATGTGAAAACCATATGTTTGCCTCTGTTCTAGCAAAGCATGAAATGTTCTCTTACTGTATATCTGTCTCCTCTGTCTGCTTTAAAATAGCAGCTGTGCTGCAAGATCACTTGACTGGGGTACAGGGTACAGATCTAAATATTAATTGAAAATACATTTAATCTCAGCATGGTTTGTTTCAGATGGGTATCTGGCTTTATGGCCTTTATACTCATGGCACATTTGTGTGTTGTTTATGACAATAATGAGAGAAAAACAACTGCAAATGTGTCCCAGCCCTTTCACAATAATAGCACCTCATAAACCACGACAGAATTTTTTTTTTAATGATCATAAAAATTTCTGTGCTTGCTGTTGCCAGTTCTTCTGTTTGGCCAAGTTAACCAAGTGCAGTATGAACACGGGCTGGGCATTTTTCACTTTAAACTGTGGTCAGGTTAGATTGTCTCCTCTAACTTTTCAGGTGCACCCAAATTGTCTAAGCCTAGGAGCGTTCACTGGTTTTCATAAAATTCATCTTTATTGTCTCAAAGTAGAAGCTGTTCCCAAACCACTCAGTACAGCAAGGACAGCTGGAAGTGCCCTAAGGTCTCTGCTGATCTCTGACCCTCTCCCATCAGTTCCTTGAAGTGGAGCAGCTTTCCCTGTACTCTACTTGAGCTGGTCATTTCAGGTGAGGGAAGGCAGTCAGCATCAGACATAAACCAATTTTTACCTCCCATTAAACTGCAAACATGGAAGGTAAGAGGTGCAGACAAGGTTGTCATCTCCCTGTCTCAGGTGCTGGGTGCACAGGTGGTACCTGGCTGCCTGGAGGGGAGCTCAGGGCTCCTTCCAAACCCCATATTGCCATGCTGTGATCTTGTGTGGTTGAACTTCGTGAGGACTGGGCACACTGCAGAGGAGGGCTGAGGGAATTTAAGGGCAGGGAATTAATTAGAGGCTGTCAGTGACTGAAAGGAGGTGGGTTGGACAAGTGTGATGGGCTCAGCAGGGTGTCAAGGAGTACTAAAAATGGTAACAACCAAATTGTTTTGATCTTAGGTGGGAACACAGAAATATTGCCTTGGATAATAAAGAAAGACATAAGAAACATTCTTTAGATCTTTCCTAATGGACTTTCAAAATCCTTTGGGGTACCTGAAGGGACACAGCATTTTCTCTGGAGTTCTGAATTGCTTTAAAATAAGAAGGTTCTGGTGAGTGTCATACATAGAAGCATAGAAAATATGACCAGTGTCCTCTTCACTTCAAAATTATTCTGGAGGAACATGATAGGGTTTTAGCTTTTGCAGTGGATAAGACCAGCCTTATTCTGTTATTAAAAATGTCTTTCTAAGGTAATTTAACATCTCTGAAATTCTTTCAAGTATGCACCAGAGCAATGTGATAAGTAACTATCAGCCCACATTTGGGCAGTATAACATGTTATAAAGATTAATTAACATTATTTAAGATCATTGCCTCAATAATCTGTCAATTTGCAACAAAATTTCCTTCTTATATATATACTTTTTTTGAAAAGTTGAAAACTCTCTGCATGATTGGAAGGATCTTTCTTTCTGATTTGGCACAAAGGTGCTGCAATGTAGTTTGGGCTGGTTTTTTTTCATGTTTTAAGTCCATCTTCTGGACTTTCAAGGGACTCAATCTTTCACTGTTTCTTTTTTTGCTTCTATGGACTGGCAGCATTTTAAATTGTCTTTCTTCATTGACCTCTGGGAGCTTTACTTAGACCCTGATTATGCTTATATTACAGGTGGGAGCAAATGGAGTCTTTTACTATTGCATTTATATTTACTTGGATGGGATGTGGCAGGTCAGACCTGTATAACAACACCCTCTGTCCTCTCCCAGCATGAGATACTGTTTAATTCTAAATCTGCAAGTCCCACTCCAGCTTCTTGAGGCTACTTCTTGCACAGGCCCAAACCTTTTCTTATTAGCTGTATAAAGTCTCTCCCTGCAGTGTTATTCTTGCCATAAATTGCATACTCATTGTTAGCCCCATTTCCTAACTGAGGAAAATAAGGCTCAGAGGATTTAAGGATGTGGTTTCCACATTCAGAAATGCACCAATTACCTGTGCAGTTATTGTAGCTGCACACACTCTGTGTATTCTAGAAATCAATTCAGTGTATGAGGTCCTGTTCCCATGTAGATTTGAACATTTGATTACATATTTGTGTACTGGGAAAGCAGTTGTGCACAGCTGGGCAGGAACAGCTTCCAGTGAGTTCCACAAGGTCATTCAGCAAATTAATATGGAACCTGAATCTGGATAGCAAGTCTCTCTTTTATTAAGTAGAAAATCGACTGTTGAAGAATGTTTCTTCTAGGTTATATTGCCCGTCCAGTTTAAAGATGTTTCCCAGTCTCTTAGTGCCACTTTTCCTGCTGTTCTGCTATGAAAAAGCTCACTATGAACTGTGCAGCAGTGCCATTCCTACAAGATGGATATGTGAAACAGTAGTGTACATACTGTAATAAGAAAAAAAAACCCCATTGCTACAACTAAAGTGTTGTTTCAGCTCTTTTTCTCTGCAGCAGAACAGTGGCACCCAGTGGCCATTCAGGCAAAAATGCTAGCCACTAAAATTTCACAGGCAGGAATACCAGTACAAAGAAAAACTAGAAGAAAAATAAATCAACACTCGTGTGTCTTTTGTTTCTGTATGCCCATAAATATTCCTTAAAACACTGTAAGTTTTGGATAAATTTCAAGGCCATTTTGTGTTCTCTCAGGCATATATCTGTGTTAACCCTAGAATAGATACATGTGCTTGCAGGTATGCCTGTAACAGTTCCATCTGGATTTGTTTCTGAAAATAAATTTACTTCTTTTTGCTTTTAAAAAACCTATTGGCTGAATGGTTGCAGACAAATAGTGATTCACATTCCCTTGGCTCTCCATTATAGCCAGGAATGCTGTGGATTTGGAAATCATGTCACGAGACAAAGTTTTGTAGTTGCCATGAATCTTCAGGTGAAATTCTGAATAAATGGGTGCAGCTCCATATATAAATATATAAAAATATAGACCTGCCTGATCAGCCCTTTAGCCCCGTGCTGAAATGAGCCTGTTACTTGGGCTGAGCTGGGCTTACAGTAAAGACTTTATTTATTACCAGAGGGCTGGAGTCTTTTGGTGGAGTGAGTCTTCAACAGCAGTTGTCTTCCTGTCTGCAATTCCATTTTAGATCAAGGAAGCCTTTTCTATCCAAACTGTCAAAAATTTTCCTGTGAAAAATGTAGGTTTTAACATTTAAGATGCTCCACCAAATGCCAGTTTCTTATCAGAAAATAACCAGCCATCTCAGCATATAATCTCTTTCAGTTCATAGGAGGGTTAAATGCAATCAGGTGAGAAAAAGGTATAAGTAACTTCTGTGTCTATCTAAAGATTTTGTGCAGGCACTCTATTTCAGATACTGCACAAGCAGTATTTGGCCCATATGTATAGGCAGAAGATCTAGGATCTGTCTATCCATGCCCTGAACCTAAAATAGATGGTGCATAAACCATCTAAGATTTATAGTTTTCTTTAATGTATTAAAGAGCTACTCTTGGGTTATGGAATATTTCTAGTTTAAAGAAAGTTTAACAAGCTAAGTTCACTTGCCTGCATATTGGAAGCAGAGTCAGTTTGATGTTTGAATTGGTAATGGCTTCTTAGCTGGAAAACTCATATCTTATGTTGAATTATTCTAAATCAGACAATAAAAATGATTTGAAGGAGAACTCAGAAATAAAAAGTAAAAAGGCTTTAAATAAGGAATGTTTAATGTCCCATGAGTCAACAAAATGGCTTTGTGGTTTAGACTGAATTTATATTATTAATAGGACTATACAAAAATCTCCTACAAATCCTTTATTCCCTTGGTAATGCCTTTTGCCTAGTGCAAGCATAGAAAGTATGCATATAGCAGAGAAATAATTGTGAAATTAAGATCTAAAAACTTGAAAAATTCCAGGTATTCAGGGTTTGATTAGAATGTTCAGCCACTCTGGGAGTAATTGCAGTAGGACCTGCCCCCTATGCACAGTTTCTTCTCGACTTAGGATTCTTGCTCTTCCCTGAGAACCAGAAAAAGGATTTAAACCCTGAAAAGCAAAAAAGTGGAATTGTGTGAACAGTTTGTAAAGTATAGTGTCACAAGATGGATTAAAGAAATGCCACTAATAATCTTAGCAGATTTTGTTGACATTGTTGACAGCAGCCCACGAGCAAACACCTGAAAGCTTTTCTGAGACTGGGAAATGTAAACCAAGCTTGTTGCCTTTGAGTTGAATTTTCTGAAGTTTTTCTGGAGCAGTCATTTTCTCACAGATATCTCATGCTCCCACAGAATACTGAAGGGTGATGAAATGAGTTCCAGGCTTTGGATGGCAAGGTGTAGGAAGTCAGAGTGAATTGGGTTACATGTAGCCGTGTTTGTGTGTGGGAAAACGGGGAGAAGATCCTGCTTGTCCTTTCAAAAACATTGCAGGAGACAGAAGACTTGTCCCTGCAGCAGCCCAGACCCCAGCCAGTGTTAGATGTACAAACAGAGGGAGAAAAAGAGGTGTGAATCTCTTTCTGGAAAGAGTGGAGAGGAGTGGAGGAAGCACTTGAAGCAAGGGCAGCTGGCTGTTGTATATCCTTAGTGAAATGAGGTTGGGAAACCATGGGCTGGGGGCTTTGGCCATAGACCTGTGAGAATGTGCCCTGGAAGCTGATTTGCCAAGAGAATCCAAGGGCAGGAAGGAGTACTGGAGATTCTGTGAGGAATAAGTCACAGAATTTCATATAGAGATATTAGAATATAGGCAGGAGTACGAGGGGAACAGAGAGTTAAATGAAAAGGAAATAGTTGAAAGACAGATGAGATGTTTAGAACTTGACAGAAAAGGGTAGGTATGAAGTCCCTGAAGGCTCCAGGATTCACCTCAGAAGGAGAAGATTGACAGACCTTTTAGAAAGAACCTGAGAGAAGGGCTTGAACTTGTCCTTTGTTTTCTTGGAGGCTGGCTACCTGGGACGAGCATGGAGTTCTTAGTGTGTCTGGAGAACTGAACTAATTAATGAGGTGAGGCAAAGGTCCAAACCTACTCCATGTGCTGAGGAGGAGAAAAAGGCCTGAACTCCTGAGAAAATCTGATTGTGCCACCTGTAAGGCAGAAGTTCTCTTTAGACTGTTGTTACATGACTCTGAGATGCATTGAGAGCTTTTTACAAGCACAACTCGATTTGGAAGCCTAAAAAAGAAAACATGACCAGTAAAAACAGAAGGTGCAGAAAGCTATTAGGGTACATATGTAAACAAACACTGCCTGCACTATCAGAAACCCATGAGAGGGAGATGTATTTCTAAAAAACCCATCTTAGAGGTAACCATCTTTCCTTTAGCGGCTCACAAATGTATTGTACACCCATGTGGAAACTGTTGTAATTGATTTAGTAGAATGAGTAACATTGGCTTTTTTTGTTCTTATTTTTGTAAGCGGTAAGCCTTTATCCTCCCCATCCTTCTCAAAAAACTAAAATATCAAGTTAATTAATCTATGAGTCCTTTAGGCCTTTGCATCCCATTAAGTGTAAGAACTAAGCAGTTAACATTCATAAAGCATATAATACAAATTTTAAGAGCCCTCAGAATGCATACACTGTTCCATTGAAGCTTTGTGCATTGAGTTGGGCTTTATTTGAAATATTTTTAGTTTGTTGGTTTAGTGCTTTTTAAAGTTTGCAGCAGCAGAGTGATCTTATTCAGGCTGTTGACTCTCCTCTTGCTGCAGCAAGAAAGTAGGAAAAACTGGAGAGGGCAACAGCAGGAGATTACTTCTGCAAAGTTTGTGGTTAAACTTCAAACCTGTATTTAAAAATACAGGCTTGTATGAACAAGGTCACTGAAATGGTTGCACTGTCCTCTTTCTTTTTAACTAAGGCTTTTCCTTTGTTAAGAAAATAACAGGAAGAAGAACCTCAAGAGCAAAGTCCCCAGCTACATTTGTTGGTGCCATCAGGTGTGATGGATGTGGGTATGGCTGACTGCAAGTGTTGCCTTTTTGCCAAGCTGGAAATGAAACTCAAGATAATTTTAGTAAGGAGGGAATGTAAGAGCGGATCTTTATTTGAAGGCCTTCAGGAGCAGTTATGGAAAGATGTCTGCAAAAGCCCATCCCCTCCAGGGGTGAGTACGTTTTTATAGATTTTAGGAAATTAGCATAATAAAAGGCACCAGTTAGGAGGAGAAGTGGTGATGCAGTTCCCCTCCAGGCCAAGCCCCTTCTCTGGAGCCCTCCCTCAGCACTGGCTGTACTTGGTCCATGAGAATGGATCTCCAGGAGTTGTTCTCAGCCTGGGCTCCCAGGAAGAACCAAGATAGACCAGGGACCCTGCACCTCCTGGGGCTTGGAGCTCTGGAATTTGTTTTGCCTTTCTGCCTAGGGAAAGGCCGTGGGAAATTACTGGGATATCTAGTCACTAACACAACAGGCTACAGAGCTACCAATACACAGGATTGCAAAGAGTAGAGAGAACATAGAAAAAAAGGCAAAACCCAAACTGGCATCACAAAAACCATCCTGAGTCTCACTCTGCAGATACTGCAAGGGACTGCCCACACCTCCTGTGCCCCTCCTGCCACCAGCAGCTGTCCCCACCTGCAGGACAGCCCAGTGCCCAGCTCAGGTCACCCCTGGAAAGGGCAGGGAGAGCCTGCTGTCCCTGCCGGTGCTGGGACCCTCCTGCCACACACGGGGACGGGAGCAGGGCTGACTCCTCTCTTCAGACAGGCTAAGAACTTATCTGAGTTTGCAGGGAAATCAATAGATGTCGATAGAGGATTTTTTTTCTAAATCCTAGAGGTCAGCCCTTGGGCAGTGCAGTGTGTTCCCTCAAGGAAATAGCGAATGAAAAATTTTTGACTGGAGAGGCGATTTACTGACTGATTTACTGACTTCGTGGCTATCCAGAAGGTTTGGGGCTTGTGTTTTCTGTTGTAACTGAAAGCTGAGAAAGATGTTTATTTATTTTTCTGCAAATTAGCAAGACAATGCCTATACAAGGAGACTTTTTTTTTTCCCTTTCAGCTGACTCAGAAGACAGGATGTTTCCAGTGACTCATTCTCAGCTCTAAGACTCTCTGTTGTCATTCACGGCATGCTCAATAGAAGTGATTTATTGCCTGTCTGCAAGTCAAGACACTTGATCATTATCATCTTCTTTTTCCCCCACATCAACCTTTTCCCATCTTATGCAAGTCCAAGCTAATTTAGATAAGGTCAAGATCTAGGCCACTCCTTAAAAGTTTTTAACATGGTTTTTCTTTCAGTGCCTTCTATCTCATTCTTGAAACATCTTTTGTAGTATCCCCAAGGCAGAGCTGGAAGAGAAGGTTAGTGGATAATTCAGTAGTTAAGCTATCCTCCAACATCTGATATGCCTCCAAGGCATTACATTTTCGCTTGTATCTGTTAAATTGCTGGGAGCTTTCTTCAGTGGTTAATCATCTTAATGAAATATGTGGGGTTTGCAGTGATGCAGAACTTTGGAAAATTCTCCTCACATTATCATTCTAAAGGTGGAAAGATAGATATTACAGGTTCCTCTCCAGAATATCTGGAATGTGTGTGTGTATATATATGTGTGTGCATATAAATATATCTTTATGTGGAATAGCAAAATAAATTAAAGGGCTATTTAATCCTTCTTATAAATAGGATATGACCTTACATCATCCCTTCCCCCATTAGCTGTGAATGCAGAAATCCTCTCTGAATATTTCTTCTCATGTTTAGTGTGAAAAGCAAAGCAGGAACAAGATTTTTAAAGGATTTTTTTTTTTTTCCCAAACCATCCCCGCAGACATTTTCAGAAAAGGATAATCCATCTTAAAACATGTTGACTTGCAAATTTGTCATGCCTCTGCCAGATCGGAAGAATGCTGCAGCGGCTAAAGAGCCACCAGACACAGTTCTATCCTCCAGCGATATCCTGAGGAATTTTGCAGATCGGTGGTGGGCTTTGTGGGCTGCTCTGACCGCCTGAGTGCGGAGCACAGGACAGGCAGCATGAGCAGGAGCAGCCACCTGCACTTTAGGGAACAAGGAGAGAGGGAGAGAGGGAGGGAGGAATTTCTATAAGCGTTTTTTTCCCCTTAAATCAAAAGCAGGATGAGTGTTCTTTATGCCTGTCCCTGACTCGAGTGCATCGAGACATCCCAGCTTTTTTCTGTGGCTCAGCAAACAATTATGCCTGTGTGTTTATTGGGTTAAAATTTTTTTATATGTATCCAAGACCCTCAGAAACATTGATTTTGCCAGACTGATTTGAAATATTTTTTTTTTCTTTTTTGTAATTTCTGATGATATCTTACAGAAAATGAAAGTATCTTATTCACACAGCCACTTAGTATTTTTATTCCATTACAAGAAGGCTAACATTACTCATATCATCACCGTGATGCTGAGTAAAATCAATATGATTTTAATTACTCGTGGCCTGTGCTTCTGTTATCTAAGACTGCCATTGCACACAGAGTGAACCTGAGGCAAATGTAGGTATCACTTAATGAAATTTGGTTTGTGTCTGTAATGAAGGTTTTCACAGCCCAGGAAAGCAGGCTGGACATGGCAGCTGGTGCTGTGGTTCAGGTGATGTGGTGGTCTTTGGTCAGAGGTTGGACTCAATGACCTTGGGGGTCTTTTCCAACCTTAATGAGTCGGTGATTCTGCGTTTCTAAGCTGCGTGATGTGATTGATTGATTGATTGATTGATTAATTGATTGATTGATCAATTGATCGATGCTTTGTTTGGAATGGAGCTGCACTGAAAGGATGCACTGCATATGAACAGGACCCACAACAGGGAGTGTGTGCACTGCTGAGTCTGGGAGATGCTGAGTGGTGCCCGAGAAGTAACAAAGAGCAGGGAGAAGCAGCTGGGAGGCAGCTGGGACCAGCAGGCTCCTCCTCAGGTTGCCCATTGTTTGTAGGCAGCACAAACGATGCAGCACTCTGTACTTGTGGCTCTGCTCCTGCAGTGGGGCTGGGCTGGGCTGCCAGGGCCATCCAGCTGAGCAGTGGGGAGCTGGGAGGGTCAGCACAGCTGGCCAAGGGCTTCTCAGCCAGAGCCACACCAGGCAGAGGGACCCCGAGCACAGGGACACGGCATCAGGCTTCCTGCCACTCCAGCTCCACTCCTATAAATTGCAAATCCGAACAAGTGCTGAGCAAGCAAGATTATCTTTGCTTCAGCTTGTTGGGTGATGAGCATGCAGATAGACATTCTACTCAGCACATTTGAGAATAGCTGAATTTCTGCTCTTTACCATTCTGTAAATCTGCAGTGTCACATCCTAAATCCAGACTTTGCCAAATGTTTCTCTTTTTAGTTCAAAGAACTGCATTGAGTTAATTTGCTTTTCTCGTCCTCCTCCTTTTCATGAGCGTTCACATGGTTCTGTTCTGCTAGTCAGTTCCTCAGGGGAGAGCAGGGGAAGGAATACACTTCAAAGTTTTATGAGGGTACACTCACAGAAGCTTAATATTAAATTTAAACTTGAAGATGTGCATGCCTTCATTTCTATTCTACGGTGCACTCTCTGACTCTGGAGTATTGAACATGCCAAGAAAGTTTAGAATGTGGCTTAATTTTTAGGAAAGCTGTTCTGCTTAAAAAACAGAATGTACCTGAGGTTGAAACTAACTACCAGAGGAAATTCTATGGGAAAAAAAAAATAAATACATGTCAGATAAATTATTCATTGCAAATTGTTTGCCTTTGACTTAAAAGGAAAAAAAAAAATACCCACCACAAACCCAATCATATTTTGCAGTTAGTTTTGAACTTTTTTATGTTTATAATTTTAATATTTGTCTTATAAATTGCTTGGTGTTTTTGTGAGAAAACTATGTGAATTCTGCTCCCAAATTCAACCTCAGCGGGGGAAATTATGTGAAAATTAAGTTACAATGCTATGTACTGAAAGGAAAGACCAGTGTTACTTGAAAGTGTCTCTCTAGCAACTGGAAATAGAGTTAAGCTTGCCAAGAGTTCCTTGTGAAGCAGATGGAGTGGCAACTAACAACCTTGATGAAATCTTGTTGGCTAAGCCTTCGAGTATCCACCAGGCTCCCAGAGCTACCTATCAAATTAACTTGATTGCTGCCCTATATGAAAGTGTTCTTCACTCTTGTCAATGGCTGGAGCAGTTTTGCACCCTTCCCCCTCCCTGCACGGAGCTGTTTGTTCTGAACACACAGTTAAACTCTCAATTATCTCTTTGTGTGATGAGTGGTTACAGGTCTGTCCTGATTCCTGAAAAATTTCCATGGCCATGTGCATCTTCTTTCTTTAAAGGCTTTAGACTTTTTTACTGGTATTCGAAAGACACCCAAAATTGTGGTGATTAGTGCCTGAATACTTTTTTTAATGACTACATAAAATAGTATTGTATGTGGCTGCATGCACTGAAGGGTAGAAAAGGATATTTGTTGAGTTAGACTGGTTTGCTGAATGCAGAGAAACAGCCTTGGACTCTGCCAGCATTCTCAGATGCACAACATGATCCAAAAGCTGATTGTAAGATGATGGTATCAGTCTCTCTTTTCTTGCTGCTGGTGGGTTCTGAATATAAATCACAAGCTGTGTATGCCTCGGCTGATCCTCTGTTCCCACAGTGACCTTAGAGTAAATGTATTGTTTTTTCATTTATATTTAAGAACATGATGAAAGTGTGTTGGGACTTGCTTCCCTATCCACACAGACTAAATCAATATTTCACACACATCCTGTGTTGGCAATTAGCTGTTCCCCATCAGAAGTAAAGTTTGCTTTAGAAGTTTCCACACCACCCATTCTGTTTGTTTTTTATTCTTGCAAGTGTTCAACCAACTAAAGTGGGATCAGAAGTTTGTTTAATTGACATTTCTTTCTTTTCCACTGCAAGAAAACTGTCTCTACAGAAAGGACACTGTGAAGTGAGTAGATATGCAGGTGTAGAGTCATTGATGTCCTCCCTCTGCTCCCCCTGTGAGCTGCTGAGTATTCACACCTGTGTCTGTGTGTCATCTTAAGATCTTCCCAGCCCACAAAGCCAAATCCTGCTCTTTGAAATGGAGCCCCTCCTCTGAAGCTGGAGAAACCGTAGCTGGTCCCTACACCAACCATGCATGATTGGATGTGATGTCAGTCCCACTCCAGAGGCTGCAGTGCTCAGCAGTGCCCAGGAGGGAAGGCAGCAGGGTTTGCAGAGTGGGCAGGCTTTGGGAATTGCTGCTGCCTGCCAGAGGGAAGAGTGGCACTCCAGGCCTGTCTGGAGGGCAGAGGTGGCCCAGCCCTGCAGGGATGTTTGAAAGGCACAGCCTCAAGCTCCTGTGTGTCAGACCCTCCTCAGTGCTGGTTTCACTTAAACTGGGGCCAGATTGCAGCACGCTGAGGAGGGACAGATGGTGCGCAATGTACAGAAGGGTGAGCCACGAGGGCTTTGGGCTGGACAGAGGAGATGCAGCTGGCATCTTCCAGATTGCTTATATTGGCGTGGCTCGGAATTTTTTTTTCTTCCAGGTTTAAGGGAAATAGATAAGGCTCATGGTAAAAAGCAAGATGATTTATATTGTCAGGTAAGTGCATGAGTAGAGGAGAGGGACAGGGAATGGACAAGCAGGCAGTGATCAAACATCTAAAATAGTATTCTGGATCATTGTAGCCTGACAGACTTTTTTTTGAACCAAAATGGCAATTCTTGGTCTAAATTAATGTTGATTTAGAAATGCTCAGTTTATAGAAATTATTTTTAGCAGGAAATACATATCTATATGTTTAAAAAATGTTTTGAGCAAAGCCTATTTGACAGGAGGGTACTGTATGGACAGAAGGGTTTCAGACCTGTATGGAAAGTAAAAATTGTTTGTGGAAAGAAATATTGTTCATTCCATGAAAGAGGGTAAGAGATTTCTTCTCAACCTTAGATAGAAATAAATTATTGTCATATGCTTAATGTTATGTCAAGTGAAACATATACTTTGCACTCATTTTTTTCACAAAGGAAACCAAAAATCCCCACAACACCATATATTTCATGCGGCTTTTCTCTGAAATAGTATGTCCATTGTATATCCATACCTAAAATTATGTACATGCCTTTTATTTTTTTTCTCTGTACTTTGATCAGACAGGGATTTGCCTCCACCAGCTGGTGTACACTGAATCCATTCAGATGTGGAAGCTTGTGGATAATATGCCAGGATAATATACACAGTTACCTGACATGTATCATGGAGTTCATGTGACACTTGGCCTTACATTCCGTACTCACTGGCTCCCTGAGAAATTTGGAAGTGCTGCTTGTGACGGGGAGAGTTGAGAGGGCTTGGACCTTTCCTCCTGAGGTGACCCTGCAGTAGCTGTGCTCTACAGAAATGCTAAATTCCCTCGAGATGAAAGTCGGCTGCTCAGAAAACTCTCTTTCTTAGAGATTTGTGCTCAGCTTCCACTTTCTTTCCCGAAGTACTTGTAAGGCTTTTTGCACTTTCCCAACTGCACTTGCCAAGGCTTTGTGCTGCCTTGCTGGCAGGAATCCCAGAGCAGCAGGTGCTTCAGCGTGGGCTCTGCGGCGGGTGCTGACCTCTGTGCTCCTCTGCTCCTGGGTTAGCTGTCTGAAACCCAGGTTACAGCAGAATGTAAACCCCAGAAGCAGGTTTTAAATCCATCACACACTTTCCAGCAGCACAGCTTCATTAGATTACTGGATGCTGTAAGTATGATGAGCCCAGAGCCCAGCTGGGCTGAGAGTACATTTTTTCTGGCTCACGGTTTCTCATCTGCTGTAGGTGAGGGTTCTCCTAGGATGCTGGATTGCTGATAAACTCTAAGGGTAACTCTAAGTATAAGTCTGAATTCTAAGTCTAAAATACTTCCCTCAGAATGCAGCATCTGTGGTTTGTTTTTGTTAGTTTGCCTGGCTGGTTTCCTCTTAATTTATTTCCCCTGGGAGAAGGGAAGCACTATATCTATTATCAGATATCAACTCTCCTGTTATCCTATAGCTCTCATTTTCAGCCTTAATTTTGCTAGGCTGAAGCTATGGAGAGTTAACCTTTGTCTTGAGCAGGTCTGAATTTATCCATCAAACGATTATAAATTTCTTCCAATACTGAGTATTCCAAGGTAATAAAAGCTCTTTGGTACTAGGAGCAAGTACCAAAGGTGGCTAAATGGGTAAATCAGAGTTGAGCCTTGTCTGCAGACATGGCACTGCCTCACTCAACCCAATTTCTTACAGTATCCAGGAACCTGTGACAGACCAGAATAATTGTTTAACATTATCTTGAGATTTATTGACTATGTGGCAGAGTCTAGGAGAAACATTTTTACGGAACAGTGTGACAACAGAAGCCTAATATTTCAATTTTGCTTACTTACTCAGTTAATACCCCAGCAAGTAAAAGCACTGTCAAGCCCCCACAAAGATACAGCTGGGGAGCTCACCTGGCAGGTTTTCTGTCTGTCACACCACTGTCAGTGTGTTCATTAGGCTTGTTTCAAAGAAAGGGCTCTGAATGCAGAAAGGCCACTGGACTCAATCAGTATAAAAGGTTGGCTGCACTCCCACTAGCTACCAGTTTTATTGTGTTACTGATCTTTAGTTTTCAGAATTTTTTTTTTTTAATAGTAGTAACTTTTAGTTGCCATTAGTGCTACAACCAATCCTCCATGGGAGCATTTAACAATGAAAAATGCACATGAAAAATTGCTGGAATTGAAATGAAAGATAGAGCATGTGGAAAAGTAATTTGATCATGAAAATTTTCCACAGGCTTTTCATGGGGGAAGAATACTGAGTGCCAATTGGTATTTCAAAGTTCAGGTTAAATTCACATCACAATGGCAGAGATGCAGTAGATCAGTTGTAAGGGAAGATGAGTTACAGCTCAAGTGGTGATTATGTCAGACAAATGGACAGTGTCTTGAAGGTTGCTTATAAGTATTTTAAGTATTTATTGCAGTACTTTATCATTAAGGGAAAGTTTGAGTGAGTACAGAACCATCTTTACATACTATGCTCCAGTACCTTCCTACACATTGTACAGGCTGCAAGAGGATTGATTGGCAATAATGACTGGTCTGTTCATGTGAAGCATGGGGAACTTTGAAAGATGAATGACTGAAAAAAAAAAAGTAAAAGTGCCTTTCTGCTGTCTGTCCAGCTATTAGCAAATGCATGCAGAGTTCCTCCATTTAATTCACTTTTCTCTAAGGGGGAGTCACGTCCAAGAAACGGCCCAAACCCTTCAGATATAAAACCCTTTTGGAAAAGCTGCTCAGTCCCTGCAGAGCAGGATGAGGCAGCCTCCCCTATCTACAGACAGAGTCCTGCCAGGCTCCAATTTGCTCTGTGGTGAGCACTGACCTCAACACCCACTGGGAGAAGGGAATTTGAAACTCAGAGTTACTCAGCACTGTGTAGGATTAAAGGGTCCAATTTTGCTCCATTTAAATACATGCTCAAACTTTTTTTTTTTTTTCTCAGTACCTTGAATTAGAATATCAAAATGGAATTAAGTTTGAGAACACCGAAATTTAATGTGAGACAGAACTCTTATTTTCTTGCCTGCCTCAGTTATAACAAAAAGACCCTTGTGCTTTTTTGTACTTTCATGGCAAGTGCCCAATGTGCAAAAGAAAAGAGTATAAGGAAAATTAAGAGCTTCCCTTTGCTGGACTCCCTAGCAGCACTCTAACTTTGAACAGATTGGTATCCACAGCTCCAGCTTCAAACCCTGAAAGAAAGTGGCTTTGTCTGATAGTTTTATTATATGTTTTTAAACTATGTGAAATGAAAGAAGTGGTGATTTAGAGGTTCTGCAGTGCTTTACTGACTCAAGTTCAGATTATAACAGACTGCTAACCCCTATTTCTCACCTGTAACACCAACCTATAAATTATAAACACATTGGCACAATTGTTGGATTATTATTTTTTTATAGCTCTCAATTTACAACTCTGGCTGTCCTTGAGCTGATTCTCTCTGTATTTGTTACAGTCTCCTGAGGCAGGATTCATTGACTAGTGACTCCACATTTTAGCTGAGAGAAAACTCAGTCTCATTCCCATGTCTTCAATTTTTCACAAGGCCTTACTGTTCCTCATTGATTATGTACTGAGGATTAATTATGCTGTCACTTAATCTATTTACATGCTTGGACAATATATGGGCCCACTTATTCTGGCATGGTCAGCATTTTTCCCCAGTATGGGACATGCTTTGTTTTATTAATTGCAACATGTTGCCATTAGAATGCATGGAGGTGATTGGTTAGCAGAGTTGTATTTATTCCCTTCATAAATCTATGAAGATATTTTTCTCTGTGACTTTGAAAACCAGGCTGTCTACATTCTTTGCCTTGAAGGCATCAGAAAAATTGGTGTTTCGTGAAAGAGGATTACTCTCTGGTAGGTTGTTTTACACAGGTCAGTGCACAGTCCAGAGAAATATGATATTATGCAAATCTGCTGTTTCACATACATGATGAAAAAAGTGTAATGGGAAATATGTGACACGGATCCTTACTTTTAATAGTCAGAAATTCATTTGCAGATATTTAAAGATAGAAAGAAAGGTAGATGTTAGATGTATAAATTAAAGATTTTCTCAAAGAAGTTCAGAAAGGGAAAGTAGGATTTTAAATAGCAAAGAGCTAAGAATTTTGGTGGATGGAGACTATGGCTCCTTCACAGCCTAACCATCCACTCTTCCAAGCAACCACAAAAGAGCTAAAGAAGGGGACATCCCAGGAGGTTTTTTCCATAAAATGCTGTGCCTTTGCAGGGGGACAGCACCATTATTGTAGTTTATTTCCCTTGTTTCTCCCAAGGCTGTGTGGGATTAGCCCCACAGTTGTTAGGAGAATGCCAGGAAGCCAGTGTCATTTCCAGAAAGGATTTGTGCTCTAATGCCAAGCCAGCTCCCCAGCACAACATAACTTCTCCTTATGCAGATGCATAAACTTACACAGTAGAAGATGAACTTATATTTACACAGATAAATTTCTTCCCCTCTATGCAATACACACCTGTGAAAAATGGTTCCTGTCCATGATGGGAATTATGGGTGAGTCACTGAGATGAAATGTCACTGAGACCTCACCTGATGTGATATATTGCCACCTAAAATTACACAGGGGTGACTTGAGAGCCACATGGCCCAAAGGGCTGAGCAGCAATATTGAGTCTGGGCATTTATTCCTCTCATTCCTTCCACCAGGTCCCCCATTCTTTTTAACTCTGAAATTTTGAGATCCTAGGAAAAAGGGAATTCTCCTACATGAAAAGTGTAAAAATGTGAGCAGATACTGCAGAAATGTGTTCTGAAGGTTGACTTATTAGCTTGGTAATAAATAAATATTTTGTAGAGGCTGAAGTTAGAGATCAGGAAGAGGCAGAGCTTTTCTTCTACAGAAAGCAGAAAATACACCTCTAATGTTTTGGGTTTGTTTTTTTTTCTCAACTTAGATATGTAATAGTTCCTTCTTGAATGCTGCAGCAGATGGTTTTCATGTGTTTAAATACACTGTAACCATAAATCCCAGACTAACAGAATCCCTAATCTTTCCCTTTGGTTCACCTAATAAAAGATAAAGTTATTAGTAAGAGAGGAGAGAGCACTCTGAATTATCTAAATAATCCTAAAAGCTTCTAGGTCTGTGACATGCAGAAAGAGAACGGGGTTGAATATCATTCTTCCACCTTTTTTTTTTATGTGTCTAGGGAAGTATTTTCAGCTGACTGCATCATTTGTTTTCTCAGTGTGATGCTGCTTGTGTCAGATGCTGGTTGTGTTCAATATTTGAGTGTTACAGGTTTGGTGCTTCACACATCCCAGTCAGTTAATAACAGAAAATAGTCAGGGCTTCATTAGACACTGAAAATAGTGCAGCTTAGGGTGGGTGTGCTCCAATTTAGTTGCTGTAGTCGTCCCCACACTGATCTCATTTTCACAGGAATTTGCTCTGAATGAGGTGTTTCTTCTCACCCAATATTTCTTAAATGCTTGAATTATTCTAAGACAGCATTTTACACTCAGAAAGTACATTTGCTTAGCAGTGGTGTCTATCAAGAGATTTTTCTCCCACTTTTGGACAAATACTGAGCTGGAGGCCTGGGAAGTGTGTGTGCAGTGAAATAAGGAAGCTCCTGTGTGCTCACACCTGCAGTGTTACCTCGCTGTGAGAGAGGAGATCTAACGAGCAAATGGAGACCTCCAGGGACTTCTCATTCAACACCTCGGTGGCAGTGAGCTGACAAGTGTCTCTCATACACACATTCTGCCAACTGCATGAGGTTTTTCTAGGCTTTAAGACCAATGCCAAGCATATAGTGCTAGACCAGACTGTTAATTAATATTAGTGTAAATTTGATATTCTTATTTTAAGGCACAAGTCTCTGTTATCAACTCAGCAGCTTTTGTATGACAGACCATATTTTGATATCACGAAATTAGGACATCTCATAGTCAGAGAAACTCAGGGTTTTCTCAAGTTGCAGATGTTTGACATCCCTGATTCTCCACCTTGTTATGTGATTGCCAAGAGCCATTGGACTTCTGAGGTCTAGCCAGGTAATCTTTCATCCTGATTTGGTATCGAGGTGTAAGCCTCTTCTTGTTGTCATTTCCATGGTAACTTTAGGATACTGAGATGATATTAAATCACCAGTTTCAGTGAGTCTGTCTCTCCTGTTGCTGTGAGAGTGCAAAGGCAGCAAACTGACTCACCATCTGGGATGAGATGGGCTGGTGACACCGTGGGGGCTGCGCCAGCACCTGCAGCACATCCTGCCCGTGTGAAAGTGTGTGTGAGGGTACAGCTTCAACAAAATATTGACTGTGTGGTGCTACTAGTCTTACAGAATTCCTGGAGCAGGCCTACTCTGTGATCACACCAGTCACTTCAAGGAGAAATCACTGAAAAGGAGGATATTGTAGGAACTACAAGGAAAGTTCTGTTTCTTCTTCTAGTGACAGCATTGTGGTTGAAACTGAATTCTGGTAGGTGCACAAAGCTCTAAAGTGGCATTATCATTTACCAAGAATGATATAATCTAGTTAGAGTCATTCAGAACAATAAGATACCTCAACTATCACATCTGGCATTGTCCAAAAAATGATTTGTCTGAGAAGAGGAAATGGTTATTCCCTCAAGAGACCTGAAAATGGAGGAGGGGCAATCACTGTGAGTGAAAGATACACTGCGTGCCTTAGAAATTTGGAAGAAACTGGGAAGAGTATTTAGATCTTTGTGTAGGAAAAGCAAAGGACAGCTGCAGGAAGACAGTTGTAGCTATTCTGAAAGCTTATCCACACAGCAGGATTAGCTCTGTGCAGTTCACTGAAGAGCCATGCATTGAGTCCATGACAAAAGCAGCCTGTGGTTATGCACTCTTGGTTTATTTGTTGTTGTTGTTGTAGTAGTAATTATTATTATTATTATTATAGTATTTTAGTATTTTCCCCCTCTTACTGGCTCACATTATTTTACTTACCATGTGTGTCCTAAGGGATTTTTAAGGAGGGTTGAGAGCTGTGCTTGTGTCAGATGGAGACTGAATGCTAATTACCAGCCTGACAGAGTATAATAACAATACAAGAGCATCAGTGACAGAAGAAAAAATGAGCAGAATATACAATTATTTTATAAAAGAGTTTCTTTCCTTGAGGGAAAAATCTGCACATTTACCATCTGTGACAAAGGAGATGTTGAACTGTGTAAGTGAATTACCCATAGCTCTGTGTACATGTGTGCATGGAACAGGATGAACTTGAAATGACATTAAGCAATTTTGTTATTGCAAGAAAAGACCAGAAAAGGTACTGAACTGCAAAGCTGCGTTTTCCTCTTTCAAAAGCCTAATTCAGGCTGATAAATGAAACATGATGTAAAGCAGAAATACTATATAGACTTCTATGGAAATGTTTATTACACTGCACAAAGCTTTCATTTTTCTTCATGCCATGTTCTGGATGGAAATGTACAGTATGTTGGAAGAAAATTGTAGAAGACCTAAGCTGTGTCAGTATTAATGATATGTTTAGATGGAGTTTATTTGTGTACAACAAAGGACATTTTAGCTATAATAAGAGATGGCTCCCAGCAAGAAAACACTCTTACTGTAAAATAAGTGTATTATTTAAAGTTCTTCTCTCAACTAAATTCATAATATGAACTTCTGTCTGGTTTTCAGTCTGCTCTTCAGTTTTCACTGAAGCAGCATCAGAAAATTAGGCCATGTGACATTGCATGAATTAAATTCTGGATTTTCTCAGTAAGCTTTTTTATGGGCAAAAAAAAGGCTTCTTGCCCTTGTACCCCTTGTGTATTTGATCAGAAATAATCCTTGAAAATTCTTTAGCTCAAGTATTGTATAGTTGTGTGTTATCAAGTGCCAGCTGACTCTGGACCTTTCATGTGGCTTTTTCAGCTTGCAGAAGGAGATAATACAACATGTTTGGTGTCTAAAATGAGTGCCAGGAGCTGGGGCACAGACATACCTGGAACAGGCTATGGAAAGCAGCAAAGGAGTCTGTGTCCCTGAGAAAAGAATGATTTTCCTCAGGAGCCTTCAAGTGGGGAAGCATCTTTCCTCTCTAATTGATGTTCTCAGGCCACAGCAGAATCAGACTGCAGTATTAAATACTGATTTGTAATCAAATTAGGTGAAACAGGCAAAATGAGTCTAATTTTAGAAGAAACCTGGAAGAAAACCTGTAGAAAAGAATCAAAGAAGATGCTGTAGCCAGATGATCTAACTCTCAGTTCTGTGGCCAAAGCATTTTAAAACAGAATACTTGTAGACAATCACATACAAGAAGCCATGGTTGCTTTGTGGTAGTTAAAAAGTTAAAAATATGATATAAAGTGGGCTAAGTGTACAATTAATCTGATCAGTACTCAAGAGCCAAGCCAAGCCTGTATCAATTTGAAATCTGTGTAATTTTTCAAAGTTGCTGTCACAGTGTCCTTGAAAAACAGTAATTCCTTCATGTTTCCCAGCATAGCAACATGCCACAGCAGTGTAGGCTATTCTTCTATTATTAGATAATTATTCCATTGAAATGGGCATTTGTTTTAGAAATTAAACAGTAGATTATAAATTCTGTCAGATTCCTCCAATGCAGAAAGCAGTTATGAAAATATTGCCCTGACCAGCAAAATGGCTGAGCCTGAGCAAGGGCTGCCAGTTCCCTGTGGGAGCTTCCCCACAGAAATGACTTTTTCCACTTTAAGGTGCTAAGGTATAATGTGGAGACTCTAATCTATCAAAATAGATACCTTATCTCAAAGCTGCAAAGTTGACAATTGGCCATACCTTTTACAAGCAAATGTTTGGGCTTCAGCTTTCAAATTAGTCCATTATTTTTCTATTACAGATGACCTTGTGGATTCCTTGCCAAATGGCTCCTAGTAAAAAGCTCTTTCACAAAGATGGGAGGGAAAAGGAAAAAAAAAAAAAAAAAACAAACAAAACAACACAACATTTTAGAGTGTCCTCTGAGGATGTGATGATCAGCAAGCACATGACTGATTAGGGACAACATTGTGGGGATCCATCACAATGGGATGGCTGGGAAGGACAGGTGCACCCAGGGCTGTGCTCTGCCTGGGGGTGAGGGTCAGTGCAGCACCTGCTCAGGGCTGTGCTTGTTGCAGAACTTACACTGAAAAGGAGAAGGTTGCTCTCATCTTCTTTTGCATAAATTTTAGAGAGTTCTGAAGCAAAATGGGGAAGAAGACTTGAGCTTTCACATAAGACACTTCTTCTCTTGTCAGCATTTTATAAACCTGATTGCTTTTTAGTTCAAGGAGAGAAAAAACCCTCACAAATACAAATAAGACTATTAAGGATAGAATTATTAATAAAAAACCCCCATTTGCTAGTATTCAAATTTTGATTTCTAGTACAGTAAATTTAAGAAGTATTTCATAATTAAAAGACAAAATATTCTTTCATTCCTTGCAAATTTAAGTGTTTTTTTTTCCCTCATATTTAGAGCATATTTGGCTAAATTACATTTCATATGCATATAGATAAAATTTAAGGAATATTATTTGGTTTACAAAATCACATGGTAGAAGTTATAAAATGTCATAATAGAACTCGCTTATGCAAGTTAAGTTCATCTGTTCTGTGCTTTTATGTTCATACAACCTTTAATTGCATAACAAACATGGCTATAATGTATTATTAATAAATAAAAATGATGTAATTTCATCATCCTATTTTCCACATGACACTGTCCTTTTCTGCTGTGCTTGACAGCAGAGAGCAGAACTGTGCATCGTTGTCAACCCTTCATTAAAGCAATTTAATCTTTGGTGTCTGAAATAAGATATCCTAATTGAAAGTTGAGATAATATTTTGTGGAAGACCTATGTACCCATCCTGAAGTTTGGAACAGGTCTCAGTCCACAGCAGTATTAATGTTCTTATGCTGCAGTTTGGATGTTATTATAGAGTTTTACCCAAGCTAAATATTAGGATTACTCTTGCTTATTTTAAAAGCAGCACCCTGAATTTCATGTCCCTGTTAAGTCTGACCAAGAACACACTGACACAAGTCCTTGGAGGCAAGCTTACACTGAACAGCACTGGCATTACCAGGGCTGAGCGTGGGCAGTGTTTGTGTGTGTGTTTGGCTCATTCTCAGCTCTCTCTCTGCTCTCTGTGGATAACAGAGCCTGTGACACCTCTTGTGAGAGCAGTGGTTTGCTGTGCTCCATATTGGCTGGTGTGTTCAGGTTCCTCAGGGGGCTGTTACAGTCTAATATTGTTAAAAGCTTCAAAACATCTTCAGCAAAGCTCCCACTGGAGCCACAGGGGGTTCTTCCCAGCCAGCATTTGCAGGATCATGCCCAGAAATTACAGCATTGTAGGATTCCCTGGGAAGCAACCACAACCCTCAAAAGAAAAACCTTTCCCATTACTGCTGTATTCCAAACCCCTGTGTATGTTTCAAGTTTACGAAACATTGCTGAGGAAATATAAATGGAAAACTGTTTTCCCTTCCTTTTGTTTGGATTAGCTATGCAATTAATAAGCAAAATCTCTTCTGCTCCTAGGCAGGTCCTGTGGCACAGCAGGAGAGACGTGCCCCGCTGATGATGTGATGCTGAAGGAGGTGAAGGTGCTGGCAGGTTGTGCTGGCAGAGCACGAGGGAGGGGACTCCTCCCTCCTCCCTTCTCAGAAGGAGTGCAGGTACTTTGCAGCATGGAGGTTTGCAGTCAGCTGCTGGTCATGAACTACAGACTAACAGCACACACAGGCAGCCAAAGATAACTCCAGGAAAGTCCTTAGCCCTGTCCTGAGCCTCTGCTGAGGGTACCTTGGCAGAGTATCCTGTGCAGAGGTCTGGGGGCACTGCAGAGGCAGGTCCAAAGCTGGGCTGTCCTGGGGGATCACACTGACCACCTGTGGTGCCCACACACTCTCCTCTTGCATTCCCAGACTGCCCCACCCCTCGAGCCAATCTGAGTACAGCAGCATCTGTAAAATGTTTAGATAATATTTACCTTCTCCCCAAGACTGCTGTGAGAGTTAATAATTTCTTTAAACAGCACTTTGAGAGTTTGAGATTGCTGCTAGCAGTATCTATAATCCACAAAATAATTTAGCAGTGGAAACTCTTTTTTTTTTTTTCCTCTCGTTTGTCTTTGCCATTTCTGGTTTTCAACTGATAAATTGCTTCCAAACTTACTAACATAAACCCCTTCAAATATGTGCCACTTATGGTCTTAAATACATTTGAAGCTTTGTCTTCCCAAGGATAAGTACTGCACTTGAAAAGGGAGCATCCCAATCACATTTGACCTGCTACATGAAGTCAACAGTGTCTGCAATTACTCTGCGATCCAACAATTCAAACCAATCTGTTTTTAAAGACAAATCATCATCATAAACTCAAGCTAAAGTAGTGGTCTCCAATGATTCTGATTCATGCTGTGCTGACAAACCCTCATGAAAGCAGATAAGCTGTACCAAGAACTAATTAAGAACAGAGTGTTTTATGCCTCCTTTGCATGAAATTAAATAAAGGCATTCTGGGAAGAACTAAAGCAACAAAAAACCAGCCTATTTTTTCTTACTCATGCATAGGATTTTATAACATTAGATTTTTCTGAAGCTTCAGGTTCTCTGTGTTCTCTCTGGGGTGTGAATGCCAAAAATAAGCCACAGGCAACACAAAAATATTTCTCATTTCACCTAGTATGTTGGTCTTGGTGGGACTATTTGGAAAAACAAGCCTAAAATATTCCTTATGGAATTATGAGTAAAGTTCTTGTCTTCCTTTAGTATCATGCTCATTTCACTTAATTGATTTTTCAGTAGGGGCATCTTGTTCATTCTTTGGGGAAGAACATAGTACCTAATTGATTAATCAAGTAACCTTGAGCTTGTAAACCAACAAAAAAAGATTGGAAAGTAACTTTCTATTAACTTGCTGCTTGATATCTCTGCTGATTTAGTCTTTGTCCCAAGAATGGATGGCCCTAGCACTCGAAGTCATTTGTTGGGAATGTAGTTTAGAGGCACAGTTTTGCATAGTGCCAAGAGTTATGCCAATTTGAACAAGTTAAATGTGTCTCAGGGTATCAGTACTTTCTTCTATAAATTTGATTAACCATAGAAATATGTTCCATGTGTATACATTCCTAGGAATATTACCATATTCCCTGAAAAAGTTGTGTGAGGATGGAAGAAGTATATGAAAGTCTGTTTCAAGTTAGCTTTGATCAGAATCGACTGTCTGTCCAATTAAAGACAATGATTTACATTGCATAATGGCACATTTTGATACTTTGTGAAGTTGAGGTAAAACAACAGCAGTGGCTTTACCCTTTCTGGAAATAACAATTCTAAGATCACACAACGCTTTCCCAACCTGAGGCTTAACAATACCCTCATGTATTTACGTTGTGCCTATTTACAGAAACGAAAGAAAAGGCAAATGAACTGAGGATTGCTCGGGTGGCTTCGTACTCAGAATGAGCTTTCAAGAAAGCAACTAAATTAGCTCCCACATAGACATATTTCTGCTTGTTTTCCCATATTTTATATTGCAATACGTGCTTTTCAAAGTACACTTTACGTTTTATGCTGATCTTCTAAAAGTATTTTCCAACTTATTTACACTTGAAATAGATAGATACACTTGTCATAGAAAAGAGTTTTTTCTGCAAAGGAGTGCTGCTGTCTCCTTTTTACTTTTGTGCCTTCTGTCTCTTTTTGACGTTTATCTAAAATGACTCCAGTGCTTCCTCCAGATTTCAGGTTGCCAGTACGTGGGGCAGGCAGTGGTCTCGGAGTGGTTTGGCTGCATTCCCAGTGGGAAATAGGAAGTGGCAGCAGCTCTGAACAGCCCAATCTAACTGCAGACACCGTAACCTCAGCCTGCTGAGAGCAAGGGAGCAGGGAAGCTGCCTTGAAAAGGATAATTCTTTGTTGAAAAGGGTTACTTGTCAACTGCTGGCGAGATTCATTAGACTAGAAAGTCAAAGCTTCTGAATCACTCCAGCCTGGAGAATGCTTGTGGAAGATGTATTTCCAGTGGCTCCAATTCTTAATCTTTATTCAGACTGAGTAATTTCTTTGTAAATTTTCATTCATTAGTGTTTGAATATCTGCTTTTACAGAAACGTTATTAAACATCAAAGTATTCTAGTCTCACCAGAGATTCCACAAAGCTGCCCATTCCTTAAAACTCTCCCTTAAGGATAGTTCTCCTCAAATAATTTTTTTTCAAATTGTTCTGATAATGTTTTTTGAGCCATTTGTGTGAACATGGGAGAATCTTTTACCATTGTTAAAATCCCCATGAACACGTAGCCCTGCACTTGAATGTTCCTCAAAGCTTTGAGAACCTTTTCTCAGATTGCCATCTGAAATTCAAATACATCCGTGCACAACTTAGAAATGATTAGTCATATAATTTGATTGGTGTTTTTCTCGTTCCCTGACTGGTATGAATGTTCACAGAAGGCTATATTTAAATGATCTCATCCTGAGATTAAAATGCATTTTCCCTGAACATCTGTGCCTGTAAACTGAATGCTCACGAGAAGTGACTATAAATGGGCTGCTCACATGTGCAATTCAAATGTGGCTAAGTCTAGTTCAACTGAAGATTTAAACCAGCATCATTTTTGTTTGTTTTTGTTTATTTCTTTCAGTTGTATTTGTTCAGTTTCAGTAGACCACAGCAACAAAAAGCAAACCCAACTGCCTGCTCTGGACACTGCTGTGCTTCCAGTGCAGGGATGTGAAGCTGGTGGGAGAGTTTGATAACAGCCAGAGATAGGTGGTAGTAAGATGATCCCACAGGCAGAACTACATACTGCTAACAAAAAACAGCTGAAGGAACAGGTGACGATTTCATCCTTAATGTTTTTCACATGTGATTGTGGATTACCTGTGACTCTACATAATTTGTGAAAGACATATCTCCTGCAGAATGTATTCCTTCATTTTGCATGGGATCTGTTTTCAGAAGCACACGCAGTGTGCTAGTCTGAAAATATTCACCAATATCACAAACATCTCCAAACAATTAGCTTAAAGAAGTCTACCATGATAGATAAAACCAGTCCAAAGGCTTGAAGGTAAAAATTTTCAGCTCAGTAGATGTTGCATATGGTTTATATTTCAGACAGTTATGCATGTTTATTTTGTTAGACTATTGAATACTGTCTAGTAATACATAGACCAGGGATGTATTCAATAATGGAAGTTTTAGACTAGAAAATGTACATACATATTGGCAGTTGTTTCAGGATAAGAAAGGAGACATTTATCCTCAAAAATAATAAGTATCCATTAAATGGTTAGATACATTAAGAGTGGTATAAAAATTAAGCTTTTCCAGCTCTGCATCTTCAGCCTTCTCATCCTTCTCAATTCCCCCTGACACCATCTCTATCTCACTTTAGCCATTAGTGCTTTAACAGCTGAGGGGTGTGCACATAAAGGGTGTTTCACGTGTGTGATAACCCACATCTGAGTGAATGTAAATGTCAATAAATGTGGGTGTGTTCATGTGTGGTGTGAAAATACAGTCCTGCAGTTTGCACTGTTCTCCAATTCCATCTCCCAGGCACTGAGATTTGAGCACAGATGCTGTTTTCAGTGAGATAGAACTTGTCTATTCTTGGAATGTCATGGCAGATGTTTTACCTCGAGGTTAATATCTGACTTGCTTTAAATTCATGTGGGAAATCTGAAAGTTCCATTTCCTATCTCGAAAATCAATAGAAACTTAATCAGAGCTGCTAAAAACAAGTCCCAGTTCTTTTGTAACAGAGAAAGTAAACAAGGTACAAAATTAAAAGTGACAGAATATTTTACATGAAGGACATGAAGTGCACCACCAACTAAGCTTCATCTCTACAAGCTGAGTGTCTTTCAAGCTGAGGTTTGACTAGAGGAAGCTCCATCTGTTCTTTTCCTATACCAAGGCACTATAGCACATTTAAGGTACATATCAATTTTTAGCAAAATGTAAACAAAATTTTTTTTAACAGGCATTAGCTTTGCATTGAACAGCTTGTATGGTGACCTAAAAGATTTTCTTTGTCAAAATCTGGGTGTTTAATCCAGACTCCTCAAGAATGGTTGTTTTTCACAGGCATAAGAAACCAGATCCCAAATGCTTTTTTTTGGTCCTCCTGCCCCAACAGATTTCGTGCATGGGCTTCATGTAGCTGAAAACTCATCTTCCCTTCTAGCCTAGACTGATTATTCTCTCTTGTTTCCTGTTATTTTTTCTCTTCTATGTTCTGCTGAAAGAAACTGTTGTCTCATGTCATTTGTCCTAAGCCTGGAAGGGTGTTGGGGGTATATAATTTAATCTCAAACACATGGGGAAGTTGAGATGGCTGAGTTCAGGTTTTGTTATCTGCTCAAGCTGACATCCCAGTCACTGCATTCTGCAGCTGGATGCAGTCTGGAAACAAGGATTCTCCTCTCAAGTAAGATTACATGGGTAAATAATCATAGAGGAAATAGTGCAAACTGCTGGGTTCCAGTGGCTTCCTGGGGATCACTGCCACTGCTCCAGTGGAGGACACGTAGCTGGATACAAGACCATAAATATTTACCTGTTTGAGTATATGCTTTAAAGCATTTGTATGATTTAAAAAAAAATAAATAAAAAAGTGACTAAATTTCTTTCAGATAAAAGATTCCAGCAATGAAAGAGCTTGGCTTGACAAGTGGATTTTCATCTTAAAACCAGAAACATTGTCATTGCTATCTCTCCTATCCTATTTCCTAAAAACCTCAGGGATTTTAGTGTGCATATGAATTAATAGGGTGAAAAAAGCTGTTAGCATTCTTGTCTCATTACTTAATTTGAAAAGTTCTTGCTCTCTTTAAAGTTAAATTTAAGAAAACAGAGCATTAATACGTTAATTAATAAGAAATTCAATATAGAACTAGAAAGGAAGTAGTTAGACTCTTTTTTTCTCTGGTAACTCTGTGAAGCTCATTAAGTGCTTCTTGGAACACATGCACAGGAAAAAAGTACAGAGGAATCTTCTTAAGATGAGCTTGTGAAAAACACTCCTGTCTTAAGAGACATTGGTATTCTCAAATGTATTGAATCTACTCTTCTTAGAAAATCACATTAATTATACAAGTGATTTTGTTTAGTCCTGTGGGCAAATACTTGAGATAGTTCTCTAGGACCTAAGAGAGTGAAATATTGACTTCTAGATCAGTGGCTGAACTAAAAAGTGGTTTTTAGAAAAGTACCTATTAGTCCAAGATTTTTAATTTTCTTCTTAATTCTTTTTTCATCAAAATAAGATTGCTCAAAAGTGGGCTTGAAATTGCTCATATGGAGATAATTTTATTGATTTAACAGAACTTTTTCTTCTCAGTTTTTAAAATTAAATAAATTTCATCTTGTAAAAAGTTTCAGAGACGAGCTTTGAAACATTATTAATTTTGAAAAAATATATTTCCAAATATTTTCCCCTCTTTTATTTCTTGTTCCTTCCTGGAAGGGAAGTATCCCTGGATTTCAGCACAGACATGAAAGTCTGAATCAAACTGAGGCTCCATTTTTCCACGTGCCAAACTCTTGACAAAATAATCAGCATTGTTGAAAGAGGAGCTGTGTTCTTGTCCGGAGTGGCAGCATTTGGTATCTTCTTGCTTTCTCTGTGACTCCTATAAATACATGAGTCAGCTACAGGGCATAATATGACTTTGTACCATAACAGTGGTGTCATTTTTGTGCAGCTCTTCCCTGGCTTTATCATTTTCCCTGATCCAATCTGACAGTGCATGTTCAGACTTTTAAAAGAACTGTCCTTCCCACATCCCAGTCTCAGTGTGCACAACACCTGGATTCATTCAGGTGTGGTCCCAGAGTGACCCCAGCTATCTTCATCCTCTCTGACAACCATTTGGGATGGCATTTTAATCTATGCTGGATGCTGAAACCTGGCCATGGCTGGAATTTGAGTTGTTATGCCTGTTTACAACCAATTTCCGTGTTGCATAAGCAGGAGGGCCCATTCTATTCCTACCTTTGTTGCCTAAAGCATTAGCTGGAAAATCCTGTCTTTCTGAAAACACTTTTGTTGCAGAGTACGTGCAAGGCCAGCCCTTGACACCAGGGATGGCAGCAGAGGCTTTTAGGGAAGACTCAGGCATTGTTCAGACCTCTTTTGCCGGCAATTACTGGTCCCGTGAATGATTTCTCAGTGGCTGTGGATGTGTAACTTTAGGAGGAGGCTGCTGTTAAAAGCTCCTTTAGGTCGGGGCAGCCACTTGGGGCACATTGAACTCCCCGGTGCATAAGTGCACACAAAAAGGGAGCAGACTCCCCACAGCTCTCCCTCGTCCTTGTCTCCCTCCTGACAGTGTGAAAGGTTTGCAGCTTTGCCTGTTCCACTGAAAGAGGCTGAGCAAGCTGCCCCTCTTCTGAGAGCCTAAAAATATCCCTGGGTTTTAAATATATTAGAATATATATTCTAATATATATTCTATATTATAGAATAATTCTATATGTTAGAATATATATTCTAATATATATTCTATTATATTCTGGGGATAAATATATTAGAAGTATTAACACTGTATTAGCTGCCTCCTCTCTACGCACTCAGACCCTAGGTGGGGCTGGCTGTGTTTATGTAATCCTTCACAGGTATTTATTGACACTCGAAAATGTTCAAATGAGATGTTTCAGTGCAGGCTGACAAGGTTTCAATTCATGAAAAGCACAAGAAGATGGGCTGCTCGTCAGAGTTTACCCAAACCTGCTATTGAGGTATAAAACCCTCTCTCCTAGGGGGATGAGTAAGGCTGAGGATGTCTGAATCTTGTTTGGCTCACCAGTGGTAGCTGAGAAAAATGGAGAAACCTGTCTGCTACTCCTTGGGACCCCCAAATTAGGCTGTGTAGAGAACACCAGAAAAATAGGTAAAAAGTGGGGATTCAGGGGGAAAATAAATCTTTCCCCTCCAGTGGATGACATACTGGTCAAATACTGGGATGAGGGTCAGTGATTTGACATTCTTTCAGCAGTCAGGAGAAAATGACAGAAAAGAGAGTGTTGTTCCTGAACCATCTTCTGTCATTCCCTGCCACGTCGCCCTACCACAACTGCTTTTAGTTTTAAGGAAGAAATAGTAATGAAAAGCTATAAATAAAATAATACTCAAATGCATTAAAAATATTCAGATATATTAAATTGAAATATGAGTATTCATCTTAAATAGGAACATAAGATGAGAAAGTGGTTGCTGTTTCATTTTGACTTGAATAAAGCCTCTTTTAAATTTCCTACTGCCTTTTTTTTTTCTTTTTTTTTCTTTTTTTTCTTTTTTTTTTTTTCCAGTCCAGACAAAAAGAGGGTGATTTTGTTGTTTTGGAACCTTACTCCTCGCTGGTTTGAATTCAATTCCTTGTTACAAGACTGTATAAGCTTTAATAAGATTCTAAGTTACTTGCCCAGTTTGTGGTCTTACACATCAGTATTGTTTCCTGTTGCTTGTGTGCACTGATTCTCTCTTTGTACTTCTAATCATCTTTTCTTTGAGATTTTACCTTTCTCTCTTGTGCAGTACAGTTGCTGTTCCCTTGTTATTTTTCTAATAAAAGCCAAGTTTATTTAAGATTGAATTTTTCCTGCTGGGGTGTAGGTGATCAGAACTGTGGAGAGTAATTCAGATGTTATGCCATGAATGTTTTGCTTTAACCCTACTGGAAATTCCTCCCAGAATGAAATTTCTTGTCACAGACACCTTGTTCACAATTACCTTGTGTTTAGCCGAGACAACTGGCTAACACGATAACCTGTATCTTATATTGCTAACCTCTTTCTTTAATGGAAAAATCTGCATGGAGAGAATATCCTTATATTTAGAAAATGTCTATTACTGTTGTCAGGCCTGTCACGCTGGAACAGAGATCTCATTGTCTACCTAAGATTGTCTGTTAGCACATTTTGTGTAAAATACCCGTCTTTGTTCATTCCCTGTTTGGAACATTTGCAATTCTGTCAATTCCCGTGTCACAGTCAGTCAAACTTTCCTGACTTTTAGCACTAACAATTTCTGTAGTCACGTACAATTCACACAAATGCTCATTACTGAGAGCATAATTAGCCTTCTCTATTGTGTGACACACAGGAGATCAACAAATAGGGAATGATGAATACTTGGAACAAAACTCAAAAGCAGTATGGCAGGAAAAATGAGTGTTGAGCTCTGACCTGTGCTGAGTACCTGTCTTCTAGGGCAGTCAGAAGAGAAATAATTTTGTGCATTTGGATGAATTATTTCAGGGCTGTTTCAACTTTACATGAAAAGCTTAAAATTTGATTTATGTCACACTTCCATCAGTCATGTTTTGCTATAACCTTATGGATTTCAGCAAAGCTATTTTGGGTTTATTCTACTGTAAATGATACCAGTGTCAAGCTTTAGCTTGAAGTACAGAATTTTTATGAACTTCACAAATTAGTCTTTCTGGTCTAGGATAGAACTGTGATGTAACTCGCAAGTACAAATGTCTGACAAATCAAAATCTCAAAAAGGAAAATGAGTTTTGCTGGCAGAGTTTTTGTCTTTTGTTCTCCCAGAGGGGTGATTAGTGTAACATGCAAAACGATTCCAATTAAACTCGTAAAAAGGAAAAAATGCCAGCTTTTCACAGCAGCTTCCTCCTGAGGACTCAAACCAATTCCAAGATTTACTGAGGTTTAGGAATATTTCATTTGTATCTGGTGGCTCAATAAATTCACAGCGAAGCCACCTGTGAGTGAGCACAAACCTTGAATCTAAAAATCTCTCTAAGCTAAGTGTGAGAATACTGGATATGTGAGAATACTGTGTCAGCCTGGATACACCCAGACCTGCCCCTGCCCTGTGTGTTCTCCTTTTCATCTCCCTCTGGCTGAGCACCTGTGGGGCAAGGTGGGGCAGCATTCCCAACCCAGTGTCTGAGAGTGATGGGAAGGTGCTTGTCATCTGCAGTAAAGAATTACTGGGTTTTAAAGTTATTTATTTTAATTATTAAAATAAAAATTATTGAATTTATTTATTTTAAACACTGAAGGAGAGTGAGAAAAAAAATTATCCTGGTGCAATCTCCCAGTGAGATGGCTCAGACTTGCAGCTTTGCCCGTGTCCAGAGCAAACTGACTGACAGTTTGCCTTTGTAGGCTTCTGTTTTGAGGTGGTGGCTTCAAATCAACATCTTCTGAACAGGATAGGCATTTCACACAAACTCCATAAAGCCAAGGAATCTGTTCCAACTAAATTCCTGTGAACTAAATCCGATATTTTACACATAAGCACAGAAATATGCTCTGTGATGTCATCAGTGAAATGTCAGCTGGCAGATGTATTTTCCTTCCCCCCCTCAGATACTGAAACAGATAATACATACAGACCATAGTGTGAGGACTACTGTCAACCTTAAAACTCATTTAATTGCAACATGCTGAAGTGGCCTGCCTATAAATTCACTTCCTTTTATGCTACAGAGAAATGGTAAAAATCCTTTCAGCCTTACCTGGCTTACATCAGAAAGCTGCATGGTATTGATGAAATATTTTCTCTGTGAGCTTATTCAATAAAAGTGTTAAATAGCACTATTAGGTAAGGCTAATGTGTTGTACTGGCTGTATTTCAATATTTGTTTTTGACAACAGATAAAGAAAACTAACACAAAATAAACTTGAGCTTTTAAAATCACAGCACCCAGACAGATTTTCAGAAGAAAAAAATAAGTAAAATGATCTGTTTCTTTGGACTCAGTTTTACATGGTGCTGTGTTGTGTTCTGTACAGAAGATATTGTTACTCTATGACCCAAACCCAATACCTATCATGCCTTTAGGGTTAGATATTTTCATATTTATCATTTTTTTTCTCCACCTGTAATTACATCCCAGTAAATATTTATGTATGCATTTCAAAGTGTGTGTATACACAGAAAAACACACACACATAGATGAGCACATAAACCAGGGTTTTAAGCTTTAGTCTTTGCACCATGTTGTCATAGTCAAAACAGGAAAATGCCTAAGGAAAAATTCTCACTAAATTATCTCTTCAGTTTGGAATGTTGTACTTTGAATGTTTCCCTCTGACATCGAAGACTTCCAGAAATAATAGATACCCCTGGTTTTAAAAGACTGACTTATCTAGTGTTAACAAACAATTGTCTGTTAGCAAACTGGACAGAGAGTGAAGGGAAAACAGAATAAACCACAGCAGCCTGGAGCTCTTTGTGCTTGAAAAGTCACTTTCTGGGAAAGACAGGGGCTGTGTTCTGAGCAAAGTTCTGAGCAAAGTTCTGAGCAATGCCTTAATTCAGCACAAGTTATTGAGAATTGCAGCACTACCCAGCCACTCAAAACAGGTCCACAGTTGGTAGCCATGAGGTCATAGAGACACGAGGAATAATGTTATGGGATTCCCAATTTTGCAAGAGGTTCTGTCAACAGGCTGAAAAAAAAAATCCCCAGAGCTCTGGGCTGCATTAAAATTGGGGGTTTTTGTTTGTTTGATTTGGGTTTTTTTAAGCAACCATTTAAATTATATTACTTCTGTTCCCTTTCTTTCCCACTTTCATGTGGGCTTATAATACAAAATGCCTGAGTCATGGGCATTGTAGGCTTCATCTATGAGCCTGTGGTCATGTACCTTTGGATCTGTGCCTACAAAGGTTGAATCTCCTGGAATTTTTCTGCTTTGCTTCCTAATAATATTTATATGCTGATTTTTTTCTTCACAGTCTAAAGTCTTTCAGCTGAGAGCATTTTTCCTTATTATCCAGTACTTAAAACGAGCTTTTGATACTAATTGTTATTACCTGGTGCTACTCTAATGTTATAACGTAATGATAACAATAATAGAGCTACCTTGAAAATGGAAGGTTGCTCTTTTTTATATCAAGGCACAAAGGACAAAGGTTTTAATGAGAACTTTTACTGTCTTACTTGACTTCTTATTTAAACACTGGACATTTGGCTCTGAAGGAAGTTTCACATATCTGCTTGACAGTAGAGGACAATTTTTTCCATTCTAAATTGATGCACCTGTTGTATGGAAATGCTGTTCAATATTCCAGGAAATCCAATTAAATAATACCCTTCAATGAAACAAAAAGAAAAGCAAAACCTTCATCTTCTACCATGAAGATTGTGTGGTTGATAGAGGTGCTTTGTTCATGGATAACAGCACTGAGGACAAAGAGGTACTTGCTGCTTCCTTGGGTCTCAAGGGACTATGATGATAAAAATAATAACAAATCAAAATACAGCTTATATTAAAAAGCACAGCAGAAATGAACAGTCTGACAAAAGGTGCAGATCAGATTGGTGTACTTTAGCTACAGAGCTAACTCTGACAGGATATGGAGGAGGAAGATCAAAATGAAAGGAAGGTGAGCTTGTTCGTGAGGGAGTGTCACAGTGAGCACACCTGAAATCAAAATAAGCAGCAAAGTTAATTTCTCTCAGATGGCCATAATTCAGAACAATGTATGAATGAAAAGTAAGGCCAAAATGCTACAGAAAGGCAATATAAATCTTGGGAATAATTACTTAGTGGTAGTAACACAGGGTTGTTTTATTAAAGATTCTTCATTTTCAAAGGTTTAAGCTGAAAGATGAACCTCTGTTTTCTTGGCATTCACCCTTCTTCTGAATTCCTGTGGGAGCCCATGTTGGCAGTTTAACTGAGTCAGACACTGCTAAACATTATTTTCATCAACCCTTTAATGCAGAACACTCATTTTCCTTATAAGTGATATTTGAGAAATAATTCCTTAAAATTAAAATGTATGGTAAGTGGTTTACTTCATCTAACAGGAAACAAATTGCAAAGCATCTCTGATGCCAAAATCTAAGAGGTCCTCCCTGGTGCACCCACACACGTGTGCAGAGTCCATACCTGCCCCAGCTGAGAACATCTGGCTGTGTCCAGGCCCTCTGGTGCTCTCCTGATGTTCTTGGGAGAGGTGGGAGAGCCTTGGGAGAGGTGGCCTTGCCTTGGTGGGAGGAGAGCCTCTTTCTCAAGCTGTGTGCATATATGAAAAAAATTTGATATGTCAAATATTCTTGCAGATGATATATGGTTTCTGGAATCTGATCTGAGCAAGGCTGGGACAGGCAAAAGGCCCAGCTGTGGGATTAGGGGGTGTGTGCTCAGGGCTGTGAGATTCAGCAGGGGTGGAGGGCTGGTTCCTCTGTCAGTGCAGCCCTGCCCTGCTGAGCCCAGCAAAGTGCAAAACTTCACAGGAAAACCTGAGTGCAATTTCCAGTGGCTTTGTGCAAGACATTGTTCCAGAAGCCACCTTTACCTGATTGCACACTGGATGTGCTCTGCTTCTGGTAACATCAGTCTTTGTTTATTTTACCAGGAGAAGTTGTAATAAATCTGCTACACCTTAGACCCCAATTACAGGGGGTATCTAAAACTTGCAGCAATATGTGTAAGTACAAAGTCTAAATTAAGAGAGATTAATTCCAACCACTACTTCCACTAACAGGTTTAAGGGCTTGACTTTGCATAGTAACAAGATTATAGAAATGCCTGAAGGACAATTCTTGTACAAAACCAAATGTCCCCAAGTGATTTGAAGTTGCAAAAAATGTGCCTTTCATCTTATTATTAATTGTATAATTAATGCATCCTGTGTACTGATAATAATAATGCCATGTAATTAATTTTTAAGAATTAAAACCTTGCCTTTATCCGGTCTCATGGTCCACTTTCATGTTTATAGCTGAGAGTATAAATCCTCTTATCTAATTATAACATGACTGGTTTCATTGTTCAAAAAGAACTGCTCTTTATTATTTTATTATTTTATTAGGTTATATTTTACATTATTATATTAATTATATGCTTTTCTATGTTCTCTAAAGAGACCAAAGAAACAAAAATGTTAAGACTTCTAAAGCTCATCAATGCAATTTTGTGCTGGTTTGGATAAGGTGAGATATTTCATTTGTTTTCTGTGTCTGTTTTTGTCTTCCATGATTACCCATTCTGTTTACAAAAAGGCTCAATTAGCATTTGAATAGTAAGCCAGAGAGCAGACAGGTTGAGAATTCTTATAGAACTAATTTGGCAGGCCTCTCATCCCCCCCACCTCCCTCTCCTAGCTTTTTCTTTCTTTCTAATCAAGCTGCAGTTATTAAAGCTAGAATAAAAGAACTGATTTTTCCATTACATTGATGCATGCTGAACAGTGCCTTGCTTTGCTTTTTCTTCCAGCTATGCTAATTGGACTCAAAGGAAATATTTAGTTTATAAAAGCAAATGAAGAATTCATTAAATTCTAGCAAGGAAAAAATTAAGCAATGGAACTGGACATTATTTTTTTGAACACATCTCCCTTTCAAGGTACTTACCTTAATACTTACAAATAGCAAGCATATTATTTAATTTTCGAACCTAATTGTTTTGAGAAAAGTCAGAATCTGGGAAAGGAGGGAGAGATTTCTTTACAGTAACAGATATCTTACAAAATCAAAAATCTCAGTGGACATTTGACTTCAAGGCAGTTACACAGGAGCTCCAAGGAAAAAAAAAAATGTACTTCTAGTCTCCAGCTTCTGTCTTACTGCCCCTGGGGTAAATCAGGAGTGACTACATCGAAATCAAAAGGCTTCCATTGACAAGAAAAGTCTGCAAAGCCTGGAATCGCACAAGAGCAATGTTTTACACCGGATTGCCAGAATTTTTGCCTCTGGTCATAGCTGAATGTCTCCTAGGAATTGTCTTGCTCACATTCCAGACTCACAGACAGTAAATGGGGGAAGGTGATGCATTGCCTTGTGATTCTATTGCTGATTTGGTGATTTGAAAACAGAAATAGAGAATTCCTTATGTGAGCTGTTATTAAACCCAAGAGTCTCACACTAGCCACACCAAAAGCCCTCTCAATTATGAAGAAGCTCTGTCTAAAGCAAGGGTTCTTAAGCCATGGTTTTAAGCAGTCTTGATTTTGTGCTAGTCTGGTGAAATCTGGAACTGGAGTCCCTGAGGTTGGAAGCAGTGGTCATCTGCACATAAGGGGTTCCTTAGAACCTGACCCAATAAATGCCTGTGTACCTGAGTAAACTCACCTAGGCTGGGACTACCTGTAAATCAACATTAAGCCCAAACTCAGGTTATTTGCTGAACCCAGATTTTTAAATTGTTCGTGGAATTGGCAGAAAGAGATTTGTGTCTGGCAAATATAGACAAGGAAATTTCTAGGCAAATGGAAAGTGAAAAGTCTGCATTATCCTATAATAGCTGTGTGATGCTGTGCTGTGGCTGCTTCATTAGACTCAGACCTAAATTAGGGATATCAGAGTCCTCAGGATCATGTTCAAGATCTGAAATCCCTCAACTTAGCAGATCATCCTCGCTGATCTGGTGTTTCATCAGTGCCTTACAGGCTGCACATTTTGAAGCACTTTTCCAGACAATGTATTACCTGAATCATGCCTGGATAAACTCCAGTTAACCCAAAATTCTCCCAAGAACTCCTCCCAAGGCTATTTTCGTTCTGTGAAGATCTTAGTTTTGCTGACAGAAGTTTCCAGGCCTGGCTGCCATCATTTCTGGGCTGTTGGAGTACAGGCAGGCAGTTTGTTGCTGGTAGAGGCAGATTTCCTTCAGCAGTGGAAAGCCTGAGCTGTATCAATATTTAGCAAATTTGTGCCTTTGTGCCTACACAGGAGTGTAGAGTAGATCTCAAATCTGCCTGTTTGTGCTGAAGATGAAAGGTCAAGTTTGACATCAGGCTGGTTTGTGTGCAGAGGTGTCTCCCACACAGGGATTACTGCCTCTGTTCTAAGGAATATCAACTGTTTGAGTAATGACTTGCAAAACTAAATGAACTGTGTGCTGCACTACTTTGGAACATCTAGTGAGGCACAGAATCTTCTACTTTTGTTTTTTGTTGTTTGGTTTGGTTTTGTTCTTTTTTGGTTTGTGTGTTTTTTTGTTTGTTTGGGGTTTTTTGTTGTTGTTTTGTTGTTTTTTGTTGTTTGTTTTGTTTTTGTTTGGGGGGTTTTTTGGGTTTTTTTGTGGGTTTTTTTTTTGTTTGGTTGGGGTTTTTTGTTGGGTTTTTTGTTGTTTTTTTTTGTTTGCTTTGTTTGTTTTGTTTTGTTTTGTTTTGTTTTGTTTTGTTTTGTTTTGTTTTGTTTTTTGTTTGACAGTGGTATTCCTTCCCTTCAAGCATTTAATTCATATGATCACTGTGCGTTCGGGCCCCAGCCTGGTTCTGGTTGCATGCAGGAAAAGGTGCTGCAGGTACTTAGCACTCAGAAAATTACATTTTTCTTTTTTTTTTTTTTTGGCAGCTAAATTTTAAGTACTCAACTCATGGTTGCTGTCTCAGAAAAACATTCAATCTCAGCTTTGATGAGTACAATTTGTCTTGTAATGTGTGAATGTCTCACAGACATTGAAGATATGCTGGTAGCCCCTTGCTTAGTCAGGAAAGTTTTTTCTAAGTGTTGAGATCTGAGACAGGCAGGTTTTTAAGTGGCTTGTGGAAGGTCTGTTTGATGGTTTGTGGTCTGGTTCAGAATCAAAGATCTCTGCAGTCTGGGAAAGAAGGCTGCTTGTTAGCGTGGCAGTATCAGCACTTGGCAGCCAGAATCAATTAGGTCTGAACATTCTCAGTTGCTGCTGTGAGCAGGGCAGGCTGAGGGGAGAAAAGTCCCTCCACTTGTGATGCACCTGCATGTCAGGACACTGCCACTCCCCTGAGAGGCTCTCCCATTGTCACTGCAGCCACCGATGAGAGCATCTATTGCAGCACAATTAATAATTCTGTAATTCACTGTACAGTGATTAAATTATTGCACTCGTGTTTGCAAATTCTCTAACAGCCAGTGCCTTGCTGGGGCTGGCACATGCACCATGATGCTGTAATAACAATAGAAGATGGAAGCAGTTTGTGGAGAGCTGGCCTAAACCACTCATACAAAAACAGCTTGGAGAGGAGGAATTTTTGACCCTGTATATTCATTAGACTTGTTCCTAACCTCTGGTTTGAACTTAGCTGCTTGTGAGCTTCATTTCAGCAAACTCTGCTGTTGCAGGCCCTCAGCAGCAGCCTTACATTGGTTTCAGAAGTGTGAGTGTGGAGTGTCAGGGGTTGCACCACAGCCACCACTGAGGCGTTTGCCTCAGCTGGGGCTCATTTTACAGTCTGGAATTGCTGTAAACTGCAGCACATTCATGCAATTTCTGTGTTCACTATGTAGAAAATAGGTGTCTTTTCTGTTTTGAATGGGATGGGCTGTCCCTTGTAAGTGATGTGTAATTTCCTCCTGTCCAATGTGATCATTGCTACATTTTAATAGCAAACCAGAAAACAGACCAAAGCTTTAATTGCTGTCTAAGTGAAGGAGCAGGCAGATCCCAGCAATGATGAGGTAGATCAGACTGGGAACATCCAAACAGGCTGCTAGAGTTGATGCCTTGGGAGGGCTGACCTGAAACAGAGACTGGACAGAGCTGGTGAATAAAGTAGGTGTTTATTGAAAGGCATTTAGGATACACCTTGGGCAGGACAGAGCCTGACCAGGGCTACACCCAAGGTGGACCCAAAATGGTCACAAAATGGATGGCTGGTCACTAGGTCTTACATTTTTATAAGTTTTGGTCCATTTGCACATTGGGGTTTAATTGTCCAATTACAGCTTTGGATTGTGAGGTCCCATCCTTCTTGTTCCTCCCTGCAGCCACCTTTGTTTGTGATGTTGGGCTGAAAGTTTTCCTTGGTCTTCAGCAGGAAAAGGATTTGTTTTGTGTCCGTGCTCTGTGAAGAGAGCTTACCAGCACTTAATGTGAGGCTCAGAACTGCACCCCTGGCAGCACAGAATCTGAAAAAATATGGAAGCTGAAATTGAAGGCATCAGACTGAGCACAGAAATGGGCCCTGATGGCTGCAAAGGGCACTGCAGTGGCTGTGCCCAGGTGGCCCCAGGTGCCCAGGACAGTGCCTGCAGTGTCCTGCCTGTCCCTCTGTCCTTCCAGGCTCTGTGGGAGCTCAGGGCCAGCCCAGCCCCTGCCTTCCCTCTGCTGCACTCGCTCAGCTTTCCCTTTGCTCTGATTTTCCAGCTCTCTGCACTCCTCCTCTGACCCTTTCTCCCTGTCCCAGTGCTGCTGTCCATCTGTCCTGCAGTCCCTGACTCCCAGCACCTTCCAGCCCCAGCTGCTTCTTCTCAGATGCTGGACAGTGAATGAAATGGATAAGGAAGTCCAGTTGCAAATATTCCAAATCTTCCCCTTTCCCACCTGCTGAAGTGTCTGAGTCACTAAGAGCCAAACAACACCACAAAAATACTGTTAATTTTTAAAAATATAATGTTTATATTAATTTTGAAGCACACACTGGAAAATACCATATTATGCATATGTTGTATTTAACATATATTCTGTATAATTACGGTGATTAAATATAAAAATGTACAATACACATTGCATATTTTTTTATGTTGCATTTACAGGTAAAATGAAGGCTTTGCAGAACTGGTCCCAGTCCAGCATCCCTTTTATTTAAATCAATATTTTTTAATGTTTAAACACCATTTCCTGACATGACAACATTTTATTTTTGCCCAGTGCAGCAGCAGGCAGCAGCAAACATGGATGTTTAATACAAATAGATTAATTTAGGATACACAGCTGGTCTGTCACTGCTGAAGGTAACAAGCTGCCTGCAAGCAGCACTGCAGCCTGTGTGAGCTTCAACACAAGAAATAAAGCAACTTGTTTTTTTGGCTGAAGTGTGGCTGAGTAATAAGGCCGCTGGACTACCCTTTGGGATTGAGGTTGTGCACCCTTTTAAATCAGAGCAGGAAAAGAATAAATCCACCTGCAAAACAGTTTTCAGCCATTGCACTCCAGGGAGGAGCTCAATCCCATGGGACTGGATTTAAAGAAGTGTTTAGGAACCCACTAAATGTCTGCAGAGTTGTGAAATGTCTCTTAGCACCACGAATAAGCATCCAGATGACCTTGAGAGGCTGGATGGGAGGAGGAGATGTGCCCTTGTGGAAGGGCAGCTGGAAGCCAGCTGTCTGTGATGGTGCTTGAGCACTGAAATTTGTCATAGACACCCAAACCTCTTCAGGCTATTTTTGAACAGGTTTTTTTTTGTTTTTGTTTTTGTTTTGTTTTTTTGTTATTATTATTACATTGCAGGGAAAGTTGTTTTAAATAGATATATAATTATTCTGATTGCAATTTGCAATCCACTCCATTAAACAGCTTGAGCAGGCAGACTCTCCCTCCAGTTGCTAGCAGAGATGCCACCAGCTGGTCTTCCTGTGCAGTAGGTGCAGTGCTCACTCCTTAAGCTGAACAATTCATTTGTGCTGCCTGAAATCCCTTGGAGAGTAACCATGATGACAATCAGCACATCCTGTGTTTCTCAAAAAACGCTTGCAAAAATTGACTACTTTTATTTACCGTGTGAAATGGTTTTATTTAGCTGTTTCCTAAACGAGGGACACATTTGCACTGAAAAAAACCAACAAAACTGAATAAACAAAGTGAAGTCTTCCCAGATGTATTTTAAAGAATTTGTTCAGGATGAAAACAAGAGGTAGGATGATAATATAGCTAAAGAACAGATCCTCTGAGGACTTTATTAAAACTTCAGACCAAACTCTGGTTGGCAGCTGAAAATACTGCATCAAAAATCGAGGTCCATTTTCTCATTAGTAGTAATTTCTTGTTGCTGCACACACCCAAAAATTGGAAAAAAAAAATCTTGCAAACTCCTCTACTTCAAAAAATGTTGAATTCTTTGCTTTATTTCTGCTCCCTTGAGTGCTAAAAGCAGCTGGAAAACTCATGACAGTTAGTGCTCATACAGGAGTTTTATGCTGGTTTCAGTTCAATGAAGACCTTCATGAATTGCAATTTTGTTAAAAATCACAGCAGCCAGATTCAAATGCCTTTACTATAAACAGCCTTTGAGGAGGGATGGAAAGCTACTTTCTATCATCAGCTTGAAGCCTCTGTTTTTCATATTTAGTCCCATCTAATTATCATCTTGATGACAGTAGTTCCTTAGATCTGTCGTTAATTAACTTGAGCTTTTCAGGGCTGAGTTGGACTAGGAGAGGGAGACTCTCATTGTAAATATTCAGCCCAGACTTTTCAATCCTTTCCTTATTCAAGTATAACTGATAAAGAGAAACAACTGCAGTCACATCAGCTCAAACTAGGAGCTCAAACCATACAATAAGGAGGTGGTAAATTGAGGAAAACCGTGGCATTCTGATCCTTGTTAAGGTACAATGGGGAGGAGGGATCCTCTTGTAGCAGAGTGTTCAAGGCACAGACCAAACAAATGTAAGGGGAAGGTGTAGTCAAATATATGCTGTAATGAGACCATCAGATGAATTTTGGTGAACAATTCAAAGTTGCTTTCAGTAGAAACCAGCTTTTCAAAAGACAGGGTCACTTTCTGCAATGAATAAGTGGAATTGGTGTTACATATATGAGGAAATGTGCTAAATTTCATGGTAAAACTTGGGTTTGTAAAGCTGTGCAAGTGACAGCTTTCACTGTGGCACTGACATGCTGTGCAGTGGTTCATTTGACTGTCACTGATTTAGGTGGAGCTAATTGCATCCGTAACTTTAAACGGGAAATCTTGACAGTGCTGTGAGCTCTGTAATTAAGTCCTAGAGTTTGTCTCAAAACTTTCATGGAGGATAGAAAGTACAATCCTTGGCACACAAAACTCTTCTACCAAGAACCAGTAAGAGAAGAAAAGAAAAAAAAAATCTGTTCTTTAAGGAGAAAGTGTGCTTCAGTTAAATCTGATTGCAGACAGAGGTTTTGTTTCCATCAAGTTTGCTTTAGCCCGGGAGGTTTTCTGATTGCTTGTGCTGAAATGTTGATTAATGATCATCATTTACAAATAAATGTTTTTTTTCCTGCCGTGCCAGTGGGAAAAATGCTAATATTTATTGCTTTCCAGCAAAAGGTTTTCAGCAGGCCTGTCAGCATAACTAAAAATGCTTTACAGTGTTAAGGAAGATTAAGCTGACAGCAAGCCATTTTCTGTTGTCACATGAACAACCTTACATGAGGTTTATTTATTGAGTTGAGTGAAAATTAATTACACATATCAAAGGGAAAATAAAGTGTTGATTAAATTTGAAGATTTGTTTACCTTTATTTAAACAGCCTGAAAGCTCTTTTCAAGATTAAGTATTTTAATTAAGTGAATTAATAAATTAAAGTGATTCGGGGTCATTTCATAAGCCAGAGTTGTTATAACTTCAGAATAAATATTATTAAAGTGTGTAATTAAGTGACAATTAATTATCAATCGCAGAGCTGACTGTATCACATAAATCTTAATATTGTTTGTTAAAGGGAAACACCAAGAAATGGTACAGGCAGTCGTCATTATTTTAAAATTCATGTTCTCTTGAAGTTTGTGAAGAGGGAAGGAGTTATTTTCAATTTTAATGCAGGCAGTGTTTCAGCTGCTCCTGCAAAAACTGGCAGATGGTAATTTATTAATATTCAATAGACTGTAATAGAAAAGATAAAAGCTAGTAAAAGTTTGTTATAGCAGCTTCTCCTCCAGCAATAGGTATAAAAAGATGCTGGCATTTCATCCCAGACATAGAAGCAGGTTATGTGGTATTGTTCTAAAGAAATTAGGGCTTCTACCTTAGAATGAGAAAACAAAATTATTTCTGGCTCTAATTCTTTGGTTTTCTGCTAGAAACTCCCAGCTGTACAGGCCTATATTGAATTTGTTTTGGAAATCTCCTACCTGAGGACTCTGCATTTCAATATCCTTGAATTATTTGAGACAGTCCTGCTACTGGAAAAAATGTGGCATCTAGACTTGTACTAGGTGACACAAAGAGCAAAATCCAGGTAAAACTAGACAATGTTTTACTGTCTGAGACATAAATCACATTCCCTTGCTCTGCCCAGATCACTGGACCTGAAATTCTTTCTTCAGCTCTTTGAAAGCTGAGGAAATACATCAGGCTTCCCCCTCTCCAACCTGTGCTGCATTTTGATGATTGTGGCACTCCCTTCCCTGTGAGGAGAAAAATAGGAATTTTGAATCCCTTCAGGCAGAGCAAGGAACTGCACCAGGATTTCCTTTATTGTGGGTGGTTTTTCTATAAAAACCAGAGGAGGGATGCCTGTAGGCATGACAGATCCACACTCAGCTGTAGGAGTTCCTCTCTTCCAAACAGGGCTTGTAGTAACACTTTCTGATACACAGTAGTGTGGTAGTGACAGCTTCAGAACACAAGTAGAGGTTTACCAAGCATTTTGGAGCAGGCTGTTCTCATTTTTTCCCAAGCCTGTCTGTGGATGACTTCTGTCTCAGTGTTCAGATTGTCCTGAATCTCATTTTGAGGAGCTGAGGAATGACACCAAGCACTTTAAAAAGAGCAGAGGAAGAGGTTTGGATTTCACTCTGGATGTCAGATACCTAAAAATCTCTATGTGCTCTGATTCTCTCTTAGTAAATTAATGTCATGAACTTTGTCTGTATCTGAGGTGTTGTGAGAACAGGGGCAGTAAAAGCCTGTAAGGTGTTCAGGTACTAAAGTAATGGAGGCTGTAGGAGGAAGTATTGATGTGTATACTGAAATAAATCCTTACAGGAGCCTGGGGATAACCTAGCTCCATTCATCTCAAGAAGGAAAAGAAATAAAAACTGTAATACAAAGCTGTAAATAACAGCATTGCAATAGCCATACTCTTTTGTTCTCTGGGCTCTCCACACACTGGTACCATTGTTTGCTTACACAAGGCAGAGTTTCTGTCTTGCTGTCAGGTTTGATGGTATCTACTTCAGTAACCCTCATAAGCTACTCACTGAGCTAAGTATATGGTGAAGAGACAGAAAACCAGGTCAACATGGAGTCAGCAACTATTTTACAGTCCCCTAAGAAAGATGGGAGGAAAAAAAAAGAAAAAAAAAAAAAGGCAGTTTAGAGCAAATCTAGCATAAAATGTCCTGAGATGATATAATCCATCTATGAAATGCATAGATAGCCTGAAATAGTGCTTCAGGTGATGTTATTTATTAATGGTCTTGTGCTAATTTTCCAGAATGAAAAGGAAAACTTAGAGTTTTTTCATCCAGATGGATAATCAGAAATCTGTTGTGCATTACTGCAGTTAGGAGAAGAAAACACAGATAGAATTGAGCACCTTGCAGTCTTTTAAATTAGAATCTGCTTATGTGTGAATTACATATCCACAAATCAACTATCAGGAATGATTTTTTTCATTAATCCAGTTGCAAGTCTTGTTCAACTCCAACAGCCCCAGGTTCCATGACCCCAACCAATCTCTGCAAGGGCTGTCTGTGACTTCTTCCACCCTCACTCCTGCTGGGTACCCCACATTCCTTTTACCTCCAGCTACTTGAGACAGGAAAGTGTTTTGCTTTGCTCAGCCAGGAGAGGAGAGGGAAGGATCTGTTTTAATTCATTATCTAGAATGTGAGCTCACTATTTTTGCACCAACATAGTAAACTCTCCTAGAGTCAGTCTAACTCTCACTCTTGCCTATTCTTCTGTACAAAATTAACCATTCTGTATTTTGCCATGATATTAATCTCTTGATCTTTAATTACTTCATGAAATTCATTCATATCAGAGGAGTTTTGGAGAATGAAAATTTTAATGCCTGTCATGCTACAAGAGTATGAGACACCTTTGCACATTACCATCTAAAAGAATGGCTACTCTGTTCCTCCCATGTCCTGTACAGTTGGCACTGCCCTCGTTTTGATGAAATAAAAAAAAGGCCAGTAGCTGAGCAGTACCTGTGCTGGCAGTGATTTGGTTTGCCACCATGGCTTGTGTTCCTCTTCTCTGCACTGTCCTGTTCTCATCTTGTTCAATCACAATTGCTGATGAGCTTCAAATACATAGAAGTAAAACCAATCTGGAGAAACATTCCAGGAGTCTCTTTACTTGTTATTTCCTTTTTCCTGAGCATAGGGATTTCCAAGTCAGATAGAGTAATGCTGTCATGTACAGTGGTATTTTAACGCTCTGACTAGAATGCTGTGTTTTGTGGGAGAGGGGAAGGAACAGGCTCAGAGGTTTCCATGGTAAATACACACAGTACTTGATTTCAAATAGTTTGTATATCAGGAACATGGAGAAGTATGGAGAGAGGAATATTTTGTACTAATTTTATTGACTGTACTGGTAATCAAAAGCTAGAGTGGGGTGTGGAGCAGTGTGGAGCAGAGAGACTAGATCAAATTAAAGAGAGTGATATGGTGAAAACAATCCCTTGGGAGAATTTTAGATAAAGGCCACTGATATTTCAACATCAGATTTGTTCTTTGGCCTTCAGAACAGGGGTATGACATAGAATTCTGCAGAGAGGAGGACAAAGAATCATTTTGGATTTGCCCTTTTGCAATATACCAAGCTCCCCTTTCAATATAGATTCAATATAGAACTTCTTCTAGCCACTATTACATAAAGATTTGCAAAGACAAATGAGACAGGAAATTAAAGGATTGAAAAGAAAGCCAAGGTAAGTTACTTACTGAATTCATATTGGAGGGAAGAAGAGGAGGCAAATGGGCAAAGAAGGATTCTTTCCAACTTCTGTAGTGCTATCACAAACTTATTACTCTGCAGAGATAATAGAGTAAATCTCATTTTCCTCTGGGATGTTTCCTGGTATTCAGTTTAGAATAGTTCTGTGATATCAAATTCTACTTCTGCTTATGGTTTTGTTAATGAGGAAAGGACAGAGCCACAGCCTCATTAAAGGAAGGTTGCTGCAAGTATCCATCTGTATGAGTGAAGCTGCCTTCCAGCAGAAACATTTTCTGAACAGCATTTTGTGCTCACAGAATGAACTTCCATAAAAGCTTTTAAGGAATTAGTACCCATGTGCATCCTTCAGTGGGGAGGTTCAGTGTCTAATGGTAACTGATATTAATATTGGCAGTGTAAACTGCTTCATGCATCCCCTCACAGAGCTGGATGAGAAGAGCCACCAGGCATTTTTTCTCCAAGTGGCCAAGCCTTAATCTCTTTAACTGCTATTGCCATCCATACTACAAGCTGAGGTCAGGTGTTTTGTGGTATGAAATAGTGATTCATCAGTAGCCAGACAAAACACTCATTTAACACAGTCATGCAGCAAATGTCAGTAATATAACATTATTTCAATGTTATAAAGCTTCTGCAAGTTACCACAGCATGTGTAAATTCAGAAAGAAAAGAGAAAATATCAAAATCCAAGTGTTTAAAATTCCCTTTTTTTATGTGAACTTGCAAATAAAATTATTTTTGAGTTTATTTTTATCCCTTAAAAAGTTGTTCGCATATATTTCTTTTCCCTGAATTTTTAAGCAGAGAAGTGTATGTGAGTTTTTAACTGTGCTCAAGTCTGTTGAACATCTGTTAACATTTAAATCAGCTAAGATATGTGAGAAACTTCAAGAAAAGCAAAAGCAAACCAAACACAGAAAGACTTCCTTTTCCTCCCATAACATAGGGGCTAGTTTTTTTATGCCTTCTCTACCCTTTTACATGTCAGCATATACTCATCAAAATAAGATAAATAAACTGTTATTGTGCCTATAGTGAGAGATGTTTTCATGTCAGAAACCACAGCTGTCATACTCTTTTCTTAGGCTTTAGTAAGCATACTCTGGGACCCTCCAAGGTGACATGAAAAGCTTTTTAAATAGAGAATTAAAAAAGGTGTTATCATGTAGAGTATTTCTCTGTCTGGGCACAAATGTGTAATCTTTGTACAGTCCCTTGGAAAAGAATCCATATCCTTTCAGAGGGTGCATCCTATAATTTAAAATAATGTGCACGAATTCAAGCAATATTTTAATGTTTCCCTTGCTGTGCTAAAATCAGAAGTTTTGGCATTGTTACCTTAAAAACAAAGGTAAATCACTGACAGTTTTAATAGCCTGCATTTAATAGCTTGCAAAATTGTCTGCATTTACATGGATGTTTATCATTTGTCTGCATACATGCACATCTCAAAAGTAAAATGGCCCTGTAGAAGTAATGTAGGATAAGGACATCATTATGGTTTATTCTGTGTTCTGTATAGAGTGTGATGTCATAAATAAACAGTTTAAAGGATTTTTAATATTGTTACTGGCAAGCATGTAGGAGGCTGGTTTCTAAAGGAGATGGATTCTAGGAAGTCCTACTTTGTTGTGTGGCTTTTTCTTCTAACCTAGAATGAAAGTTCAACAGTCAGTTCAATGTAAGTGGTTTCCTTCAATTTTTCTGTTTAAAAATAATGAAGTGCTCGCTAGGCTTGGACATGTCACGGGGCAATACCTCACTGGAATGAATTATAAAAAGTGATAATTCAATGTGAGCTGTAATTACTGTGTTCTGCAGTAGGATTAGCACTCATAGTGTGATATAAAATAGATTTATTTATACATAGAGCATGTCTGCAAAGTGCTTGCCAAGGTAGGTTTTTAAATGAATACTGACCTTGTTCAGAAGTACGGGAAGTCACAACTGGTTGAGGCTCTTCTAAGACAGAGAGGTTTCTTCGGCTGAGTATTGTCATGGGATTTTGTCATTGTCATTTTCCTTTCTTCTGTAGAAATTCTCACAATTATGGAGTGTTTTAGACTATCCCCTTCTTTGGGAACTCAGTAGTTAAGGAGTTCTTTCTTGGGGACAGACTGCAAGCAGGCTCTGAAAGTCTGTGGGTCCTGGTAAAGCGACAGGCCTCCAGTTGGTTCAGTTCACTGATCTGAGGTGTCTGTGTATGAATAGAACAATTATGCAGTATAAGATTATTTTACAGGTCCTCTAATGCACCTGACGTGCGTTTCCCCAGGATTCACTCATGTTTTTTCCCAACGGCATGTTGTATTTTGTAGTCTTGACTCCACCATGTTTACCTTCTGTTCTTCAAGGAACTTCTCCCTGGTTAGTGCAAGTCCCAATGGACTTGGGAGCTTCCCTGGGGATCTCAGGGCTGAGTTTGGTTCCCCACAGAAAAGGGCCACCCTTCGTGTCTAATGTCCTGTGCCTGGCACAGGGACAGTGGCCCTTTTCTGTGGGAAACCAAACTCAGCCCCCCAGGCTCCTGATGTCAGTTTGTAGGAGGCCTTTGGCACTGCTAGGGCAGCCAGGCTTCCAACTGGTGGCAGCTTGCATCTGGGAGAAATCCTGATCTGTTCGGAATTTTATTGGAATTTTAGGTGGCAGAAACCCAGTGCCAGGCACAGGGCATTAGACATAAACGATGGCTCTTTTCCATGGGAATCCAAAGTCACCTCCCCAGGTTCCTGATGCCAGTTTGTAGGACGCATTTGGCACTGCAAGGGCAGCCAGGATTGACACTTCTGTCAGCTTGGATCTGGGAGAAATCCTGATCTGTTCGGAATTTATTGGACTTGTAGGAGGCAGAAGCCCAGCACTGCCACAGCTGCACCTCTGAAAGGGCTCATGGGACAACCACCTACAGAATATTTCTTCTTCTTTCTTTATGTAGGCCTTTTAAAAAATATTATTCAAGTACTAAGGAAGTCTCCAGTCTGTGCTAGTTCTCTTTTGTTTGCTGAAAGGCTCTATGAGTTTATTCTCATTTCTTCCTCCATTATCCATTACCTGCAAACAAGAAGAAATTGCACTCAGTGCTTTCTCTTTACCTAATTCTATTCAATTGTAATGAATATACCACCCACCCTAACCACACATTTTTGAAGAACTGGGATCATAGGAAAATCAGAAATATCCTTTTCTCTTTCTCTTCCTTGTTGCTGAATCAAGAGGAAATAGCAAGGTGCATCTAGAAGTATGGATTGGGGAAAAAAAGTCTACAAAAATCTCTCTGAAATGAAGAAAAAAAGATGGAACTTTTTATTTGTTGTTAAAGGTACTTTAGGAAAGTTTGATGGTCCTTTTACAATTCATATTGTAAAAAATTCCTTGATCAATAATTTACAAACAACTGTTACTGTAGGAGTTCTCATTTATGCAGTTTTTTAACCTCACACTTCAACAAATTCATCTTGATTTTGTGGCAATGAACTAAAATCAAAGATAAAAGATCAGTCGCGTTTACTGTAGAACTGAAAGTTTCTGTATTAGGAGCACTGGCTGGACTTGACTAGACCACCTCCAGAAGGGGATCTCTTCTGAAATAAGATGAAAAGTCAGACTACTTGCTCTTTCATGTGTCAAAGGGGGGTAAAATTCTAGTGAACTGTGCAGTAACTGTCTATTCCCTACTGTGTACCAAGATTAAAATATCATTTTGACTGTGATCGTTACCAATCTAAAACTTCAATAGCTGTTCCTTAGAACTGAAGATGCATTCATCTCTCATGCCACACAACATCCATCTCTTTTTCTGTGCTGCTTTTAAAAAGATCACTTGTGAAACCTGGTGGGAGAAAAAGTGTGTATTGGTTTGGGTAAAATTGTATTTTACATGTCTCTAAATAACATTTGCAAGAAATCCTGGTTTGTGGAGGAAGAAAATTTACAGGCTGTTAATGGGGAAGCATTTTTGCAGCATTGATGCTTGATGTAACACAGGAAGAGAAAGGAGGAATAGTTAAGGAGATGGAAGTAATCCACAAAATTATGCTGTTTGGATTTAGTAAGTTTAATTAAAAATTATAGAGAAAAGACAGAGTGTTTTCCCTCTAAAACCACAACAGTACCGGGCTGGATTTCAATCAGGTGCTCACACTCGGGGTAAAAAGGAGGTTGGAAACTGCTGCTTGGTAGCATATTGTCAGTTTCTTACACTAATTAGTTGTGTCAAATTAAGTGTGCAACAAAGGTGCAAAGCAAGAGAAAATCATCCTTTCTTAAAAATGATATAATTCCATTTAATATGGAGCATAAACATTGTTTAGTGTATTTGTCTAAACAAGTGAATTTTCTGAGTTGTCTTTTCGTTTCAGAGAGGCATTTGCACAGTTGAAAAACAGGAGAGGAAAGAGGGTGATTGTTATGATATCCAACAAAGAATGTCCCACCAAAACCTGAGCTGAACTGTTCTGATCGGGGTTACTGGGGTTAATCAGCAGGCATTGTAAACCAATGCCATCTTTAGTGTTTGCAATTTCTGTTTCGAGGGTAACACCATTCCCTACAAATTGAATATATGGGGTTTTTTTTATTCACACTCTTTTTTTTTAATGTCACTGAAATTACCTCAGAGGAGCAGATCTGACAGGTCAATCGCTGCAGATGGTAAGTGCTTTGTTAATTATACAGAAATTTAGAAACAATTGTAGAATGTCTTGCCTCAGGAGGAATTTCTCTCTTGCTCTGTTTGAGAGTAGATTTCCTCTACTGAATTAATTTTGTGTTTTTGTGCAGATAACAATCTCTCTGCTGCTTTGTAGGAAGAACTCCTTGCTCCTTGTTCAAATATGCAACTGTAAATAAGCAGTGGATATTGCAAATAAACAATGCTCCTCTTTTTAAATAATGCAACGTGTGTAATTAGGACAGAGCAATTACAACTGTATACAGCCCTCAGTGTAACAATTAGTTTTTTGGTAAAATGTAATTTGTTCCAATGTAAATGTTTTCCCTTAATTCAGAAGATTCCCTCGAGTTGTTACAATAATAAGCCTATTTCTACAAATATATGCACTGTATGTTGCACTGTATGTTCCAATACACAAATCAAAGAGGACAGCTACATTATAATAAGCTATGGGAATTACAAAGTCAGAACAAAATGATATCAATCCTATTTTCTGAGGGAAAATATGCCCAAATATCCTCTTTCCATTTCTATTTTAATCCCAGAGATGTCAAATGCTTTTTCCAGTTTGATTTGAATTTACTTGAAAAAAGTGGAACCATTTCCTTGTGTTACACTGCTGCTGTTGCCCTGTCCTGGTGATGATGTCTGACTGCTTTCTAGCCTTTTGACTGTTTATTCCTGGAGATAAAGAAGTGCTATTATTGCCATTTGGCAGAGGAATAACTGAATCCCATAGAGCAAGAGAAATCTGCTTTAGATTTCATCAGAAGTTTGCTGGGAAGCAGGATTTCAAATCCAGCCCTGTTCTCCTCCTGCCAGCATTCCCCCCGTGCTCGGAGCATGAGGGCAGCAAAGTGCCTCTGCAGTTCTTGCTCACAACACAACCAGAGCTCCATCCAGCTCCACACAATCCCTCCTTCCCCTCACCACATTTATTTCCATAACACTGCTCTTTTAAAACCTGTGCTTCCCCCTCAGCAGTAAAAAAAAGCATTTGGAGCATCTGTGTGTGTATCACTCGCCACATCAGGAAGGCAAAATTTTAATGTCTCACCGTTCTGCATTTGCCAGTAACTTTCCATGGCTAAAGTTCAAACAAGGGTGGAAGGTTTGTAGCAATAAGTACAATATGATACCAGTGCATAAATAGACAATTTCAGGTCAGCTGAATTAGTGCTCCTGAAAGTGTCTGGGAGTTATGAGAGACAGAATGAATGTAATTACTCAGTACAGATGGATGGGAGTGCTCAACATGTTCTATGAAAAGTGAATTGTCTGAATTTGATTTTAGAATTGGCATTTCATCCTCTTTGTACCAAAGTTTGCAAAATTTTGATGGGTTTTTTTTTTTTTCCAGATTACCCTGTTGCCATTTTGGAGGCTGTAAGTTATTTAATCCAAGCCTGGGCCTGGAGTTTCCCATTGTCAATACTGCAGAGCACTCAGTGAACAATTGATAAAAGCCCACACGACAGCAGTAATGTGCAATGATTATAGGGCAAGGGGCTGCGATAAGCATTGTCTGCTCTGGTTAAGTCATTGCTAATGAAACATCACAGCTGATTAAACTGGCAATGAGAGCTGCTCCCTACAAACAGGCTCCATTTTCTCATTGGATCTTCACCTCTCTTTCTTAAAAAGCAAGATTTAAGCAAGACGAACAGAGACGCTCTTTTAATTATAAATCACTCTAGAAATCACATTTTATGATTAGTGGCATGTTCTAGAAAGACTTTGTCTTAATTATATGTACGTCATTACATTTCTTTCCCTGCATTCTAATAAGATGAAGAACATGAAGAAAACACAGGGAGAAAAAAAGTACAACAGTCTCTGTTAGTGCAGTGAAACGGAATGATATTTACATTCATCCTGTAACCAGACTTGGGCCTCTTCTTGAATAACAGGTGATCAAAGCAGAGAAGATCTTTGAGCTCTGTGCTTTCAAACTGCTCACTAATCACTATAATTCAGCAGAAAATAGGAGCAGAACTGCCCCAACAAAACACCACGATCTTTGCTCTCTGAATAAAAGGGGCTCTCACTGAAAAAAGCTGAAGCAAGGTAAAGGTTGCTGCATTACACAGTATGGCAAAGTTAAATATATGTCTAAATCTATTCAAAAATTTAGAACAGTCAGTCCCCAAGCCAGCAATGAGCAGAGAGGCTGCTTTGTTAAATGAATAACCCTGCCCAGAGCCTGCTGTGGCATCACCACCAGTGACAGCAGTGTCTGCTTCAGCCCTGACACTGCTAACTGAGGTGCTGAGGTGGTGTTTGATTTAATTAAATTCCACTCCAAAGAGAACCCCTGTACCCACTGCACGTGTACCTGGAGCAGCTTCTGGTTCTTCCTCCTCAGCAGTTTGGTGTTTTTCTGTTTATGCATGGAAATGAAACTGCTTTCAGACACGAAGCTGAACGGTAGCCAGGTGCTTTATAACTGTGTTAGCCTGGAGCTCTCCTGAGAAATATTTTTTCCTGGAAAATAAATTATAACACGGCTAAGTGGTGCCTGACAAAGCTAAACAGGAGCCACGCTGCTCTATTGCAAATTCATCTGCAGTCTCTCGGTAGAAAGACAAATAAAAGCACTTCATCAAAATCAGTCAGGGAAGCACAGGAATACTCATCAGAGACCACTAAACTCTAAATACCAATCAATTTCACCAACTTTTTTGTCAAACTTGCAAGTCCCCTCAAGCACTGTCGTCTGGAGCTGCCAGAAGATGCTGCATGAGATGCTGGGGGAGCAGGGCAGGTGAGCAGAGGCTGAAAGCCCCTCTGACACTGGTCATTAGTGCAGGGGCTCCTGATCAGCATGGGCCAGCATCTATTGAAGTCAGGAGGTGGAGCTGGGCTGACATTAAGGTTTTGAAACCAGGCCTAAGGGCTCAGAAACCTTACGGTCCATTTGAGATTTGGGCTCACCATTTCTTTTTAGTATGTTGGCTATTTTTCAGTGACCTGGGCATGTCCCAGTGGCCAGCAGGCATTTTTGTTGCAAACATCCTGAATACAGACAGCAGCCTTTAGACTGCCCTTGAATTCAAAGTTGATGAATAATATTGAGGGATTTCTGTCCAGGAATTTACACTGAGATCTTTTCCTGCACAAAGAGATCCCAAAATTGTTTTATAGCTGATGGGACATTATGGCAGTGTTAAGTCCCACTCAATGCTGCCTTTATCCTCACCATTCTTCTCTGTCAAATGCAAAAGTAGTTCTGAGAGAAGAAAATATTAAAATGTAACCTCCTCACTCATTTCTCTAAGCTGTGGTTGTGTCTTTACTGTTTTAATGTTCACATTTGCCAATTTAAAAATGCATTTTAAAGTTTTGTTTAAAGTGTCAGGTCTTGTAAAGATAGCATAGTGGACAGAGAACAAAATAGTTTCTCTCCTGCTCCCCTCACCCACTCTGTGTCTGCTTGTGCCAGATTCAATCACTGGTTTGCCTTGAATAGAAATCAAAGGGAACTCATCAAATGGGCTATGAAGCAGAGTACAGTACAACACAAGTACATGGTGATTAGGTCTGACTTGACTCTGAATTATTTTAAAAATAATCCAGCCCCTCCTGGGCTGTGTTCCACCTCCCCACAATGCCCTACTGAGTTTCCTTTTACTCTCAAGCCTTTTTCTCTGGGATCATTCCTTTACCTCCAGGTTTTTTGCTTTCTTAAACAATCTCTGCCACCTTTTCTGCATCCCATTATTTAGCTCTTTCTCCATTCTTCATTTCATGGTTTCTTTACATTTCCCATCCAAAAGAAGACCTTCTTTTTTACCTTCCCCCAGCTTCCCTGTTCTCTGGAATTACAGATCAACCCAAACTCCACATTTGCCTTCTGGGACAAATCTTGACTCTAGGCTTCTTGGAACAAATCTGATTTTATTTTTGGATACAGGTTTCTCAGGAAAAAAAAAACAAGATCAAGTCAACAGAGGTTTCCAGCTATTATCTGCTGAATTCTGAGTCGTCAGTCTCAAGGCTGTGTGCATTGTTCTTTGAATATCATGTAGAGCACATTTTGTAAGAGGCTTCTGGTTTCTGTGGTTGTCAGCTGAATCATGAAAAGGTGAGGGAAGCAGGAGAGGAGAAGGTTGTCTTAAGCATTGAAACACTCACCTGCAGTGCTGTGTAGCCCACAATTCCTGTATACACTTTTAAATGCTGGGCATGAGGAGAGAGGTATCTTATTTATTTATGTACGTGCTTTGGAAAGAAAAGCAGTACAAAAGCAGTCACCACTGCAGAACAGGAGTGCTTCTGTTTTGCTGGGCTTACAGAAGGGAAAATGCTTGGATCAATGTTCTGCTATTGTATAATCAACAATGCATCACAATTCTGTATTGTTTCCTATAAAAAAATCTCCATTGCAGTTGACCATAAAATCACAGGAAAAGATGCCTCCATTTTCTGTCACTCCTAAATGATAAAAACAATACGTAGCCTTATCTTAGAGACAAAGCCTTAGCAGATGGAATAGAAGGTTTGATGATGAGCTCTAATGACTTCAGTCCTTTGAATCCTACCTCAGGTGAGGGTAGTGAGTCACCTGGGGCTGAATTCTCAGCCATAAAGAAGCAGAAGAAAACAAATCAGTAGTTTTCCTGCAGAGCAGTGGTCTAATCACATCTGACACCAATTAGCATCCTTGCTGATGGTCCCTATTAGAGCAGAGTTGAAGGCTGAATTACATGTCTGAACAGTGCAGTGGTCATTTTGCTGAGCAAAATTGAAATGGGTGTAAAGCCAAGGACAAAAAAACTCATCTTCAAGAACATCAGCTTAAAACCTGCCCCTGAATTGGGCCTGTTCTGTTTTCTGTCACCAGACTTTCAGCTGAAACTCCACTTCAGCTTCCTCCATTGTTAGTTTAGCACTGAGGAATTTTCAGGGATGTGAAGTGTGAATCCACATCATTCAGAATTGAACCCAGCACTGAATGTGCTTGCCAGGGTTAGTCACTGCAAAAGGAAGAACACTCAAGTTCTCACTAAACATTTCCACTTTTCTTTTGCTGGTTGTATAAGCTAGCAGAAGTATCCTTGCAGAAAAGAGCCATGACTTAAAATATGTGTTTACCTGGCAAAAACATGTAATAAATTCCTATAAATTTCACAAATATTGTGGAAATATCAGGACTTACAATGAAGTGGAGGAAGGGAGGAGAAGTTACTGATTGTATTTTCCCCATCTAAAAATGTTTTGCTGTGTATTTTCAGTTTCCTGGAACTCACCAGGCAAAACCTGCTATGTTAACAAAGATCTACTGGACCTTTTTCAAGTTTAGCTGACTTAAAACCCAAGAATTTCTTGGCCTGTTTTACCTTCTCAGGTCTTAAAACATAACTATGCACTGAAATTGTGTCAAGAGACACATATTGCTTAATTACAGAGAAGCTTTTTGACAAAAAATACATTTCCCATGCCTTCTTCAGTTCTTAATTGTTCCTGCCAATTCTCCTCTACCATCTGTCATCAACTCCCATTTTTCTCTTCAGCTGAAATATGAGTGTAATACTGATTCCAAAATATCATAATAGAGTCTGTGTCCCCTTTGTACTGCATTTTCCTGCAGATAACTGCAGAGGATTGCAAACCTTGTTCAAGGTTGCCAGTAGGTTTGTCAGTCTTCAGAGTCAAGAAGAAAAGCTCATCTGCTAGAATGACTCGTGACAACCTCATCTTTGATCACTGGGACAGTTTTGAAATTATGTGTGTCCCCTTCAGTTCCAGGGCATTTTCAGATCTCCTGTTTTTCAGTTGGATGTTGAAGCTCAAATAATGTTTTTTTTTTCCTGGCCCAGGCATCATCAAATGTGGGAGAAGGTCATTCTTCTCTTTGTCTCAATTTTCTCTTAATGAGGGTGTTTCCTCAGTGGTTTTCTGTTGCCTAATTTATTTATTTTTTTTTAACAATGAGCCAGAAACAGATGCTGGTGAGTAACCACCTTAAAATTCAGGATATTTTCTGTAGGAACAGAAATTATGTAGTTCACATGCGTTCACCTGTCCTTACTAGGAGTGTTTTTCCCCCACCTTCTTCCTTGACATGAGACCTGTCATTTCTTTGCTCTGTGGATTGACTTGGGGGTAAGTAAGAGCTTCCCTTGTACCTTGGCTCTCTGGGGGGGACACATCAGGCACAAGTGCACCTGGGTCTCTTGGCCTGTCTCAGCCGATCAGGGATAACTAAAATGAAAATGTCAGCTTAAAAGAAATGAGTGGCACATGGAAAACACAGCCCAGGTACATCTGGGACAGGGTTTTGAAATGCAGCCAATCAGAAATGACTGAAGTTTGTCCCTGCTTGCTGACTGCAGGCAGTCTGCAGGGAAATAAGTCACATCTAGTCTTTCAATTAGCAGGACAAACCGTGCAGATGTAGCAGCGAAAAAATTCAGCCACGTTTCAGAAGAGGTCAGTAGAGTAAAAGGAATTAGTGTGTCAGTGGTTTAACAGAATACCCAGGGAATTTTCTCCAAGGTGTGGTTGCACCAAAGGAGGAGGTTCTCCCTGGAATCACTAAGATGGCTTTTCTGAGGAAAGCTCACTGGAGACTGAATCTCTTCAGCCATTCATGACGTGCACTGTGACTGGAACAGAGCAAACTCTACAGGTTGGAGCTTTTGCATCCCCAGAATGTCCAAACCCTTGGATGTGGAGATGGGCAGCTCAGGCAGAGCCTGTTGCCTTCTCAGGCTCCAGCAGTGAAAGGCTCTGTGCCAGGGTGAGGTGTGGACATGCCTGCTAACCAGCGTGCCCACACTGTGCTGCTTAGAAGGGCAAATCCTGCTGGTTGCTAAGACAGATTTGAAGTGAAACTGATGCATAGAAATGAAATGATTGATATCTTATTTTTCTGAGCGTAGCAGTGTGAACATTTGCTGTAAATTATATTTGTTACAGACCCAGAATCTTTTGGCAGTGACTCTGAGTTTGGATGGACTGGCTAAACAACTTGTTAAACAAATGGGTCTCAGTCTGCGTTTTGCAAATTATTTTGATTATATAGTGTAGTTTGCATGATTAATGAGTTGCAGAGTTTTATTATTTCTGTTATCTGACTGTACTTATTTATTCATGGAAATAAGTACTTACTCCATCAATATTATTAGATTTGAATGTAGGATTTAATATTATTATCTTGTTTTCTAGACAGAGCTGTAGATTTCTCCTTGTAAAGGTACCGTGTGGTATTTAATGATTCAGCCAAATTATTCCTTACAAGTACTGTTGAAAATTTTGTTGCTAATCAAAGCTAACTTGGATAAAATGCAAATTTTGGAACAAATATACATATGTGCTCACACACCCCTTCCTGTCCTAGATACTGAATATGATTAGTAAATCAAGCTGCTGACATATCATTATTACTGAAAAAATGAGTTTCCATATAATGAAGCAGCAGCAAGTCAACAATAAAACCTGGGGTTTATTTTCATCTTCTCTGATGCTTGCAATGAAATAGCAAAGATCTGATAAAACTATAGAAACTGGTGATATATATTGCAATAATATAGCTGCAAAATGTTTCAGGTAAACTGAAGGCATCAGAAGAAAAAAAAAACTCTAAATATGCTGCAGCAAGTCTGTGCATTAAGTGAAGGAAAATTCCTGGAATTTAGTTTTGTTTAAAATGAGCTAAATAAGTTTCTTTTCTTCTAAACAGAACTTAGGGTCTGTGCTCTAAATCACACATCTGAGGTGCCAGAATGGGAGCTGCATGACGTGGTATCCCCCAGCAGTGATCTGCAGTAACCTCTGCAGCTGTCCCAGGAGGATTCAGCAGACCTGGCTTACATGGAGCTGTAGTTTCCAAGTCAGCTAGCAGTGACCTGCTAGATTCCATGTGTGGACTTCCATCTCTTGGTCATTTCATATAAAGATGAGCTGAAAGGAGGGTGAGGTTCTATTGTCATGTAGGAATGACAAGATACTATTTTTTTTTTTTTCTCTGTTCCTGATTTACTTCATGTTTGTAATAAATCCAGTGGGGTCGGGGGCATCACTTTGTCCTACTACCAAGTGGAAAGAAAATGTAAGAAAGAGTCATATGCTGCTAGAGGAGAGACCTGGGCCAGGTCTGTGATCAGCAAAGGGGATATATCAAATTTCCCATGCTGGCCTTGGCAACTGGGATCACCCTAATTAGTGGGGTTAAGGGGAGACCCGAAGAAGGAGGAGATGGGAGGTGTCAGGGATTCTTTATCTGAATACAAACAGAATCATACCTCTCTCTGGCACATTTATAAATCTAGACTGTGCTGCATGATGTTAAGACCCTGCCCAAGCCTAGCTGGGGGTAAATCAGTCTCTAGGTGGGTGTCTGTGCACTGCAGGGGAGCCAGAACCAACCCCCCAAACCCCTCAGTATTGAATATCAGGAACAGAAAGCTGTGATTGTTTCAAAATCTGTGGATGCTTCATCTTTCCATCTCTCCCACCGGTGTTTGAATCACAGATCCCAGAACAAGCATTGCATAGCAGTGCCACAGCAGCAAATTGTCAGCAGCTCTTCCAGTGGGCCAGGTCATGCCTGAAGGGTTTAAGTATTAAAGTCTCCATGCAGCACCTACCATCTCATTGTTTGAAACCTAAATGATGTGAAATGCACCATACAAATAAGGGAAGGGATAAGACAGGAAGGAATTACGTGATTTTATTGTTACTAAAAGGAAAGAACAATATCAAGATTTGGCCAGTAAGTTTATCCTGACTCTGATGTGCATGTGAGGGTACCCAGGAAAATGTGTATGGGAGGCAAAGTGTAAATGGATTTAAAAAAAAAAAAAATGAAGGAAGGAACAATGTGGATGACAGGAAACTTTAGAAGGAAAGTTAAAACAAGGGAGTAAAGTGGGAAATATAAAAACACAGTACTGTGTTAACAGTGTGCTGAGGCCATCACAGTCATTACTGCAGAATCTTCACAATTTTTTGTGATGCAGTGGAAATACTTTCTCATTCTACATGACTAGATCAGATCCATAAACAGATTAAAGATTTGAAGAAGGTCAGTGACAGAGCTGACATTCATGACTAGTATTAGGATGCTCAAACTCCAAACTCTACATTCAAATGTGTGAGGTGGCAAATTCTAAAAGGAAGAGATGTAAATTATTGTTTATTTTACTGTCCTCTCTGATTTGGGCCTTGGATATTTCAGACTGTGTATAAATACTCTTAGATACCCACAAAGGAAGATCAATAATTTTTTTTTAGTTCTATATGTCTTGTAATTAACAGTTGAGATCACATTTAAAAAATTACTCAGAGCCCAAAACGTTTTGAATATCTTAAACATTTAATCAGCTATATGAGAACTATGTTCATTTGCATTCAAATTAGAGTCATATATTCAACACCTTTGGGAATTCTCTCTCTCTCAGTTCTTTTGAAAACCTACAGTTTTCAATATCAAGCAGGTATATGGACTCAAATATAAATAACTGCAAACATGAATCATCACTTGGCACTGTCAGCTGAGCTGTCTGCAGGTAAAGGTGGGAACCCAAACCATTGGTGACCACAGCACAGCCCAGTGCCAGTGGTGCTTCACTGAACTGAATTTACCAGGGTGTGTTTGCTGGCTTACAGCTCCTGAAACTGCCGTTCCACTGAGTGCTCTGAATGTGCCTTTGGGCCCCTGTGAGCTAAAATCCCTTGGAAATGGGATGAAGAGACAGATTTTCTAAAATAAAAGGGAAATAACTGGTGGGATGTCTAGCAGGAGGTATCATACATCACAAATCACAGCAACTCTCTACAGGCCCAGAAACATCTTTAACCTGTAAATATTTGATAATTTTACTCCAAGTAACTTCAGCATTGATTTCTGTGCTTAAGATGAAGACATCCATAAAGGATCCACATGTGACCTTTTTTGTTAGGAAAGTAACAGGAATCTTTCTTTAGAAGACTTTGTCAAGTCTTCAAACCCAATGCAAGGCAGACAGTGCTGTCCTTTTTCACAGCTGCAAATACACATCTTCACTAACAGGGCAAGTCACAATTCACTCTCAACATTAAACAAGGTTTCCTACAGTGGTGACATAATAAAGGCAACATCCCAGACTTCTTTCTGGAGAGTTTAAACAAACTAGAATAGGTGAAAAAGGCTGAAGAGTCAGCAGTGGATTTTTAAGTCAGGAACGAACTAAGTCCTCCTCAAAAAAAGAATTTCCTCCAAGCATAAACATGAAATAATTTTTAATAAAAATATGACACATGAAAATCATCATTGTGAAAGTAGAAGCCAGCTTGAAAGTCTCTATTTCCCTTATTTGATAAGCAGTCTTAATGACTTTTCAGTGAACAGGGATGTTTCATACAGAAATGACATTTAAAATAAATCAAGATAAATTATTAGAGACCCCTAATATTTGGAAAGACTTGGACTTTACTTTTAAAGTTCTTAATTTATAATATTATAAAACAGGAGAAGGATATAGAATATTTTTTCAGTTTGAATGTATAACAAAGCACAAACCACCTTAAATGTGTTACAGATTTTGAATTCTGATGCTGAACTAGGCCATAGGAAAGGTACTGATCTAATTCATATTTTTGTTGGCTTAGGAAAGCAGTGTGCAAAAATTAAGGGGGTTTGGGTTAATTTTGTGCTAACTGTGTAGTTAAATATGCAACACATTTTTTTCAGAATATTTTTATGTGGTCTTTCTTTTTCTGATATGTTAAATAAAATAATAAACAGTTATGATTCACCTAAAATTTTCTTTCCATTTTTCTTAAGAATCTTTTTTAATAATAAAAAGCCAAACCAAAACAAAACCAAAAAAAAAAAAAAAAGGTAGAACACACCCCTTCTCTCTGAAGTTAAAAAAGTTTTTATTTGGGGAGCACTCATAAAACCTCTGTTAGCAGCACATGGAAAGTCACTGGTCTCAATTTATCTTCTTGAAGAAATATTTCTCTAAAGGAAACCTATGGAGGAAAATAACGAAATTCTTTTCTCTTTCAGTATGGTATGCAGGTGTCATAAAAAATCTGAATTATAACTTGCCAACTGCACACAAACAGAATTAGTTTCTGTTGTCATGCAAATCTTGACATGAGAACAAAAGAGCCCTTTAGTCTTTTATGAAGCTGTAGAAAGGTGATTGTTTTTCTTTTGGTTGTCAGAGATTGTTAGTGAATGGCTATAATCTTAATTCCATTTCTAGAATGAAATCAACCGTATTTAATATTTAAAGGGAATAAAACAGCAAGGCAACAGTTGAATGAGTAATTACCACAAATAATTTAATTCCCATTCACTTTGTTTTCTGTTTGTACTTCCAACTGTGAATGGATGCCAAATCCTCAAATATAATTGTATTAATTCTTGCTTTACATATTTCTCCAGCAAATAATTTCTTGGATTGTTATTTGTTGAAAATATTGAAATGGGTGATATTGCAATCAGGTTAATTACATGTCATGTTCCTTTTTTTTTTTTTTTCTTTCCCCAATTGAATGTTATACACAGGTAACCAGAGTAGTATAAATTACATATGGAGAAAAAAAAATACAGTAACACTTGAATGTTAGGTTACTGCAGCTAATTGAGTTTAAGCTTCATTTTCTCTGTGTTCTAGTTGCAAAGCAAGATTAAAAAAAAGAAAAAAAGAAAAAACCACCCTATAACTGTATCCATGACTGTGCTCCCTGGTTAATGCAGATTTCTTTCTGGCAAGATCACCTGGGTGAGATTCACAAGTGCTGTGAATCTCCACGTGTCTTGTTCCTACTCTAAACTTAACATCAACCATATTTATTTTGTAAATTTGAGGCTGACATTTCCTTTGGTGAGCTGCAGTGTTGAGTATATCAGTCACACTGAACAGAATGAGTATCATAGACATATTTCACATATTTCCATAAACAACAAAAAGGAAGCTTGTGAACTGCAGAAAAGCAGAGACTAAAAAATCAGTCTCAACAGAGGAGTAGCAGCATCATGGAATTGTAGAAACAGAACTGACAGGTGGGAGCTGAAGCAAGGACTGAGTAGAAGGAGTGATATAGGTTCATGCCCAGGTTCTCCTTCTGGTGTAGAACTGGTAAAACAGATTATATCTTTTTCCCTGGTGGAGGGATAGGTCTTTCTATTGGTTTAGTTATTAAAAAAAACCAAAACAAACAAAACCAAACCAAACCAACAAAAAAACCAAAAAACAAACAAAAAACCAAACCAAACAAACAAACAAAAAAAAAAACCAAAACCACCAAAACAAAACAACAAAACAAAACAAACAAAAAAACCCACCACCTAATGGGAATGTGTTTAGCTGTAAATTTCACACCCCAATGTGTTGAAAAAGCAGTATTGCAGTAATACTACTAGGTGTAAAGCTGACCACATTTGACAATGTAATCCTGTCTTTCCTGAATTGGTGCCAACTCTGAAAACAGTCACCTTTCTCAGATTTTGTTTTTTATTAATCCTGATCACTGCAATTAGTGCTCCAGCATAGCTCTCAGGTAAAATTGCTAAGACACTGCCCTTTTATTTCTCTTTTTCAGTTGTTTATGGTTATTTCTCTTCCCCCAGGAAAACCAGAAACAACTAAAAAAAGAAAAAAAAAAAAAGCCACCAAAAAAACCAACTTTTGAGTTCAGGAAAAATAGGGTAATTGTACTTTTCACTGCAATTTAAAATGAGGCAAGGGATGACTTTCCTGATCTGAAACTACAGCAGGTGTGTTCAGGAGGCAGGGATGCACCACAATGGCACTTTGAGCTGAGCAAAGATCCTGAGAGTTCTGTTCAATTCTGATCAGATTGCTCATTGTTCTGAGCCTTGCAAACATATGTGTATGTACAGTTGGAGCCACTATGACATTTCAATGTAATATTTTTTTTCCTTCAACCTTTGAAGAGTGTGAAAGAGAAGAGCAATGGGTCCATTGGAAGAGAAGTTACACCAGGTGCATTTAAAGTTCTGGGAAGACTGTTGGGTTATAAAAGCTGACTGAGGAATCTGCCTGGGTATCAAAAATATCTTTATGTTATGCACCCTTCTTGTTTTCTGCTGCCTTTTACTGAGGAACAGGATAGTGATTCTTTCAAAATAAGTTTAGTGCTGCAGTTGAGCACAGAGGAAGATTTCTCTCATGTGTCTGTTGTTTCAGTTCCATACTGAATGCTAATTTTCTGTCAGATCTTTAACTGATTCTGACAAAAAAAAAAAATCTGTGATAAAAGAAACCCCTCTACTATTATATTTTTTAAACTGGGTTAAGTAATTTTTATTTCATTGACATAGACAAGACGAGGCTGGATAAACCCTGGACAACCCAGGCTGGCCTCAGAGCTGTCCCTGTTTTGAGCAAGAGGTTGGACTGCAGATCTCCTGAGGTCCCTTCCAGCCTGAAATATCTTGTGATCCTCTGACTCTGACCAAAGCAAGCGACTGATCATATCTGTGAGGAAAAAAAAATAAAAAAAAATTATCCAAGTATGATGTGGAAATGAGCACACAGGGGCAAAAGCTCATGAGCCTCCCTGACCTGAAACCAGGGCAGCATATCTGAGTGCAAGTAAAGTTATTAAGGATTTCATCTTAAAGATGATGGTTGGACTAGCAGAACAGCATTATGATATGAAAATCTATTCATTTTTGAAGGGTCAACTTACAAGACTTTCTAGTTTTGAGCAATTGCAAAAATTTTAGATCCTTTAGATATAATATCTTATTCTTAATATGGTCTTAAACAAATTCAGTTCTTGAATTCTGGAATTATAAGTCAGGTTTGATGAAATAGACTGAAATCCATCCTTTAAAAATGAATTCAGCATACCAGGGAACTGTGAAATGAGTATGCTTTGTGTAAATACTGATCTATCCCCACAGGCACTGCCAGCCAGGGTTACAAGAGCCTGGTCACCACACTGAGGGGCAGTTTGTTGCCTAAGCAGTTTGCTCTTACAGGGTGTCCCTCTGGGCTCTCTTGGGGTATTAACATGCACTTGACAAAAAGATCTTATTTGAAAACTTCAAAGACTCCACCTTGAATAATGGCAGAGCTATTGTTTTTAACAAGACAAAACTGAAACAGTTTTATCTGTGACAAAAGTGGTTTTTAAAATTTGCTTATGATGACAGGAGAAAGAAAAGTTTAGATGATGGTGGTGTGTGGTGTCAACTCCCATATTAGCAGGGGCCATTTAACTAAAGCTATGGGTTTGTCTGACACTGTTTATCAAAAATTGCCAACTGATTTATACTCTTGATGCTCTCATAATGCAACAAATAATTTCCAGTCTATTTTTTTGTAATTACTTACATACAGGCTTAGAGGCAAGACATTTCACTAATATAAGCAATATCAGTACTTACTAGGAGAGGCAAAAGAGATGTTTGATTATTCCTTTTCCTCCTCTTTGGACCACATGCCAAAATCATGCCTACTTGTAGTTAGAGCAATTGTTCTCTTATGTTTCATTCTGTTTTGAGAACTTCTTGAGGCTACAGAGTAAAAGGTAAAACACTTGTAACACTATTAAGTGAGCCTGGCAATTCATGCTCCATGTTGCTTTATTAAATAAAGCAAGACAGTATAAAGGCAGGGAGAGACTCTCTACTGAAAAAGTTGATTGGTTGCTTTATCTTGTGCCAGTATGAATATGACTTCACCATATTTAACAATGTTAACAAATCTTTTCTAAGGAGCAAGTGCCAACCTTGAATTTATAGTTTCACCCTTTAACCTCCAATCATATCAAGGATAACAGCATATTTTACATTTTCTTCTCTGGTCCCAGATAAGTAATAATTGCCAACAAGAATCATTAAACAAGTTAAAGCATTTAACTTCATTATAGTAATTCTTGTTAGTCAGGCACGTCGTGCCATTATCAGACCTCTTACATCAGTAGAAACAATTGATAAATCTGTAATAATTCTGTGTCTCAGAGATTGGATAATGATCCCTTGTAATTCTCTGACATGGCACACACAAAGTACTGCTTTTCAGTGTGTAATTTCTCATTTCAGAGAATGTTAACCAGACTGAAAAAAAAAGCCAAAAAAAAAACCCAACCCGCTTTCATACAATCTGTTCAGTGGAATGTAAATGAATGTGGGGAACAGTTTCTTAATAAATGAGACACCATTGTGATTATTTTCAGTAACATTTGCTGTACTTAATGGTACCATCCATCTAAGGATTTCTACATTTATCCTCTTTATAGGATGGTTAAAACCTTTATGAAGGAATCATTAATTTCCTTCCAAATGTCACTGACTTTGAATGCTTTGATCATTCCAAGATTAGCCCAGCCCCTGTCATCAGTGGTCTCTGATGAGTTCAGACTGATTTGCTTTGTACATCAAAGGCATAAAAGGACCACTCCAAGTCTCAGTTTTTTGGTAACACTTTTGAAGTCTCCTGAATACACATGAGCCATTTAGTTCCAGGAGAATGAGGAGCTGAGGACCATTGTGCAGATGGTGGACAATGTGCATCTGAACTCCTGTGCCTTTCATCAGAGGCACAGACAGCCCCAGGACGTCCCCATGGGTGAAATTAATGGTTCATAACCATAATGATGCTCATTAACTTTTTAAAAGTGGAAAAGTTCCTCAGACATCCCAGTATAGGATAGTCCCAGTTTTACCCTGTGTGCTGCAAGGTGACAAACTGCAGGTAACTGCAAAGCTGGTGTGTTTTACTTGTTGAAGCCTGTGAACAAATTACACACACTACACAGAGCTGAGAAGAGTCAACCTCTTCGTGCAGGGACTTCTATCCAAGTTTTTCATCTTGTTTCCTCTTTCAAATTTTACTGCATTTGTATTTTCAAAGTATGCATAGAGCAAAAAATAACAAACAACCCACAAGTATTTAATTACATTTAAAGGAGTAGTTATCTTTGTGTGAAATGTGAATTGTAAAGTTCTTTGAATTACCTGTTTTATCCTTCAAGCCAGCCTGTAAATAAGGTGCAGTTTTGCTCTAGGTTTTGTCATGCAGTATTTATTTTAAAAAGTTTTTTTTAAAAGCTTCCTTTTTCAGAATTACTATGTATATGCTTCTGCTGTTGTAATCTCATAGGTTTATAAAACAAGTGTCTGAGTCAAGATTTTCAAAAGTGATGCTTAAAATTAGCATCTTGAATGTCTATTATAGGTCCTAATAGGCACTTTGATTTTCTAGAATTGCTGAGCAGTTTCCTTTAAAGAGGCTTCATTCAATAATGAGGTAATTAAATAAGAGCTTGAAAGGTTTTAAGACACATAAAAAGATAATGACATATTTTATATGGTTGATACTTCATAAGGCAGCAATAGTAAGACCGTGTTGGGCCTCACAAAATAGAACTGGTCATAATAGTGACAAGGGACAGAAAAATGTGAAAATAACAGAATCTGTAGTAGTCTGGAAGGTTCTGGTGTCAGTGGGCAAGGGTTTTGTGGAGCAATGCAGCTGAGAGATGGCTCTAACGTTTGTTTGGATGTGTGGAGACATCCAGTGACACATAGGTGTTGTTCTCTTACACACTAAGGATTGCATTTGGGTGCTCTACAAATAGCTGTTTAAAAATTAACAGTTTCACTCCAGCATTGTGCTTGGGCTATTTAACAGTCTTTAGAGAACTGGAAAAAAACAAACCCACAAGGCAGAGGATTACTGAAAATGGCTGAAAGAGTGTTAATTAGAGTCAATGGGATGAAAGTGAGAAAAAATGCACACAGTGAATGTAAAATTCAGATGAGTGTTATAGCAGGGAATAGTGCCACACTGAGACCTCCATGTGACAGTCAGCCTAAATTCTTGGACAGTACAAACACAGATTCAGTCATGGGTGTCTGCTATCCTGAAGATTTCAGACTTTGTGTAAAATGAGCCAACTTTTGAAGAGAAAAAAGGAATCAAGGGCAGGAAGAGGGAGTGTGGTGGGACTGGTGCTGTGGAAGGTGGGGAAGGTAAAGGTGGCAGGAATCTCTCAGTGCCATCAGTCACTGCTGTCCCAAGTGTCCAGCTGAGAATCTCATCCTACTGATGTAAAGGTGGATTAAGTTGCCCATTTGGCCATTGCCAGCTCTTAGTTTTATATTATTTTCACATGCAATTCTCCAAATGGAAATGGAAGCTGTGAAGAGAGCAATTAATGTTTTGGGGGTTTTTGTTTATTTGTTTTCCACATTAACTAAAGTCTTTTCAGCCAGAGCACAGATGGCCCTGTAGCAGTCTCCTAACAGTGCTCTGCAGACTGCAGTCCCATGGGCCAGACTCTGCTGCTTGAAACACCCCCTTTCAAAAGGCAGCACTGGCACTAGATTCTAGCAGCTCTCTGGAGTGTCAATACACATCTTGGATGCTTGATAATAGCAACATTTTAGGACAATTCCTTTTTTTTTTTTTTTTTATCAAGAATTAAACTTTTTGCTGCATTTACCGATCATTGAAATATTACGGTAAATACTGGTTTGGTAATTTTAAGTGCAGTACCTGCTTCTTCTCAATGAGATCCCATTCTAGAGTTATGGTGGGTTAATTTTATACCACCAGATATAAATATCATATGCATCTACAATACCCTAACTAAAAAGTCAATAGAATCAAAGTAAAATTATTACCATTTCTCACCTCCAGGTTTATTCCTATGAGTCATAGACACTTTAGAAAATATCTTTGGAATAGAGCTTTGGGAACTTATTTTTCAGTTCTTCCAATTTTCAGTTTTAAATATCCAAAGAAGACAAGGGCAGGAAGATTATGGGAGGGAAAAAAAAGAAAAAAAAAGAAAAAGGAAAAGGAAAAAAAAGGCATTCTGTGCCTCCAAGTGCTGTTTTTGGTTTGGCATCTTTTGTTGTGCTGTGTTGTCACAGCTGAGGTCATACTATGGTGCTGAGAGGGTTCTGTGGAGTCAGAGTAAAGTGTTTGCCTTTCACAGATACCTTAATTTTCATTTTTGCCCTGTTACATAGGTGGCTTCCATCAATATTTTTTGTCTCTCTGTGCATGTGTGTGTGTGTGTGTGATCTCTATAGAATGAAAAATGTTGTAAAGCTGTGGGAATTTTCTGGCACAGATGCATTTGGAGAGTGAGAGTGGCTCTGCATTGTTTAAAGCAAGACACTTTTTGTTGTTTCCATGATGACTGGATGCATCGTTAACCCCTTTATTGTTGATGTCCTACAGAGACCTGATATGTAGTCTTAATTATTTTAAAAGGCATTTCTTTGTTACTTAGCTGGTGATTAAAAGTAAATTAAAAGATGGCAATGGCAGACTATTGTTGTTCATTAGCAGATCTAAACCCCTAATCATCTAGTAAGGGACTAATTTTCACATAATTTTAAAAACAATAAGTACACTGGTGTAGAAATTATTTGTGCTGCTTCTACCATTTAATTAACCAAATCACCAGAGAGGGAGAGGGTGAGAGTGATTATTTTCTATTAATCGAACTGAGAAATCTAAAGCAGAAATCCCAGTCAAAGCTCTTAATAATATTCTATATAACAAGAAGATGAGTTTGAATTTCAAGTGCTGAAGGATATTGAAAATTCTCACAGGGGAGTATGGGAAGGGCAAAGGCAAGACCAAGGTGACCAAAACACTCATTCATAACTTTGCAGAGACAAAAGATGAATTATGCTGCAGGAGGCAGAGATGGATAGACAAGAACCCAGCCAGAATTTGCAGAGCCCTTGAAAAGAAACATTTCTGAAAAAATATGAATTAAAATTCGTTGAAAACTGACTTTTAATACTCAACTTTCATGAAAATTTCCTGAGTTCAGGAAGAGCAAAACCTTGAATTTGTTGATTCAAATAATTCTTCAGTTCTCATTATTAGTTGTTAATGTCAATGATCCTTTTTTTTCTCCATTTTCAGGTTTTTATCTGGCAGATGTTTGTTCCTTTGGTGAAATAAAACAGTGATTGTTGAGGTTGCAGTGCTGCAGCTCCCTCATACATTTCCAGAGTACCTGGCAGGTAGGACTGATCACCACAGAAGGTATCTCACTCTCACTCCCAAGGAGGAAACACCTTCTCTTGGAGAAGCTGGTGTTACTGCAGAAGGGATGCAATAAAGGCATGACAAGACAAGGCTTTAATGTACTTTTAAAGCTGTGATTAAAATATTTCTGTTTTGATACATTATATGAACATTTTTAAGAAAGGAAAATGCTCACACTGAATTTTTTAATAAGAAAGCAATTTTTTAGCTGCAGTGAAGGAGTAAAATCCTGAAAGCTGACTCTGTGCCTCTGTGTATCACAAAAATTGTAACACTTCCAAACACACCCCCTGATTAAATTAATTAAATCCTTCTCAAAATATGTTGTGGGACCCAGCCATTCACTCAACTTTCTGTCTCACTTTAAACAAGATACAAACATGTTAAAACCTGAAATTCAGGTGCAGAAATACAACCTCTGTGCTCCTAGTGCTGAGCACACAGTGCGTGGGGATGCTTTCAGGAGCAGGAGCTCTTGTGAAGGAGTCAAAGGCTTTCTGAGCTGTGCATCCTTACCAGCAATGTTTCTGTTTCTTTCGTGATCCTAGTTTACTGGTCCTTTCTAGAAGATAACTAGAAAGTTACTGAAAATGAACAAAGAGGGGCAGAAATGCAGTGTGAGCAAATAGACTCCTCCAGTCAAGTGAATAATAACTGATAGTGGTGGCCCCGTTCTGCTGGTGTGGATGCAGTGAGAGAAAAAATAAGTAGAAAAAACAAAATAAACTGAGAAGCTGTGAATTTTCTCTGGAGCAATAAGAAATCTCTAGTGTGATCCTCCCTTGTGTGTGATTCCCTATATGTTGCTGCTGACAGTGGATTTCAGTCATAAATATTGTATCATCTGTTCTCTCTGCCCTCTCAAATAATTGCATCTGTTTGGTTTTATTTCATTTGTTCTTTATAATTTTCTTGGTTAATGATTTCATAGGTTAAAGTTTGCATAAGTAGATTTACCTATATTTCCATATATCTTGTTACTGGATCTCATTTTTGTATTGTTTGTTGTGAGCATCAGAAATGAATGTGAAAATTTATTAGAGAAACAAATACTGACTGTATTAACCTTGGCTTCATTCTAACACTACTGTAGGATCTTTAATGCCTGCTGATTTCCTTTCCTTGGTAATCACAGACAGTATATTTATTTTTATTTATTGAGGCTATTTGAAAGGATTGATTAGTGCTTGGCTTCAAATGACTTTTATATAAAAGCAACAGGCTGAGTCAGTAAAGAAAAAAAGTTACCAGATGGTAACCTCAGTATGGGATAGAGATAAATGTGAATCTGAAATGAGGAATGTCCCAAGTAATGAGGGTGATTTGAGAGTAGGATGGTGTGTGCACTTTGTGGCCATGAATAATTCATGCATGTACCTCCTCCAGTAATGGTGATGCATGAGCTCTCTATCAAAACCACCACGGGATCAGTTTTACTGGGGAATCAAGTGCTTTGGGCACTTCAATTATTTAGATTATGTATCTGAGAGAAGAAAAATGTTTGAATTTCATATTCCTGCTTTTTGTCTTGGTGTCAAGGAAGGAGAAGGGTGAGCTGGGGACAAAATCCTGTGTGAGCTTCCCAGGCACAGTGCTGTCATGGCAAAGATTATTCCCTTGATTCCTCTTATCCTTTTTGCCCACCTAGATGGCAAACTCTTCAGCTCTGCAGATGAGTGAGCTTAAGTTCGAGTTGGTAAGAGCATCCTATCCCACCTCAAAGAAACTGTGAAAGTCAAACTGTCCCACCTGTTATTCACGGTGTGAAAAGTTACACATGGAATTGCCACGGGGGAATCTCTCTGCAAAAGGACAAATCACAGCATTTTCCCTTCTGGGGTTACCCACTTCCTTTGCCCTGAAATAAAGCTGAGAAAAAAAAGATGTTCCTCTCCTTACTTTTAATTTCTGGCCCTGGTAACAGAAAGAGGTGCTGAAACACAAGGCAGCTGAATCAATGAGAAAGAAAATGCTGGTGCTCTGGAAGTGATTTGCCATGGGAGATTTGCTGAAGCACGAATGCTGCTTAGAGCTCAGCTCGTGAGGTTGTTGATTCTGCAGAAATTTCAGGTACAAGCCCTTACTGATTGTTCCTCTTACGCTTGCTTAAGCCAAACAGCCAACATTCAGGCCCTCCTGGAAACAGAAATCAAGCCCTTGCTGACTTTGCTACCTGAAACAACAACTGTCTCAGAGGCACCTTCGTCCCCATTGTCCCCTGTAACCTCTGCACTCTGGTTTTTCCTCTTTTGCAGGCAGAAGTAATTGTGTTGTTCTGTTCTCCCAGGAATGCTCAGCAGAAGTGTAGGAACAGGCTGAAGTGGTTTGTAGAATCCTTTGCAAACTGAGCAAATTGTTTGCTTATTATCAAAAAATGGATGCTCTCGTCTTGCTCAAAACTCACCCCCAATGATCTCACTAAATAAATAAATCCTCCCTAAGGAAAATCTCCCACACAGGACTTTAGCAACATGCTCAGTCTAGAACTGGTTTTGTTCAAATTCTTCCTCAGAATTATTAGCAGTTGGAGAGCACTAAGCATGTCACTAAGAAATACTAAATATCTGTTGCTAGTTCTCTTTTCTCAGGTAAATTTATGTTAGAGAAATTTTTTGTTAGTGTGTTCACATTAAATGATGAGTTCATTCCCACCCAGGTGAACCTTATCACCTGTCTGGGTTCTGAGGAGTTCTGCATCTGGTGCTGGACAGTGACCAAATCTGCCTCTTTCCAGGAGCTTTGGATTCCTCCTGGTGTTGCAGTGAGCTCAGGCTTAGCAGTGGACAAACTCTAATGATCAAAAACACTTACCTCCAACACAAATTTACATCAAGGAGAACAGTTACAAAAGTTAAAGAACCAATGGCAGCGTTCAGATGACAGTGAGCCATCCCAATCCTGTTTGCTGCTATAAACCCCCAGCTGAACTGCAGGGTTGGCTGATTGCCTTGTGCAGCCTCCCCTTTGGCTGGCCCTGCTCTGAGTTACAGCCCCCCTGCTCTGACCATTAGCCACGGCTCTTAAACCATCTGAGGGTTAAATACCAGACCAGCTCACAGAGTCTGCTAGAGGCAGCTCATTTATTTCCTTATTTCCTTAGCTCAGTAGTGTGTGAGGTTTTCCCCTTTCCCTCATGTCCTCCACTCCCTCAGACTGAGTGTGTGACGTAGAATGCTGAAGTGGGAACTACAGCATCTCCTCTCCTTCTGTCCTATCACTTTACTACCATTTCTATTAAGGGTGTTAATTAACACTTTGTTTGCTTTGGGCTCCAAACTCCAGTCTTCTGTTGCAGCTTTTGAAGACACATTTTGGTTAAGCTTTATATCTCGTATCATAAGAAATATTAAATGTGTGCTCTGCCTAATAGATTCTTTCTCTTTGAGCATCATGTAGAAACAAAACAGATGGCAAATCTGGGAACAGGATGTTTCTCTTGGGTAATACTTCGCTTCAAATTCACTGTTAATATTAGGGTCCCTGGTGATGAGCCTGCCTTTTTTAGAGCACAAGGACAAGTTATCCTTAGAAATAATAGCAGGAAAATTACAAAGAGTCTAAGAGGAAAAAATTCTCTGTATGTTTTATTTAAAGCCTGTTGGACTCCTGCCATGGGGATAAGTTGTGACTGAAATTTAAAAAAGCCTGGATCATTTCAGGATACTTGCAGTTCTTACTAAAATAACAGCAATATAATTGATTGGGTTGGAGCCTTCACCAACCACAAAAGGAGTCAGGAAAGCATTTTCCTCTCACCTACACAATGGCATAATTGGCTTAGGGCATTGGGGGAGAGGGATCAGCCCCACACAAGACAACAGGTAGCAAATTATTTACTGAGATGGGGCTGAAGAGACAAGTGGACTAGCCTGATGCAGTACTGTTTGCAGACTTTGTGCTGATGTAGCAACATATTCCTGAGACTCAGACTTCCTGTGCTGATGTTTTGCTCTTGCTTCAGTATCAGAAGAGCTGAATTGAAATTCTGGGGCTTTTAATTTGTTTGTGAGACTCTTAGGAAAACTCATCCCCATCTCTGACTGCTTCCTGAACACCATAATCTAAACTCATTTGGACTACCAGGAGTTCTAAGGTCTGCTGCTCTGGAAAACTCATTAATTAATTAATTAATTAATTCACTCATCTGTCAGTCAGCAGGGAACAGGAGCAGGGCAGTGCCACACAGGGCAGTGTGCATTCACCTGCACAGGCCTGAGAATGCACCTAAAGCAAGCACTGCAGAGAGAAAGACTCCACACTAAACTTAGTTGGCATCTGCATTCAAATAATTAAATAATTGAAATAATTTTGAGCACTCACAGTCTTATCCATGGACTCTGCACAGTTGAGAAGTGGGACATAAGAACCTCAGGCTTTCAGGAACATCAGTTCATAGGAAACTCCCAACTGGCTGCTTAGGCAATACTCTTAGGTGTTCCAGGGGAAGGTTTGGGGGTGTTTGTTTGGTGGGGTTTTTTTGTTTGTTTGTTTGTTTTTTTAAATATGGCTAGAGGTGTGAATAAACAAGTAAATCTGCTACATCACCTAGTTAAATTCTGCAGACAACACGCAGTTGAATCAAGGAAGCTCTATAATGTATGCAACAATATTTTAATGCAAAAAAATACCCCAAACATTTTCCTCACACAAAAATAAGACATCTGAGTCTTATTTCAACCTTATATTACATATTCTTCTTTCTGCTTCTCTCAGCTGCTTTGATTTTGGAAAATGTAGTTCACCCAGACAGGATCTGCCAGGCTCCTGTACACACAAATGGCTGTGCTGGCTGGCCCTGAGTGCAGCACCTGGCCAGGAACACCTTCCAGCTGCCCAGGGGAAGCCAGAGCCTCTTGCACCTCCTCTGACTGCCCTCATTCTTCACGGTGGTTCCAAGAGTCCCCCTCCAGCCATCCCACTGCTGCCATGGTCAGGAGCTGACCAGCAGCTGAACTGGTGCACAATTTCTGAATGAGCATAAACCTGGACTTGATGGCACTTGCAAAAGAATTCAAAGGACAGGGGAGACTTTGCTCAGGTTCTGATGTGTCTTTGAAAGGGCAACAAAGCAATTTGCCCTGCCTGTAATCCAATCAACCAAAAAAATAATCAAACTAGAATTATAAACCAAAACCACAGCTGAAATAAATGTTCCATGGCTTACATACCACTATTTATTCACTTTAAACTCCAAAGCATGCTCTTAAAAACACCTTTTTTGGATAGTCCAGCATTATTGTACAGCAATTTAGAAAAATCCAAAAGGGAGGATGTATTAATGGTTTAAGGCTAGTGACATGTTTAGTCTATCGGGCTGTGTCAGGCTGCTGTTAGCACTTTGTCCTGCAGCAACTGAACACATCCTTCATGCCAAGGCCCAAACTCCCAGCCCACTGCTGCATCTGTTGGTACTGTCAGGTGAAAGACTTTGCTCAAGATCATGCCAGAGTGATGCAGGAGACATGAGGAGATGAGTGTTTAAACCAAGGTATATATCACCCAAAATAATATGCAGCAAAGAAAAAAGCAGGTTTCAGAATTCCTCTACTGATCATGGTTTTTACAGTACATTATCAAGACAAGGTTTCTGTTTTACAGGGATAATGAGAAACACACTGTGATTAATTTTTCATCAGCATGCATTTTTTGAAAGTTCAAACTGACTTTTCAATATATATATATATATATATAAACTGCCCCATCTTCATTTTCTTTTCATCTTCATTCTTAACCTTCTTAACAAAAAAGAACTAGGAGTTTCTAATTTAAAATTAAAATGGGGTGTCATACACTGGAGGTTAAGAATCTGGTGGGTTTGCTTGACTAAGGAACGTTTCTATGAGCCTGTATTAGGTGCTAATGGCACACATCACTAGAGGCATTTAGGCATCTAAATCTCTTTGATACATCTGTCTCTATATCTTTAAAGTATTGAGCATGAATTTCATTAGAATAAGTGACACCATCTAAGTAGTGGTTAATTGTCTGTTATTGAGGGCATTTTTAAGGTAGGGTTATTCAAATAATTTAACACAAGCTTTTCACCAAGCTTGATAACAGAGCTGTCATTTGTAATCTCATGCAGTTCTTTATCCTCTCTATTTCTTGGCTATAAAGGAAAACTTCAGTGGCACTGTCAAAAGCTGAGTTTCTTGAATATCCTTGAATCTCTAATATTAATATTTTCCATGTCATAAGCTCATGAGTCATGTGTCAATAGCAATTCAAAAATCTTTAATTGATTGTTCTGAAGATACATCTAGAGACACTCTGAAATCTCCACTGTTTTGGCAATTCTTTGGCTTTGAGAATGCCATAGCAGCTGATGGTATAATTAAAAGAGCTGATTTGTTATCTCTGGAGATCAGTTTCACTTGTCACACAAAAAAGTCAATCCACCTGTGGTGGAAATGAGCTTTGGACCATGACTCTTGCAGCTGTAAAACATGATGCTTTTTCAAATCATCAGCCTTGGATACAGGTTACAAAATAAAAAAGTAGCTTCTTATAGTTGCTCTTTATAAGAAAACCTGTAGTCTTTCAGTCATAATCTCACATCCAAAAGCATCACAGTCCTTTTATTGCAATTTCCTTTGATTTTAATGATCAGAAACCCTGAACATTACATTTGCACTGAACTTCTGCAAAACACACGGGTTACAGAATAAGCTATTCAGTCCCTCTGAGGGGATGTATAGTTATTGTGGTGCTGAGGAGAGAGGATAAATAAGCCAATAAAGGGGAAAAGGGAAGATGATATTTCCCCTTAGAGGCTACAGTTGGTCAGGTTCAAATTTGCAAGCAAATGTGCAGGGTTCTGTTCACTAAACCCCTCTGGAGCAGGACTGCAGCTTTCTATTTTGTCACGTCAGAACAGATGTCAGGCAGGCTTGCCTGAATACAATGCATGTGTCCTTTCAGATATTCCATCTATCTGTCATTTCACTTTGAGTTTGGATGGCTGACTTTTGATTATTGTACAGGTCTGATGTGTGCTGTAAGAACCACACAAATACCCTCATTCCTCTGTGCAGTGATTGTCAGCCCCGTGCCCAACATGTGCTGCTGGCATTCCTCAAGTCAGTGGGCTCATTTCTTTCATGGCACAGCAAAGAGTTCATTAGGACTTTTGTAAACTACTTCCCTAAGTTTTAACAGCCCCAGCCATGATGATGTGACCTGGTTATTATTCTGACAAGGCTTTTTTGCCACTCTAGAGTGTCTGGCTCCCCAGGGCAAGGGGGACAGCACTGGATGTGGGGAGTGCAGACTGCAGCATGCTTCAGCAGAACTCCCTGTGTGATCTGTGGAGTGGGACATCTGTGGCAGCAGCCCTGGGAGCTGCTCATCCATCTTCTCACGGGGTGGTAGCAGCTCAGATAAAGCTGAAACTGTGAGAACAGCCACTGAGGACATTATGGAAGACAGAGTGATGAGGCCCTGGGCCTTTGTTTAGACATCTTGGGACTCATTCTGGGGAAAAGAACAATTCTCGTGTCTGCAGCACAAAAATACAGAATGCTACAGATTAAAAAAAAAATATATATATAAGGATTCAACTTTCTTAAATAGCTGAAACCACCACTAAAATTTCTGACATGCAGGCAGATACCAAACCAAAATGGAGTCAGGTGTTTAGGGGGGTTGCAGTTTTGCCTGGAATTTGCATGGTGTTGGAGATAATAAGGAGTCTTTTATTGTTGTCTAGGATCAGATAATAATTCTCTCTAGCCTGTCAGGTAGACTGGAAGCCAGCATGTGCTCCTACTGCCCCTCTCTTGAGTAATTTCCTTTTCTAGTGGAAAACATCTGGGCATCCTCTAGGAGACATGCTTATTGGAAAAATGCAGTGTAATCAATGAATTTAATCTCAGGGTGTGTACAATGCCCTAAGACTGTAGATTTCTCCCTGTTCATATCTGTAAACTCTTTGACCTCTTGACTTGTTAAAAATGTCTAAGCAGTTCTCAGCTGTTTAGTATGGTTTGAGGTATTTAGATGGAAGAACAACAGAGTGAAGTGTCTCTCACATTTCTGAATGAGCAGTATATACACTCTTAAATCCCAGGATTACTTTTAGTAACACTATACACTGCACAAAGAATTTATACAGTATAGTTGTATAGAATTCTGAGGAAGGGAATATAATAACTGTAAATTTGTTATTTTGGAAAACCTTGTACATGAAAAATTTAGGCAGAACTCAACATCTGGCTGTGAAGCTGATGTGAGGGTGTGCTTGAAGTTTCTCATTTCAAAGAGTGCATTTTTAAAGTATTGAGAAACCTTTTCTGGAAAGGCAAATAGAGGACTTCTTCCATGATTACTTTATGAAATATTGTCTGCTCACAAATCGAGTATGAATATATGTGTGCACACACACAGAGCAGGTAAAATTCTGCCTTGAAAAGCACACTGGCCTTCTATACCAAACTCATTCTTTTTACATTTGATTCCATCTCTTCCTTCTTTTCACAGCTTTAATGAAAAGGGAAACTAATGAAAAATGTTTGCAGCCCTGATTATAGAGCACTGAGCAGAACCAGCCCTGAGCACATGCACACATGAATCACAGCTCAAATGGATCTCTGATTGCTCATACAGGCTGTGATTTGTCATATCAGGGAGGGCTAGAAATAATTTTCAATACATTACATTGCAGTGCACTTCAAATCTACTGGGAAAAAACAAGTCAAGTGTTCTGCTAGCCAGTTGCTATCCCTGTTATTATGGAATGCTTTAGGAGGCTCCCTTTTATTCATGCCAGTTATGTGGTTTAATTTAAAAGTAATACCAAGCATCCAACTTTCTCCCTTCAAGTTAAAAGAGTGCTATTTAAAACTGGAGATAATTCAGTCATTGGCTGGGGACACAAACAGAGTACAAATAAGCCTTGTCATTGCGTGTCTGATGATTTCTGATTTAAATAGTTTTACATTAAATATGAAATGTCCAAATTACCAAATCACTGTTAGTTGCATTATAAACCATTTTACAGTGCTTCTCCAGCATCTTATCTCCTGGCTGCAGGACGTTTGTGGATAATGCTGCCTTCGTGTTAGACAAGCAGACAATAATTTGATTGTTCAGTTTGCTGTGTTGTGCAGAGCAAGACTTTAAAACTAAAATTCTTTCATGTTTTGTGCTGTGACAAAGTCTGTTGCTTTTATTTGTTGCTACATCGGAAAGCTTCAATATTATTGCTGTAGATCTTTTCCTTCCTGTTAAGTTTTGCCTTGCAATCAGTTTGATATATGAACATGGTGTAGCCCTTGTAGCCACACACCTGCTGGATCAAGAGTGAGGAATCCTATGGGACCCAAATTTGCTCCTCAAGCATTCACCAGGGTGGCACCAGATGTAGAGAGGATGTTATAGATGGTTTCCAGTATGAGGCAGTAGGCAGAAGTAAATCAAGGGTTGTTAGTCCTGTTGTCATTATAGGTTCTGATGGATATGATTTTTCTAAGGCAAGATAATTTTATTCTTCATGTCTTTTGAGATGACAAAAGTATGCTGAAGAATTTTTAATGTCTATATTCTGTGTCAATGTAAAGGTACCTGAGTGTTGCTGTTCTGATTTCAGATGATGGAAACAAAGTCCCCAAATCCACACTTTCAATCAATGGCTCAAAAGATAACGAGTTTGTGTCCCATTTATATGGGACCAGTTCCTTTTTTTAATAATTGTGGCACAGTTTTGTCATAAAATAAAGATGTTTATAATGATATCTCAGTGCAGAGGATATTTGAAATTATGAGACTATTTTCTGATGCTTGTGATCCTCAGTTATTCTGTTCCTAGTGGGTTCCAACGTTGTCAGGATATGTCAGACTCTGGTGAGTTTTTGCTGGCACTGTTACAGAGCCTGGTTCAATTCCATCAAGGGCAAGAGTAGTTTCCAGTTGATTTGGTGAGTACATTCTCTGCAGGTGTGTATTCATCACCCCAGAAGGAAAACACGAAATTAGTGGAAGACAGATGAGTATGTTTTAATTTTCTGTCTCCATTCCTCTTGTACTGTTGGTGTAAAACACAATTGCCAGGGCTGTCACACCCAAATGGTGCCTGCCTCTGAATGTGTGGCTGCTGCCTTGGTCCCTCCCAGCCACAGCCTCCAAACCCAGAGGCAGTGCAGCATCCACCTCCTCTTTGGAAACCCTCCCAGAGCACGGCCTGGGTGGCAGGAGCACAAATCCCTGATTTTCTGAGTGTGGCAGGTTCTGGTAATGGCTCTTGTCTCCTGCCTGTTTGTAGCAGGGCAGAGACCCCAGTCCCACCCCGTTTCCTACTCCACATATGCTCTGCTGGGCATATCCAAGTAGCTGCCCCATCTGCAGTCATGTTTATTTGTTTTAGAGGATTCAACTGGCATTAATTTACAAAAAATGAGGAAG